>CM055071.1:18889022-18933421 GCA_029204045.2 Tillandsia leiboldiana
AAAATGCGACGTAGAAGGACACCGAAGAATAAACGTCGCCGCCGCGCCGGTAAAATAGAAATCTCGAAATCCGTGCCGCCGAAAAATCCGAAACTTGGTAGGTGCAAGGTCCTCTTCATGGAGAATATTTCTCCTTCACATCCCCCTTCGAGCAGAGGGCTCGAAGGGGTCGAATCTCCCTCCCAAGGTCCCTCGGATTGCATCAAAGAGCGAAAACCAGAAAATCAATTCGGGAAATTACCTCTGTTTCCCACAGAACAGGAAACACCAAAATCCAGCAATCATCGCACGCCACGTCGCCGCCGAACACCGCACAGCAAAACTGGCCAATGCGTTGCGCCACGTTGTAATGACCACTTTTCTGTGATATTTTACCCTCCTGCTAATAGAGTGTGGTTAGAGGAAATTAAAATATCGGGCTCTTTAGAGTTGACTAACCGCGGTGCGAATATTCTCGGTGATAGAGCTCGAAAAACGATGAACGCAGTGCAATCGGATCCAAAATCTGATGTACGGATCTCCGGAATGGGGTTTTTTAGATCGCAGTGACTTAAAGCGTGCATCGAAATTCGTGTAAATATCCGCACGCTTTTTGAGGAATTTCAGATATTCCGTGGTGATAATTAATTAAGGAATTAATTAATCAATGATGTGAAATTAAATCTGGGAATTTATTCCCTATATTCATTAATTAGGAAATTAATTAATCGGGACTAGGATTTAAAAAGTGGGTTTATCTCGTGGGATTAGATATTTATTGTTAGAATAAATATCCAAATATTCGGACTTTTCCTTTTTACGTACGAATATAAAAGGGAATAAAAGAATAAAATAAAAGAGGAAATTAAATTAATAAGGATATTTAAACCCCGGTCACCGGAAAGCGGAAAAAAAACCCTAATTTAAAATACCGCCTTCTCAAATCCTCCTTTTTTCGTGCGTATCGAAAACCCAACGAAACCCTAGTTGGAAAAGAGGAAAAGAAAAAGGAAACCCTAACGGAGGAGAAAAGAAGGAAAGAAGGAGAAAGCGGAGGAACCCGATCGCCCCAATTGACGTCCGGAGACCGGAGAACGATCGTCGACGGGGAGCGGATCCGGATCTCCAACGCCGCGAGGACCAAGATCGGTTCTTTAATTCCAATAAATTAAGGTTAGTGATCATCGTTTTTGTTGTCAAATTAATCGGGGGTTTTCCGTGTTCTTGTAAGGTCGTTTTAATTGGTACATCGATCGCGGATTTTCGTCAGGTTTTGATCCATGTTTTTATTCTCGTTCTTGATCGAGGTGATCGATGGTTTTTATCGAGTTTAATCGATGGTTTTTAATCGGTTTCTTTTTATCGGGCTTCCGATCGACATTTTGGTTGTTCGTCGATCGTTGGTTTGGTCATTAGAATTATCGTGTATTTATTCGAGAATTTTTGGGGATGTTTCGTCGGAACATAGTGGGTTAACGGGAGGCCGCCGCCGCCGTTTTTAAATGGGAGGCCGCCGCCGCCGTTACCATGTCCCGCGGGATCTTCGCCGGGGTCGCACGGGAGCGAAAACGGAGAAGAAATCGCGAAACGGGAGCGAAAACGGAGAGAAAACGCGAAAAGTTAGGGTTTACTGTGCTGTCCCGTCGGCGGCGGTCCACGGACCACAGGCGTGCACCCGGTGCACGCCCCGCTGTCCCAAAAGCGCAGACCCGGCGTACGAAATCGTGCGCCGGGCTGCACAGTGTGCGCGGTGCACGCCCTAGGCGTGCACCCGGCGTGCGCGCTTGCGGCCGAAGCAAGGACCCGGTGCACGCTCGGGTCGTGCACCGGCCCGGCCCGATATGCGCGGTGCACGCTTCCTGCGTGCACCCGCGCATCCGCCGCCGCCTGACCGCCGTGAACCTAGTCCACGTTGCCCCAGTGCACCACTCGACAGCCCAAAGTTCGGTGCTCCGTTTGGGTCCGTTTTTCCACCGTTTTGAGCGCCGTTTTCGCCGTTGGGATCACCATCTCCGTGTGATTTTCTTGGCATGGCCACCTGGGTCTTTTTGGTCACCGTTTCGCCATGTTGGGTGCTATTTTTTCCGATGCTCCTCGCGCCTCGACGAATCGTCGGGGCGCGCCGTCGGGTCTTTTTTCTCATCATTTTCGCCGCCGGGCCTTCTTGGCTTTGCTACTTGACTCCCGAGTGGGCTGCCGGTTGAGAATTGGGTTTTGCTGGTTTTTCGTTAGCGGTGTTGGGTTCCGACGGAGTTCGCGACGAAATAGTCCGTTCCGGTTGTTGTTAGTCTTTGATGTTACCGGTTTGATATGAGTTTTAGTTTTACTCGATTTTTTGACTTATTGGGTTTTTTGACCGACGTTGCGGTCCCCTAGGCACGACGATTTCGGTTTTGCGGGTTTACGTAACAGTGGTTGGGACCACTGGTTTTTACCTGATTAGGTAAGGTGTTAATTTGTGCTTTTGGATATTTTAGTAGGCAGCAAGCAGTCCTGATTTGCTTAGGAGGGTCGCGGGCGCGGTCGTATATCTTCAACTAGGTGGGTACCCTTGCTATAAGTGCAACAAGTGCAGTAAGTGCATCTATCATCATAAAAAGGCTCGTTAAATTGTCTAACAAAGTAGATGGAATGTTAAATCTTTCGCTTAAATGTTTCTTTTCATTCTAACATGATAATTGTAGCAACTGCGGTCGCGGTGCTCAATACACGCCGACACCGGCAAATTTGGGGTGGGATGCTGCACGTACACAGGCGGATTGGCCTCCACATGGTGAACTGTAGTGTACCGGATTCTTGGTTAGAGCTTACCGACTCTGCAGATGGGCTTTTTTGGTGAGAAAAGCCTTGAGCATGTGTATTTTCAGATTACAGCGGAGTTCGGGAGGTTCCAGGCAGCGGCGGAGGTGCGGAGGTAGAAAAGTGAGTTGGCTTGACCACTTTTATTATTTTATTTATTAAATTGCTTTAATTAATTTTGTGTTTTATGCCTTCCTTAGTGCTGTTGTGGAGGAGGGAGTTGGCAGAGGGTTGAGGAGTGACTATAAAGTGAATAGGTGAATTATTAAGTGAATAGGTGTGCTTTTAATTTTCCTTTCACTTTATTTAAGCTCTCTTTCACTCTCCCTCTCGAACTGCACCTCTTTTTCCTCTTCTCTAAGGGCTCTGTGGGTTTGGTCTGAAGCAGAGGAAGAAGAAGGGAAGAAGAAGAAGCTAGAAGGAGAGGGTTCTTGAGCTGTTTTCTTCGCTGCAAGGGCGTGGAGCCTTCCGTGGGTGCGGCGAGCCTCGTGGAGGTGAGTTTTAAATTAATTATCTATTTTATTTTTGTGAAGCGTGGGTTTTGGCTTCTCTCCTGCCTATCCTTTTCTTTCTTTTTGCTGTTTGGGCGGGGGACTTGTTGTCCGGTTCTTGACAGCATGAGGCTTGGGAGGCGGGCCGCTGCGCACTGTCGAGCAGGAGTATTGCTCGCAGCAGGCGCCGCTGCGCGGGCGCGCATGAGCGCCGCGCGCAGCAGGCGCCCTACTGCTGTAGTCGTGTAGCGGAGCGCCAGGCCGCCAGCAGCCTCTCCCCTGGGCGTCCGCCAGGGCAGGCGCGCGCAGCCGGCCGCGGGCACTGCGCGGACCGCGCGCAGTGCCGCGGCCCCGCGCGGGCCGCGCGCGGCACTGCGGTGCGAGCGCAGTGCCGCGGGCACTGCGCGGACCGCGCGCAGTGCCGCTGGCCCCGCGCGGCCCGCGCGCGGTACTGCGGTGCGGGCGCAGTGCCGCGGGCACTGCGCGGACCGCGCGCAGTGCCGCGGGCCCCGCGCGGGCCGCGCTCGGCACTGCGGTGCGGGCGCAGTGCCATGGGCACTGCGCGGACCGCGCGCAGTGCCAGCGGGCCCCGCGCGGGCCGCGTGCGGCACTGCGGTGCGAGCGCAGTCCCGCGGGCACTTCGCGGACCCCGCGCGGGCGGCCATGGGACCGCGCGGGCTTGCAGGCCGCGCGCTAGGCGCGCGGGCCTGCAAGGCCCCGCGCGGGCGGCATGGGCCGCGCGGGCTTGCAGGCCGCGCGCTAGGCGCGCGGGCCTGCAAGGCCCCCGCGCGGGAGGCCCTTGTGCCGCGCGGGCTTGCAGGCCACGCGGGTTCTGCAAGGCACCGCGCGGGCGGCCTAGTGCCGCGGCGGGCTTGCAGCAGCGTGCTAGGCGCGCGGGCCTACAAGGTGCCGCGCGGGCGGCCTTTGTGCCGTGCCGCCGCGAGCGGCGCTGTTGCCGCGCGGGCTGGGGCCCGGCAACGCGCCGCGGCGTGGGTGCGATGGGTTTTCCCGCGCCACACCGCGGGTGTTCTCGTCGCTGGATGAGGTTTTTGTCGTCTTGTGGGCGCAGTTTTCGACCGCGGCTTTTCTGATCCCAGTTTCCACCTTTTTCGCAGGGTGCCTCAGTGTCAGCTTGGCTACGTGATCGGTGGTGAGCGCTGTGCCGCGAGGAGTTGTGAGATCACGCCTGAGAACTTCGTTGGGGCGGCGCGGCTTTGCGGGTTCTTCACAGGTGGGTTGGTTTCTTCCGAAAGGATTGCGGGATGCCCATTTTGTTTCCAAACGCAAAGGTATTGTGACCTTGTGCTATCAGGCAAGTGCGGGTCGGCCGCGCAGGTCGCGGGTTATGGTTTCCGACTGGGACACATATTATGCTAATTGGTGTTCGCTCCGGATTTCACAGCTGTATTCAAAGCCCCTGGCCGAGTTACTAGGGGGGCGTCTACCCTGGCCGAGTTACCAGGAGGATATTTCTCCCCGACCGAGTTACCGGGAGGGCTTTTTCCCTGGCCGAGTCACCAGGAGGGTACCTTTCCCCGGCCGAGTTACCGGGAGGACTTTTTCCCTGGCTGCGTTACCAGGAGAGTACTTCCCTGGCTGAGACACCAGTGGAAGCTCGCCCCCGGCCGAGTTACCGGGTGGCTGCGGGGGAATGACATGTGCGGGTGGTCATTTTCATTTGATGCTGGATGTCATTTAGTACAGCATTGCATGGAGGCATATAGTGATAGATTTACTTACAGCTTTCATTTCAGTATTATCTATCTATCTATCTGTTTTTGCCTCCAGTGGACTTGGTGGGCTACCGAGGATAGGACATCGGTACCCACTGAGATCTGACTTTTCAGTTGATCTCACACCCCGCCGTGTGTGACAGGTGTTTTCTGAGGCGGCCGTTCCAGGGCCGGCACGTGCGGAGTCTTCAGACCGTGGCAAGGGCTTGGCCGACTAGTGCCTCCTGGGTCTGTAGAGTCACAGGTAGAGCTACCCCGGGTATTTTTTGGTTTCCCACTTTTGTACTAGATAGTGGTAGTGTACCCCATTTTGGGAGGTAGTGGATATTGTACCTGGACTTTTTACTTAGTGACTCTTGTATGCAGTTTATTTTCCTCAGTGTTGCATCTCTTTTGCTCTGGTACTTGTATGGCTAGATCCCTTTTTACAGGTTAGACGCTTCGTCTGTGCGGCAGTTTCCGCACAGACGGCGGATCTGTTGGCGAGCCCGGGTCGCAGGCTCGACCCCGGGGCGTGACAGATTAGGTGGTATCAGAGCCTAGGTGTTTAGGTCATTGGGGACTTAGGGACCCTAGGCTTTTGGTTGGACAGTGGATTGACTGTCGAGAGAGATGTGTGGTAGCGAGAGTTTTGGTTGTGTTGTGACTCCCCAGGGATTTCGGGCGAGTGACTTTTCATGTTAGCTCTCTAAAGTAGTTCTGTTGGCTGCAGACAACACAACACTTTAGAGTTGGAAACATGTTTTTGACTTTCGCTTGCTTTGGGTTGTGAGGTTTTGGTTCTCTGACACCCTGTTTTCCCTGTCACAGTTGCCTGAGATGCCTCCGAGACGTCGTGCGACGACGAGGGCGCACTCCGCGTCTGAGGACAGGCCCGAGCAGGAAAAGGCTACACAGGGGGAGGTTCATGAGCTGCGGGCCCAAGTGGCCCAGATGTCTGAGGCGTTGCGGCGCCAGGAGGAGGCAGCCAAACGGCAGGAGTTAAATATGGAGCGGATGATGAGGTTACTTGAGCAGAGGACATCTGCGGCACCGCCAGCGGCGACTTCGTCGACCTCATCGCAGATCGCCCCGCTGACAGAGTCGGAGCAGAGGGAGCTCACGGATCGATTAGCTTATATCAGCCAGTTCCGTCCTCCGCGATTCGCCGGGCAGAGTTCTGAGCCACGGGAAGTAGAAAACTTGATTTCAGCAATAAAGAAGCTATTTGAGAACCTGTTTATTAAGGAAAAGCATCAGGTGTATTTGGCTACACACTTCCTGGAGGGTGACGCGGAGACTTGGTGGCGTCGTGTCCGCCCCCCGGGACCGCCAGGAGCCCAGGTGATGTCTTGGCAGGAGTTTCGCGCTTTGCTACTCGGGGCCTATTTCCCCGACAGTGCAAAGCAGAAGCTTGAGGGGGATCTCCGTCGACTGCAGCAGGGTAGTCGACCCCTTCCGGATTACATCCGAGAGTTCCAGTGTTTATTGAGCAGCGTGCCACATGTTGCCCCTGACGAGGCCCAGAGGGTGGACCTGTTCGAGCGAGGGCTGCACCCGGATATTTATCACCTAGTTCATTCACACCGATCGCTGACTCTGGACGCAGCCATGGAGCGTGCACGGTGGGTCTCTCGAGGGAGGGTGATCATGGCAGAGAGAGGCGGGGCACCAGGGACTAGTGCCGGGGAGAAACGCCCCGCACCGTAGGATTCTGGACAGACGAGCAGACCGCGGCCCCCGAGGCCGCCTCAGATTCCGCCTCGAGGCCGCGGGGCATAGAGGAGACAGAAATCGGGGTGCTCCCGGCCTCCTAGGCAGCAGCAGCAGCAGCAGAGCCGCACCGATAGTTGTGTGATTTGCGGCGGACCCCACGCCCCCCAGCAGTGTGACCAGCGGCAGGGCCGATGTTACCGGTGTGGGCAAGCAGGGCACAGGTCGTGGTCTTGTCCTAGAGCGGGGTCATCGGCAGCGTCGGCAGCTTCGGTTCTTCCTCCACCGCCCTTTCAGACGGGCGGATCTTCGACAGGTTTTGGCCAGGGGGATAGGGCTGCTTCGTCGCGGCAGTCGGACAGGCGACCACCCCCGAGCGGCAGGGTGTACACCGCACAGATCGATGATACGGAGGCAGCTGGCCACGTGGTGGCAGGTATTATCCTTATCTCCTCTACTCGCACTAGAGCTTTATTTGATACCGGAGCATCTCATTCATTCATCAGTAGGACATTTGCATTCATGCATGGGCTAGAGATAGGACCGTTGCCTTTTGCTCATGAGGTCCAGGTACCCGATCATGTTCTACACGTTGATGAGTGTTGTTGGTCCTGCCCTGTGCAGTTAGGGCCTTAGATTTTACCTGTAGATCTTTTGGTCCTTCGCCAGCTCCGGGATTTTGACGTAGTTTTGGGGATGGATTGGTTGACTCAGTATTACGCTGCTATTGATTGTCGAGAGAGGACTGTGACCCTCAGGGAGCCGGGTCAGGAGGAGTATGTTTTCAGAGGTTGTCAGAGTACGCTGTTTGCAGCGACAATCTCTTCTGCTAGAGCCCGACAGCTGATGAGTCGTGGTTGTGTTGCTTTCTTAGCTACTGTTGTCGAGGCGCCTACGGCGATGCCTGGACTCGAGGACATTCCTATCATCCGAGAGTATCCAGATGTGTTCCCTCCCGAGCTATTGTCTATGCCGCCGGATCGAGAGATTGAGTTTGTGATTGACGTGGTTCCTGGAACCACGCCAATCTCTAAGGCACCCTATATAATGGCACCAGCAGAATTGAGAGAGTTAAAGGCTCAGCTTCAGGATCTCTTGGATCGCGGGTTTGTTCGTCCTAGTGTTTCTCCTTGGGGAGCCCCGATTCTTTTTGTGAAGAAAAAGGACGGGTCACTTAGGCTTTGTGTGGACTACAGAGAATTGAATAAAGTGACCATTAAGAACAAGTATCCACTTCCTCGGATTGATGATTTATTTGATCAGCATCAGGGAGCCACGGTTTTCCTCGAAGATAGATCTGCAGTCCGGTTACCACCAGCTGAGGGTGAGGGCCGAGGATGTGTCCAAGACGGCGTTTAGGTCTCGGTATGGGCATTACGAGTTTACAGTGCTACCTTTTGGTTTGACGAATGCCCCGGCTGCGTTCATGGATCTGATGAACCGAGTCTTTCAACCGTACCTGGACCGTTTTGTGGTGGTTTTCATTGATGACATCCTGATTTACTCCCGTAGCGACTTTGAGCACGAGGAGCACTTGAGGTTAGTGCTGCAGCTTCTGAGGGAGAAGAAGCTGTATGCGAAGTTAAAGAAGTGTGCCTTTTGGCTTCTGGAGGTTTCTTTTCTAGGCCACATCGTTTCAGCCGCAGGAGTGGCAGTGGACCCGGCGAAGATTGTTTCAGTTCGGGATTGGCCTAGACCTATGACGGTGACGGAGATTCGGAGCTTCTTGGGCCTTGCGGGCTACTACCGTCGTTTTGTTGAGGGCTTTGCGAAGCTCTCTACCCCCCTCACTAGATTGACAAAGAAAGGGGTAAAATTTGTATGGACAGAGCAATGCCAGCAAAGCTTCGAGGATTTGAAGCAGCGATTGATTTCAGCACCAGTCCTTGCACTACCAGTTATGGGAGAGGGCTTCGTGATTTTCAGTGATGCCTCCCACAGCGGCCTTGGATGCGTGTTGATGCAGCAGGGTAGGGTAATTGCCTATGCTTCACGCCAGTTAAAGGATTATGAGAGAAATTACCCTACACATGACCTAGAGTTGGCTGCAGTTGTTTTTGCCCTAAAGCTCTGGCGGCACTACTTGTATGGGGAGTGCTGTGAGGTCTTCACCGATCATCAGAGTTTGAAGTACCTGTTCACTCAGAAAGAACTCAATCTAAGGCAGCGCCGGTGGCTTGAGCTTTTGAAGGATTATGACTTGAGCATTCTCTATCATCCCGGCAAGGCCAATGTGGTCGCGGATGCTTTGAGCAGGCGTTCAGGGCAGACCTTGAGCATGCTTATTACCCAGCAGAGACCACTGAGAGAGCAGCTAAGGAGTTTGGATTTAGAGATTGTGCCCCCAGGGGACTCTGCGAGGCTTATGTCATTGGTTTTGCAGCCCACTCTGTTGGATAGGATCAGACAAAAACAAAGTGAGGACCCCTATCTTCTGAGGGTTCGAGACCAGATGCAGCTTGGTCGGAGCGGGGACTTTTCTGTGGATGCCGCGGGAGTACTCCGGTACAGGGACCGCATTTGTGTGCCTGTGGATTTGGATATCAGAGAGCTGATCCTGAGGGAGGCTCACTGTACACCTTACACCCTCCATCCTGGGGGAACTAAGATGTATAGGAATTTAAAGGCACAATTTTGGTGGCAAGGCATGAAGAGGGATATTGGTAGGTTTGTAGCCCACTGTCTAACTTGCCAGCAGGTTAAGGCGGAACACCAGGTTCCCGCAGGCAAGTTACAAAGCCTACCAATCCCTGAGTGGAAATGGGATTGTGTCACCATGGACTTTATTGTGGGTCTGCCGAGGACTCAGAGTGGAGCTGATGCTATATGGGTGGTCGTGGATTGATTGACTAAATCAACCCACTTTCTGCCGATTCAGTCAGGTTGGGCCTTGGAGAGGTTAGCACAGTTGTACCTTGACAAGATCGTGAGGCTTCATGGAGTGCCAGCTTCTATCGTGTCAGACAGGGACCCCAGGTTTACCTCGCAGTTTTGGAGGAGCTTGCAGACGGCCTTGGGGACCCAGCTTCAGTTCAGCACCGCCTTTCACCCACAGACCGACGGACAGTCTGAGCGGACTATTCAGACTCTGGAGGACATGTTGAGAGCTTGTGTCTTGAGCTTTAGCGGTGGTTGGGATCGACATTTGAGATTAGCAGAGTTTGCCTACAACAATAGCTTCCAGGCGAGTATCCAGATGGCGCCCTATGAAGCGTTGTATGGTAGGAAATGTCGATCGCCTCTATGTTGGAGTGATGTGGGTGAAAGGAAAACTTTGGGGCCAGATTTGCTTTTGGACGCCGAGGATAAAGTCAAGGTTATTCGACGCCACTTGGTCACTGCTCAGAGCCGGCAGAAGAGCTACGCCGATAGGAGGCGGCGAGACTTGGAGTTCCAGGTAGGCCGATCCCCGATGCGTCGCAATACACTTCGTAATCTTCCCCGGGTGTCGGCAGCACAAGTATCGGTGCCCTGGTTAACCTCCTTTTGAGTTCCTCAAAGTTTTCCTGGCATTTGGCCGTCCATATGAACTTCTCCCCTTTTCTGGTCAACCGATTCAAAGGGGCAGCAATCTTCGCGAAACCCTCTACAAAACGCCTGTAATATCCTGCCAGTCCTAGGAAACTGCGGACCTCTGTCACCGTCGTCGGCGGCTGCCAGTCGACCACGGACTCCACCTTCTTCGGATCCACGGAGATTCCCTGTGCCGAGATCACATGTCCTAGGAAGCCGACTTCGCGTAGCCAGAACTCACACTTCTTGAGCTTAGCGAACAGCTCCTGCTCCCTGAGAGTTTGGAGGACTGTTTGCAAATGGTCCTCGTGTTCCTCGTCGGTAGTGGAGTAGATCAGTATGTCGTCGATGAAAACCACCACGAACCGATCCAGGAAGGGTCTGAAGATCCGGTTCATCATGTCCATGAAGACTGCGGGGGCGTTCGTGAGTCCGAAGGGCATAACCGTGAACTCGTAGTGGCCGTACCGGGTCCGGAAAGCAATCTTCGGAATGTCCTTGTCCCGAACCCGGAGTTGGTGGTAGCCCGACTGTAAATCGATCTTGGAGAAGACCGTCGCCCCTCTCAGCTGGTCGAAGAGGTCATCTATTCTAGGCAGGGGGTACTTGTTTTTCTCTGTGACTTTGTTTATTCCTCTGTAATCAATGCAGAGACGCAGGCTTCCGTCTTTCTTCCGCACGAAGAGTACCGGTGCGCCCCAGGGTGACACACTCGGTCTTATGAACCCTTTATCCAAGAGGTCTTCCAGTTGTGCTTTAAGCTCCTTTAGTTCTGCGAAGGCCATTCGGTAAGGTGCCTTCGAAATAGGCTGCGTGCCCGGTAGTAGTTCGATGGGGAATTCCACCTCCCGTTCCGGGGGCATCCCAGGCAGTTCCGTGGGGAAGACGTCGGGGAAATCCCTCACCACTGGAATATCGGCGAGCGTCGTCGGGGGTCGGGTAGCCAAATCCACCGATGCCAAGTAGGCCACGCAACCACCCTCCACCAGTCTTCTGGCCCGGGTCGCTGAGATGATCGCCGGGAAGGAGATGCTCTTACCCATCATGTACACATGCTCAGGGAAACCCGGTTCGTGTAAACGCAGCTGTCGCTTGTCACAATCGATGAGTGCCTGGTACCTCGTGAGCCAGTTCATGCCCAGCACCACGTCGTACTCCTTCAGGGGGATTACCACTAAATCCCAAGGGCATGCTAGTCGCCCTAGTTTAATCGGGCAGGCGGTCACGACGCTGACCGCCTCCAAGGTCCCTCCCGCCGTTTGCACTGTCAAGGGGTTTTGGAGGGGTGTCTCCTCGAGGCCAAACAAAAACACGAAGTCACGGGAAATGAAAGAGTGTGTTGCTCCGGTGTCGAAAAGGGTTCTAGCACGGGAATTGGAAACAGAAGTGGTACCTGCAAGTGCTTCCTCCGGCGGGTCTGTCTCTTGGTGGGTCATTGAGAAGACTCTCCCGCCTGGTTGTGGCTGCCGGTCCTCCTCGCGCCGTGGTGCAGGGGGCCTAGACGTCGACGCCATAGGGGCTTTCCCCCGCCCTGAGAACTGTGGCGTGGGCGTAGAAGCTGCGGAGGACGCAGACCCCCCGCCTAAGGGGCAGTTGCGGCGGAAGTGCCCTCGTCTGCCGCACCTGAAGCAGTGGTCGCCTTTTTGGGGGCACTCCCCCGGAATGTGCCCTCCCCCGCATATGACACAAGGCCTATTCCCTGGCCTCGGTCCTCCTGTTGGCGCGCTCCGGGACCCTGCCTGAGGTCTCCACCGTTTGGGGGCCCCGCCCCCGCCCCAAGAGCCTCCTCCCGAGTTCTGCTGTTGCCGCTTCCGGTCCTCTAGCCGCGTCGAGTTCTCCCTTCTGGCGCGGGTGACCGCAAAACCCCGCTCCACCGTAGTGGCTCTGTCGACCACTTTCTGGAAGGTGTGTAGTTCGGCTGCTTGCACCACCTCGAAGATATTGCTCCGCAAGCCATCCACAAAGAGCTGCGCCTTGTGTGCCTCGTCCCTTATGACGAACGGGACGCAGTTTGCTAGCCGGACGAACTCCCGCTGATACTCCATGACCGTCCGGTTCCCCTGTTGGATGTGGTTCAGGTCATCCTCCAACTTTTTCTTGACACTGTTGGTGAAGAAGGCCCCGAACAGTTCCTGTTTGAAGGTTGTCCAGGACGGAAATGTGGTACCCTTAGTAGGATCGGGGCGTACCGTCTTCCACCACAAGCGGGCGTTCCCCTCCAAGCAGTGGACCGCTAGGGGAACCCGCTCGTCGTCCTCCATGAGCAGGTCTTCAAAAAGTTTCTCCATCGACCCCACCCATTTCTCGACGACCCACGGATCGGTCGTGTCCCCTTCGAACGTGGGTGGGTCGTATTTCTTGAAGTCTTTCAGGTTGGCCCGCACCCGATCTCGCTCGGTCGTCGCACCCGTCCCCTCCCTCGCGGCGGTGGCAGCCACGGTCGGGGCAGGTGTGACTACAGTCTCCTCCAGAGTAACCCTGCTGGTCGTCCCCGGCGCCGGTCCCGTAGTCGTCGCCGGTGGTGGCGCTGTCGGTGGTGCCGCGGCCGGCGCTGTCGACCCCTATGGGGGACCCGGGGCGACCGTCACCGTCGCGGCCTGTTGCCGTTGCGTCAACTGACGCACGTGCTCAGTAAGGTTGGCCAGATTCCCCGCCATCTCCTGCAGTTGTTGCCGCAGGAGCTGGTTCTCCGCGGCGGTCGACGCCGTCGCGTCTGTTTCCGCGTCCCCGGCCGATGATCTAGTACGGGCCATGTCTGTCAAACATCACAAGAGTCAGCTTTAGACTACCCTGCTAACAACAACCATAAAGGGAAAGCGAGGACTCAACATTTTCCCCCCCCTTCGGCCACTCACGTTCTACAGTCCTAAGCCCTACCCATTTCATTCATATGTAGGCATGTGAGGGTTGTCTACGGATGTCGGCACTAATTGTTGTGATTGGAAGAACCTCTCTGATACCATTTAATCTGTCACGCCCCGGGGGGTTTGGTTTAGCGGAAACGATTCATGAAAGTCGAATATTTGGCGTGTAAATTTTTTTTGTTTAAAAGAGAACCCCTCTTCCCGGGCACGTGCCCAGACCCGCCACACATACAGGGTCACTCTGCAAACGGACAGAGTCTCCCCTGTACGTGCACGGCGTAAGCGTTCAGAACATGTTCCAACAAACACAGCCCATCAATCACAGCAATTAACCAGCATTCTAAACTAATAACAGAAGAACGTATGGCCGATCAATTTGGAAAGGATAAATCCACAGTTTTGAAAGAGCGTCTACCCGGCGCTTACGTTTTGAAAGCTAGTTTCAAAATTAGCATAAATCCACAAGGTTTGAAAGCGGCGCCCACCCGACACCAAGTTTTGAAATCCCTTTCGCAATCCATAAATCCACAGGGTTTTGAAACCAGTGCCCACACGACACTTAGGTTTTTAAAACGGTTTTCGCAATCTTTTCTTTGGCTTCTGTTTTTTTTTTATTTTCAAATGGCCAATAGACATAGAAGGAAAAGTAACGTACAAGGGCGCTATATGCAACCCGCACCGACATCCACGTCGACCCCACGAGGGTATCGCGAACCTCTCACATAACTACAATGCAATGAAAAGCGAGAAATAAAAGAATAAATACAGTCCAGGGTCCCCAGCGACCCAGCTGCTCCTGCCCCGTCCTCACGACCGCCTACCTCTCCCCCCGTCTGGACCCTGTCACGAAGTGGGATGTCAGTGACGCAAGAAAAATAGTAGAGCAGGAGAATATAATGAAACAAACCGTGAAGATAACCGGAGCAACCACCCTCCCAAAGAGGAAGGCAACCTGTACACCTGCCTCCAGAAATACCCGGACACGTCGGACAACTAAACCGACGGCCCGTACCGTACCTGCAGAAACCCGACCACGCCGGACAACTAAACCGACGGGTCGCACCGCTCGCACCTCGGCGCCTCAACCCCACCACTAATAAGGGGCCCCACTACGTCACCTCGTGGGTATACACGGGTCATAGACCACTTTTCCGGAAAAGCGCACCCTTTGCGGTGGCCAAACCGCGGGTGCGCGTGTGGCAACCTCGAGCCAAGTAACCGTAACCACCATCATGTCAGTATCATAATATGAATAACAAGAGTAATGAGGTAAATGAGGTAAAGTGCATAATCGAAAACAAGGTAATATTGCGCGCACTCGAAGGTGGCCCGCTGACATATAAGGGTTAAAAGAAGAACACCGTCGGCAATCGACGCTAACCATTATTGCGAACCCACTAACATGCATAAGCTGTCGCCCGTGATTATGTAACCCCAGTACACTTAGAATAGACCCCGTCCAATATGATAGAATTTAGAGGCTAGGAATAAAGTAAAAACAACCCACCTGTCGCTAGTAGCAAAACCACGCTCGGCTCCCCGCGTCCCGGCGCGCTCCCCTAAGCTGCAAAACGGGATCCCCGGGCGGGGAGGTCAAGAACCTTTAAACGCGAAGTAAGGAAAAGCCCCAATACTGGCCGGCCCCCCGACGGCAGCAACCAAATCCCCCCCCACGCGCCGCCGTCCTGTCCGCGCGGCGCCCCGCATGCGCGGCTGCCCCGCGCGGCGCCCCGCATGCGGGTGCCCCGCACGGCACCCCCGCATGCGCGGGCTGCACCGCGCGGTGCCGCCGCATGCGCGGGCTGCCCCGCGCGGCGCCCCGCATGCGCGGGTTGCACCGCGCGGCGCCCCGCATGCGCGGCTGCCCCGCGCGGCGCCCCCGCATGCGGGTGCCCCGCACGGCACCCCGCATGCGCGGGCGGCCCCGCGCGGCGCCCCGCATGCGGGTGCCCCGCGCGGCGCCCCCGCATGCGCGGGTTGCACCGCGCGGCGCCCCGCATGCGCGGCTGCCCCGCGCGGCGCCCCCGCATGCGCGGGTTGCACCGCGCGGCGCCCCGCATGCGCGGCTGCCCCGCGCGGCGCCCCCGCATGCGGGTGCCCCGCACGGCACCCCGCATGCGCGGGCGGCCCCGCGCGGCGCCCCGCATGCGCGGGTCGCACCGCGCGGTGCCCCCGCATGCGCGGGCGGCCCCGCACGGCGCCCCGCATGCGGGCGCCCCGCGCGGCGCCCCCGCATGCGCGGGTCGCACCGCGCGGTGCCCCCGCATGCGCGGGCGGCCCCGCACGGCGCCCCGCGTGCGGGCGCCCCGCGCGGCGCCCCCGCATGCGCGGGTTGCTCCGCGCGGCGCTCCGCGTGCGATGGCGACGCCCCTCTTCTTCCATCTCCGACGCATCAAGAACCCCCTCCCCCGTCTCGCTCGTGACGAGAAAAGACAAGAAAGGAAAACGAAAGTGCGGCTCACCTTGTTTTGGTCGGTACCGGGCGAAGGAGAGGGATCGTCCTCTTCGCGTTCGTCGGATCTTTGCGGGGAGGCGATCGCTCTCTTCTCTTCCACGCCGGCCGAAGGAAAGGACGAGGGTTTTGGGGGAACCGTTCCTCGTCCACGCTCGGATATTGTACGCCCAGGAGGGGGGGGGGGGGAGGCGAGGTTTAGATAACCTAATTTCCCCAGGCCGAAATACTTAGACGTTTTGGGCGTAGTGGATTTTGGACTCCAAAATTAATTTTAACCCTCGAGTGAAAGGAAAACAAAAAGGGGTGGTTTAACCCCATACCTCAAATTGATCGACTAAAATCGATCTGATTGCGGACCCGAGTTCGGTCCGCCCCCGGTAATTGTGTAAGTCACCTGGGCTACGGTACCAGCTTCCGGAATTTATTCTGGGAGATCCGGGGGTCGGAATCCAAAACCGATCGCGCCGCCGGTCTCCGTTTCGCGAGCTTTATTAACCAAAAATACCCGCGAGCCCCGACCGTCTGCCCAGAAAAACAAGGAAAAATTACCCTCGAACCCCTATTGTCAACCAGACGGTTCAATAAAAATCGGCGGAAAGCCCCGAAAGGTAAAATAAATCCGCGGTTATCACACACTACCTCCACTATCGAAGTACCCCAAGATCCAAAAACTGCAAAAGAGGGACCGAATAAACGGAAGGGTATCCTGGCGCAATCCACTCTCAGTCACAGATATCCTATGCGCCTCGTCCCTCAACTCATAAAGCGCGCAGTTCGACAACTGCGTAAACCCCTTTGACACAGGGAGGCTTCCAAGTAGTCTCTCCATCACCACCAACCACGATTCTACCCCAAGAGGCTCCAAACTTAATCCTATGAATCGGGCTGGTTTATCTGCCGAAACTGGCTCAACTGATCATTGGTGTCCCATAGCTCATCAGCTGTCAATTATCCATCCTGCCTCGGCGCCTCGGCACTAAACATTGGCACGGGGGGGCTACTCACTCCATCGGTACCACAGAAAACCCCGCCCCTGAGGATACTGCAACCGGTTGGTCTCAGAAGGAAGCACTGTCGAGCTGCCCGCTGCTCCGACAACTGTGTCACTAAAACCAGATGCTCGCTCACTCTGCCGCTGATAAGCCTCTGACTGTCCTGTCATCTGGGTCCGGAGCTCTCTGACTCCAATCTGGTATCTGGCCAGAAACAACTAGCTCAGACCCAACTGCTGCACCAAAGTGCACCCGGGTTAGGGCCCAACGTCGGGGAGACACCGCTCGCCACGACAAACCGCAAATCAGCACACCCCAAACACTCGACGCAATCTAGCGAAAGTCAAAGACATCCCTCTATTTCTGTAACCTTATGTTGTCTGCAGCCAACATAACTGTCCCACGGAAATAGAATATGTCGATCCCTCTTCACTCACAGGAAGAGTCAAACAAATAAATCACCGACTTTCGCAAAATGTCGCGTCTCTCACGCACTAACATCCTAGGGTCCGCCAAAAGCCTAGGGTTTCCTAAGTCCCAGCTGACCTATCCCTAAGCTCTGATACCAACTAATCTGTCACGCCCTGGGTGAAAACCAGAACCCGGGCCCGTCCACAGATCCGCCATGCACACGGTATTTCCCGTGTACACGAAGCGCCAAAAACCTGCTCAAATATAAGAGATAATAAAAGAGCAATAAAAACAGAGCTGAACTAAAGCTAATACATCTCAGACTGAAGCTGGAAATAAAATACAATACATCTGTATAAATGATACATCAGTTTCTCCCAGCTCACAAATAATAAATACAACCTGCTGGCAAAAGCCAGTCCCAAAAGTGAAAGTACAGCCGTCTGAGGAAAACATGGGTACACCAACAGTCCAGCTAACACGCTCATCCTGCCTCGAGATCTATCTACTCAGCCGTCCTCTCCCCTCGACCCGCCACTGAAAGCCCAGTAGCACCCGCAAAAGACACTGCAAAACAAGGGGAAAGAAAAAGAGGAAAGAATAATGTGGGTGAGAACTACTAGTAAACCAGTAGCCTCCCCTAGTAGGTAAAACCTCAAACTCTGACACGCCCACTAGGTCTACTAGAGGCAAAAGGGAACAAAGGTGGTATGCTAAAAAGAATAAGACTCCTGATGAAAAGCTACCACTAGAATGCCTCTAAAATGCCGAGCTAATAGAATAGCTAAATGTATGCATCAGAAAATAAATGCCTGCCTGAATAACCCAATCTGACCACTAGTAAACACTATGTCACGCCCCGAGTTCAAAAACTAGTGTATAAATTTTTTTTTTTTTTAAATCAGAGTTGCAAAAACAGCCAGGGCAATGACAGACCGCCACATATATAGAAGAGTCCCAATCCCCTATGGAATTGAGCCTTTTCTATATATGCACGGCTAGCTTGGCAACAACATCAAAGTACTAACTACGTACTACAAACAACAGTAACAAGTAAACTTTACCTATCTTTACAAATATACAACTGAAATACAATTTCCTTTCTCTCAAACATCTATTACATAACTTTTCGGCTGTCCAGGGTCAACCTCTATATCGATACCTCGCCAATTCGTCCCGACATCCCAACACCCGCTCGACCTGAAAAAACAGTCACCCGAGGGTGTGAGACACACCGGAGTGTATCCCAGTGGACACGACGAGCCGAGAAATAGCAGATCGTACCTACTGGCATACAATACTAGAGGATAGTAATAATCACATGTTAGGTAAAGCAGATATATCTTTGGAGCTGTAATTTAAAGCAACCTTCAAAATCTTTAAACAAGCTTAGGTTGATAACCATATCAGGATAAAGAATCAGGCAATCTACTAGAGGATAGTAATAATCAAGGTTAGATAAGCAAGATTATGAAGCGAATGAATAATCAACAGGAATATGTATAATCTTGACAGGAATATAATGAACTAAGCATGCTGAATGATTGTATAGGCAGGTATCAAACAAATGGATATGTTGACCAAAGAATATCTTCAAACCGAATCAGGAATCATGAGATAAGACGAAAGCAGACTAAAAGCAACATATGCATTAAATAAATGATATATCAAATTACCCAATTACAAGCCACCATATTGGTCCCACAAGACCTCAGGCAAAACTGCCCACCTGGCACCACCTAGTTGACATTCCCCCCTGGGGGTCACGGGTTGCCACTGCTAACCACTTTACCGGTAAAGTACACCACTGCGGGTAGCAAATCCGCTAATGTACGTGAAGTACAACGGTGCGGGCGATCATAATGCAAATGCTCAAGCTCACGGTCCACTGACCGGGTAATCGGCAACAAGCCGGGAAATCCCCACTGGGATGCAATAACAAAGTCAACTGAATCTCAACTCTCATGCAGGAATAATCAGCAACTAATCTCAACTCATATGCAAGATCAAAAGCAAATCTCAACTCAACATAAGATCAACAGCAAATCTCAACTCAATCATGCAGACCAACCAAACATACAAAACTAAACACATATTTTTGCGGAAACTAGTTTGAAAACAGGTTTTAGGCCCAAACTTCGAAGAGCAATGCCTTTGTCCTATCAAACAAGAACAGACTCAGGCGACCCTACGACGTTCAGTAAAACATTAGTTGATTAAAATTATGTGTTCAGCAGTGTAATATTTGATCAACAGAAAAGCAAGCTCAACACAATCCAATCAAGGATGCAATATCAGAATCAATGTGCAATCTAGCTAATGACCAATCAGGCATGGAAAATGTCCAGGAATAATGATATAAAGACTGGAAGCAACTGAGATCAATCATGTAAGGCAACAGATAACTGATAAAGGTCATAATTCAGGCATAAAGTAGCATAAACTGAATCAAAAGGAAGGCAGGCTCAAAGTAATAGTTAAGCTACCAAAAACAGGGGTCCAACCAATACCGTACACAGAGGGCCGAAATGATAAAGCCCGGACCGAAGATAAACCCACCTGTCAAATCGCAGGCGACTAGACTGAATTGATTGTACGCTCAGAACCAGATGCAAACTGGACAGACCTGAATCAAACATATTGATCAGGGATCGATTTTAACTCTAATTTATTTCAAGTCAACTTAACCCTTTTTAGCACTGTTTTCGCTCGTTCTTTCTACTGGAAACTCATTTTAACGAGCCGTCACTTCCAGCAAGTGACTTTTAACTTGCTGAACACCGTGGTCACACATTTGTGGCAGCACGCATCCCAAGGAAAACTTTGGGCCATAAAACACTCCTCTAACATAGCCATTTTGCATTTTTGTTTCTCCGGATCATCGAAACCTAAATCTAACGCGAGCATCGCGTCCAGTGACCCCAAATTAGTCTAGAGCTCACTGTTATAGTTTTTCAAACCATCCAAAAATAGGACTTTGGCCAAATACTAATTATAGGGCTTGACAACCCTAAATCTTTACTTATACTGTGCCAAATGAAATTCTGCTTGTGCCATATGCTTAAAATGACTCAAGAATCACTGTGCTTGCCCTTGTGCAGCCCAGCAACTCCTGGTTCAACCTGAACCAACACCTAGCTTGCATATAACATTCACAATGCTCCAAACTTTAATCCACACAGATCTAACTTGATCTGAAGTGAGCATCAAGCTCAGGGAACAATTTGGAGCAAGTTTCATTTTTACATCAAAGCCTAATTCTGTATAAAATTTCACTGTGGCATTTTATCAAATATCTGGTGTGCACCATTCACATATAAGCACACAAGCCAAAGTTCAAGCTTGATCTCTGCAAATACTGGACCAAATGCTATAAGACTTGGAGGGAAATGATCTATATAGCTTCCTCTACCTTCTCTGCAAGCCTGGGCCAAGATTGCATGGATGGAATGGTCGGAGCAACGAAAAAGATGAAGTGTGCTTGCTTTGAAAATCGTGACCATCCAACCAAAGCATCTGGGACCCAACCACTTGGCCATTTGGACGCTAAAACACACAACAAACTCACCTGGACCCGTGCCCGGAGACAGGGCACGGCGGCGGCGCGACTGGGGCAAGCTCGGTTTGAGCTTCTTCCTCAACAATGGCAACTTTGCAACGGTTGATTTTAAGGTGCAAGGAACAGCACCACAAGCTTCCTAGCAAGATTTTAGGAAGGTCTGGACTTGACCCCACCGTCGGAGGTCGCCGGATGGCCGGCCGCCATTAATGGCTTCAAGCTCGGGCCATTCATGGCCGGTCCCCATTTGGGCTGCATGGGTTGCATGCAATGACATGGATGGACTCCCCCTCGGTCCCAAGAGCATTTCTGGGCATGTGGCCGACGGCGGAGGGGCTCGCCGGCACCGGAGCACAAAGCTCGGCCGAAGTGCAATATTCCCAAAAACTAGGGCACAAATCTGCCATTGATCCGCTCGATCATACTCCACCAAATTTGGTGGGGTTGATCCTCATCCCATACAGTCCATGCCTACCAACTTTGGCTCATTTTGGCCCATTGGTTGAAGAGAACGGCTGCGGCGGAGCTACTCTAGGTTTCCGGCGAGATATTGCTCCCACCGGCAACCGGCCGTGCATAGGGAGCTCGGGCTGTGCATGGAACATCACAAGAACCTAACTAGACTACTGCTATGGGTCTCGGGCTAAATCAAACCATGGTTTAAGAGACTCACCTTGGCCGGAGTTGTAGAAGATGGAAGAAGCCGGTTTCCTTCTTCTTCTTCCTCGCGGCCACGGCAAACACCCAGGTTGCTCCACAGACACAGGGAACACCACAGGACACTCCAGGACCAACTTGGAAAAGTTTTGCTCCAAGCTTCTTCTCTCACTCTCTCTCTCTCGGATCCTCTCTCTTTGGGGTTGTGATCCTCTCAGCCTCCCCAGCAACCCAGAGTTATGAAGAAATAACTCCTGGGAGTTATAAAATCTCAAGAGTCGCCTCGTGTAACTCTCACACGAGTAGCCCAAAAGCCATTTTGAGTTTAATGCTATATTTTACAAAATTTCAAATAACCCCTTATACAAACAGCCCTAAACTCTAAGGTCCCTCCTGTAGGTGACATTTGCACCCAGAACCTTAATGTATAAGCCTCATAAATTTTGGTACATAAAATATATAGGTTTTATAGAAAAATATTGATTTTTCGACACTTTTCACGCAATTCGAGAAAATCTGCTCAGCGAATTGCGAAACAGACTTCGCCAAGACGTCCGGCTCGTCGAGACCTGTCAAGTAGCGTATGTGTTTGTTTAGTTTGGCGCCCGTATAAAATCTCGGGCCATCTTGTTCTGTATGTCGCAAACCGACGCACGCACTTCGATGCACCCGGATCGCCAAACGCGAAAACCGTCAGTGCCATTGCGTTCAGAACGTCGAAATTAGTTGGGTTTGACTACTCATACCCCTATGTCAGGGTTTCAGACAGTGAATCGGCCAACAGTGGTCGAAAGGGGATTTAAAATAGGGGTTACTATTCACAACTTAAGTTGTGGGACCCGTTCTTCTTCGCTGTTTTGCGGAAGATCCGACCGTCAGAACGTCGACAAGTGAATATGAACTTTTCATGTTTCGTCGAAACGATCACAATGGTGCTCTCAAATTTTCGATATCAGGCCCCGATCAAAAGTCGATATTTCTGGGCCACTATTGATCCACTAAGTCCCTATTTTGCCAAAATTATTAATTAAATAAATTCCAAAAGTATTTCAAAGTCTTTAAATTTTTAGAGTACTACACACTGGTACTGCCTGCTCAAGCTGTCTCAAGTAACTACTCGCAAATCGGTACTCACTGACCGATAAAAAGGGTTGGCTCTCACTGGCCAACAACAATAACTGGCACTCACTGGCCGATGAAACAATCGCCTACTCCGGAGTGGCACTCGTGGGGAGCGACCCACACGAGGAAAAGTATCTCAGTAACACAAGTATCATAAATCAGCAGGACTGGATCATGACTCTGATCAAAGTGGGAAAACCCATCCACTAAAGAAAGACCCGATCTCAACCCGGTGCAAGATAGACAAACCGTGGGAACTCCATCCACAAGAGACCTGATACCCAATCTGATGCATAAGAAATCTCCGGTCAACCGCCCAATATCCGCGGTTGCCGCAATACCCTTCCTGTCCCAAAACCCAAGAACCTGACTACACTATCCCATCCACCTGCTCGCGCACGAGCTGCAAATACCCTGAGCCTCAAATGAAAGGAGAAAAGAATAACAAAAAGGGTTTCTCCTATGTCAATTCAGCATGATAGTGTAGCAGAAAAAGGTGGCGTATCTAGGTGACCATACAAGCATGCAAATGTCCCAAGATGGTATATATAAAATAAAGCAGATATCGATATGATCTCACCTTGCTAAAGCATGCTGATAAATGCATAAGGACAGTAAATAGGAGATGACCTGTGCCTGTCTATACCTCATGCCCAAGCCCACAATTTATTAATCAGCCTTCTAATCATAGAAGCTGCTCCAATGCCTAGTGGGTAATCAAAAGTAGGGGTTCACAACAACACCCATGATCACAAACATGTCCCACATATGACATCTGGTCCACCGCCTACTATCCGCGGTAGCCATAATACCCCAGAAGCTAAAACCCAGGCCCCGGCTACACTATGCCAATCCCCTGCTCAAACCCGAGCAACAAATAGTCACCTGACTAAAGAATAGGGGGAGAAGAAGCGAATAGGTTTCTTCTAAATCAAATCCCAACATAAAGTGTAGCGATAAGAAATGGCCGTACAAAATGTCCAAATAAGCCACCCTATGTCCTCATGAGAGATAGGAGAAAATGTGACAAATAGTGGTTCGACCAGTGTATCAATTAATAGCTTCACCTGGGTATAATCATCATGCTAAAATCATAATCCGACCACACCTGTCTATAATCCGCTAATCACCCTCATATAAACCATCCCCCTATGCCTGTCCGAAATATCCTCAAGTGGTACCCTCCCACAAGACGTTTCATAATATCCCAACATGAAAATACCTCCCCCATGCACAGTTAAATGCCAATATGATGTCCATGTAAGCATGTACAAGTTCCAACCACTAACAAGTTCCTCTACAGTGTTTTCCACAGGATAGGCTCATAATTATTTTAGTTAAGCATGCATGTCCATTAGGTGACCATTCAGTATGTCCAACAGAGAGGATCTCTCTAATATTCCTAGTGGGTACATCAGAAAAGAGGGATATAACAACCACCCACCTGGAGTGGCGCAATCCAAAGCTGTAAAAACTTCCTCGCTGTCTAATACCCCCTTTTCCACGCAAAACACCTAGAACTGCAATTATAAACCAAACGGTGTACAATTAATCCAAAATATGTGTACCACGCCGCAGTCCAACAACCAGCCCTGAAAATGGCTAAATCTCACCTGCAAGAAGAACTCAGAAAAATATGAGAAAATAACCGCTGCGTTCGTCGCGTCGATCCGGTCGAAACGAGTACTCGCACGTCCAAAACCGACACCTGTAGGCCAAGATACAAAATCGGCAAGGTGCACCACTCAAAAGAATTCTGTACCAAAAACTGTAGCACTGTTTACAGGGAAAAGGGATTTTTCACTTCCAATAAAAACTCAGAAAAATCCAATAAAAATACGAGCATGTTCCTCGTGATGTGTAGATGCAAAACGCCTTTTGGAACGTCACAATCCGATGCCCGGTTGCGGAGATATCGCCGAAATACCAGGGTGCTGTCCAAATACTCCACAACAGAAAATGGGTCAAAGCGAAGCTCGAAAAACTCCAAGAAAAGCTCGGAAATAGGGGGAGCTCAAAACATGATAGTTGAAGCCCTACCTGTCGTGAAGCAAACGGTGCAAAATGTTACGGCTTTTTGTATTGGCATATTTCGTGAGTTGAGTTGTTGAGTTGAGTCGGAGTCTTGAAGTGATCAAATTGTCAATCAGCAATCGAAGACTTAGAGAAGATTCAACAAGAGCTCAAGTTGACACTCAGTGTTTTGAGTCTTGAAGATTGAAGTAGAAGAATTGTGGATCATATACATCAATCAAAAGGAAAATGGATTCGAATTGATCAGGTACGTTTAACTAAATAATTTTGGTGATCCGAATTCATTTGAGTAGTTTAGAAACACTTGGATAAGTTTTCATTGCTTAAAAATCAAAATCTGGACAAATTGGATGTTCAGAATCCAGTTCAGAATTTCTGATCCCGAACCGATCCGGATCAGAATTCCGATCCGTATCAGAATTCCGATCCGGATCCCGAACCTTGTTTTTTCAGGAATTACTGAAAAAAGACGACAGTCAGGATCGCCATAAATCCGATCCGGATCGTCGTGCGGGAAAAATTCTGTTAAGTCAGTTTTTTATGCTTATCTCTTTCCAAAGGTTTCTAAACTATAAATAGACACTTAGGGTTTCTCAAGAACTACCGATTAATTTATAAAACACTTGAGAGCAACCCTAGAGGCTAGGTTTTTATCATTCTTCTTTATAGCCTCTTTTAGGTCAATTCGACGGTTCTTCCAAGATCTATCTTTTGTCGAATTGATCTAGTCTTTGCTTAGAGATTCCTTCTACGGTTCCTCAATGATAATCTAAGCAAAGGATCACCATCGAAACTTTTATCAAGTTTGCGTCGTGGATTCGACGTAGCATCGTGGATTCGATGTGTTGAAGGCGTTTCGTGGATTCGAAACGTGTGCTCGTGGATTCGAGTGGCGTTCGTGGATTCGAACGTGTGCAGTGGACGTGCAATCGGTGAGCACAAGGTCCGGAGAAGTTGTAGGAGGGGTTTGAGTCCGTGGAGTCGGTAATCACCTTGTTATTCTTCTATTCTTAGTGGATTGTTATTGCGTGTTGGTCCCGTGGTTTTTCTCCTGGATTGGAGTTTCCACGTATATCTCGGTGTGCTATTTTTATTTTCCGCATTGGTTTTTATTTTGCACTGAGATTGGTTTTATAAGTATTACACCTATTCACCCCCCCCTCTAGTTGTTTGATAGTACCTATTTAGATCCTTGTGGATCCTTAATATTATATAAAAACCTACAATTGGTATCAGAGCGGGTTTTAGGTTTATCTATCATGTTGGGTGGAAGTGGTAATATTTATAGACCTCCTCTTTTTGATGGGACTAATTATGCTTATTGAAAAGTGCGGATGAGAGCTTTTCTCATCGCAATTGATGAGCGGGTATGGCAATCCGTGGAATACGGTTGGGTGCATCCTGTTGAGTAAGTAGAAAATTCTACTACCCTAAAACCTCGCTCTAGATGGTCCCAAGAGGAATTCGAAAGTTCTTCTTACAATGGGAAGGGTATGAACGCTTTATTTAATTCTCTTTCCTCGACTGAGTTTACACGAATTTCTGCGTGTGAAACCGCGAAGGAAATTTGGGATATTCTCAAAATTACACATGAGAGTACTAATCTCGTAAAAATTCAAAAGCTCCAGATGCTTACAAGTCAATTTGACTCTATTCATATGGATGAGCATGAATTGTTTACAGATTATTACACTAGACTTCAAGATGTGATCAATACTTGTGCTAATTTAGGAGAAAAGATCCCGGAGTCGAGAATTGTAAGAAAGATACTTCGGACTCTTCCGGAACGGTTTAGGGCAATGGTTACCGCTATTGAAACCGTTAGTCATCCGGATGAGATGAGAGTAGAGGAATTAGTAGGTGCTTTGCAAACTTATGAAATGACTTTTCCTACTAATCAAGTTTCTTCCAAGTCTTCTTCTAAGTTTACAGGTATTGCATTCAAATCAACAAAGGAAGAAGATAGCGAATCAAGTTCCGACGATGAAATCTCTTTTGCCGATTTTGAAGAACAATTGGCGCGGATCGTAAAGAAATTTCGTCGAAAATTTTGGAAGAATCGAACCGATGGATCTTCATCCACGAAACCATCTAAAGGATCATCGGGTTCTAAATCCTCTAACCTCAAAAGTTCTACAAAACCTTCTAAAGAAAAACATGAATTCGAAGGGAAAATCCGATGTTATAGATGCAAAGGCTACGGCCATATTTCAACGGATTGTCCTTCTCCGAAACCATATAAAAAGAAGGCTTTGCAAGCGAAAACTTGGGACGATTCTACTTCTAATGAATCGACCTCAAGTAAAGAGGAAAAAGTCGTTGCCTTTCATGCCTCTCAAATTCCCTCTTCTAATGTTTGCTTATCATCTTTAATCACTGACTCTATTCCTTTGATTTTGCATGAAACATCAACATCCGGAGGAGGGTCATCAAGTGAGGGGGAGTCGGACGAAGAAGAACTCGTTGAGGCATATCAACAACTTCTTACGGAATCAAAGAAGATGGCCAAGCATATTAAGAAGTTGAGGAAGCGACGACTTGAGATTCAAGACGAGAATCATGCTTTAAAGAACAAACTTCATGATCTCGAGGAGGAACGAGAGCTTTTATTGGATAATAATAAAATCCTCCAAGAAAAGTTAAATCAATCGGAAACGATCGTTAATTCCCATATTAACAAGATTGATTTTCTTGAAAAGCAGTTTGAGGAGATTCATGTCATCAATCAAGCTTTGACCAAGCAAGTTCATCAACTTAAATCCGACATACAAAGGCTTTCAACCGGTTCCAAGAAATTTGATTGTATGTCCGGATTAGGTCAAACAAACAAGGTTGGTTTGGGATTTAAAAAAAACCAAACTGTGAAGGCTTCAAGTTTCACAACTAAATTGAAAGGAAGAACTTGTCACCAATGTGGACTTGAAGGACACTTGATGAAGATGTGCCCGAAAAAGAGAAAGAGGAATTCTTCGGCAACTTCATCTACGGAGCGAACTCAACGGAATCAAAAGCGACATCAAGTCAATAGAGTTCACTCAAACCACCAAAGGTCCGAGCCACAACATCAATCATTCAAGTGGATCAATGCGAGGCAAAGACCTAAGGTGGATCAACAGTCAAAGCTATCATCTCCCAACCACAATGAATCAAGACAATCCAAAATCCGACGATTTTGGATTCAGAAAGGTGATATCTTTCCTTGTCTTAAGTTCTAAATAGCTTATGACTGTATGTAATGCTTTGATTGGTTTTCCTTTCATATTTTTCTGAATCTCTGCATTACATGTTTTCAATGCTCTTCGTTTTTATGTTTTGTTTTTAAACAAAAGGGTTTTAACGAACAAGTGCATTGAATAAAAACGGTTTCACTTTCAATCACTCCAATTTAATTTTATATGAATTATCAACTTTACTCCAAAATTATAATTCTTGAAGATACTTCATTATAGGAGTTTTTGATAATTATATTCATCAAATTTTAGTAATCATGTGTGATCTTTAGATGATTATTCTATCGCGGTTGTGTGAGTTCTTTGTGATAAACATGAGACAACCGATAGACTAAAATTTGGGATTTAATTCTTTCACATAAGAGATTGTATTTTCTTACAAGGGTAATGAAATGAATTGCAAAAGATGTGGAAAGAGTTACATCCGAAAGGAGTGTGAAAACTACCACCACATGTTGGAAAGAGCTGCCACCCCGTTCGTCCAGTCTGTGTGTGAAGCTACCACATGTTATGGATGCTTGATAGTATTTTATGAGAAAATCTTTAGTAGAAGCATTTGGAGATTTATATGCAAAGTTCTTATATTTTGAACAATCTCCTAGTTGGTATAAGGTGGGATAGTTGAAAGATGCTCAAAGAGCCACCCTTAGGTATTTTAGTGCTTATCTCAAATTTGAAAGGGTAGAAATCAAATTGATGTCATTTGGAAATCTCTGTAAGTCATCTTTGTAAATCCGTTACATCTTGATAGAGTTTGGATCTCTAGATTATTTTTGATGACTTGTGTTTGACGTATATAATATGAAAAACGGTTTATAATGTTTTATCTTTGTTTTTCATGATTTCGGAGTAAATCTTTTTAATTTTTGTAAAATTAATTGGATTGAATGACATCTATGTGATCTCATATTATTGTTAGTGATTTTCTTTTGTCTAGTATGTTCACTGTTTGACAATTTGTGACAAAAAAGGGGAGAAAAGAAATAGGGGGAGACGGAGATGAGATCATCGAGATAGGGGGAGATGATGAAAAAGGAGCCGAAAAACAAAAGAACCAAAAGGACGAATCAAATGTAGGATTTACATTTTATTTCTGACAACTGACTTTTGATTTGTTTGGAGTTTTGTTTTGCGGGATCTACATCACTTTAAGACTCCAAGTCCTAAGTCATAGAGTATGTTCTAGGATTGACTGGTTCAAATGTATTTTTGTTTATTGGATCTTTCACGCAAAGAAAGTCAATGTTTTGGTGATGACATTGAGTTTCGATTTTTTGGTTTAAGATGAGTGTCTTGAGCGTTTTATGTATTTTTGGGTTTTGTCACGAAATTGCCAAAGGGGGAGATTGTTACGGCTTTTTGTATTGGCATATTTCGTGAGTTGAGTTGTTGAGTTGAGTCGGAGTCTTGAAGTGATCAAATTGTCAATCAGCAATCGAAGACTTAGAGAAGATTCAACAAGAGCTCAAGTTGACACTCAGTGTTTTGAGTCTTGAAGATTGAAGTAGAAGAATTGTGGATCATATACATCAATCTCAAGGAAAATGGATTCGGATTGATCAGGTATGTTTAACTAAATAATTTTGGTGATCCGAATTCATTTGAGTAGTTTAGAAACACTTGGATAAGTTTTCATTGCTTAAAAATCAAAATCTGGACAAATTGGATGTTCAGAGTCCAGTTCAGAATTTCTGATCCTGAACCGATCCGGATCAGAATTCCGATCCGGATCCCGAACCTTGTTTTTTCAGGAATTGCTGAAAAAAGACGACAGTCAGGATCGCCATAAATCCGATCCGGATCGTCGTGCGGGAAAAATTTTGTTAAGTCAGTTTTTGATGCTTATCTCTTTCCAAAGGTTTCTAAACTATAAATAGACACTTAGGGTTTCTCAAGAACTACCGATTAATTTATAAAACACTTGAGAGCAACCCTAGAGGCTAGGTTTTTATCGTTCTTCTTTATAGCCTCTTTTAGGTCAATTCGACGATTCTTCCAAGATCTATCTTTTGTCGAATTGATCTAGTCTTTGCTTAGAGATTCCTTCTACGGTTCCTCAATGATAATCTAAGCAAAGGATCACCATCGAAACTTTTATCAAGTTTGCGTCGTGGATTCGACGTAGCATCGTGGATTCGATGTGTTGAAGGCGTTTCGTGGATTCGAAACGTGTGCTCGTGGATTCGAGTGGCGTTCGTGGATTCGAACGTGTGCAGTGGACGTGCAATCGGTGAGCGCAAGGTCCGAAGAAGTTGAATGAGGGGTTTGAGTCCGTGGAGTCGGTAATCACCTTGTTATTCTTCTATTCTTAGTGGATTGTTATTGCGTGTTGGTCCCGTGGTTTTTCTCCTGGATTGGAGTTTCCACGTATATCTCGGTGTGCTATTTTTATTTTCCGCATTGGTTTTTATTTTGCACTGAGATTGGTTTTATAAGTATTACACCTATTCACCCCCCCCTCTAGTTGTTTGATAGTACCTATTTAGATCCTTGTGGATCCTTAATATTATATAAAAACCTACACAAAAATCACAGAAAAAGGAGCTCGGGGTAGGCCGGGGGAGCTCGTACACCAAAATGCGACGTAGAAGGACACCGAAGAAGAAACGTCGCGCCGCGCCGGTAAAATAGAAATCTCAAAATCCGTGCACCCGAAAAATCTGAAACTTGGTAGGTGCAAGCTCCTCTTCATGGAGAAGATTTCTCCTTCTCATCCCCCTTCGGGCAGTGGGCTCGAAGGGGTCGAAATCTCCCTCCCAAGGTCCCTCGGATTGCATCAAAGAGCGAAAACCAGAAAAATCAATTCGGGAAATTACCTCTGTGTCCCACAGAACAGGAAACACCCAAATCCAGCAATCATCGCACGCCACGTCGCCGCCGAACACCGCACAGCAAAACTGGCTAATGCGGTTGCGCCACGTGGCGCCGACCGCGCCTGCCCCGCGCACGTCGCGCCACCTGCCCACATGCCCCGCACAGTAACCCGACCAACGGGGAGGTGCCACGTGTCCAAGTTCCTGCCTGCTGCACCCGGTGCACGAGACCCTATGCACCGAACCAAAAAAACTCCGCCACGTGTCCAAGCCCGGTGCACCATGCACCCGTGCCGCTTCGTAGACCGCGACCTGTGAGCCGTCCAATGGGAAGCTGCCACGTGTCCTCCCTCCGGTGCACGCCTGCCGCGTGGACCGCGCACCTACCCACGCCCCTGTGCGCCTGCCCGCAGCCGCGCGCCGCCTGCCCGAGCCCGCGCCGCCGCTCCCGCCGCCGCTGCCGGCGCCGGCGATCGCCGGGAACACTGTTCCGGCGGTGAACAGTAAAAATTACTGTAGCAAGCTCCAAAAAATACAAGTAAATAGCCCATCTTGACCGTTTTCGCGCGCTGATTCCAAATATGGTGTCCATTTTGCCAAATTCCAATCCTATAAATTACCGGAGGCTCCCGAAAAGGTATTTTGAATCCGAATTTCGCGCTGAGCCTAAATTTGACATCCATTCTGCGCGTAAACTCCTCTAAACATCCGACGGGGTCCCCTGATTACCCACGTGATCCATTTTAAGCCCCGAGTCCATTACTTGTGTCCAAATTGGCGCACGAACACCGCCGACATGCCACGTAGGCTTCCAGAAGCTGCTGATCACACTGTAGAAGCCCTGCAAAGATGCGGGTCACTACAATGATACTGGTTACTGAGATAGTTTACTCGTGTGGGTCGCTCCCCTCGAGGCCACTCCGGAGTAGGCAGTTGACATATTGGCCAGTGAGTGCCAGACCTGTTGGCCAGCGAGTGCCAGACAGTGAGTATCGGTCAGTGAGTACCGATTTGTGAGCAGATACTTGAGACAGTTTGAGCAGGCAGTACCGAGTTTTATACCGGTTCATTTGATTGGGTTTATTCAGGCAGGTACTTTATTATTGCACTCGTGTCAGGGGGCTGAGTGGAGTCTAGTAGCTGTGTTTAGACCAGTGCTAGTGTGGTTGGGAACCGTTTGGGGTTGACGGTGGTCCCGAGGTTGTTGTGAGTATTTCGACCGTTGTGCGAGATGTGGAGGATCTTGATTCTATCCGTTCTGAGAGAGAGCGTGGATTTCGACTATAGCCTGCATGTGCCACTATTCGATAGTGAGTTAGTCCTTATGGACACCCTACGTAATTCCTGCCAGGCAGCGGGAGGTGGTTGTAGGTAGGCGCAGGCTTGACTGGACCCGATGTGGCAGTCAGCTCGATTGGGTCGATTGAGCACCTCGTGTGCGAGTGTTACATATCTTTATCAGAGTTTCCCCATTTGAGCATTTAGATAGAGGCATGGTAGCTGTAGAGTATCTCCAACTTCTTATTCGGTTTCTACTGCACTTGTTATCTTATGCCTTTAGTGGACTTAGTGGGCAGATCGTCGGGCCTGGCGGTGGTACCCACTGAGAACTCCCTTTTTGGTGTAGTTCTCACACCCATTGGGGGTTTTCCCCCTCCTTCTCTGTTTCTCTCATTTGTTTTGCAGAGTCTTAGCGGGTGTTGCTGATTCTGCGGTTGTTGATCGAGGCGAGGGAGTCGCGAGCTAGATCCCTACCCGTCGTTGGAGAGTAGCGGTACCCCTTCAGAGGAGATCATCAGTAGATCGTTATTTTATTTTCTCTTTTGAGAGACTGATGTAGTGAGGATATGTTGTGTATTGAGAGCTGTACACTGATGTATTATCTCAGGTTACCTCCCTGCTGAGTTCTGGTTTATTGTATTTGAGGATATTGTATGATTATCACTTGTGGGAGATGGATTTTATATCATTATTCCAGTTGTACAGATGGATGGTTTTAATTTTACTGCACTTTTATGGTTTAGCTCTGATATCTGTTTAGTTGTAGTACTTTTTTTGCAGGTAGGACGCTTCTCCAATGCGGGGTTTTGGCATAGGTGGCGGATTTGTTGAAGAGCCCGGGTCGCAGTTTCGACCCCGGGGCGGATGCAATGATCTTTGAGCATCTTTCAATAAAAATCCCACCTTATATCAACCTTGGAATTTGACAGAGTCAAGTATTCCAATAAGCATTTTATCTAATCATCAAGAAAAACCATGCTTTGTATACATGTGGTAGCTGCACACAGTACTCGGACGACCGAGGTGGTAGCTCTTTCCTCCATGTGGTGGTAGTTTTCACACTCCTCATTGGGATGTAACTCTTTCCACATCTTTTGAGCATAAATACTTTAATAAACTCCCCCTCAATTGGCTATCAATTTTTTAAGATATAAAGTATTCAACCAAAAATTGATTTCGTGTTCATACTTAACACAATTTTCAAATATGATAAAAACTATACCAAGAGATCATTTGAGAGAGGAATTGACTTTGATCAATTAAAAATGAACTAATTGATATAAAATATCATTGCATCAAATGAATTATCATGATATTCAAACCATAATAAATTTCTCAAAAATATGAAAGGATGCAAGTAAAGACAATTATACTAATGCTCAATTAATGTTCTATGTACAAGCATAGATAAAGAACACAAACACACAACAAAACCTAACCTAAGCATTGGTTTCAAAAAGTGTTATTTCAAAGAAAGCATTCCAATTGCTTTATGCAAGTAAATAAAACGTTTTTGATCCAAAAGTTTTGTTAAAATGTCGGCTAATTGATTCTCAGTTGAAATATAAGATATTTGAAGAATACTCGATTCAACTAGCTCTCTTAGAAAAAGATATCTAAGTTCAATGTGTTTAGTTCTTGAATGCAACACAGGGTTTTTAGAAATATTTATAGCACTAGTGTTGTCACAAAGAATAGTTACCGAAGACGCAGGAATTCGGAAGTCGCTCAAAACGCTTTTCATCCAAATTAATTGTGTTGAACAACTTCCTGCTGAAATGTATTCCGCTTCGGCAGTCGAGAGTGCAATGCAGTTTTGCTTTTTACTATGCCATGCAACAAGGCAATGGCCAAGATAAAAACATGCACCACTCGTACTCTTCCGATCATCCACCGATCCAGCCCAATCGGCATCTGAGTATCCTATTATGTTGAGAGTTGTGCCCATAGGATACCAAATTCTGAAATTCAATGTTCCTTTGACGTACCGGATGATCCTTTTCACCGCTTTCAGGTGAACCTCCTTTGGTGCTGATTGATATCTCACGCAGATCCCAACACTAAAGGATATATCCGGGCGACTAGCCGTGAGATAGAGTAGACTTCCAATCATGCTGCGATAAAGCTTCTCGTCTACACTTTCACTAAGAGATTCACTTCCTAATCCCTTATTGCTAGTTCCCATTGGAGTTGGAAAGTCTTTAGAGTTTTCTAATCCAAACTTCTTGACCAACTCCTTTGCATACTTGGATTCGCACAGATGAATGCCTTCTTCATTTTGTTTGACTTGCAATCCAAGAAAATAAGTTAGCTCGCCCATCATGGACATCTCAAATTCCCTTTCCATGGTTTCAGCGAATTTAGAAGCATCATTATTCCTTGTTGCTCCAAATACAATGTCATCGACATAGATTTGTGCCACAATAAAGTTATCCTGAAAATGCTTCACAAAGAGTGTCCGATCCGCTCCCCCTCGAGTGTAGCCCTTTTCCAAAAGGTGCTGTGTCAACCTTTCATACCATGCTCGCGGTGCATGCTTTAGACCGTAAAGAGCCTTTTTCAATCGAAAAACATGGTTAGGTAGTTTATGATCAATGAAACCTTTCGGTTGAGCCACATAAACTTCCTCATTTAGAAAACCATTTAAAAAGGCGTTCTTAACGTCCATTTGAAAAAGCTTAATTTTAAAATGACAAGCAATCGCGAAAAGGATGCGAATTGACTCGAGACGAGCTACTGGGGCGAACGTCTCATCAAAGTCTATACATTCAATTTGTGAATAGCCCTGAGCAACTAGGCGTGCTTTGTTCCTGATAATGGTACCATCCTCGTTTTTCTTGTTCTTGAAAATCCACTTAGTACCAATTATGTTGTGTTGCTTCGGAGGCTTCGTTAATTCCCAGACTTTCTTTCTTTCGAACAGATGGAGCTCTTCCTCCATTGCTTCAATCCAGTAATCATCCTGAAGAGCTTCATCGACGTTCTTTGGTTCTATCATGGAGACGTAACACGCAACTCCACAAACCAATTATCTCCGAGTCCTTACTCCTTCTTGTGGGTCTCCAATAATGTTTGATTCTGGATGATCCTTGGAGATACGTAGCGTTTGAGGTAACGGAGTACTCGGAGGTATGTGTGATGATTCCTGCATATCAGATAAACTAGAAGAACCATTAGATGCATCAACATTATCGGAAGAATTATTATGAGAAGATGCATTTACAGGAGTATCATCATCAAGAGACATATCAGGGGTAGATTTATCAGATGCAAAATGAAAAGCTTCATCTACTTTAACATTAAAAGATTCTACCATCGTTTTAGATTCGAGGTTAAATACCCGATATGCTCTACTGTTTGTAGAATAACCCATGAAAATTCCTTCGTCACTTCGAGAGTCAAATTTTCCAAGATTTTCGCGATCACGTAAAATGTAACAGCGACTCCCAAAGATTCGAAAATATTTGATATTTGGTTTTCTACAAAACCATAGCTCATATGGTGTATTTAAAGTTCCCGGGCGCAAATACACACGATTGATTATGTAGATGGCGGTGTTAACTGCTTCAGCCCAAAAATGTAACGGGAGTTTCCGGCTGTGAAGCATAACCCGCGCCATCTCTTGTACTACCCTATTTTTGCGCTCGACTACACCATTCTGCTGAGGTGTATAGGGTGCAGAGAATTCATGTTTTATGCCATTTGGAAGTGAAAAAATTAATTAATTTAGAATTGATGAATTCTCCACCTCTATCACTCCGAACATGAACGATCTTTTCATTTTTCTCAATCATAATACGATGACAAATCTCATGAAAAGAATCGAAAGTATCCGCTTTCTCTTTTAAAAATGTTACCCATGAATATCTAGAGAAATCATCAACAAAAAGAAAAATGTACCATTTACCTCCCAAACTTGGTTGACGAGTCGGCCCCATTAAGTCCATGTGCAGTAATTCTAAAGGCCGTTTGGTACCAACGTGGTTCAAGTTCTTGTGCGTGGCCCTTGATTGTTTTCCCTTTTGACAACCTCCACACACAATGTTTTCTTGAAAAGACAGTTTAGGAACCCCCTTAACCACGTCTTTATTAGAAATCCTTGCTAGTTCCTTAAAATTTATGTGACCTAGTCTTTCATGCCAAAGAGTTTCATTATCTAAAAAAACTAGGTTACGATGTTCAGGAATTTTGTTTGGAACTACATAGCAATTATTTTCAGATCTAACCCCTTTCAAAAAGAATACATGGTCCTTATCAGTTACAATACATTTTGCTGAAGAAAAATTAACTGAAAAGCCATTATCACAAAGTTGACTAATGCTAATGAGGTTAGTCTTAAGGCCTTCAACAAATAAAATATTGTTCAAAACCGGGCCTTCTGGAATAGTGATTGTCCATTTTCCAACAATTTTAGAAGAACGACCGTCTCCGAAAACTACAAGTCCTCCGGAGGTTTTCTCTAAAGTTTGAAAACAATTTTTGTCACCGGTCATGTGACGGGAACACCCACTATCCAGATACCAAGACGAGTTGTCATAAGCAAGTAAAGAAGTATGAACAACAAGACAAGGAAAGATTTCACCTTTGCGCACCCAAACCTTTTTGGAATGCGTCGGCAATGATTGTGAAGTTATTCTCCTTGGTGAAAGCGTCTTGTTTGATAGATTGCTTTCCTTTGATGACGTCGTCTTGTTAGATGAACTACCAAGGTTCTTTTTCTTTGAAAAATTCTCCTTTGATTTCCGGGGAATAACCTGTAGGTTTTTATATATTCCGAAGGATCTAAATAGGTACTATCAAACAACTAGAGGGGGGGGTGAATAGGTGTAATACTTATAAAACCAAATCTCAGTGCAAAATAAAAACCAATGCGGAAATAAAAAATAGCACACCGAGATATACGTGGAAACTCCAATCCAGGAGAAAAACCACGGGACCAACACGCAATAACAATCCACTAAGAATAGAAGAATAACAAGGTGATTACCGACTCCACGGACTCAACCCCTCCTTCAGCTTCTTCGGACCTTGCGCTGACCGGTTGGATGTCCACGCAATAACAATCCACTAAGAAAAGAAGAATAACAAGGTGATTACCGTCTCCACGGGTTTAACCCCTCCTTCAACTTCTTCGGACCTTGCGCTCCAACGATTGCACGTCCACTGCACACGTTCGAATCCACGAACGCCACTCGAATCCACGAGCACACGTTTCGAATCCACGAAACGCCTTTAGCACACCGAATCCACGATGCCACGTCGAATCCACGATGCAAACTCAGCCGGTAAGAATGTTGGCTTCGATGGTGATCCTTTGCTTAGATTATCAATGAAGATCCATGGGAAAAATCTCTAAGCAAAGATTAGATCAATTCGACAAAAGATATGTTCTTGAAAGAACCGTCGAATTGACCTAAAAGAGGCTATAAAGAAGAAAGATAAAAACCTAGCCTCTAGGGTTGCTCTCAAGTGTTTTATAAATTGATCGGCCGTGCTCCCCACGTTTTTGAGAAACCCTAAATGTCTATTTATAGTTTAGAAACCTTTGGAAAGAGATAAGCATCAAAAACTACCTTTTCTGGAGTTTTTTACGACGGCGATCCGGATCGGATTTACTGCGATCCGGATCGTCGTAGCGTGATAGACAATTCCAGAAAACCAAGGGTTCGGGATCCGGATTGAACTTCCCGATCCGGATCGTTCATGAATTTCAGCAACATCCAATGTTCGGGATCCGGATCAGAATAGGCTTGGATCCGGATTGGATTTGCACATGAACTAATACCCTTCGGGATCCGGATTGGATCATCTGATCCGGATCCTGAACATGCCCTATGTCCAGTTTTTGATTTTTATGCAATTAAAAAATTCATCCAAGTGTTTCTACACTATAAGAAAGTATTCGGATCACCACAATTATTTAGTTAAACATACCTGATCCTCTTGAATACTTTCTTCTTGAGATTGATGTAACTGATCCACAATTCTTCAACTTCAATCTTCAAGACTCAAGACACTGAGTGTCAACTTGAGCTCTTGTTGAATCTTCTCTAAGTCTTTGAATGCTGATTGACAATTTGATCCCTTTAAGACTCCGACTCAACTCACTGACTTGACTCACAAAATATGCCAACACCAAAAAGCCGTAACAATCTCCCCCTTTGGCAATTTCGTGACAAAACCCAAAAATATATAAAAGCGCTCAAGTCACTCATCTTAAACCAAAAAGTCGAAATTCAATGTTATCACCAAAACATTGATTTTCTTTGCGTGAAAGATCCAATAAATACAAAATTACATTTGAACCAAACAGTCCTAGAACATACTCTATGACTTAGGGTTTGGAGTCTTAAAGTGATGTAATTCCTGCAAAACAAAACTCCAAACAAAATCAAACGTTAGTCGTTAGAAATTAGAATCCTACATTTGATTCGTCCTTTTGGTTCTTTTGTTTTTCGGCTCTTTCAGTCCTTTCTTTATCTCCCCTATCATGAGCATCTCTAACATGTTCTCCATGTTCTCCATGTTCTCCCTGTTATGAGCATCTCTAACATGTTCTCCATGTTCTCCATGTTCTCCCTGTTCTCCCAACATGTTCTCCATGTTCTCCATGTTCTCCCTGTTATGAGCATCTCTAACATGTTCTCCATGTTCTCCATGTTCTCCCTGTTCTCCCCCTGTCTTGAGCATTTATGTTCTCCCCCTTTGTGATACGATCATTAATATCTGTTCTCCCCCTTTTTGTCACAAATTGTCAAACAGTGAACATACTAGACAAAAGGAAATCACTAACAGCATTAGTTCATAGAGAAAGAGAGATAAAAGCTCAGTTCCGGTATATAACAAAAATGCAGATTGCGTACCTGTACCAGAAAGCAAAAATCAAAAAATTTCTTGAAACAAATCCAGATTTTGAAATATTTGAATTACCGATTTATATTCCATCAAGAAAATAATTTAAGTGCTTGAGAATAATATGAGATCACATAGATGTCATTCAATCCAATTAATTTCACAAAATTAAAAAGATTTACTCCAAAATCATGAAAAATAAAGGTAAAACATTATAAACCGTTTTTCATGTTATATTCATCAAACACAAGTCATCAAAAATAATCTTGAGATCCAAACTCTATCAAGATGTAACGGATTTATAAAGATGACTTACGGAGATTTCCAAGTGACATCAATCTTGAATTCTACCCTTTCAAATTGAGATAAACACTAAAATACCTAAGGGTGGCTCTTTGAGCATCTTTCAACTATCCCACCTTATACCAACCAGGAGATTGTTCAAAATAAGAGCTTTAAATTTAAATCTCCGAATGCTTCAACTAAACAAAATTTCATAAAATATTTTTCAAGCATCCAAAAGATGTGGTAGCTTCACAGACAAACCGGACGACCGGGATGGTGTAGTAACCATGATTTTAAAATCCAAATTTGGGATTAAAATAATTTCCAGAATTATTTAAATAGGCAATTAGTGGGTCAATAGTGGGCCCAGAAATATTGACTTTTGGTCGGGGTCTGATCTGGAAAATCCGAGATCACCATTGCGATTGTCTCGTCGAAACATAGAAGTTTCATATTCATATGTTTTCGATCAGACGTTCGGATCTTCCAGAAATCAGAAAAGAAGCGGGCGGGCCCCACAACTTAAGTGAATAGTAAACCCGCTATTTTAATTCACCTTAGATCACTAAAGGCTGATTCACTGTTTTAAAATATAACATAGAAGTATGAGTAATGGGTTCTAGCTATTTTCGACGTTCTGAGCGCAATGGCACTGACGGATTTCGCATTTGGCGACCCGGGTGCATCGAAGTGCGTGCCATGCGCGATAATTCGACGAACTTTATGGAACGACTTTTAATCCGAGCGTCGAACAAACCAAACAAATACGCTACCTAACAGGTCTCGACGAGCCGGACGTCGTGGTGAAGTCCGTTTCGCAAAACGACGAGCGGATTTTCTCGAAATGCGTGAAAAGTGGCCAAAATGCAATATTTTTATGTGTCAAAGACTAAGGGGTTTAAACCACAGGGTCCTAGGTGCATTTTGTACCTACAATAATGAATTCGGAGCTTGGGGCCAAGTGTGAACCGAGAATGGGGTTAATTTGCAAAATATCTTGCATTTAATGCAAGGTGGCCCTTGGTCTACCTTGGGGTGGTGCACGAGGGGTCTGGAGGGATCCAAAGCATCACTTAAATCCTCTGCTCTCTCCAGTCCAAGCCCCGAGTCAGGGAGGCTGAAGGACACCACCCATTAGAGATCAACCCGAGTGAGAGAGAGAGAGCAAAGAAAGGTTGGGACCAAAGCTTTCCAAAGTTGGATTGAAGTTCTCTGGAGTTTCCCTGTTGTCTGAGGAACCTTCTGGAGGATTGCCGAGGTCGCGCAAGGTGGGAGGTGTAGAACCCGGCTTCTTCCTATCTTCCCCGAGTCGGCCAAGGTAAGAGACGCTAAACCAAAGGTTGATTTCACCCTAGACCCATAGCAGAAGCCTAAGTAGGCTCTTAGGATGCTCCATACACAACCCGAGCCCCCCGTGCACTTTGCATGGCCGGCGGAAGAAAAAGTTCGCCGGAAACCTAACCTAGCTCCACCTTGGAAGAACTCTGCAACCAAAGAACCAAAATAGCTCAAAATTGGTATGCAAGGACTGTAGGAACCATAGATAAATTCTGCAAAGTTTGAATAATTTTGGTGGAGTATTTAGAGATAAAAGTGAAGCCCTAGTTTTCGGAAAATATGCACTTCGGCTGAGCTTCTCGCTCCGGCGCCGGCGAGCCTCCCCAACGCCGGCCACATACCCAGAACTCTTCTTGGGACCTAGGGGAGTCCATCCATGCACTTGCATGGCAACCATGCAGCACGGTTGAAACGCGGCCAAGATGGGTTCGAAATGGGATCAAATCGTGGCCGCCGGCGTTCCGGCCATCTCCGGCCGGGGAGGGTTGGTCGGGAAGCTTCGTGAGGACTATTAGAAGCTTTCCATCCAAGTTGGAAGCCTCCAAAATGCCCCGGTTAAAAATTCGCCATTAACGGTGAAGAAGCTCGAAATGGAGCTTGCTCCGCCGACGCCTCCGCCCGTGCCTTGTCGCCGGGAATGGGTCCAGGTTGAGTTTGCCTTAAGATTTGGGGGAAGGTTTGAGCATGTTGTTGGGTTCCAGAAGCCTTGGTTGTAAAGTCACCATTTTCGAGGTTGAAGCTCATCTTCAACCTTGGATTTCGGTAACTCCGAAGGTGCAAGGTCGAGTCCAAGTTGCTGGAAACCTTGCTCTAGCTCTGTAGAAGCTTCCTTTTAAGTTTGAGGGCCTCTGGTGCTGTGTGTGCAAAGAACCAACCTTGGGTTGGTGTTGTGTGGTTGCTTAAGGAATGTGCACACCAAGTGCTTGTGGAAATGCCACAATGAAGAAAACGGTGGATTCAGGCTTCGAGCTGAATATGAAAAATGCTTCAGTATGTTTCCCTGAGCTTGATGCTCACTTCAGACCAAGTTGGTTCTGTGTGGACAAGTGTTTAGAGCATTGTGGACTTGTAAGAGTGCGAGGTTTTGGATCTACTTGATCCAGCAGGGTTGGGCTGCAAGTAGCGCAAGCCCTGTGATCCTGACATTACCCAGAGTCTTTTTGATTCTTGGGGTTTCATCTGAAAAGGTGTAGATCCAAAGTTGTGATTAAACCAAGCCTTAATACAATAAATTCTTAATAACAGTATTAGGGTCTGTTTGAAAGTTGTAACAGTGTACTCCTGGCTATTTTGGGTCACTGAACGCGATGCTCGCGTTTAGAATCACTGTTTGAAGTCCCCAAAGAAACAAAATGGCTTTTGGGCTATTTTAGTGCATATGTTATGGGCCAAAATTTGCCTCGGGACTCGTGCTGCCACAAATGGGTGAGCACGGCATTCAGCAAGTCGAATGTCACCTACTGGAGGTGACGGCTCGTAAAAATGATTTACCGTTTGAGGGAACGAGCCAAAACAGTGGTTATTTATCGTAATAAAATCCATTCTGAGTAAACCTGAGGCCTTGCTGCAATTGTAACAGTATAGAAAGCTAAATGAATGTTCTAAGTAGTAATGACCTTCCGTGGGTTCCCTGGGGTTTCTTGAAAAGCTAAATTGCTTAATATTGCGTTAATCGACGAAATAGTCAATTCGCGCTAGTTGCACTTGAGGGGATTATACCCTGAGTTGTCACCTGGTATTATTGTAGGGCCCAGTCGTCAGGAGCCAGCAGTGATCCGTCTTGTGGTTATCATGACCGTCTACCTTCTGGTGGAGTCGTTTTCCTCCTATATACAGTGGTTTATCTTCGGTCCGCGTTTTATCAGGTCGGCCTTATTGGTTGCGCTGGTAGGTTGGACCCCTGTTCTTGGTGTAACCCTGAACCTATGCTTTAGCCTTACTATAGCTTCATTCCAGCATTCAGTTATTTCAGCTATATTGCCTGATTATACATATGAGCCTTTCGTGATACTCCTATTCTTTCACTGCATTTTTAGAATAGGAGTTCTAGTCTCAGTACTTGGCATAAATTGCATCAGTATCGATATCCTAGTGGGGATTTCCTCGGCTTCTCGCCGTCCTGTCCGTTCTACCGACCGTGGACTGAGATTTAGCAGTATGATTGCTATTGAGTTATACCTGTTCTTATTACTTGCTTATCTACCAGCAGTTGCTTGATTACCCTACTGATATATATCTGCTTATATTCCAGCAGTTGCTTGTTTACCATATTGAGATATATCATGCTTACATTCCAGCAGTTGCTGTCATATCGTGCTTACATTCCAGCAGTTTACTTGTGTATCATGTGGAGTTTATTATGATTTCTTCAATAGTTGATATGCATTCCTGGACACATGCCATGCTTGATTGGTCACTAGCATAGTTCTATACCTGTCTCTATTCTTCACTGCATATTTAGAATAGGAGATACTACTTCAGCATGTGTGCATGTTATACTAGTATCTCCAGTGGGGATTTTCCTCGGCTTCTTGCCGTCTATGTGGTCAGTGGACCATGGTTTGAGCATCAGCATTATGATCGCCGTCGAGCCAAGCTTTTCGTCATGCACCACCGACGGTTTGGCCACCGTGTGGGTGTTCTTTACCGGTAGAGAGGTCTGATCGACCGTGAGCCTAGTGGGGTTATGATAGCTTGATTGTGTGACCAAAGTGGTTTAGCCTGAGGTCATATGCTCCATGGCAAATTTAGCCTGAGGCCCTTGTGGCCAAAAGTGGCAGTGATTGGTTATATTTGTGATGATTACTTTTGATGCATTATCCTTGTTTATCATTTACTGCTTGCCAGATTATCAGTGATAGCATGATTGTTTCCTGCTTATCAGTACAGTATATTCATTCCTGCTTTGTCAGTTATAGATGATCATTCATTCCTACTTGTAGTCTTATCAGTGATAGCATGATCAGCTCTATATATGATTACACTGCTCAGTTGATTAATCCATGATTGATGATACTCTGCTGAGATTTATACCTGTTTTCTATCTTTCAGCTTATCCTATTCTTGCCTATCCCCTTATTATTGTACCCAAGGTACGGCTTGCTATTCCCGGGCCGTTCGTGCCCACTGGGATACACTCCGTGTGTCTCACACCCTCGGGTGACTGTTTTTCAGGTCGAGCGGGTGCTGGGATGTCGGGACGAGTTGGTGAGGTTCCGAGTTAGCAATCGACCCTGTGACAGCCGTTTTATGGATTAGCAAGTTGTCAAAATTGTAAATAATGTTTAAATGTTGTAACATCTTTTTAGTAGTACGTAGTTAGCTACTCTGATGTTGTTGTGAAAGCTACCTTGCATATATAAAAAGGCTCAATTCCATATGGGATTGGGACTCTTCTATATATGTGGCGGTCTGTCATTGCCCTGGCTTGGTTTTTGAAACTCTGATATAAAAAAAAAAAAATTTAGACCCCTTTGAATCTCGGGGCGTGACAGATTAGATGGTATCAAGACATAGGAATACGATGCCTAGGTTTGATTAGGAACGAACCCCTAGGATGATTTTGTGTCTACGAGAGAGCGCTGGGTTTGTGGCATAGTAATTTGGACTTTAGTGTGTGTTCGTGTTCGTGTTTTGGGAATTTATGGTTAGTGCAAGGTTAACCACGTGGTGGTTCCGACCGTGGGCTTGAAGTTTCAGTGGAGCCAGAGGGCTCAGATCAGTTACATGCATGTGTTTCAAGATTGACCACGGTTCTTGTAGTAGTTGTTGGATTATGCACAGCAGCAGATGAACTGCTAGACTGTGTGGTAACCAGTTTTCTACATTTCGCTCAGAGAATTCTAGACCGCGTGTCTAATTCAGTGGCCTATGTGCCCTTGGTAATCTTGGTTTGGATTTTAAAGTAAGTTGTTAATTAGGTGTTGGAAAACGTTGAAGTAATGATTCCTCCGTTTTTGTGAAAATAGACAGGGTGTATTTCTGACCACCGTGAAGGTAGTTACCTTCGGTAGAAATGTTCATCATGCGCTAGAGACTGTGTAGGGGTATGTGATGTAGCCTTGCCATCTGGAGTTGTTCCCCACCTATTTTGGGTGGTCGCGACAGATCTATGGGTTTTTCCTTTTTTCTTTTGGAATCACGTTTGGAGGGCTCGACAACGTACACTTTCGAAAGAATTTGAGAAAACTTTTGCCCTATAAAGGGAATATCCGATTGAAGGTCTAAATGAATATCCTTAGAGTTAACGACGCTTGGTGATTGATTGTCATCTCTGCGAATCTTTTTAGAAGTTTCATA
>CM055071.1:18933521-18983490 GCA_029204045.2 Tillandsia leiboldiana
GGAGGATAAGGATTCCTCATGACAAATTTCAGCTACAGCGGGCAGCGGGCTCGTCAAGTTTAGGTGGGTGGGTTGTGCTTTGCCGAAAACAACGATTTACCCACCTCGGACTATTTGGGTTTTTCCCCATGGATAGTTGATTGTTGTTCTCTTCCCTTGGTGTGATATGTTTTATTTTTGAATATCCATGTTTAGATTAAGTTAATTGATCCTCATTGTATACATAAGTGAATGAAATAGTTTGATTGATGTTGCATCATCTCATATGAAGTTGATTATAAGTGATCATCCTTAAACCTATGCTATGTGAGGGTAATGGGAAATTAATCTTCAAACCTACACCTTGTGATGAATGGTTAACATAATATGTGAGACTGATGGTGATAGTTATATGTGAATGGTTGTTTGATTTATGTGAGGACTTGATGGGATTATGTGACAAGTGCCCGGTTGCTTATGTGAGAAGGACTTGGTTGATTTATTTGAGAATGGTTTATGTGAGAGTATTGGTTGGTGATTCTTAGTCGCCACTTGGTGATATGAATTATAGTTGTTGATTCTTATCCTATAATGTGTGATGTTGGGCATAGATGTCGATTCATAACATATCCATGTGAGAATAATTAGCTGATTGATCTTTGATCTAGCTTATGTGAAAATGGGTGTCAAGGTTGGGTTATTGATCTAGTTGATGTGAGAATGACCTATGCTTTTGATTTCTAATTCATTCATGATAAGATGGATATCATTGCGTGTGAGGCCTATTCCTTATGAGACTAAGCTTTGTTCATGACTCCTAATTCCTCCAAATAAGATTGGATGTTGTTGGTTGATCCTATGTTCATCCTATGTGAGATCAATAAAGGTTGTGGGGCCTTAGACTATTCATTGGTGATACATGATTGAATGTCTATGATTAAGTAATGTTAAATGATCCTAAGAATATTCATGTGTGAATGCGAGGTTTGACAAGCGTTGTATTACCTTATGTGATGTTGATTATGAGTGACACTTGGGTTAGAATGTTGATTGCGCATCGTGGATAAAATTGCAGGCTTGGTTGAGATCAAAGCATATCATGTTAGAAAGAAAATGCCAAATTATATACTGTGAGCATCGTGTATGTGGTATAGTCAGGGATAGGCTATGTTGCACTTAATGTTCTTATGCAATTATCAATATTTTGGAATAGCATGCTCTAATAAATGTAATAATATCGACACCTGTTTTCTTTTTATCATCTTGGGACATTTGCATGCTTGTATGGTCATTTGGTAGGCCACCTTTTTCTGCTACACTATCATGTTGGACTTGACTTAGGAGAAACCATGTTTCTGCTTTTTTCTTTCATACTAGGCTCAGGGTATTTGTAGCTCGTGCGCGAGCAGGTGGTTTTGGGATAGTGTAGACAGACTCTTGGGATCTGGGACAGCTGGCTTGAGAGCAGGGTATTGCGGCAACCGCGGATTTTGGGCGTTTGACCGGACAGTTGTTATTGCATCAGATTGGGGGAGAGGGATCGAGGGATCGGGCTTTCTTTAGGTGGATGGGTTTTTCCACTTTGACAGAGTCATGATCCAGTCCTGCTGATTTATACATATGTTACTTGTTACTGAGATACTTTACTCGTGTGGGTCGCTCCCCTCGAGTGCCGCTCCGGAGTAGGCTTTAGACCGTGTTGGGTGCCGGTCAGACCGTGTTGGTTCCGGTCATTTGGACAGTGGAGATACTGAGTTCGTGAGATTGATGACAGAGCAGGCAGTACCCGGGTTTTTATACCGGTTCATTCGATTGGGTTTATTTGGTCAGATACTATTTTCTGATGCAGTCATACAGTCATTTCTTTCGATGCTGCATTTAGAGGCATACTAGTGGTAGCTTCCTCTTATCAGTATTTCTGTTTATAGCTTACCACCTCTCTTACTCCTTCTCTTGCCTCTGGTAGACTTTGTGGGTACGTCGGGGTTTGAGGCTTTACCCACAGGGGGAGGCTACTGGTTTTACTAGTGGTTCTCACCCCCATCGTTGTTTTTCCCCTTTCCTCCCTTTGTTTTGCAGTGTCTGCTGCGGGAGTTGCTGATCCTTCAGTTGACGGTTCGAGGCGAGGGAGTCGCGAGATAGATTGTCACGCCCCGGGGTCGAACTGCGACCCGGGCCCGCCAAACAGATCCGCCACCTATGCCAACCCGCATAGGCGAAGCGTCCTACCTGCAAGAAAAGTACTATAACTAAACAGATATCAGAGCTATAAATGAAAATCTGCTGTAACTAAAATCAATCACTGTACAACTGGAAATGAAACAACACCGTCTGCCTCCCAAAAATAATAATAATACAATATCCTCAAGTACAAGCTCTAAACCCAACCGGGAGGTAACCCCAATATATACAACAGTGTACAGTCTCTCAATACAAAATATCCTCACTACAATAGTCTCTCAAAAGAGGAAAAAGAAACAACTAAACTACAGATGATCTCCTCTGAAGGGTACCGCTACTCTCCAACGACGGGTAGGGATCTAGCTCGCGACTCCCTCGCCTCGATCAACAACCGCAGAGTCGGCAACACCTGCTAAGACTCTGCAAAACAAAGAAGAGGAGAGAAAAAGGGGGGAAAACCCCCAAAGGGTGTGAGAACTACTCCAAAAAGGGAGTTCTCAGTGGGTACCACCGCCAGACCCGACGGTCTGTCCACCAAGTCCTCAAGAGACAAAAACTAACCCAAGTCATAAGACTGAAATGAGTAAGCTGGAACTCTCAACAGCTACCCTGCCCCTAACTAAAGGCTAAAAGGGGGAGAACCAAACAGAGTTATGCAACCACTAGCACATGAAGTGCACCATCGACCCAATCGAGCTGACTGCCACACCTGGTCCAGTCAAACCTGCGCCCACCTACAACCACCTCCCGCTGACGGGCAGGAATTACGTAGGGTGTCCAAACGGACTAACTCGCTATCGAGTAGAGGATCATGCAGGCTATGGTCAAAATCCACGCTCTCTCCTCAGAACGGATAGAATCATGATGCTCAACCTCTCACACAGCGGTCAAAGTACTCGCAACAACACGGGACCACCGTCAACCAGACGGCTCTCAACAATACAAGCACTGATCTAAACTCAACTACCAGTCTGCACTCGGCCCCCAGGCACGAGTGTAACAATAAAAGTATTTGACCGAAATAAACTCAATCGAATGAACCGGTATAAAACCCGGTACTGCCTGCTCTGTCACCAATCTCTCGAACTCAGTATATCCACTGTCCAAATGACCGGAACCCAACACGGTCTGACCGGCACCCGACACGGTCTGACCGGAACCCAACACGGTCTGACCGGAACCCAACACGGTCTGAAGCCTACTCTGGAGCGGCACTCGAGGGGAGCTACCCACACGAGTAAAGCATCTCTGTCATCAACATCATCAGTATCACGAAACAGCAGGACTTGATCATTAATCTGATCAAAGTGGGAATACTCAACCACCAAGGAAAGACCCGACCTCAATCGGATGCAACTGAACGATAAGTGGGAAACTCCATCCACTAGAGAAAACCGACACCCAAATCTGGTGCATAGAGAAACATCCGGTCAACCGCCTAATATCCGCGGTTGCCGCAAAGCCCCACAACTAAATCAACCTGCCCAGACACGATGTCCCGACTACACTACCCAGACCCCCTGCTCGAACCCGAGCAACACTGACCACCTGACTAACAAGAAGGAGAAAGGAAAAGCATGGTTTCTCCTAAGTCAAGTTCCAATAAGTAGTGCAGCAGTAAAAGATGGCCTAACTACATGACCATACAAGCATGCAAATGTCCTCAAGGAAATAAAAGGGGGTAAAGCATAATAATAGTTCCATTAGGAATAAACAACATGCCGGAATCCCAAAACTAGACCTATCCACAACTCAGGGTTCATTAATAGAATGATCATAATAACTCCTCAGAGTACAAATCCGCACATAGCTACGAAATCCTGTCCCAAAGCATAATCCCACCACAAGAAAGGCTATGTGCTAACATGGCATGTTACATAATCTCATAGGGTAACATTATCCTAGGTAAGCTTACACTAGTCATCACATAGATGTCCAAGTCATGCAAGTCCTCAGTATACCTCATAAATACTATTCTTGCAATCATTTATACCAATATCATTAACAAGCTTACCTACTACCAACATAACCCATGTACCCTACCCATGCATGCATCAGTCATAGAGGGGTGACATCCCCACAAGTGGACTTATACTTGCCACAACATAAACCTTGCCTTAAACAATTACTGATAATAAGCTCACCCACCTGAAGCGCTTAACCCAAGGCAAACCTGAAGTCGGTGAAGTGGGTAGACGCCCGCGGTCCAAAATCTGCCAACAAAACACCCTCGGTACAAGTCGCGCAAGCCTTGGCTCCAAACAGCTGAAAACACCCCTGAGTACAACAATAAGGCTTAACATTACACTTTTATTCCAAAATCAACCAAACATACACAATCTGAAAATCAGTCCCAAAGCCGCGCATATTTCACCTGCTGCAAGTGCCCAGAAAAATCCAATAAAAATACCACAGTAATCCTCGCGTCGATACCTTCGAAACGAGTACCTGCACGTCCAATTCCGAGCTTCCTACACTGAGAAACAATTCCGACAAGGGAACCACCCCGAATCAAACTACACTCAAAAACTGTAGCAACAATTACTGTTCACAGATAATCTTCACCTTCGAGAAATATTCAGAAAATTCCACTAAAATTTGGGCATATTCCTCGTGATGTGTAGATGCAAATCGCCTCTTGAATCGCCCCAATCCGATGCCTGTGCGCGAAGATATCACCAAAACACCGCGCCGCTGTCCCAGAACTCCGCCCAGAAAAAGGGGTTACAAGATGATCCGAAAGACCCGTGAAAAACTCGGAATGGGAAAAACCAGTAAACATGGGAAACATAGCCTTACCTGTCGTGAAGCCAACGGCGCAAGAATCACTGAAAAAGGTGCTCGGGGTAGGCCGGGGGAGTCCTCACACCAAAACGCGACGAAGAAGACCACAAACGAACGAGCGTCGCGCCGCGCCGTAAAAATAGAAACCTCGATAAGCGTGCCACCAAAAATCCCAAAACTTTGCAGAAAGATGCAGCCAAACTAGGGGATCAACTTTGCTGAAGGCACCCCGGCGAGAAGAGGCTCGGAAATGGCGGAAAAAGGGAGAAGAAGAGAGCTCGGATCGCCTTTTATAGGCTGCAGAAACAAATGGGAAAATACCGGTCATGTCCCAATTTCCGGGCGCATGCCACTTTCGGGCGCGTACTGTAGCAGCCCGAAAATCCCAAAGGCGCGCACTGTAGCAGCCCGGAAGTCCCCTGGGCCTCCACGTCGCCTGCCAAATAGGCGACAGCCGCACCCGCCGCACGCGTCGCGCCACGTGGCCACCCGCGGACGACGACACGTGGCACGCTCCCCGGTCAACGCCCGCCTGCCGCGCCCACGTGCCCGCCTGACGCCGCCGCCGGAAACACTGTTCCGGCGTGAACAGTGTCCGGTGCTCAAAAATGACAAGTGGGTAGTCCGTTTTAACCGTTTTCGCGCGCTGAATCCGAATTTGATGTCCATTTCGCCAAATTCCAACTCCAAAATTTGCCGAAGGCATCCGGAAAGGTAATCCTTGGTCCAAACTTCGCACTGAGTCCAATTTAAATATCCTTGGCGCGCGAAACCACTTCTGGAACTCCGACGGAGTCCGCCAATCACCCACGTGATCCATATAACACACTGAGCCCCACACTAATGTCCAAATGGGGCACAAATCCCACCAACACGCCACATAGGCCTCCGGGAGCTGTAGATGATCCAGTAATCTCGTCGTGGGGATCCAGGTCCTCACATAGATCCCCTACCAGTGTTGATTTCTACAGTGGGATAGATGTACCAACCCGGATTGTGGGTATCACTGTACATAGTTGTATTCTATTATTTTAGTTTATCTCCCATTTTGGATTCATAGATGTTGTATAGGTGGCTTTTACTTGTATTACAGTTTTTGGTGGATCGGATTATTGTATCATTATTTTTTGGGAGATGGATATTGTACTTTTATTTTTCTGTTGTACAGTGATTCAGGTTTTTATTACAGCAGTTTTTCTTCAGCTCTGATATCTGTTTAGTGGTTAGAGGGTACTATTGCAGGTTGGACGCTTCGCCTATGCGGGGTTTCGCATAGGTGGCGGATCTGTTGGCGAGCCCGGGTCGCAGTTTCGACCCCGGGGCGTGACACAGACAGTCGATCGGCCGTCGTTGTCTAGTGAGGGAATTAAATCAGGGGGTTACTATTCATTTCACTATTTACTTAAGTCGCGGGTCCCACTAGCTTCTTCGCTGATTTCTGGATGATCCGACCTGCGGATCAGAAATCGATCTATACCATTTTCAATCGATTCGATGAGACGGTCGCACTGGCGATTTCAGATTTTTAAGATCAGACTCAGATCTGAAAGGCGGAAATAGTGCTTCGAAAACTGTGTAATTTGCACACCGGTATACACCACCTAAGTTAAATTTTCATTTCCTCACCCACATTCACATCTGAATTTTACTTTGTACAAACTCGAATTTCTCGACTATTACATCACTCACACCTTATAAGAAGTTTCGTCCTCGAAACTTAAATACACTAGGAATCAAATAAATGAGGAAGATACTCAAGCATGTCTGACTTGCGCTCCGAATTGGCTTCGCATCCCTCGTCAATTTAAGCCACCAAAAAGTCTGCTTAAGGTCTTTGTACATCTTCGTGCCACCCTAATGCGCCGCATAGGGTGCGCAGTGCGCCTCTAATAATATCTCATCCTTCAAATCTGGCGGTTCGGGCATGCAAATTCGTCTTCGGATTCGTATTGCGTCATCCGTGCCAAACAAAGAGTCGCCCCCTTGGTCCGAAGGAAACTTGTCCCGCACAAACCGCAATTGAGTAGCTGTCTTCTGACCTTCCAAGATTTTCTCAAACAAGGTAGGCTTGACCACCAGGGACAAAAGTCGAGCAACAGTGCCCTCCGGTACAACCTCCAATCTCATTCGTGAGAAATCTGCGATTAATCTGTCCTGCTGAGTAATCGCGCTCACCGATAAGTTTTCCATTTGACCCTTCCTGCTCAAGGCATCGGCCACTACACTTGTCTCTCCGGGGTGATCTTGATTGGACGTAACGTAGTCCTTGAGTTGCTTTGTCGCATAGGCCATAACTTTCCCCTGTTGCCTCAGCACACTTCCAAGTCCGTTCCGTGATGCATCACCATAAACCTCAAAATCCTCACCGGGTGTCGGTAGTGCATGCACGGGTGCCCGTGTTAGCCTAACCTTGAGTTCCTCGAAGCTCTCCTGGCATTGAGCCGTCCCAACGAATCCCTCCCCCTTCCGGGTTAAGCGATTTAGAGGGACGGCAATTTTCCGAAAAGCTTTCTCGAAGCGCCTATAATATGCTGCTGAACCTAAGAAGCTTCGGATTTTCGTTGCCGTAGTTGGTCGGGGCCAGTCGGCTGCTGATTTCACCTTCTTAGGATCCACCACAGTTCCCGCTACTGAAATTATGTGTCCCAAAAAGCCCACCTCGCGATGCCCAAACTCACACCTTTGGAGTTTGGCCTACACTCTCTGGTCCCTGAGAGTCTGAAAGATCACTCGTAAACGCTCCTCGTGCTCCTAGTCCGTACGAGAGTAATTCAGAACGTCGTCCATAAAGACCACAACGAATTGATCCAGGTTTGGTCTGAAGAACCGGTTCGTTATATCCCGGAATGCTGCTAGAGCGTTTGTAAGCCCAACGGCATAACCGTACCCTCGTATATGCTCGTATCGAGTTCCGAAGGCCGTCTTCGGTACATCCTCACCCCGAACCCTAAGTTGATGATAGCCAGCTGCAGATCAATCTTTGAGAACACCGCTGCTTCTTGCAATAGGTAGGACAGGTCATCACTCCGAGGCAAATGTTACTTATTTTTCACCGTGACTTTATTTTATCTTCCATGTAGTCGATGCATAAACATAAACTACTATCCCTCTTTCGCCTGACACATTCGGCCTGATAGGGCCCTTCTCCACAAGATCTTCCATTTGCGCCTTGAGTTCCTTTAATTCAACAAACACCATTCGGTACGGTGCCTTTGTAATGGGTTGCGTGCCCGGAAAGAGCTCGATAGAGAACCCGATTTTTCTCGCCCGGGGGCATCCCGGACGGTTCAGTTGGAAAGACGTATGAAAGATCCCTCACGATAGGGATATCTGAAGGCGGTGTTGAGGGCCGAGTTGTTAAATCCACCGAAGCCATATAGGCTATGCATCCACCCTCCATCAGTCTTCTTGCTCGCGATGCAGAATAAAGGTTGATAAGGAGGTACTCTTACACGCCAAGTATACATGAACCGAAAGGCCAGGTTCCTGTAGCCGCACTTGGCGCTTCTCGTAGTCGTTCACCGCCTGGTGTCCAGTAAGACAAACCCTCCCTAGCACTATAGTGAAATCCTTCAGCGGAAATACCACCAAGTCCTAAGGACATGACAGCCTTCCCAACCTTAACGGGTAGGAAGGTACATAACTATCTGTTTCTAGGGGCCGTCCAGGGGTCTGAACCGACATCATACTACGAAGGGGGGAGGGGGTCTGTCCTAAATAACTATGGGCAGAAGCGATAAAGCAAGAAGTGAAGCAGTGGGATGCTCCTGACATCAAAACAAGGTCTTACTAGAAAAGGAAAAACTAAGGGTAGAGTATCCCTGCTACTACTTCCTCCGGGGCAGTGCGTCCTTTGTCGTGCCGTCACGTAAGACCTCTCGCTCGTGTCGTGACGCTGAAGGAACTGTTCCCGGGTTCAGAGGCAGTTAGAGCGGAAATGCCCCGGCTTGCCACAACAGAATAATGATCGTGCTTCCAGGTATAGACGATCACCCGGTGTGCTCCTCCGCAAATGTTGCATGGCCGGTCCCCCGGCTCCGGTCCTCTCGTCGGCGTGCTCCTTGTTCCTTGCTGCGTCTTCGAATACTTGGGTGGTCGGCTCCCATTGGAAAAACCATCCTTGGGATAAAACCGGGGTCGTGTGGGGTTCATCCCTCCTTACAGGGAAACGTGACCGGTCACACCGGCGTTTTGCGTCAATGCGTACATGCGTTCGGTGAGCGTTAACAGTTGCCTGGTCATGCCGTGCGAAGGTTGTCGAAGTAGCCGATTCTCCGCAGCTGTCGAAGCCGTCACATCCATTTCTGCGTTGTTGCTTGAAGACCAAGTCCGGGCCGTCATCCGTGCATACAAAGAAAACAAATCAACCCTAGACTTAACCGGTCTAGTACCATGACCTACGATCAACCAGGGACTCTATCCCCTCCCTAAGACACTCACGCTCTACGCACCTATTCTTGATTATCTCATCGGCTAGTCGCTAGTGGCATTGCACTCTGTGGATGTTGGGCACCGACTACCGTGGTTAAAGTGGTTTTTCTTTGATACCATATAATCTGTCATGCCCCGGAGGTTCTAAATGAGCGGAAAAACGTGTATCTTTTTTCTTGTGAAATCAACCTCGCCACCGGTGCGCGCTAGACCCGCCACATATACAAATTCACTCCACTAACGGACGGGGTCTCCTTTGTATATGTACGGTGTTTCAAATACGACTCATACTTTAACCATGCAGTCACGATGATACCAAACGGAGAGATCACACTTAATCACAACCACATTTACTACAACAAGATTGAAAGGATAAATCCACAGGTTTGAAAAACAGTGTCCACACGACACCCGGTTTTAGAAACATTTTCGCAAATCTCTTTTAGGTGGCAACATAACTTGAAAGGATAAATCCACGGGTTTGGAAAGCAGTGCCCACACGACACTTAGTTTGAAAACGTTTTCGAAGTCGTTTTGTTATTTGAAAACATGCCTCACACAAGTATGAGATAACGCAATAAAGATGTCACCACTAAGTTAGGATCTCAACCCAACATACACAATTGTCCCACCAACAATATAATCACTAACCTACTAACAAAAAGCAAAAGAGATAACCGAAAGTAAATGAGACATATGATAGCCTCAAGCGGCTCAGGTCCTCTAAACGCAGTCTCACCATCGTCCCGGTTCCCACCCCTGTTCGGACCTGTCACAGTGTGGGGAGTCAGTGATAAATAAAGTAGATGAAAATAGGTAATGCTATAAAAACTGTAGTAAACAAACCGATACACCAGAGCATTCCACTTCCCCCTCATGAATCACCATATTCCCTGTCAAAATCATACTGGGCACCTACCCCAGAGCTACTCTGCTCGCGCCTTGGTTCTTTTAACCCCTCCACTTCCCAAGTTGCAGTCGCCTCACCTTGAGGGGTCCCCATCATCACACTTTGTGGGGTACACGGGTCAACGTACCATCCTTCCGAAAAAATACACCCTGTGCGGTGGCCAGACCGCCGGTGTGCGTGTAAGCAATCATGAGCATAAATGCCGAAACCGGCGTGTAATAAGGCACCGCGACCTTCGTCGTCACAGTTAGAAATAAAAGAGCGGGATTCTCATGCAATGGGGTTAGACAGTTCACAAAAGATACATCTACTTTATTTTCAAAAGTTACAACGGGAACGACTATACACCGAAATACGATAAAGTACCCACCTCGAATTATGTCGAACGAAACACCTGAAAGCGACCCGCGCCCTCGAACAACACCCGGACCTACAAAGGAGTCCCCAACAAAACCAGCAAGTAAGACTAAACTTGTTTTATGAAAAACCGAGGTCCCGATCGCAATCCACAGTAGCCTGCCAGGCTACCATTACATTTAGATCCCCGGACTTTGCTAAAATTGCATTTTATCCATATAAAACTCACTAATTAAGCCACAACTTTTAAACCAGGAATCTTTAAACCAAAATAATTTACCAGCAACTAGATTTTGACGTGCTGGATCTCGTGCTCACAGCTTGGAATCAAACCGAGCCATAAAAACACAAGTTGGCCCATGATTATTGTGCATTGGGGCTCAAGTTGGCTACACATGTATAAACAACGATTCCTTTTTCTTCTTTATTGTGAGCATCATGCTCAGGAGGCTTGCAGGAGTCGAGGGCTCACCATTGGGTGGTCGACAAGCAACCAAAACAGGGTTGGAGCCAACTCGGCATTTTTACAAACACCTAGAGCGCGACTTGCGGCTCTCAATAATACAAGGGTTCCAAGCCTCAACCAACATGAGCAAGAGTCAAAGGACATCCATAAAAAGGGGAGGCTCACCTGTGGGAGGTCGCGAGACTGCCTGGGACGTCGCCGAAGCAAGTTAACCTTGCACTTGACTTGTTGGAGTGCAACAATGGCCGCACCCACCCCCACTAGGTCGAGCTTCAAACTAAGGCGAGCACCACCTTCCTTGGACCTCCATAGGTGGAAAGGACCTCAGCCGCGCAAGCTTGGGGCTTCCCTGTGCTTCCCCAACCGAGGAAGAAGAAGGTGGAGCTTTAAGAACCCATTAATGGCAACTTGCAATTTAGGCCGCATGGGTCGGAAGCAAATGGATTAGTGGGATGCCCAAGGTGCCAAAATACTTACCAGGGTTGGCCGGCGCCGGAGGAGCGACGGGCGGCGACGGGCGGCATTGCTCGGCCAACACCAAGAACCCGAAAGCTAGGGTTTTCTCCCCCGCGTTCCACACTGCACCAAAGCCCACCAAACTTCGTGGGACTTCTTCTGGGAACCAGCAGAAGATTCTTCTCATCTTGGTTCCGGCGCTGAAGCTCCGGAGGCAGCGCACGCCAAACCCGGCCAAGAACTAGGGTTCCGGTGACCCGTTTGCACCTGCCGGCCATCCGGAGGTCCGGAGACCTCGGGGCTTGACCTAGGGAGTCCTTGCGATGTTAGGAACCTACTGCAGAGGTCGGGTTGCAAAGAAATCCAAGAAAAGGAAACTCCTCTTACCGGACTCGAGGAAGGAGGAGATGATGCACCTCCGGCGGCGCGCGGCGGTTCCAAACGTCGGGGCTCCTCGGGAAGGGTCTTATAAAGTCAAGGATGTCCTCAGATGCGGTTTGGGGGAATCCCAAGCCCTTTGGTTGCTTCCTTCTCAACCAAACCCGAGAGCAGGCCTTCTCTTGTTTCTCCGGTGAAGGGTGGTGGTGGCCGGGGGTGTAACTGCCGTAGAGAGCGCAAATGAGTCGAGGAGACTCATCTGATACGGCTGGGTGGAGAGGGTTCCGTGGTTAGGGCAACTCGGACCTCCCCACATATATAAAGGCATTTGCATAAAATGCTAATGTAACACTCGAGAAACTTGAGTTTGTGTAAAGGGTGATTTTCAGGTGTGAATGTGTGCGAGGGAACAAAATTAACCTTAGTGGTGTGTATACCGGTGTGCGAATGGCACAATTTCCGAAGCACAAATTCTGCCTTTCCGATCCGAGTCTGATCACGGAAATCTGAGGTCTCGACTGCGACCGTCTCACCGAATTGAGTGAAAATGGTATAGACCGTTTGTCGATCCAACGGTCGGATCATCCTGAACTTAGCAAGGAAACTAGTGGGACCCGCGACTTAAGTGAATAGTGAAATGAATAGTAACTCCCTGATTTATTTCCCTCGCTAGCCAACGTCGGCCGATCGACTGTCTGGAGTCCGAATCCGACGATCCAGGTAGTCGATTTGAATGGCGTCGTCATTCTGAGCGCAGTGGCGTTGACCAAATTTTCGTTTGACGAGCCGGAAGCATCGTAAAGCATGCAGAACTGTTTATTTTACCGTATATGAGGGATTTTAAAATTATAGGGGATCGAATGCGACAAACCAAAATCACTACCTTGTAGATCTCATCGAGCCGGACGTCGTGGTGGTATCCGTTGTTCATTTTGACGACCCGTTGGCCTCGAAAAGTGTGTAAAGCGGCGAAAAACGGTGTTTTTGCATAAGAGTCCCAGCATTTTATGTGCGGAATCTAATGGGATTATTTGGAGAGGGGCCTTTGTGTGAGATGAAGTTCCTGCGAGTGGACCCGACTCTAGATAGTGATAGATGAGGAACTTATTGGCATGTTGTGCCAATGCATACTTTTAGACCCGAGGTGCCCTAGCCTCGGATCCATCGCCCCCAGCCGCGCCAGAGAAGGCTTCAAGACTCCCTCTGCTTCTGCTCTGATGGCTGCACCCGCAGTGCCGCCGGCCGCCACCTCCCCTCGTCGAAAAAGCAAGGAGAAAAGCAAGATCTTGCCTTGCTTTCGGGTTGGTGGAGAAGGAAGCAATAGGGAGGCTCTAGATCTCTCCAAAGTGCATCTGAGAGCATCCTCGGCCTCCAGGGAAGCATATCGAGGAGCCCCGACGCCTGGCGCCGCCGCGCGCCGCCGAGGCCACCATCTTCTCCTTCATCTCCTATGGCGAGGTGAGTTGTTGGAACTTATTGTTTTTAACTGGACCAAGTGACTGTGAATAAGATTGCTGACGTTCAGATGATCCTACCAGTGAAGCCTGGGCCGCCGCCGCCATCCCTGTCGCCGGCGGGAGCAACATCTTGCCGGAAGTCCACTTTCAGCCAGATCTGTGCTCGAGCTTCATCCAACCGTTGGAATTCCGATCTGAACCGTTTGATCTCTTCCTCTCGATGACTGCAAGGACTCCATCAAGTTAGGTGTCAATCGGCTGAGGATCGAGGGCATACGGGCCTGCCCTAGAACCGGGTTTTATTATTTTTCGGCCGAGCTTCGCCGTCCGGCGCCGCCGCTCACCCGCGCCGCCGGCCATCACTGCAGGAAGCACCCTTGCACCGAGAGGGATCTTTTGATCCAAGTTGGTGGGCCTCTTGTGCTTCGGGTCGAGATCTACCATTAGAGCCCCAAGATCTTCACCAAGTTCCGTTGGGTTTCATCTCCGGCGATCGCCGCCGCTCCCAGCCGCCGCCCGGTGACTAAGGTAATTTAGTTTGGTCCTTTGTAAGTCCTTCTTGAAGTTGCATGGGAGTTCTAACGTGGGGTTGTTGCTCTCTATAGTTGCACCATCGTAGCAACCCGAGCTCGGTCTCCGGCCGTCGCCGCCGCTCCTGGTCGCCGGCCAACCACCCAGGTGAGTTGTAGTCACCAGGTAGGGATTTTCCATCAATTTAGTTTGGGCCGAGAGCCTCGGGGAAGAAGGTTTTTCCGACCCTTTTCGTGAATGCATCGGTTGGGTTTTCCTCCGGCCACTGCCGTCTCCGGCCGCCGGCACCCAGCAGGGCTGTGATCAAATTTCTTCTGGGAGGTTGCAGCGACTGATGCTCACCTTTGTTCCAGGTCTAAACCTGGTTTGATCCAAGCAACCCTAGCCCGAGTTTTGGTCATTGGTGGGTGTTGCTCCGGCCAACTCTCTGGCCACTTTCCGGCGCGCTTCAGGTGAGCACAACTACTCTCGGTCCACCCTGTATAGCATGCTCATGTTTATTTCCAACTTGATCAAGTGGTTCATTGGTTGTAGCATAGTAGCTATTGTTGACTTAGACTGTTTTTGGGCCAACTTTGCCCTCGGGCCTCGTGCCAACCCAAACCAGTGAGCACGGGCTTTGTCGCGTCAAATCCTGCGCGCTGAAATTTACGGCACAGTCTAAAGCTTCCTGGTTTGGAAGATCGGATCAAAACAGTGTCGCAAGTTAATGTATTTAAGCAATTTTAGAGTATTTTTTGGGCCAAGTTGCAAAGGTAACTTCTTGGCTGTCTTTGGACAGTGTGTACGCACCCTCTAAGCATTTTGTTAGAGGTCCGGAGACTTTCGTTGAGCGGAAGACGGATATTGTTCCGTAAATCGGCAAAATCGTCGGTTTACGATTTCTAACGAGTGTCTCGCATACCCCGGTATGAAAGAATGGTTTCAGGTTACTGTAGTGTTGTCGGGATAGGTATGAGTGAGCCTATTTTTGATCACAGTTTCTGTTCAGGGCCCAGCAGTTTAGCACCAGCCTCTCGGTAGTCTAGCGGGAGTTCGGGATCGGCCTACACTCGGGGGGTTCGTTCGACTGACTTCGATGTGGGTACCGCTTAGAACCTCTTTGTGCATGTTTCCGTTATTGTTATATTTATCTTGTAAGGGGTAGTGGGGGTGACGTGGACCTCCGGATTAATGAACGTCGCGGTGGGAGAGTGGACGGGCAGTTCACCCTCTCCGAACAACAGTAGGGTTGTTTGGAGCATGCTAGCGATGAGGACGGTGATCGGTGTGACCAGTCGGACGTCGAAAGGTGGGTTCCTCTCTCGACAGTTCTTGAGTCGGGAAACGAGGGTAATTGGTAAGATCAAAGGTTTGACATGTTAAAATATTGCTAAACCCTGTACATGCTTATGTTTTTATTATCATGATATTTATCGCGACTAAGGGTCGCGATGCTCGATGATACATCATGTTCTGGGGGGATTGCCGAGGTAGGTGCTCGGTCTGGCTCACCGAGGTGGGTGCTAGGTCGAGGCTCGAGATTCCTACACACACACCAGCAGTTTGGCCACCGCGAGGGTGTGCTTTTCCGGAAAAGTGGTACGTTGACCCGTGTACCCCACGTGTGGGTGACGTAATGGGGGCCCTCATGGGTGGGGGGTGTGAGCGGTGGTGCCGAGGCGGGTGCTCGGAGTGATGCCGAGGCAGGTGCTCGGTGTGGTGCCGGGGCAGGTGCTCGGTGCAATTTGCCGAGGTAGGTGCTCGGTGTGGTTGCCGGGGCAGGTGCCCGGGTTTGGATTGTACAGGGGAAAGGTTTTTACTGTCGATTGAACGATGAGGAGGGCGGTTGCTCTGGCTTTACTGCGGTTTGTTTTAGTTATAGCTCTTCATGCTTTTCATACTTTGTATCTTGTGTCGCTGACTCCCCACTCCATGACAGGTGCAGACAGGGGTGAGAGCTAGGGCGACAGTGAGGCCGCGATGAGAGGTCTATTGGCCCTTCGAGGCTACAGACTGTGGTTAGTTCTTCGTTTGCTCATTTCATTATCTGTTAGTAGCTATGTGGGTGTGATACTTTTGTGAGGTTGACTTGGATGTTGGATTTATCACAGTACTCTGTGGATGCATGTTTAGTTACTATCGGATAGTTGGTCGTTTTCAAACTAAAAAGAAAAGGAAAGAAAACATTGCGAAAAGGATTTGAAAAATACTGGTGTCGAGTGGGCACCATTTTCAAAACGCTGTGGATTTATGGATTTCAAAATGGCTTTGTAAAACCTGGGTGTCGTGTGGGCACCGTTTTCAAAACCCTGCGGTTTTATCATTTCAAAATTAATCGGCCTCTTTATTACTTCTGGAAAAAAAAGGGTTGTATGTGCTTGACTGTTGAACTAGTGTGGTTAAAGGTATGATTGTATGGATATTGTAGTCGGGACGCCGTGCATATACAAAGGAAACTCTGCCCGTTTGCAGAGTGAATTTGTATATCCGGCGGGTCTGGGCACGCACCGGGGAAGATTGATTTCAAAATTAAAATATATGCCAAATTTGAGAGCTAAACGGTGACATTTCTTCCGCGTGTTTAAACCCCGGGGCGTGACAGATTAAGATGGTATCATAGAAAAACAACTTTAACCACAGTAGTCACTGTCCAACATCCACAGAAGCGCATTACCACTGGCTACTAACTAATGAAATGATCAGGGTATAGGTGCGTAGAGATGCGAGAGTGCGGGATTGTTAAGATTTGTGTTTCTCGGTTTAGCTCGGGTGTTGTGCTAGTGTGGTCGAGTTGATTTGGAGGTTGGGGCCGAGGCCGGCTACCACCGGGGTCTTGATGGTTGCGGGGAATCAATGGATTAAGCAACCAGCACAGGACACGGTGGGCCTGGTGACGGTGTTCATGCACTTGGTGCGGCGGTTAGCACAGCAGATCGTTGCGCCGGCTTTTGTCTTCCAAACCCCTTCCTCTGTCGATGTCGTGGTCGACGTTAGTAATGGTAACTGGTGGTAGTGTAATCCGCCGGTGGTTGTTAGTGTGTCAGCTGTTTTATCGGACGTGGGTAACCGGGTGACTCTTGCCTAAGGTTGTACCTTTTAGGTCTTTCGGTTTTAGGTTACAGTGGATCGTCGGCCGAACCTTTTGCATCGTGGGCAAGGTATGCGCGGGAATGAGGATTCTTTCCCTACGGCTGTTACCCACAGTTCAACTGTTGTGGTGAATACTGCGACGGTTGTAGAAATCTTCCTGGTAGAGTTTGGGGTGCCCCTTTAGGTTAAAAATGAGACCACCGGGACTAGTAAATCTTGTTCATTTGGGATCAATTTTGTTTAGAGAGGCCATGCCTTATTTCGCACAAGTGTGAGTAAGTGGCGACTTTTTATTGGGTGTTTAGCTTTTTGACGCTGGGTGGTGCCGGTTAGCTCCTTTTAAGGGGGTGGTGGTGGTGTAGCTCTGAGTTGAGTTCTCATGTTCGGCGCAAGAGGGTCGGTTAGGTCATCTCACTAATGGGGTGACGCGTGATCCCTCGAGTGCGCATAGTAAACCTAGGCAGTTTGATGGCAAGGTGATTCTCGCTATTATCGTTGCTTATCCTTTCCCGACCCGATGGGTTTTGGATGGGTAGTCTACTGTATCCGGAGGCCATTGTCTTAGCAGACCTAGAGCTCAGAGTCCTCTCGGTTGGGAGTGTGACTGTTTGGTCTGAGTGTTTGCTGCTCGGTCCGTTGCCCGGTGCTTGGAAGGGCGACGGATTGGGACCGAGCATTAGTGGTTAATCAGAATGTCGCACCCCTTTCGGTGCCCGGACGGAAGGAGGTCTTAGAACTGAAACCTAGCTTTAGTTTTGACCGTCGCCTCTGTAGGACGGACAGTCGGAGTGGACAAGCCGGGATAGTGGTTATGCTCCGAGCTAGTGGCCCGTGTTGGTGACGGGTGGAAGTGACCCGTGTTGGTGACGGGTGGCAGTGGCCCGTGTTGGTGACGGGTGGAGGTGGTCCGTGTTGGTGACGGGCGGGTTCGTTGTTTCAGAGGAGGATTACTCGTAGGCTGTGACCCGGCTGGTTTGGTTGGCACAACCTGGAGTTCGCGAGGGTATTAGTGTGGTTTCTCCCCCTCTTTTGTTGTCGGGTTATTTTGGGCGTTTAAGGGCCCGTCGGTCCGGGTTTGGTGGTAGGACCGGGGTACCTCGACGCATCGCGAGACTTTGGTTGCTGACTGCTCAGCACCGTCACAGGTGGTCTGCGAACCGGTGGCGTCATAACGGGGAACTCCAAGTCGAGGAGCAGGCTTGCCCAGGTTAGTTTCGATCAAGAGGGACGGGACAGCAGGGTTGCCGGGCGGGTTGAGCCCGTCGGATGTCTGAAATCTTAGGGCGCTTCGCGTGTCATTGCTTGGGGGGTGGATATTAGAACGCCCCAGCGGTGTTCATGGGTATGATGAACAGAATGTTCAGACCCTTCTTGGATCAACTCGCGTACGGGCGAGGAGCGTTTACGAGTGACCTTGCAGACTTCTCAGGGACCAGAGAGTGTAGGCCAAACTCAAAAGGTGTGAGTTTGGGCATCGCGAGGTGGACTTTTTGGGACGGCTAAAAGTCAGGAGAGCTTCGAAGAACGCAAGGTTAGGCTAACACTGGCACCAGGGTATGCACTATCGGCACCCGGTGAGGATTTTGAGGTTTATGGTGATGCATCACGGAACGGACTTGGAAGTGTGGTAAGGTAGCAGGGGAAAGTTAAGACCCTAAGCAGACTTTTGGTGGCTTAAAATGACAAGGGATGTAGCACAACGCGTGGCTCGCTATTGGGTTGGTCGTCGAATAAAGGTCGGACATCAACGCCCGTCGGGGAAACTGCAATCTCTCCTAGTGCCAGAGGGAAATGAGAGGATCACGAGGGGCTCGAAGCCTTTTGTGGGCGCAAGTCGGACATGTTCGGGCACTTTCCCCCCCCCCCCCCCCGCTATTGGATTCCTGGTGTATTTAAGTTTCGAGGACGAAACTTCTTATAAGGTGTGAGTGATGTAACACTCGAGAAACTTGAGTTTGTGTAAAGGGTGATTTTCAGGTGTGAATGTGTGTGAGGAAACAAAATTAACCTTAGTAGTGTGTATACCGGTGTGCGAATGGCACAGTTTCCGAAGCACAAATTCCACCTTTCCGATCCGAGTCTGATCTCGAAAATCTGAGGTCTCCAGTGCGACCGTCTCATCGAATCGAGTGAAAATGGTATAGACCATTTGTCGATCCAACGGTCGGATCGTCCTGAACTTAGCAAGGAAACTAGTGGGACCCGCGACTTAAGTGAATAGTGAAATGAATAGTAACTCCCTAATTTATTTCCCTCGCTAGCCAACGTCGGCCGATCGACTGTCTGGAGTCCGAATCCGACGATCCAGGTAGTCGATTTGAATGGCGACGTCGTTCTGAGCGCAGTGGCGTTGACCAAATTTTTGTTTGATGAGCCGGAAGCATCGTAAAGCATGCAGAACTGTTTATTTTACAGCATATGAGGGATTTTAAAATTATAGGGGATCGAATGCGACAAACCAAAATCACTACCTTGTAGATCTCGTCGAGCCGGACGTCGTGGTGGTATCCGTTGTTCAGTTTGACGACCCGTTGGCCTCGAAAAGCGTGTAAAGCGGCAAAAAATGGTGTTTTTGCATAAGAGTCCCCGCATTTTATGTGTGGAATCCAATGGGATTCTTTGGAGAGGGGCCTTTGTGTGAGATGAAGTCCCCGCGAGTGGACCCGACTCTAGATAGTGATAGATGAGGGACTTATTGGCATGTTGTGCCAATGCATACATTTAGACCCGAGGTGCCCTAGCCTCGGATCCATCGCCCCTAGCCGCGCCAGAGAAGGCTTCGAGACTCCCTCTGCTACTGCTCCGACGGCTGCACCCGCAGCGCCGCCGTCCGCCACCTCCCCTCGCTGAAAAGGCAAGGAGAAAAGCAAGATCTTTCCTTGCTTTCAGGTTGGTGGAGAAGGAAGCAATAGGGAGGCTCAAGATCTCTCGAAAGTGCATCTGAGAGCATCCTCGGCCTCCAGGGAAGCAGATCGAGAAGCCCCGACGCCTGGCGCCGCCGAGGCCACCATCTTCTCCTTCATCTCCTCCGGCGAGGTGAGTTGTTGGAACTTATTGTTTTTAATTGGACCAAGTGACCGTGAATAAGATTCCTGATGTTGAGACGATCCTACCAGTGAAGCCTGGGCCGCCGCCGCCATCCCTGTCGCCGGCGGGAGCAACATCTTGCCGGAAGTCCACTTTCGGCCAGATTTGTGCTCGAGCTTCATCCAACTGCTGGAATTCCGATCTGAACCGTTTGATCTCTTCCTCTCGGCGACTGCAAGGACTCCATCAAGTTAGGTGTCAATCGGCTGAGGATCGAGGGCATACGGGCCTGCCCTAGAACCGGGTTTTATTGTTTTTCGGCCGAGCTTCGCCGTCCGGCGCCGCCGCTGACCCGCGCCGCCGGCCATCACTGCAGGAAGCTCCCTTGCACCGAGAGGGATCTTTTGATCCAAGTTGGCGGGCCTCTTGTGCTTCGCGTCGAGATCTACCATTAGAGCCCCAAGATCTTCACCAAGCTCGGTTGGGTTTCGTCTCCGGCGATCGCCGCCGCTCCCAGCCGCCGCCCAGTGACTAAGGTAAGTTAGTTTGGTCCTTTGTAAGTCCTTCTTGAAGTTGCATGGGAGTTCTAACATGGGGTTGTTGCTCTCTGTAGTTGCACCATCGTAGCAACCCGAGCTCGGTCTCCGGCCGTCGCCACCGCTCCTGGTCGCCAGCCAACCACCCAGGTGAGTTGTAGTCACCCGGTAGGGACTTTCCATCAATTTAGTTTGGGCCGAGAGCCTCGGGGAAGAAGGTTTTTCCGACCCTTTTCGTGAATGCATCGGTTGGGTTTTCCTCCGGCCGCCGCCGTCTCCGGCCGCCGGCACCCAGCTGGGCTGTGACCAAATTTCTTCTGGGAGGTTGCAACGACAGATGCTCACCTTTGTTCCAGGTCTAAACCTGGTTTGATCCAAGCAACCCTAGCCCGAGTTTTGTTCATTGGTGGGTGTTGCTCCGGCCAACTCTCCGGCCACTTTCCGGCGCGCTTCAGGTGAGCACAACTACTCTCGGTCCACCCTTTGTAGCATGCTCATGTTTATTTCCAACTTGATCAAGTGGTTGATTGGTTGTAGCATAGTAGTTATTGTGGACTTAGAATGTTTTTGGGCCAACTTTGCCCTCGGGCCTCGTGCCGACCCAAACCAGTGAGCACGGGCTTTGTCGCCTCAAATCCTGCGCGCTGAAATTTACGGCGCAGTCTAAAGCTTCCTAGTTTGGAAGATCGGATCAAAATAGTGTAGCAAGTTAATGTATTTATGCAATTTTAGAGTATTTTTTGGGCCAAGTTGCAAAGGTAACTTCTTGGCTGTCTTTGGACAGTGTGTACGCACCCTCTAAGCATTTCGTTAGAGGTCCGGAGACTTTCGTTCAGCGGAAGACGGATATCGTTCCGTAAATCGGCAAAATCGTCGGTTTACGTTTTCTGACGAGTGTCTCGCATACCCCGGTATGAAAGAATGGTTTCAGTTTACGGTAGTGTTGTCGGGATAGGTATGAGTGAGCCTATTTTTTATCACAGTTTCTCTTCAGGGCCCAGCAGTTCAGCACCAGCCTCCCGGTAGTCTAACGGGAGTTCGGGATCGGCCTACACTCGGGGGGTTCGTTCGACTGACTTCGATGTCCCTTAGAACCTCTTTGTGCATGTTTCCGTTATTGTTATATTTATCTTGTAAGGGGTAGTGGGGGTGACGTGGACCTCCGGATTAATGAACGTCGCGGTGGGAGACTGGACGGGCAGTTCGCCCTCTTCGAACAACAGTAGGGTTGTTTGGAGCATGCTAGCGATGAGGTCGGTGATCGTTGTGACCAGTCGGACGTCGAACGGTGGGTTCCTCTCTCGACAGTTCTTGAGTCGGGAAACGAGGGTAATTGGTAAGAGCAAAGGTTTGACATGTTAAAATATTGCTAACCCCCGTACATGCTTATGTTTTTATTATCATGATATTTATCACGACTAAGGGTCGCGATGCTCGATGATACATCATGTTTTGGGGCGATTGCCGAGGCAGGTGCTCGGTCTGGCTCGCCGAGGTGGGTGCTCGGTCGAGGCTCGAGATTGCTACACGCACACCAGCGGTTTGGCCACCGCGAGGGTGTGCTTTTCCGAAAAAGTGGTACGTTGACCCGTGTACCCCACGTGTGGGTGACGTAATTGGGGCCCTCATGGGTGGGGGGTGTGAGCGGTGGTGCCGATGCGGGTGCTCGGAGTGATGCCGAGGCAGGTGCTCAGTGTGGTGCCGGGGCAGGTGCTCGATGCAATTTGCCGAGGTAGGTGCTTTGTGTGGTTGCCGGGGTAGGTGCCTGGGTTTGGATTGTACAGGGAAAGGTTTTTACTGTCATTGCACGATGAGGAGGGCGGTTGCTCTGGCTTTACTGCAGTTTGCTTTAGTTATAGCTCTTCATGCTTTTCATACTTTTTATCTTATGTCGCTGACTCTCCACTCCGTGACAGGTGCAGACAGGGGTGAGAGCTAGGGCGACAGTGAGGCCGTGATGAGAGGTCTATTGGCCCTTCGAGGTCATAGACCGTGGTTAGTTCTTCTTTTGCTCATTTCATTATCTATTAGTAGCTATGTGGGTGTGATACTTTTGTGAGGTTGACTTGGATGTTGGATTTATCACAGTACTCTGTGGATGCATGTTTAGTTACTATCGGATAGTTGGCCGTTTTCAAACTAAAAAGAAAAGGAAAGAAAACATTGCGAAAAGAATTTGAAAAATACTATTGTCGAGTGGGCACCGTTTTCAAAACCCTGTGGATTTATGGATTTCGAAATGGCTTTGTAAAACCTGGGTGTCGTGTGGGTACCGTTTTCAAAACCCTGCGGTTTTATCCTTTCAAAATTAATCGGCCTCTTTATTACTTATCGAAAAAAAAGGGTTGTATGTGCTTTACTGTTGAACTAGTGTGGTTAAAGGTATGATTGTATGGATATTGTAGTCGGGACGCCGTGCATATACGAAGGAAACTCTGCCTGTTTGCAGAGTGAATTTGTATATGCGGCGGGTCTGGGCACGCACCGGGAAAGATTGATTTCAAAAAAAATATATATGCCAAATTTGAGAGCTAAACGGTGATGTTTCTTCCACGTGTTTAAACCCCGGGGCGTGACAGCTAAAAACTCCCTCCACAGTTGGTATTTAGAGCTGGGTCCTTTCCAGGGACTTTATTTCACATATAGGTCCCCCTCCAAAGAACCTCACTGGATTCCGAACATAAAATGCGGGGACATTAATGCAAATACGCCATTTTTCGTCATTTTTCACGCTTGTCGAGACAACCGAGTCGTCAACCCGAAAAACGGACACCACCGCGACGTCCGGCTCGTCGAGACCTATCAAGTAGCATATTTGGTTCCCCAATTTAGTGCCCCTAAAAATATTCAATCCATTTTATACTGTAATTTCTACCGTATGACACGCATCCCAATGCTCCAGAGCCGTCAAACGAAAATTCCATCAGCGCCACTGCGCTCAAAATGATGACGCCATTCGGATCCGGACTCCAGACAGTCGATCGGCCGTCGTTGGCCAATGAGGGAATTAAATCAGGGGGTTACTATTCATTTCACTATTCACTTAAGTCGCGGGTCCCACTAGCTTCTTCGCTGATTTCTGGAAGATCCGACCGACGGATCAGAAATCGGTCTATACCATTTTCAATCGATTCGATGAGACGGTCGCACTGGCGATTTCAGATTTTTAAGATCAGACTCGGATCTGAAAGGCGAAAATAGTACTTCGAAAACTGTGTAATTTGCACACCGGTATACAACCACCTAAGTTAAATTTTCATTTCCTCTCCCACATTCACATCTGAATTTTACTTTGTACAAACTCGAATTTCTCGAGTATTACAATAGGATTCATCCTCTGAGGTATACGCTGTCGCTGCTGCTTGTGCTGTTGTTGCTGCTGGTCCTGTAGAGGCTGAAGGTTTCTTGCTCCGAGGTGGTGTTGGTGTCTCATCCGGTTTGCTCGAGAGAGAGACTTCACAATTGTAGAATCATTGATAGTTCCTAGACTATGCATATAAGTTGATGAACGAATATCTACATCAAACTTTCTCAAAATGCGCATTATAATCAATGGGAATGGAAGTCGCTCGGTAGGATGAGCATTTTCCACATATCTCACCATCCTTGACCAGATAAGAAATGGAATGTCGAAATTTGATCCCAAAGAAGCTTCGGGGTGTCCAAGAAGATATAGAAATAGCATTCTATCCCAACGAAGAACCTTTGTTTGCATGTTTGGCAAAATGTTATAGCAAACAATGAAGTTCAAAAATCTGTACTCCGGTCGAAGTTCTTTTGAAAGAATGGAGTTTCCCACTGACCGAGTATCCGGCATGCAATTCCATCAACAACCATCCTCCAAGTTGTATTTGTCATAACATGTCCCTTCATGTACTGAGTCCCTTCAGTTTGGGCACTCATACCTAGCACTTCTCCAATCAGTTTAGGAGTGATAGTGAGCTTGGTGTTCCGAACCATTGCGTTGAATTCTCTAGGTCTGTCCTCATGATCTTGAAGCTGCGTAGCACACATATAGAAAGTCCTAACAAGATAGAGACAATATCCTGAAGTTTCAGAAAATTTGTAGACTTGTGCAAGTCGTGCTTGATCAAACAGTGTTCCAAATGCTGCAGAGCATTCCCTGAGAGCCGCGACATTTACATGTCTCTCACCTATGCATTCTCTCTTCTCAAAGTCTTTCATCCTCTATGTACTGATATGTACAAAAATCTGTGGAGGTGGCTCACTCGCAAGTGGCTCTTCAATCTCAATTCCACGAGTTCGACCCCTCTTCCGTGCAACGCTTTTCCTTTTCATAGACATTGGCTGCATCGGTGCTTTCCCTTTTCTCGGCGGTAGTAGGCGGAGTCTTCGCCTTTGTAGAAGCTGGGGCTTTTCCCTTCGATACCGCTGTAGCCTTTACTGCGGTTTCTTCAAGGATCTTATCCTAATCCTCTGATTCGGTTTCGGAATCATCCAAAGACACTAACTCTCCCTCGGTTTGAGTCTTTCTTACACTGTTAAGTTTGTTGGTCACGCGAGTGCTGACCATTGCTGTGATGAACACAATAATCCAGCCAAAAACCATTGCTGCCAGATTTTTGAAAACTAGGTCTTGTGAGCAAGAACTCAAAAACATGGAAAAAATTGTTTAATTTCAAAAATTTAAAAATTCATACCCAAACAATCCTTATCATGTATAGAGACTAGAAATCAAGATAGATTTGCAAAGAGAATTTTAAAAATAGATCAATCCCATGATTTTCAAAAATTCCTAAAATTTCCCTTAAAACTGAATTTTCAGAAATCGAAGCCCAAAAATTCGTTAATCAAATGAATCCAAAGCACATAAACAAATCTAAGGTATCCAGAGTTCATATTTCAAAAGAAATTTGATCAAAAATCATGCAAAAATGAGATTATACCACGAAATCCCTCACGTTTTGATGAATATAAGCAAAAATAGTGAAAAACAAGAGTTTTGATCATAAGAACTTACTTGGATCGAGTGAAAATGAGTTGCAATAGATCCAAATGCTCTTGATTCTAGAGAGAGAAACTCAAGGAAGCAAGAAACAAAAGTTTAGAATGAAAAGAAATTCATTTCATTTTTATCAAAACCTAGCCGCGGTCCGGATCGGGTCAGGAGTTCAGTACGGATCGGCTAGCTGAAGAAAATCCCATTGTTCGTGATCCGAACTGAACAATCCAGTCCGGACTGCCTGCAACTTTTTCTTCAGAAAAATTTGTAAAGATTTCAGAAAATCCAGAAAAAGTATGTAAGCATTCTTGCATATCAACTTTAAACAAAAAGTATCGTTTCACAACAAAAGAAATAGATTATACTAAATCTATCATTAATACTCAAATAATGAAACGTAAATTTACAAAATTTATATCCTCTAAAGTTGAGCAAGTTCTAAACATCAATCACGATCTAATGAGTAATGTGTTTATCAAATCATCAATTAAGCAAAGAAAATGAAACACAAAGATCGATAGATGTTTGAAATCTCAAATAAATTAGATAATGCTATCTAGTCAATATGTTTTAGGGAGTGGCTCTTTGAGCATCTTTCAATTTGAAATCCCACCTTATACCAACCTTAGAATTCGACAAAGTCAAGTATTCCAAAAAGCATTTTATTAAGTAAACAAGAACACCATGCTTGGTAAATATGTGGTAGCTGCACACAGTACTCGGACGACCAAGGTGGTAGCTCTTTCCTCCATGTGGTGGTAGTTTTCACAGTCCACTAAAGAATGTAACTCTTTCCATATTTTTGAGCATGAAACAATAAATAATACTCCCCCCTCAATTGGCTATCAATTATGTAAAATATTAAGTATTCAACCAACCATTGATCTCGAGTTCATACTTAACTTAATTATCAAATAAGATAAAAACTATACCAAAAGATCATTGAGTGAGGAATTGACTTTGATCAAATAAAGATGAAATAAATGATATAAATGATCAATACATCAAGAGAGTTATAATAATATTCAAATCATAATAAATTTCTCAAAATATGAAAAGATGCAATTAAAGTCAATTATACTAATGCTCAGTTAATGTTCTATTTTACAAACAAAAAGAACACAAAACATAAAACAAAACCTAACCTAAGAAATGGTTCAAAAATTGTTATTTCAAAGAAAGAATACCAATTGCTTTTCGCAAATGAATACAAAGTTTTTGATCCAAAGGTTTTGTCAAAATATCGGCTAATTGATCTTCAGTTGAAACATAAGAAATTTGTAAAGTGTTTGATTCAACTAGCTCTCTAAGAAAATTATATCTAAGTTCAATGTATTTTGTTCTTGAGTGCAACACAGGATTTTTAGAAATGTTAATGGCACTAGTGTTGTCACAAAGAATTGTTACCGAAGTCGCATGTGACGCCCCACTTCCCAGGGGGTCACCCATCCTAGAACTACTCTAGTTCTAGCACGCTTAACTCTCATGTTCCTCTTGGATCTTGCTACCATCCAAAATGCTATAGCCGGGTTAGAGATTTAGTCCTATTATATCATTTATATAGAGGACTAATCCAAATTCTGGGGGTGTCACATTCTTCCCCCCTTTAAGCCCTGACGTCCACGTCAGGCTCAAGCACACTCACAAGCACCAGGCGATGTGAGACTCGTCTCGCTAGCCTTAGCCGACCTTGTGAGGAGCTGCACTCCACTCACAACGGTCATTAGCCGGGGAGCCTCGCTCTACCCGCTATATAACCCTGGCTCAGCCGAGACTCATCTCACATTTCCAGCTGGTGAATGGCTCTGATACCAACTGTGACGCCCCACTTCCCAGGGGGTCACCCATCCTAGAACTACTCTAGTTCTAGCACGCTTAACTCTCATGTTCCTCTTGGATCTTGCTACCATCCAAAATGCTATAGCCGGGTTAGAGATTTAGTCCTATTATATCATTTATATAGAGGACTAATCCAAATTCCGGGGGTGTCACATCGCAGGAATGCGAAAGTCGCTCAAAACACTTCTCATCCAAATCAATTGAGTCGAACAACTTCCCGCTGAAATGTATTCCGCCTCGGCTGTAGAGAGAGCAATGCATTTTTCTTTTTACTATGCCATGCAACAAGACAATGGCCAAGGTAAAAACATGCACCACTTGTGCTCTTTCGATCATCCACTGATCCAGCCCAATCGGCATCTGAATATCCTATAATATCGAGAGATGTGCCCATAGGATACCAAATTCCGAAATTTATTGTACCTTTGACGTACCGGATGATCCTTTTCACTGCTTTCAGGTGAATTTCCTTTGGTGCTGATTAATATCTCGCGCAAATCCCAACATTGAAAGAAATATCCGGTCGACTAGCCGTAAGGTAGAGTAGACTTCCAATCATGCTTCGGTAAAGCTTCTCGTCTACACTTTCTCCACGAGATTCACTTCCTAATCCCTTATTGCTAGTTCCCATAGGAGTCGGAAAGTCTTTAGAATTCTCCAATCCGAATTTCTTAACCAACTCCTTCGCATACTTGGATTGACATAAATACGTAAGCTCGCCCATCATGGACATCTGAAATTCCCTTTCCATCGTTTCGGCGAATTTTGAAGCATCGTTGTTCCTCGTAGCACCAAACACAATGTCATCCACATATATTTGTGCCGCAATGAAGTTGTCTTGAAAGTGCTTCACAAAGAGTGTCCGATCTGCTCCCCCTCGAGTATAGCCCTTTTCCAAAAGGTGCTTTGTCAATCTTTCGTACCATGTTCGTGGTGCTTGTTTTAGTCCGTAAAGAGCCTTTTTCAGTCGAAAAATATGGTTAGGTAGTTTATGATCAATAAACCCTTTTGGTTGAGCTACATAAACTTCCTCATTTAAAAAACCATTTAAAATGCACTCTTAACGTCCATTTGAAAAAGTTTTATTTTAAAATGACAAGCAATCGCAAAAAGAATACGAATGGACTCGAGACGAGCTACCGGGGCGAAAGTCTCATCAAAGTCTATACCTTCAACTTGTGAATAGCCTTGAGCAACTAAACGTGCTTTGTTCCATATAACGGTACCATCTTCATTTTTCTTGTTCTTGAAAATCTATTTAGTACCGATTATATTTTGTTGCTTCGGGTGTTAAGGAATTTGTTTTGGCGTATTTCATGATGTGGTTAAGTCTTGAAGATTGAAGATGAAGATGTTTTGATCATATACCTCAATCTCAAGAAAGAAGAATTCAAAAGGGTCAGGTACGTTTAACTAAACAATCTTGGTGATCCGAACACTTCTTATTGTGTAGAAATACTTGGATGGGTTTTTAATTGCATAAAAATCAAGAAACTGGACTGTTATATGTTCAGGATCGGATCAGGGTACTACAGTCCGGACCCCGAATGTAGGTAGGTTCATGCGCAAATCCAGTCCGGAACACCCTTGGTTCAGTCCGGACCCCGAACGTGGATTCTACAGAAATTCCATGAACAGTCCGGACCGTGGATACTTCAGTCCGGACCCCGAACATGATTTTTTAGGAATTCTCTGAAAAACAACGACAGTACGGATCAAGCCAAATCCAGTCCGGACCGTCGTGCGGGAAAAAGTTTGTTACAGTCAGTTTTTGATTCTTATCCTCTTCCAATGGTTTCTAACCTATAAGTAAACCCTAATTTCATTGTTTAGGGTAATCCACAATAAGTTTTATATTCCGTAAATGAACGAGGAAAATTAACGGAGAAAACTTACAAAAATCCACATATAGAGAAGAAAGGAAATAACTAGATTTATTCTATGTTTCTTCGTCTATATTGATTAATTTGATTCTAGGTTTTCATACTCATATTTTGAGTAGAATCAAATTAATGAATACGTAGATGGCATTTCCGATCTATCTTTGATCTAAGTATTCGACGGATTTTCACCACCAACAAAACAATAATTTTCTCCAAAATCGGCGCGTGGATTCGCGTGGCCTTGTGGATTCAAGGTGCTACCGCTCTCGTGGATTCGGAGCGAGGTACGTTCGTGTGATCGAGATGTACTACTTGGTGGAGACCGTGGATTCGGTTAGACGTCGTGGATTCGACGTTGGATGCCGTGGATTCGGCGTTGGACGCAAATCGTGGATTCGAGGCGCGTTGCAGAGCGAGCGGAGAAGATCAACTCGGAGCGTATGGAAAAAGGATGAATCGTGTGTGAGTACAGAATATCACCTTTGTACGTGTTTAATCGTAGTTGATTTCACCGTGTTATCAGTCCTGTGGTTTTTTACTCTTGGTTTTGGAGTTTTTCCACGTAAAATCTTGAGTGTTATTTTTATTTCCGTATTGGGTTTTATTACGCAAAGATTTGTGAGTGTTTATTGTTTACACCTATTCACCCCCCTCTAGGTGTTTTTTCTCCTATTTAGATCCATATAGTTATAACTCAACAAGTGGTATCAGAGCGGGAATAGGGTTGTAAACAATGGTTGAAGGTGGAAACATCAACAGACCCCCGTTCTTCGATGGAACAAACTATACCTACTGGAAAGTACGGATGAGAGCATTTTTAATTTCCATCGATGAACGGGTGTGGCAATCAATAGAATTTGGATGGACAAATTGTGAAGATCCGGACCTTCGTGGTCATTACAGTGTGATCGACAGCTTGCGGAGGCCTATTTCTGTGGATAGTGTTGATTGCGCACAAATCGGACCCCGGAAACGGACTCAGTGCGAGAAATTGATCAAGATTGGTTAATTGGGAATTTCGTCGAGAAATAGAGGTGGTTTCGCGCAAAATGGACACCGTATTTGGATTCAGCAGGAAAAACGATCAAAACGGCTATTTGGTTGGGCGTCGGAATTGGACTCAGCGCGCAAAAACAGCAAAATGGGCATTTTTGGAGCTTATTTGGACTTATTTAAGGCGGCCGGTCCATGGAGCGCGCGTGCACCAGGCGCAACGACTACGGGAGCTCCACGTGTCGGCGCAGGAGAGGTGGGCGCGGGCCACGCGTCGCGCCCATGTGCGCGCGCCGCCTCGCGCGTTCCCGTGCACGGGACACGCGGCACCACGCCACTGGCGGGCGCCGCGTCGGACGTGGCCCCATCCGGCCCGTCCGCCCGGGGGCGGGGCGCCCGGATGGGCGCCACGTGCCCCCGCCAGCGCACGGGCTGGGCCGGGGTTGGGCCTGGCCCAGCACTGTGCCTTGCACAGTGAACCGAAGGGGGTTTTTTCCCCTTCACACCTTCTCCTTCCTCTTCTAATTAGGAGCTCATGCCACCTCCTTCTCCCTCTTTTGATGCTTCCAACCTTGGGGACTTCTACAGAGGAATTATTGGAAACCCTCCTTCATCTTCATCAGCAAAGAGGTGGATTATAGAGGCTTTGTCACCATCATCTTCTCCTTGAGGCAAGCACCACCATTGTTGCAGTTTGTGAACCTCTCCATCGCGTTTCAGTGCGAAAATTCCCCTGGACTCATTTCTTGGAATTTTGAGCTCATTTTTGGTTCTACGTTCTCACAAGAGGTAAGGCTATAATTTTTGTATTCAACTCTCCCCTCGGATCTCATGTTTTTACAGAGTTTTAAGGCCATCTTTGGGACCCTTTGTTGCAGCCTGAGATTTTGGGCAATCTGTGGTATTTTGGCCTTTATAAATTGTAGGAGTGGAATTTTTGGATGATTTTTGTGGGAAAATTTCCAGGACTCGAAGTTGTAAAATATTGGTACGTATCATTTTCCCCAGATCTGAGTTTTTATTAGGGTTTATTCTTGATCTTTGGAGCACCTTGCTGCAGTCCTGTACAGATGGAACTTGGTGATAGTTTAAAGTGTTTGTGGGTTTTCTCCTTCATCCGAGCACGAAAATTGGAGTTCTTTAGCTCAATTTGTATCTACTCTCGACAAGGAATCCAAGGGTACCTCTCTTGCAGGATTTGGAGCACGTTTGATTAGGTAACTTTAATGATCTTTTTAAGTGCGATTATATGGTTTACTGCAGTCCCTGTTTTAGTTTTGATTTGAGCAAGGCACCTTGGAATGCAGATAACTTTGTGGATATAAGGTCTTTTGCAGAAATTCAAGTTGGGACTTCTTCTTAACTTCAAGGTGAGCAAATTCTCTTTTATGAGCTGTCGATGAATCCCTTTGGAAAAGCCCCTAATTAAGCTTGGAAATGCTAGCAAGTTTATGTTAGCAATTTTTGGACAGCATTGTAATTCTTGCTACATTTGAATATTAAGGGAAATTAATGGTGGATGTTGAGGACTTGGAGATGTTTGTTTGAATGAGGATATCTTTGTTTTACTGTTAGAGACTTCATTTTGAGGTATTTGGGGCTGCACTTACATCTTCTTAAACTTATTTTTCAATTGCTGAAATTCTGGAATTTGAGTGCGTAGTGTGCATTGTTTCAGCGATTGCGCCCAATCCGTGAGGCGGATTTGGATGATTTTCACGGCATCGGACTCCTGGGAGGATAAGGATTACTCACGCCAAAATTCATCCAGATCGGGCATCGGATCGTCGAGTTTCAGGTGGGTGGTTGTGTTATGCCGAAAACAATGATTTACCCACTCGGGCTATTGGTTTCCCTTATGGCATAGTTGATTGTTGTTCTCTTTTCCGTGGTGAATCATGCTTAAATCTCCATATTTATGTTAGGTTAATTAATCCTTAGCTTATGCATGAATAAATGATCGGTTGGTTGATATTACATTATTTCATATGAAGTTGTTTATCGGTGATCATCCTTAAATCTATGCTATGTGAGGGTAATTGGGAAATCACTCTTCAACCTATACCTTGTGATGAATGATTAACATTATTATGTGAGAATGATGGTGATAGATATATGTGAATGGTTGGTTGATTTATGGGAGGACTTGATGGGGTTATGTGAGAAGTGCTTGGTTGTTTATGTGAGAAGGACTTGGTTCATTTATTTGAGAATGGCTTATATGAGAGTAGTTGGTTTTGTTGATCCTTAACCTACAATGTGTGATGTTGGGCATAGATGTTGATTCATAACCTATTTATGTGAGAATAATGAGTTGATTGATCTTTAATCTAGTTTATGTGAAAATGGGTGTTGATGTTGGTTATTATTGATCTAGTTAATGTGATAATGACCTAGGCTTTTGATTCATAATTCCTTCACAAAATGGTGGATATCATTGTTGGGTTGAGGCCTATTCCTTATGAGAAAAAGCAATTTCATGACTCCTATCACTTACAAATGAGATTGGATGTTGTTGGTAGATCCAATATTCATCCTATGTGAGATCAATGAAGGTTGTTGGACCTTAATCTATTCATTGGTGATACTTGATTGAATGTCCCTGTTTAAGTGATGTTAAATGATCTTGGGCTTATTCCTGTATGAATGTGAGGGTTGACAAGCGTTGTACCATCTTATGTGATTTTTGATTAGGTGTGGCAATTCCTTATTTTCATACTTTGTGAACATCGTGTATGTGGTATTGGCAGGCATAGGCTATGTTGCACTTAATGTTCTTACGCAATTATCTATATTTTGGAATAGCATGCTCTAATAAATGTAAGAACATCGGCACCTGTTTTCTTTTTATCATCTTGGGACATTTGCATGCTTGTATGGTCATTTAGATAGGCCACCTTTTTCTGCTACACTATCATGTTGGATTTGACTTAGGAGAAACCATGTTTCTTGCTTTTCTCCTTTCATACTAGGTTCAGGGTATTTGTAGCTCGTGCGCGAGCAGGGGGGGGGGGTTTGGATAGTGTAGACAGATATTGGGGATTTGGGACAGGCAGGCTTTGATGGCAGGGTATTGCGGCAACTGCGAATTTTGGGCGGTTGACCGGACAGTTGATATTGCATCAGATTGGTGGAGAGGGATCGAGGGATCAGGCTTACTTTAGTGGATGGGATTTTCCCACTTTGATCAGTGTCATGATCCAGTCCTGCTAGTTTTCATACCTTTTTACTTCCTCGTGTGGGTCGCTCCCCTCGAGGGCCACTCCGGAGTGTGCGATATACAGACTTTGAGTCCTTGAGACTCCTATCCCCTATCGGTGTTATGCGTAGGCTGGCGTACCCGATTTGGCAGGCACGGCAGGCAGTACCAGTTCTTACTGGTTCATTGATTGGGTTTATTCGGGCAGGCAGGTTAGATACTATTTTCTGATGCATACTTGCAGCTATCCTTATTAGCTCGGCATTTAGAGGCATTTTAGTGGTAGCTTCCTTTTAACAGTAGTTCTGTTTATAGCTTACCACCTCTCTTATTCCTTTTCTTGCCTCTGGTAGACTTAGTGGGTACGTTGGGGTTTGAGGCTTTACCCACAGGGGGAGGCTGCTGGTTTTACTAGTGGTTCTCACCCCCATTGTTGTTTTTTCCCTTTTCTCCCTTTGTTTTGCAGTGTCTGCTGCGGGAGTTGCGGATCTTTCTGTTGACGGTTCGAGGCGAGAGAGTCGCGAGATAGATCCTTACCAGTGTTGATTTCTACAGTGGGATAGATGTACCAGCCCTGTTTGTGGGTTTCACTGTACTCAGTTGTATTTTATTATTTCAGTTTATCTCCCTTTTTGGATTTGTAGATGATGTATAGGTGGCTTTTACTTGTATTATAGTTTCGGTGGACCGGATTATTGTATCATTATTTTTGGGAGATGGATATTGTACCTTTGTTTTTCAGTTGTACAGTGATTTAGGTTTTTATTACAGCAGTTTTTCTTCAGCTCTGATATCTATTTAGTTGTTAGATGATATTTTGCAGGTTAGACGCTTCGCTTATGCGGGGTTCCGCATAGGTGGCGGATCTGTTGGCGAGCCCGGGTCGCAGTTTCGACCCCGGGGCGTGACACAAATCCTACTGAAATTATTGCTGATGTTCGCACCATCAAACCTAGGTCGAAATGGACCAAGGAAGAAAGTGATGCATCTTCTTACAACGGCAAGGGAATTAACGCCTTATTTAATGCTTTGTCGCAAACTGAATTCTCTCGCGTCTCGGTATGTGAGACTGTGAAAGAAATCTGGGATGTTCTTCAAGTTACACATGAGGGAACAAGCCTTGTGAAGATTCAAAAACTGCAAATGCTTACGAGCAAATTTGAATCAATTTTTATAGCAGAAAATGAATCCTTCACAGATTATTATACACGATTGCAAGATATCGTAAATACATGTGCTAACTTGGGAGAGAAAATTCCAGAATCTAAAGTTGTAAGAAAGATTTTAAGGACACTTCCTGAAAGATTTCGCCCTAAGGTTGCGGGCATTGAAACAGTTAAACACCCGGACGAAATCGAAGTAGAAGAATTAGTTGGTGCACTTCAAACTTATGAAATGACATTTCCTACTAACAATTCTTTTGGAAAGCCATCTTCTTCTAAGTCTTCAGGTTTTGCGTTGAAAACAACAAAAGAAGAAGACACGGATTCATCCTCCTCAGACGATGATGAGAAGTTATCAGTGGAGGATTTTGAGAAGCAACTTGCGCTCTTGACAAGGAAATTTCGCCGAAACTTTCGAAGGAGTAATTCAAGTAAAACTTCATCCTTCGTAAAGTCGAAGAAAGGCAAAGGTTCTTCAAGCTTTAAGTCAAGAAAGCAAGAGAGTTTTTCAAAGGACAAGAAAAACTCGGAGGGACAAATCCAATGCTTCAAGTGCCGAGGCTAAGGTCACATCTCAACGGAGTGTCCCAACAAGAATCCATCAAAGAAGAAGGCGATGCAAGCCGTCACTTGGGATGACACCTCAACGTCAATTGAGTCATCTTCCAGTGATGAAGAAAACAACGCAACGGCATTCCACGCGTCCACAACTTCACCTTATGTATGCTTTATGGCAAGTACATCCGGTTCATTATCCAACTCCTCCCAGGTTGAACAAACTGCAACGGACGATGAATCGAGTAATTCCGAAGGTGAAGACTTTGCTTTTGCCTACCATAAACTTTTAAAGGATTCAAAGAAATTGGCAAAGCAAAACAAGGGTTTGAGAAGAAGATTGCAGGATCTCGAAGAAGAAGAAAAAAGGGCAACTTCTTTCTCAAACGCTCTTGAAGTGGAAAGGGATAACTTGATAAAAGTAAATGTTTCCCTTCAAGAGAAAAATGAGCATTTCGAGAAGGAACACATCAAGTTGGTGGATAAAGCTAGTTACTTCTTGAAGCTCTACTCCGAGACTCGACAAGAAAAGATGGAGATGGCGAAGACCATTTTCCAACTTAAGGATGATTTGAAGCGATTTTCTTCGGGAAGGAGCAAGTTGGATAAGTTGCTTGGTCTTGGTCAAACGAACCGTTTCGGCCTTGGATACAATCGAACTGGAGACAGTTCTAGTTCGAGTGGAACAGTTTTTGTGCCCCAGTCGGCGTCTCCTCCTCCGACGACGGAATTCACTGCATACAACAACAACAAGCCTACCTCACCTACTTCGGGTTCATCAAGTACTAAGGTATGTTTTCGTTGTGGTTTTGCAGGGCACGTAAGAAGAAATTGCAAGATTGGAGCGAAACGATCAAATCAAGCACCTCTTGCAACAACTACCAACAAGGTTATGTTACGACTTTTTGGTGTTGGCATATTTCGTGAGTCAAGTCAGTGAGTTGAGTCGGAGCCTTAAAGGGATCAAATTGTCAATCAGCATTCAAAGACTTAGAGAAGATTCAACAAGAGCTCAAGTTGACACTCAGTGTCTTGAGTCTTGAAGATTGAAGTTGAAGAATTATGGATCAGTTACATCAATCTCAAGATGAAAGTATTCAAGAGGATCAGGTATGTTTAACTAAATAATTGTGGTCATCCGAATACTTTCTTATAGTGTAGAAACACTTGGATGAATTTTTTAATTGCATAAAAATCAAAAACTGGACATGGGGCATGTTCAGGATCCGGATCAGATGATCCAATCCGGATCCCGAAGGGTATTAGTTCATGTGCAAATCCAATCCGGATCCAAGCCTATTCTGATCCGGATCCCGAACATTGGATGTTGCTGAAATTCATGAACGATCCGGATCGGGAAGTTCAATCCGGATCCCGAACCCTTGGTTTTCTGGAATTGTCTATCACGCTACGACGATCCGGATCGCAGTAAATCCGATCAGGATCGCCGTCGTAAAAAACTCCAGAAAAGGTAGTTTTTGATGCTTATCTCTTTCCAAAGGTTTCTAAACTATAATAGACATTTAGGGTTTCTCAAAAACGTGGGGAGCACGGCCGATCAATTTATAAAACACTTGAGAGCAACCCTAGAGGCTAGGTTTTTATCTTTCTTCTTTATAGCCTCTTTTAGGTCAATTCGACGGTTCTTTCAAGAACATATCTTTTGTCGAATTGATCTAATCTTTGCTTAGAGATTTTTCCCATGGATCTTCATTGATAATCTAAGCAAAGGTCACCATCGAAGCCAACATTCTTACCGGCTGAGTTTGCGTCGTGGATTCGACGTGGCATCGTGGATTCGGTGTGCTAAAGGCGTTTCGTGGATTCGAAACGTGTGCTCGCGGATTCGAGTGGCGTTCGTGGATTCGAACGTGTGCAGTGGACGTGCAATCGTTGGAGCGCAAGGTCCGAAGAAGTTGAAGGAGGGGTTAAACCCGTGGAGACGGTAATCACCTTGTTATTCTTCTTTTCTTAGTGGATTGTTATTGCGTGGACATCCAACCGGTCAGCGCAAGGTCCGAAGAAGCTGAAGGAGGGGTTGAGTCCGTGGAGTCGGTAATCACCTTGTTATTCTTCTATTCTTAGTGGATTGTTATTGCGTGTTGGTCCCGTGGTTTTTCTCCTGGATTGGAGTTTCCACGTATATCTCGGTGTGCTGTTTTTTATTTCCGCATTGGTTTTTATTTTGCACTGAGATTTGATTTTATAAGTATTACACCTATTCACCCCCCCTCTAGTTGTTTGATAGTACCTATTTAGATCCTTCGGGATATATAAAAACCTACAATTGGTATCAGAGCGGGTTTTAGGTTTATCTATCATGATGGGTGAAAGTGGTAATATTTATAGACCTCCTCTTTTTGATGGGACTAATTATGCTTATTGGAAAGTGCGGATGAGAGCTTTTCTCATCGCAATTGATGAGCGGGTATGGCAATCCGTGGAATACGGTTGGGTGCATCCTGTTGAGGAAGTAGGAAATTCTACTACCCCAAAACCTCGCTCTAGATGGTCCAAAGAGGAATTTGAAAGATCTTCTTACAATGGAAAAGGTATGAACGCTTTATTTAATTCTCTTTCCTCGACTGAGTTCACAAGAATTTCCGCATGTGAAACCGCGAAGGGAATTTCCGCCATTGAAACCGTTAGTCATCCGGATGAGATGAGTGTAGAGGAATTAGTAGGTGCTTTGCAAACTTATGAAATGACTTTTCCTACTAATCAAGTTTCTTCCAAGTCTTCTTCTAAGCTTATAGGTATTGCATTCAAATCAACAAAGGAAGAAGATAGCGAATCGAGTTCCGACAATGAAATCTCTTTTGCCGATTTTGAAGAACAATTGGCGCGGATCACAAAGAAATTTCGTCGGAAGTTTTGGAAGAATCGAACCGATGGATCTTCATCCACGAAACCTTCTAAAGGATCATCGGGTTCTAAATCCTCTAACCTCAAAAGCTTTGCAAAACCTTCTAAAGAAAAAGAAAAAGATGATTTCGAAGGGGAAATCCAATGCTATAGATGCAAAGGCTACGGCCATTTTTCAACGGAATGTCCTTCTCCGAAATCATATAAAAAGAAGGCTTTGCAAGCAAAAACTTGGGACGATTCTACTTCTAATGAATCGACCTCAAGTAAAGAGGAAAAAGTCGTTGCCTTACATGCTTCTCAAATTCCCTCTTCTAATGTTGGTTTATCATCTTTAATCACTGACTCTATTCCTTTGATTTTGCATGAAACATCAACATCCAACGCAGAGTCATCAAGTGAGGGGGAGTCGGACGAAGAAGAACTCGTTGAGGCATATCAACAACTTCTTGCGGAATCTAAGAAGATGGCCAAGCATATCAAGAAGTTGAGGAAGCAACGACTTGAGAATCAAGACGAGAATCATGCTTTAAAGATAAAACTTCATGATCTCGAGGAGGAACAAGGACGTTTATTGAATAACAATAAAATCCTCCAAGAAAAGCTAAACCAATCGGAGACAAACGCTAAATCATATATGGACAAGATTGGTTTTCTAGAAAAACAGTTTGAGGAGATTCATGTCACCAACCAAGTTTTGACCAAGCAAGTTCATGAACTCAAATTCGACATACAAAGGCTTTCAACCGGTTCCAAGAAACTAGATTGTATGTCCGGATTAGGTCAAACAAGCAAGGTTGGTTTGGGATTTAAAAAGGATCAAACTGTGCATGCTTCAAGTTCCACATTCAAATTGAAAGGAAGAACGTGTCACCTTTGTGGACTTGAAGGACATTTGGTGAAGACGTGCCCGAAAAAGAGAAAGAAGAATTTTTCGGCAACTTCATCTACGGAGCGAACTCAACGGAATCAAAAGACACATCAAGTCAAAGGAGTTCACTCAACCTACCAAAGGTCCGAGCCACATCATCAATCATACAAGTGGATCATTACGAGGCAAAGACCTAAGGTGGACCAACAGTCAAAGCGGACAACCCCCGGCCACAACGAATCAAGACAACCCAAAATCCAGCGATTTTGGATTCGGAAAGGTGATATCTTTCCTAGTCTTAAGTTCTAAATAGCTTATGACTGTATGTAATGCTTTGATTGGTTTTCATTTCATATCTTTCTGAATCTCTGCATTACATGTTTTCAATGCTCTTTGTTTTTATGTTTTGTTTTTTTTTAAAACAAAAGGTTTTTAATGAACAAGTGCATTGAATAAAAAAAAAAGGGGGCTTTACGTTTATTCACTCCAAATTAATTTTATATGGATTATCAACTTTACTCCATAATCATAATTTTGAAGATACTTCATTATAGGAGTTTTTGATATTATAAGCATCAAATTTTAGAAATCATGTGTGATCTTTAGATGCTTAATCTATCTCGGTTGTGTGATTTCATTGTGATAAATGTGAGACAACTGATAGACTAAAATTTGGGATTTAATTCTTTCACGTAAGAGATTGCCTTCTTACAAGGGTAAATAAATGAATTGTATAAGATGTGGAAAGAGTTACATCCGAAAGGAGAGTGAAAACTACCACCACATGTAGGAAAGAGCTGCCATCTGTCACGCCCCGAGATTCAAAAGTGGGTCTAAATTTTTTTTTTTTTATATCAGAGTTTCAAAACCAAGCCAGGGCAATGACAGACCGCCACATATATAGAAGAGTCCCAATCCCCTATGGAATTGAGCCTTTTCTATATATGCACGGCTAGCTTTCACAACAACATCAGAGTAGTCTAACTACGTACTACTAAAAGATGTTACAACATTTAAACAATTATTTACAATTTTGACAACTTGCTAATCCATAAACGGCTGTCCAGGGTCGATTGCTAACTCGGAACCTCACCAACTCGTCCCGACATCCCAGCACCCGCTCGACCTGAAAAACAGTCACCCGAGGGTGTGAGACACACCGGAGTGTATCCCAGTGGGCACGACGGGCCGGGAAATAGCAAGCCGTACCTACTGGGTACAATAATAAGCGGATAGCAAGAATAGGATAAGCTGAAAGATAGAAAACAGGTATATAATCTCAGCAGAGTATCATCAATCATGGATTAATCAACTGAGCAGTGTAATCATATATAGAGCTGATCATGCTATCACTGATAAGACTACAAGTAGGAATGAATGATCATGCTATAACTGACAAGCAGGAATGAATATACTGTACTGATAAGCAGGAAACAATCATGCTATCACTGATAATCTGGCAAGCAGTAAATGATAAACAAGGATAATGCATCAAAAGTAATCATCACAAATATACCCAATCACTGCCACTTTTGGCCACAAGGGCCTCAGGCTAAATTTGCCATGGAGCATATGACCTCAGGCTAAACCACTTTTGGTCACACAATCAAGCTATCATAACCCCACTAGGCTCACGGGTCGATCAGACCTCTCTACCGGTAAAGAACACCCACACGGTGGCCAAACCGTCGGTGTGCGTGACGAAAAGCTTGGCTCGACGGCGATCATAATGCTGATGCTCAAACCATGGTCCACTGACCACATAGACGGCAAGAAGCCGAGGAAAATCCCCACTGGGATACTAGTATAACATGCCACATGCTGAAGTAGTATCTCCTATTCTAAATATGCAGTGAAGAATAGAGACAGGTATAGAACTATGCTAGTGACCAATCAAGCATGGCATGTGTCCAGGAAATGCATATCAACTATTGAAGAAATCATAATATAACTCCACATGATACACAAGTAACTGCTGGAATGTAAGCACGATATGACAAGCAACTGCTGGAATGTAAGCATGATATATCTCAATATGGTAAACAAGCAACTGCTGGAATATAAGCATGATATATCTCAGTAGGGTAATCAAGCAACTGCTGGTAGATAAGCAAGTAATAAGAACAGGTATAAACTCAATAGCAATCATACTGCTAAATCTCAGTCCACGGTCGGTAGACCGGACAGACGGCGAGAAGCCGAGGAAATCCCCACTAGGATATCGATACTGATGCAATTCATGCCAAGTACTGAGACTAGAACTCCTATTCTAAACATGCAGTGAAGAATAGAGTATCACGAAAGGCTCATATGTATAATCAGGCAATATAGCTGAAATAACTGAATGCTGGAATGAAAGCATATAGTAAGGCTAAAGCTTAGGTTCAGGGTTACACCAAGAACAGGGGTCCAACCTACCACGGCACCCAATAAGGCCGACCTGATAAACGCGGACCGAAGATAAACCCACCTGTATATAGGAGGAACAACGACTCCACCAGAAGGTAGACGGTCATGATAACCACAAGACGGATCACTGCTGGCTCCTGACGACTGGGCCCTACAATAATACCAGGTGACAACTCAGGGTATATCAATCCTCAAAGTGCAACTAGCGCGAATTGACTATTTCGTCGATTAACGCAATATTAAGCAATTTAGCTTTTCAAGAAACCCCAGGGAACCCACGGAAAGGTCATTACTACTTTAGAACATTCATTTAGCTTTTCTATACTGTTACAATTGCAGCAAGGCCCTCAGGTTTACTCAGAATGGATTTTATACGATAAATAACCACTGTTTTGGCTCGTTCCCTCAAACGGTAAATCATTTTTACGAGCCGTCACCTCCAGTAGGTGACATTCGACTTGCTGAACGCCGTGCTCACCCATTTGTGGCAGCACGAGTCCCGAGGCAAATTTTGGCCCATAACATATGCACTAACATAGCCCAAAAGCCATTTTGTTTCTTCAGGACTTCAAACAGTGATTCTAACGCGAGCATCGCGTTCAGTGACCCCAAAATAGCCAGGAGTACACTGTTACAACTTTTCAAACAGACCCTAATACTGTTATTAAGAATTTATTGTATTAAGGCTTGGTTTAATCACAACTTTGGATCTACACCTTTCAGATGAAACCCCAAGAATCAAAAAGACTCTGGGTAATGTCAGGATCACAGGGCTTGCGCTACTTGCAGCCCAACCCTGCTGGATCAAGTAGATCCAAAACCTCGCACTCTTACAAGTCCACAATGCTCTAAACACTTGTCCACACAGAACCAACTTGGTCTGAAGTGAGCATCAAGCTCAGGGAACATACTGAAGCATTTTTCATATTCAGCTCGAAGCCTGAATCCACCGTTTTCTTCATTGTGGCATTTCCACAAGCACTTGGTGTGCACATTCCTTAAGCAACCACACAACACCAACCCAAGGTTGGTTCTTTGTACACACAGCACCAGAGGCCCTCAAACTTAAAAGGAAGCTTCTACAGAGCTAGAGCAAGGTTTCCAGCAACTTGGACTCGACCTAGCACCTTCGGAGTTACCGAAATCCCAAGGTTGAAGATGAGCTTCAACCTCGAAAATGGTGACTTTACAACCAAGGCTTCTGGAACCCAACAACATGCTCAAACCTTCCCCAAATCTTAAGGCAAACTCACCTGGACCCATTCCCGGCGACAAGGCACGGCGGAGGCGGCGGCGGAGCAAGCTCCATTTCGAGCTTCTTCACCGTTAATGGCGAATTTTTAACGGGGCATTTTGGAGGCTTCCAACTTGGATGGAAAGCTTCTAATTGTCCTCACGAAGCTTCCCGACCAACCCTCCCCGGCCGGAGATGGCCGGAACGCCGGCGGCCACGATTTGATCCCATTTCGAACCCATCTTGGCCGCGTTTCAACCGTGCTGCATGGTTGCCATGCAAGTGCATGGATGGACTCCCCTAGGTCCCAAGAAGAGTTCTGGGTATGTGGCCGGCGTTGGGGAGGCTCGCCGGCGCCGGAGCGAGAAGCTCAGCCGAAGTGCACATTTTTTCGAAAACTAGGGCTTCACTTTATCTCTAAATACTCCACCAAAATTATTCAAACTTTGCAGAATTTATCTATGGTTCCTACAGTCCTTGCATACCAATTTTGAGCTATTTTGGTTCTTTGGTTGCAGAGTTCTTCCAAGGTGGAGCTAGGTTAGGTTTCCGGCGAACTTTTTCTTCCGCCGGCCATGCAAAGTGCATGGGGGGCTCGGGCTGTGTATGGAGCATCCTAAGAGCCTACTTAGGCTTCTGCTATGGGTCTAGGGTGAAATCAACCTTTGGTTTAGCGTCTCTTACCTTGGCCGACTCGGGGAAGATAGGAAGAAGCCGGGTTCTACACCTCCCACCTTGCGCGACCTCGGCAATCCTCCAGAAGGTTCCTCAGACAACAGGGAAACTCCAGAGAACTTCACTCCAACTTTGGAAAGCTTTGGTCCCAACCATTCTTTGCTCTCTCTCTCTCACTCGGGTTGATCTCTAATGGGTGGTGTCCTTCAGCCTCCCTGACTCGGGGCTTGGACTGGAGAGAGCAGAGGATTTAAGTGATGCTTTGGATCCCTCCAGACCCCTCGTGCACCACCCCAAGGTAGACCAAGGGCCACCTTGCATTAAATGCAAGATATTTTGCAAATTAACCCCATTCTCGGTTCACACTTGGCCCCAAGCTCCGAATTCATTATTGTAGGTACAAAATGCACCTAGGACCCTGTGGTTTAAACCCCTTAGTCTTTGACACATAAAAATATTGCATTTTGGCCACTTTTCACGTATTTCGAGAAAATCCGCTCGACGTTTTGCGAAACGGACTTCGCCACGACGTCCGGCTCGTCGAGACCTGTCAGGTAGCGTATTTGTTTGGTTTGTTCGACGCTCGGATTAAAAGTCGTTCCATAAAGTTCGTCGAATTATCGCGCATGGCACGCACTTCGATGCACCCGGGTCGCCAAATGCTAAATCCGTCAGTGCCATTGCGCTCAGAACGTCGAAAATAGCTAGAACCCATTACTCATACTCCTATGTTATATTTTAAAACAGTGAATCAGCCTTTAGTGATCTAAGGTGAATTAAAATAGCGGGTTTACTATTCACTTAAGTTGTGGGGCCCGCCCGCTTCTTTTCTGATTTCTGGAAGATCCGAACGTCTGATCGAAAACATATGAATATGAAACTTCTATGTTTCGACGAGACAATCGCAATGGTGATCTCGGATTTTCCAGATCAGACCCCCGACCAAAAGTCAATATTTCTGGGCCCACTATTGACCCACTAATTGCCTATTTAAATAATTCTGGAAATTATTTTAATCCCAAATTTGGATTTTAAAATCATGGTTACTACATCACCCACCACTTATAAAAAGTTTCGTCCCCGAAACTTAGACTTAAATAAACCACTATGAAACTTCTAAAAGATTCGCAGAGATGACAATCAATCACCAAGCGTCGTTAACTCTCAGGCTATTCATTTAGACCCAATCGGATATTCCCTATTATAGGGCAAAGTATTTCTCAATTCTTTCGAAAGTACGTTGTCGGCCGCCAACGTGCTTACCAAAAGAAAAGCGAAATACCATAGATCTGTCGCCAACAACTAGTTGGGGACACAACTCACATCTGAAGGTACATCACATACCTCCCTACACAGTCTCTATCGCATGATGTAACCTTTACCGAAGGTCACTACCTTCACGTGGTCAGAAATACCACCCTGTCTATTCACAAAAACTAGAATCATATTTCCAACGTTTTCCAACACCTAATTAACACCTTACTTTAAATCCAAACCAAGATTACCAACGGGCACATAGGCCACTGAATTATGACACGCGGTCTATGAAAATCTCTGGAGCGAACTGTAGAACTGGTACAGTACTAGCAGTCATCTGCTGCTGTGCCATTAATCCACAACTACTACAAGAACCGTGGTCAATCTTTGAAACCACATGCACTGTAACTGATCTGAGCCCTCTGGCTCCACGAAACTTCAAGCCCACCGTCGAAACCACCACTGTGGCTTAACCTTGCACTAACCATAATTCCCAAACACGAACACGAACCACACCTAAAGTCCAAATTACTATGCCACAACCCAGCGCTCTCTCGTAGACACAAATCATCCTAGGGTTCGTTCCTAATCAAACCTAGGCATCGTATTCCTATGTCTCTGATACCATCTAATCTGTCACGCCCCGAGATTCAAAAGTGGGTCTAAATTTTTTTTTTTTTTATATCAGAGTTTCAAAACCAAGCCAGGGCAATGACAGACCGCCACATATATAGAAGAGTCCCAATCCCCTATGGAATTGAGCCTTTTCTATATATGCACGGCTAGCTTTCACAACAACATCAGAGTAGTCTAACTACGTACTACTAAAAGATGTTACAACATTTAAACAATTATTTACAATTTTGACAACTTGCTAATCCATAAACGGCTGTCCAGGGTCGATTGCTAACTCGGAACCTCACCAACTCGTCCCGACATCCCAGCACCCGCTCGACTGAAAAAACAGTCACCCGAGGGTGTGAGACACACCGGAGTGTATCCCAGTTGGGCACGACGGGCCGGGAAATAGCAAAGCCGTACCTACTGGGTACAATAATAAGCGGATAGCAAGAATAGGATAAGCTGAAAGATAGAAACAGGTAGATAATCTCAGCAGAGTATCACAATCATGGATTAATCAACTGAGCAGTGTAATCATATATAGAGCTGATCATGCTATCAACTGATAGACTACAAGTAGGAAGGAATGATCATGCTATAACTGACAAGCAGGAATGAATATACTGTACTGATAAGCAGAAACAATCATGCTATCACTGATAATCTGGCAAGCAGTAAATGATGAAACAAGATAATGCATCAAAAGTAATCATCACAAATATACCCAATCACTGCCACTTTTGGCCACAAGGGCCTCAGGCTAAATTTGCCATGGAGCATATGACCTCAGGCTAAACCACTTTGGTCACACAATCCAAGCTATCATAACCCCACTAGGCTCACGGGTCGATCAGACCTCTCTAACCGGTAAAGAACACCCACACGGTGGCCAAACCGTCGGTGTGCATGACGAAAAGCTTGGCTCGACGGCGATCATAATGCTGATGCTCAAACCATGGTCCACTGACCACATAGACGGCAAGAAGCCGAGGAAAATCCCCACTGGGATACTAGTATAACATGCCACATGCTGAAGTAGTATCTCCTATTCTAAATATGCAGTGAAGAATAGAGACAGGTATAGAACTATGCTAGTGACCAATCAAGCATGGCATGTGTCCAGGAAATGCATATCAACTATTGAAGAAATCATAATATAACTCCACATGATACACAAGTAACTGCTGGAATGTAAGCACGATATGACAAGCAACTGCTGGAATGTAAGCATGATATATCTCAATATGGTAAACAAGCAACTGCTGGAATATAAGCATGATATATCTCAGTAGGGTAATCAAGCAACTGCTGGTAGATAAGCAAGTAATAAGAACAGGTATAAACTCAATAGCAATCATACTGCTAATCTCAGTCCACGGTCGGTAGACCGGACAGACGGCGAGAAGCCGAGGAAATCCCCACTAGGATATCGATACTGATGCAATTTATGCCAAGTACTGAGACTAGAACTCCTATTCTAAACATGCAGTGAAGAATAGAGTATCACGAAAGGCTCATATGTATAATCAGGCAATATAGCTGAAATAACTGAATGCTGGAATGAAAGCATATAGTAAGGCTAAAGCATAGGTTCAGGGTTACACCAAGAACAGGGGTCCAACCTACCACGGCACCCAATAAGGCCGACCTGATAAAACGCGGACCGAGATAAACCCACCTGTATATAGGAGGAACAACGACTCCACCAGAAGGTAGACGGTCATGATAACCACAAGACGGATCACTGCTGGCTCCTGACGACTGGGCCCTACAATAATACCAGGTGACAACTCAGGGTATATCAATCCTCAAAGTGCAACTAGCGCGAATTGACTATTTCGTCGATTAACGCAATATTAAGCAATTTAGCTTTTCAAGAAACCCCAGGGAACCCACGGAAAGGTCATTACTACTTTAGAACATTCATTTAGCTTTTCTATACTGTTACAATTGCAGCAAGGCCCTCATGGTTTACTCAGAATGGATTTTATACGATAAATAACCACTGTTTTGGCTCGTTCCCTCAAACGGTAAATCATTTTTACGAGCCGTCACCTCCAGTAGGTGACATTCGACTTGCTGAATGCCGTGCTCACCCATTTGTGGCAGCACGAGTCCCGAGGCAAATTTTGGCCCATAACATATGCACTAAATAGCCCAAAAGCCATTTTGTTTCTTTGGGACTTCAAACAGTGATTCTAACGCGAGCATCGCGTTCAAGTGACCCAAAAATAGCCAGGAGTTACACTGTTACAACTTTTCAAACAGACCCTAATATGTTATTAAGAATTTATTGTATTAAGGCTTGGTTTAATCACAACTTGGATCTACACCATTTTCAGATGAAACCCAAGAATCAAAAAGACTCTGGGTAATGTCAGGATCACAGGGCTTGCGCTACTTGCAGCCCAACCCTGCTGGATCAAGTAGATCCAAAACCTCGCACTCTTACAAGTCCACAATGCTCTAAACACTTGTCCACACAGAACCAACTTGGTCTGAAGTGAGCATCAAGCTCAGGGAACATACTGAAGCATTTTTCATATTCAGCTCGAAGCCTGAATCCACCGTTTTCTTCATTGTGGCATTTCCACAAGCACTTGGTGTGCACATTCCTAAGCAACCACACAACACCAACCCAAGGTTGGTTCTTTGCACACACAGCACCAGAGGCCCTCAAACTTAAAAGGAAGCTTCTACAAGAGCTAGAGCAGGTTTCCAGCAAACTTGGACTCGACCTTGCACCGTCGGAGTTACCGAAATCCCAAGGTTGAAGATGAGCTTCAACCTCGAAAATGGTGACTTTACAACCAGGCTTCTGGAACCCAACAAACATGCTCAAACCTTCCCCAATCTTAAGGCAAACTCACCTGGACACCATTCCCGGCGACAAGGCACGGCGGAGGCGGCGGCGGAGCAAGCTCCATTTCGAGCTTCTTCACCGTTAATGGCGAATTTTAACGGGGCATTTTGGAGGCTTCCAACCTTGGATGGAAGGCTTCTAATAGTCCTCACGAAGCTTCACCGACCAACCTCCCCGGCCGGAGATGGCCGGAACGCCGGCGGCCACGATTTGATCCCCATTTCGAACCCATCTTGGCCGCGTTTCAACCGTGCTGCATGGTTGCCATGCAAGTGCATGGATAGGACTCCCCTAGGTCCCAAGAAGAGTTCTAGGGTATGTGGCCGGCGTTGGGGAGGCTCGCCGGCGCCGGAAGCGCAGAAGCTCAGCGAAGTGCATAATTTCCGAAAACGAGGGCTTCACTTTTATCTCTAATACTCCACCAAATTATTCAAACTTTGCAGAATTTATCTATGGTTCTACAGTCCTTGCATACCAATTTTGAGCTATTTTGGGTCGTTGGTTCAGAGTTCTTCCAAGGTGGAGCTAGGTTAGGTTTCCGGCGAACTTTTTCCTTCCGCCGGCCATGCAAGTGCACGGGGGGCTCGGGTTGTGTATGGAGCATCCTAAGAGCCTACTTAGGCTTCTGCTATGGGTCTAGGGTGAAATCAACCTTTGGTTTAGCGTCTCTTACCTTGGCCGACTCGGGGAAGATAGGAAGAAGCCGGGTTCTACACCTCCCACCTGCGCGACCTCGGCAATCCTCCAGAAGGTTCCTCAGACAACAGGGAAACTCCAGAGAACTGCAATCCAACTTTGGAAAGCTTTGGTCCCAACCTTTCCTTCGCTCTCTCTCTCACTCGGGTTGATCTCTAATGGGTGTGTCCTTCAGCCTCCCTGACTCGGGGCTTGGACTGGAGAGAGCAGAGGATTTAAGTGATGCTTTGGATCCCTCCAGACCCCTCGTGCACAACCCAAGGTAGACCAAGGGCCACCTTGCATTAAATGCAAGATATTTTGCAAAATTAACCCCATTCTCGGTTCACACTTGGCCCCAAGCTCCGAATCATTATTGTAGGTAAAAAGCACTAGGACCTGTGGTTTAACCCCTTAGTCTTTGAACATAAAAATATTGCATTTTGGCCACTTTTCACGCATTTCGAGAAAATCCGCTCGTTTTGCGAAACGGACTTCACCACGACGTCGGCTCGTCGAGACCTGTTAGGTAGCGTATTTGTTTGGTTTGTTGACGCGCGATAAAAGTCGTTCCATAAAGTTCGTCGAATTATCGCGCATGGCACGCACTTCGATGCACCCGGGTCGCCAATGCGAATCCGTCAGTGCCATTGCGCTCAGAACGTGAAATAGCTAGAAACCCATTACTCACTTTGTTATATTTTAAAACAGTGAATCAGCCTTTAGTGATCTAAGGTGAATTAAATAGCGGGTTTACTATTCACTTAAGTTGTGGGCCCGCCCGCTTCTTTCTGATTTCTGGAAGATCCGAACGTCTGATCGAAAACATATGAATATGAAACTTCTATGTTTCGACGAGACAATCGCAATGGTGATCTCGGATTTTCCAGATCAACCCCGACCAAAAGTCAATATTTCTGGGCCCACTATTGACCACTAATTGCCTATTAAATAATTCTGGAAATTATTTAATCCCAAATTTGGATTTTAAAATCATGGTTACTACACCATCCCGGTCGTCCGGTTTGTCTGTGAAGCTACCACATCTTTGGATGCTTGAAAAATATTTTATGAAATTTTGTTTAGTTGAAGCATTCGGAGATTTAAAATTAAAGCTTTATTTTGAACAATCTCCTGGTGGTATAAGTGGGATAGTTGAAAGATGCTCAAAGAGCCCCCTTAGGTATTTTAGTGTTTATCTCAATTTGAAAGGGTAGAATTCAGATTGATGTCACTTGGAAATCTCCGTAAGTCATCTTATAAATCCGTTACATTGATAGAGTTGGCTCTCAAGATATTTTTGATGACTTGTTTTGATGAATATAACATGAAAAACGGT
>CM055071.1:18983590-19029939 GCA_029204045.2 Tillandsia leiboldiana
TTGATTTCTTTTACCTCCCATCTTTTGTTCAAAGTTTCCAGAGCCTCGCTCGCGCTAGATTTCATCCTCCTTGGAAGCTTTCAAACTCAAGGCTCTTCGTCACCGCCAAGTAAGTTTTATTTGCAAAATCCGGTTTTTCAAACACGTTTTTCCTTTTCCTCCTCAAACGTGCTGAATGTCTTGGAATCAACTTGTTTGTGGATGGTTTTGATCAAATTTCTTTGAAATAAGAACTCTGGGTAGATTCGTTTTTTGATTATATGCAGGTTATTCTCCTCCCTGAGTACCGGATTTTTAGGCTTCGATTTCTAAAATTCGGTTTTAGGGCAGATAATAAGATTTTCGAAAATCATGCAATTGAATCTATTTTTAAAGTCCTTTTGCAAAACTAATTTGATTCTTAGTCTCTCTACATGATTATGATTGTTTGGGTACAATTTTTTCAATTTTGAAAATTAACAATTTTTATGTGTTCTTTGAGTTGGTCTTCACAGGATACATTTTCACTAGCAGGATCCAAATGGTGATCACTTGGATTATTTTCCTACTTGCTGCCATGGTACATGTCAAGGATACTACCAAGCCTAGAAGGCTAAGAAAGCAAAGAAGACTAAGGTTGATTCCGACACTGAATCAGAGAACAGTCGATCGACGGGATAACATCGAAATCGAGCAACTGCTCCCATGCTCCAAGGGAAAGCAACTGCTGAAGCTCAAAACCTACTGCAGCTTAAAAAGGGAAAGCCCCAATGGAACCAAGTCCAGTTGGAACAAAAAGAAAAACCGGTGCAAGAAAAAGAGCGGTAGTGCTCAGGGAATTACCATTGAGGAACCAGTTGCTAGGCAGCCTCCCTCCACAAGACTTCATCAGCTTCCGACAGAATCAAGGATTTTGAGAAGAGGGAATGCATTGGCGAGAGACATGTCAATGTCAAACTAATGAAGAACGATCTGTAGCTTTTGGGACTTTGTTTGACCAAGTTGGTCTTGCTCAAATTTGCAACTTCCCTGAGACTACGGGTACTGTCCACACTCAGTTCGAATGTTTTATCAGAACGCTGCAAGTTTGATTGATCACGAGAGATGGACGTCGTGAATTTCACACTTGGTTAAAAATATCAAAATCAAAGTCACACCCCAGCTGATTGAGTTGTGCTAGGTATGACAGCCAGAGCTGATGGACTCCTTACCTAAAAACCAAAGCTTCAACGACAACTCCTGGAGAGTTGTAGTTAATGGAATTTGTCTTCCAAATACTCGTTCGACCGGAAATTCTGTTTTCTCTAAGAGCTACGACCAGAGTATAGGTAATAAACTTCATTGTCTGCTACAACATTCTTCCCAACAATTAACACGAAGGTTCTTCGATGGGACAGAATGTTATAACCTTTATCTTCTTGGAACATCCGGCCGCATTGATGTGGAGCAAACTTGAATATTCCCTATCTCATTTGGTCAAGATGGCGCGGTATGTGGAACACTCTCATCCCACAGAAAGACTACCCTACCCATGATTATCATGCGCATCCTTAGAAAGTTTAAAGTCGATACAAGCGCACTCATACATGTACATTTGGCACCATTAATGAGACGACAATTGTGAAGTCTCTCTCGACGAAGCCAGATGAACCCATATACCTCCTCACCGGCAACCGAGCACAACAACAACGAGCAACAACCTCTGCACCGACAGCAGCAAAGCTCCTCCATTCAAAACCAGCACCTCCGGCACAAGAAGCAACCACAATCAAATTCGGATGATGATGCATCTGTTACCCGGATATCAATCTATAAAAGAACAGCAAAGGCTCTCCAACGAGCAGAACGTATATCAAATGAATCTAATGGGAGTGAAGGAAGAAATAAAGAAGGTACATAAAATCAATCAGCAATGAACAAAGGCGGACTAGAAAGAAGATTTTCAAATCCTCGGCTGTATCAGTTCAGACGAGTACTGAATAATCCGTATCCTTCTAATTTCTGGGTATTATGCATATGTTTAAATCCTTCTGTTGTTGCAGGTTTTGAAGTTTTAATTTGAGTTTTTAGTTCTCTAACTTAAACTGTTAAACCATTCTCTCCACTTCTGTATCTTTGGCTTTGATTGGGACAAAAAGGGGGAGAGAGTTTAGAACAATGATTTCAACAATGAACATGATTGTGAAAATCTTGATGATGAAGATTATTGTAAGACAGATGAACAATGATTGATGAAAGATCCTTGATGATGAAGATTTTGTATACATCAGAGTAAGTATCTCTTCAACTTCAACTTTGGTTTTATCTTGTGATTTGTTCCTACTGTTGCTGTCCCTACTAACTATTCGACTAACTATTTTGGGCATGTAATATAACTAACAAGTTGATATTGGACTAACATGGTGTGACATTTGTTTTTAGTTGCATAGAAGGTATGTGGTTTTTGACTATATTCTCTTACATATCTGAATTCTCAAATGTCATGATGACAGATAAACCTCTATCTCTGTACTAGGTTTTGTATGCTAAATATTCTTGAGGTATCCTAACGATCTCTTTTGTCAGAATGATTTCTTTGTGCAAGAGAGTACAGATGTCCTAAGTCTAGATCGTTTTAGGAGTTTATCTCATGTTTTAAATTTTGGATCTCCATTGTAAATTTTTGTTGTATGGTGATAGCAACAAAAATATCTTTTTGAAGTTTCTTTAGTGGATCTGTGTTGTTGTCACGAAACCGCCAAAGGGGGAGATTGTTACGAGATTGAGTTGGCGTAGTTTCATGAAAGTCTCAAGTCTTGAAGATTGAAGGGTGACGAAAGTTGGATCGTTTAACTCAATCTCAAGAAAGAAGAATCAAAAGGATCAGGTAATGTTTTACTAAAGATTTTGTGTGATCCGAATACTTCTTGTAGTGTAGAAAACACTTGGAAGAATCTTTCATTGCATAAAAATCAAAAACTGGACTTGGGACATGTTCAGGATCCGGATCAGGTTTGTTCGATCCGGATCCCGAAGGTGGTTCGTTCATACACCAGTTCAATCCGGATCGTAGCCTCTCTTGATCCGGATCCCGAACACTGAGTTTACCATCTTCCTTGAACGATCCGATCAGGCTTCGCAATCCGGATCCCGAACGTTGATGTTTGGTGAACTGTATGAACGATCCGGATCAAGCACTTCGATCCGGATCCCGAACCTTCGGTTTTTCTAGAATTGCCTGACTCGTTGCGACGATCCGGATCACAGTTAATCCGATCCGGATCGCCGTCCGTAAAATCTCCAGAAATGTTAGGTTTTTGATTCTTATCTCCTTCCTAGGGTTTCTAACCTATAAATAGACCCTATGACTCTTCTTTTAGGGTGAATCCAAAAAGAGGCCGAAAATAACAATAGCCGTCATTTTCATATATACGCCTCTAGATCCACATATAGAGAAGAAAGGAAATCATTAGAGAATACTCTATGTTTCTTCATCTATATTGATTAGTTTGATTCTAGGTTTTCATACTCACATCTTGAGTTGAATCAAACTAATGAATACTTAGATGGTATTTCCGATCTATCTTTGATCTAAGTATTCGGCGGATCATCACCACCCAAAACAACGATTTACCCCAAAAATCGGCGCGTGGATTCGCGTGTCCTTGTGGATTCAAGGTTCAACCGCTCTCCGTGGATTCGGAGCGAGGCACGTTCGTGGATTCGAAGGGTGCTATTGAGTGAAGACCGTGGATTCGGTCGGACGTCGTGGATTCGACGTTGGACGCCGTGGATTCGGCGTTGGGCGCAGATCGTGGATTCGAGAAGCGTCGCGGAGCGAGCGGAGAAGATCCTCTAGGAGCGTATGGAAAAGGTTGAGTCGTAAGTGTGTACGGTAAATCACCTTGTACGTGTTTTAATTCTAGTGGATTTCTGCCGTGTTATCGGTCCCGTGGTTTTTTACTCTCCGGTGATGGAGTTTTCCACGTAAAAATCTTGCGTATTATTTTTATTTCCGCATTGGGTTTTTATCGCAACGATTTTTTGAGTGTTTATGCGTTTACACCTATTCACCCCCCTCTAGGGTGTTTTTTCCCCTATTTAGATCCGTATTACATATAACCCAACAGCAACGAGTAGCGAAAGTGCAGAGCAGTCAGGAGGCATAACAAGAGTTCATGGGTGACAAGTAGATGTGCGAAGTAGCCGAGGACAAGCTTGTCTCGACGAAAGACTCGAAAACTCGTGGAGACCATGGTGATGGCTTGACGTTATGTGATTGCAGTGGCATTTGTGAGGCAAAAGTTGTGTGCGGAGTGGCACGAGAAGGCAGAAGTACTCATGGATATTGGAAGGGGTTGGATGTGATCTGGCCCCGACCACAGTTTGAGTCTAGGGTGTTCTAAGGTGGGAGCCCTAGATTGACATTGTGATATTTTGAGGTGGAGAAGCGAAGCCGAGCTGCGAACTGATTCGCGTTGGATGCTCCAGACGTTGGGACGTTTGGAGTTTGACCTCGGAGGGAGCGAGGGAGGGCCACTCTACTGATTTCAAAGGAAGTCGTGCACGCTTGGATAGGTATATTCGCGGAGTATACCGAGTGCACTAGTTGGTCCGGTAGCGTTCTGGGAAGAGATCGCTAGCTGGAAAGTGTTTTCCCTGCGAGGGAGGCACAAGGTTGGCGACTAGCTACAGGAGACTTGGGTTAAGTAGGGGCGAAAGGGACAGAAGGGCTGAGTAGCGCCTCGAGAAGAACCGAGTTGCAGGGACGTGCCGGTGCCATCTGGGTTGTCGTGAGCAGACGACAAGGTAAACATTCTAGTTCCGTGGAGGAGTTGTGTGGTGCGGGGGAGGCATCCGAAGCTGGGGAGCTTCAACTCAAGGGGACAGAATGGTTTGTACAGTGTATTGGGTCAGCGTGGCATGCGATGCCAAGGCCGAGGGCGGCTCTAATCTAGGTTTGGTCGAGAGGACCAAGGAGCTTCAGCAACGCGTTGAGTAGCGGACATGCTCAGGGGTGGGTCAGTGTGGCATGCGATGCCAAGGCCGATGGCGGCTCTGATCTGGAGTAGTGGTTGGCAGCTATCAACCAAGCTGGAAGCACGGAAGCGTCACGTTGGGTAGCGGACATGCTCAGGGGTGGGTCAGTGTGGCATGCGATGCCAAGGCCGAGGGCGGCTCTGATCTGGAGTAGTGGTTGGCAGCTATCAACGAAGCTGGAGAACGGATGGACATCGACGAGGGCGTCGATAACTTGGGTGGGGGAGTCTGTCACGTGTCGATCGTGTTGGTTCGACCGTGACATCCTTGGGGCCACTTTGGATGACATTTCGTAGGCATTTGGGTTGACAGAGTTACGGGTTTGCGAAGTTGGGACAATCCGTCAGGGTTGAGCCGCGGGCGAACCAACGGAGGCAATTCCCTAGCAATGGCCCATGCCATGACCATGAAAATGGTGCCGCATGCGGGGTTTCAAAACGTACCCCTCGGTGAGCACCTTTGTACCCCCGGGGTGCCAAAGGGGTGGATGCCTCGTGGGTTATATAGAGGAGGGGTTGGACACTTGCGAAGTGGCCCCGACTCCCCCGTTGGCCTATAGGACATAGGCCATCCCTTGGCGAGCGGAGTCGCCAAGCCTAAGTTCGTGTGAGCGGGATTTGATGGTCGTTGAGCACACGGGCTTAGGGTAATGCCAAAGACACGAGGTCGATGGCATTACGGAGCGGGGTTGGCCCAGAGGTTTTGCCTCTCGGTTCGCTTGCACTACCTTATGCCGTTTCGGATCTCTGTAGCGGAGCGAACGAGCGGATGAGGGACAGTCTTGCGAAAGGTTGGTCCGCCTTAATGGACAAGGCTTGCGAAGGCATGTGGGTGCCTAGCGGGGATTCGTGAGGCGCGAGGCCTACGATGGTTGCAAGGCGAGGGAACGGTCGGTCCGCCGTAATGGGCAAGGCTCGCAAAGGCAGTGGTGCCGAGCGGGGATTCGTGCGGCGCGGCCCACGAAGAAAAAGGAGACAATCAATGCTGGTTTTCGTGAAGCTAGCCATGGAGAGGACCGAGAGTGTTGGCGGCCAAGCATGGCCGTGCAATGGAGGTGCCGAATGGCTAGCGGAGCGGAGCGAGGCTGGTTCGATTATGAGCGACATCCGTCAAGCAACCTTGGATGCTGGGCCGAGAGTGTTGGCGGCCAAGCATGGTCGTGCAATGGAGGTGCCAGGGGGTTGGCGACGCGGGGAGAATGTCGCTAGGTTGGCAAACCCTTGCGAAGGGAACACACGCGGGAACAAGTAGTGTGGGGTATTCGGGAAGCGGACCTTGGACCGAATCGGGAGCGATGTCGGAACTAGGTGGCCGGCGGAACGGGACATGCCCGACTCGATTATGGATCCTGTCGTGGGAATTGCGGGGCGCGCGGCGCCTCGGCAAGGCAATGGGCTGGCAGACGGGCGAGATGCGTGGGACGGGTCGCTCGGTTAAGCAGACGAGCGGAACGCGCAAGGGCAACTCGCTCGGGCCCATTCGAATGGACTAAATTGTGAGAACTTGTATTGTCCTGGATGTTTGCTTCGGAGGCAAAGGGACATTCGGTTAAGTAGCACTCTCGAGGAGAGTTTGTCCGGCTAGGCGGAATATACTCGGCTTGAAGGCCAGCCTCGGTGGCGGGGTTGTTTGTTCGGAACTCGCGGAGTTCGACAAAGGGTTCGACGTAAGGCGCGGCACCGGGCAGTCAGGCTCGTGGAGGAGCATGCTTGGTTAATGCTTGAGTTTGGATCCCGCTGTTTAAGTTCGAGGGCGTGTCCGTGGCAAGGGGACTCGGGAAGGCTGGCTCGGGTGTGCGACACTTGAGCGCCGCATGGGGTAATGTTAAGGCGAAAAAGCTGACCCCGTGACAGCGCGCTAGGCGCGCGGGCCTGCAAGGCCCCGCGCGGGCGGCCATGGGCCGCGCGGGCTTGCAGGCCGCGCGCTAGGCGCGCGGGCCTACAAGGCCCCCCGCGGGCGGCCAAGGCCGCGCGGGCGGCCATGGGTCGCGCAGCCTTGCAGGCCGCGCGGCCTTGCAGGCCGCGCGCTAGGCGCGCGGGTGGCCTTGTGCCGCACGGGCCTGCAAGGCACCGCGCGGGCGGCCTAGTGCCGCGGCGTCCTTGCAGGCCGCGCGCTAGGCGCGCGACTGGCCTTGTGCCGCGCGGGCTTGCAGGCCGCGCGGGCCTGCAAGGCACCGCGCGGGCGGCCTAGTGCCGCGGCAGGCTTGTAGGCCCGCGAGCGGCGCTGTTGCCGCGCGGGCTGCGGCCCGGCAACGCGCCGCGGCGTGGGTGCGATGGGTTTTCCGCGCCACACGCGGTGTTCTCGTCGTTGGATGAGGTTTTGTCGTCTTGTGGGCGCAGTTTTCGACCGCGGCTTTTCTGATCCCAGTTTCCACCTTTTTCACAGTGTGCCTCAGTGTCAGCTTGGCTACGTGATCTGTGACGCCCCAACTTCCCAGGGGGTCACCCATCCTAGAACTACTCTAGCTCTAGCACGCTTAACTCTCATGTTCCTCTTGGATTTTGCTACCATCCAAAATGTTATAGCCGGGTTAAGAGTTTTAGTCCTATTATATCATTTATATATAGGACTATTTCAAATTCCGGGGGTGTCACATGATCGGTGGTGAGCGCTGTGCCGCGAGGAGTTGTGAGATCGCGCCGAGACCTTCGTTGGGCGCGCGGCTTTTGCCGGTTCTTCACAGGTGGGTTGGTTTCTTCCGAAAGGATTACGGGATGCCCATTTTGTTTCCAAACGCAAAGGTATTGTGACCTTGTGCTATCAGGCAAGTGCGGGTCGGCCGCACTGGTCACGGGTTATGGTTTCCGACTGGGACACGTATTATGCTAATTGGTGTTCGCTCTGGATTTCACAGCTGTATTCGAAGCCCCTGGACGAGTTACCAGGGGGGCGTCTACCCTGGCCGAGTTACCAGGAGGATATTTCTCCCCGATCGAGTTACCGGGTGGGCTTTTTCCGTGGCCGAGTCACCAGGAGGGTACCTTTCCCCGGCCGAGTTACCGGGAGGACTTTTTCCCTGGTTGAGTTACCAGGAGAGTACTTCCCTGGCCGAGACACCAGTGGAATCTCGCCCCCGGCCGAGTTACCGGGTGGCTGCGGGGGAATGACATGTGCGGGTGGTCATTTTCATTTGATGCTAGATGTCATTTAGTACAGCATTGCATGGAGGCATATAGTGATAGATTTACTTACAGCTTTCATTTCAGTATTATCTATCTATCTATCTATCTGTTTTTGCCTCTAGTGGACTTGGTGGGCTACCGAGGATAGGACATCGGTACCCACTGAGATCTGACTTTTCAGTTGATCTCACACCCGCCGTGTGTGACAGGTGTTTCTGAGGCGGCCGTTCCAGGGCCGGCACGTGCGGAGTCTTCAGACCGTGGCAAGGGCTTGGCCGACTAGTGCCTCCTGGGTCTGTAGAGTCACAGGTAGAGCTACCCCGGGTATTTTTTGGTTTCCCACTTTTGTACTAGATAGTGGTGGTGTACCCTATTTTGGGAGGTAGTGGATGTTGTACCTGGACTTTTTACTTAGTGACTCTTGTATGCAGTTTATTTTCCTCAGTGTTGCATCTCTTTTGCTCTGGTACGTGTATGGCTAGATCCCTTTTTACAGGTTAGACGCTTCGTAGTGCGGCAGTTTCCGCACAGACGGCGGATCTGTTGGCGAGCCCGGGTCGCAGGCTCGACCCCGGGGCATGACAGGCAGGCTTGATGGCAGGGTATTGCGACAACCGCGGACAATGGGCGGTTGACCGGAGGTTGCTTATGCATCAGATTGGGTATCAGGTCTCTAGTGGATAGAGTTTCCCACTAATTGTTTATCTTGCATCAGGTTGAGATCGGGTCTCCCTTTAGTGGATGGGTTTTCCCACTTTGATCAGAGTCATGATCCAGTCCTGCTGATCTATGATACTTGTTACTGAGGCATTATACTCGTGTGGGTCGCTCCCCTCGAGTGCCACCGGTGTCTTGATTGGGTTACCCAGGCAGGAATATATATATATATATATATATATATATATATATATATATATATATATATATATATATATATATATATATATATATATATATGCTTATATATTTGATGCATAAATTTAGCTATTCTTTTAGCTTGGCATATTAGAGGCATAGTGGTGGTAGTTTCCTTTCTTCAGCAGCTCTGTTTACAGCTTTATCACTTACCCCTTTTCTTGCCTATGATAGACTTAGTGGGTACGCCTGTGACGCCCCACTTCCCAGGGGGTCACCCATCCTAGAACTACTCTAGCTCTAGCACGCTTAACTCTCATGTTCCTCTTGGATCTTGCTACCATCCAAAATGCTATAGCCGGGTTAGAGATTTAGTCCTATTATATCATTTATATAGAGGACTAATCCAAATTCCGGGGGTGTCACATTCTTCCCCCCTTTAAGCCATGACGTCCACGTCAGGCTCAAGCACACTCACAAGCACCAGGCGATGTGAGACTCGTCTCGCTAGCCTTAGCAGACCTTGTGAGGAGCTGCACTCCACTCACAACGGTCATTAGCCGGGGAGCCTCGCTCTACCCGCTATATAACCCTGGCTCAGCCGAGACTCATCTCACATTTCCGGCTGGTGAATGGCTCTGATACCAACTGTGACGCCCCACTTCCCAGGGGGTCACCCATCCTAGAACTACTCTAGCTCTAGCATGCTTAACTCTCATGTTCCTCTTGGATCTTGCTACCATCCAAAATGCTATAGCCGGGTTAGAGATTTAGTCCTATTATATCATTTATATAGAGGACTAATCCAAATTCCGGGGGTGTCACATGCGGTGCCTGCCAAATCGGGTATGCCAGCCTACGCATAACACCAATAGGGGATAGGAGTCTCAAGGACTCAAGTCTGTATATCGCGCACTCCGGAGTGGCACTCGAGGGGAGCGACCCACACGAGTAAAAAGCCTGAGTAATAAGTATCCAAGGAGAATAAGTCCGCGGGACTGGATCATGACACTGATCTATAGGGAAAAGTACCATCCACTAAAAGAACCCGAAATCCTCTCCCCGATCTGATGCAATAACAACTGTCCGGTCAACCGCCCAAAATCCGCGGTTGCCGCAATACCCTGCCATCACAGCCTGTCCGTCCCGAAACCCAAGTATCTGACTACACTATCCCAGCGCCTGCTCTAACCCGAGCATGATATCCCCTATGTCTAGATAACTGGAGAAAATAAAATCATGGTTTCTCCTAAGTCAATTTCAGCATGATAGTGCAGCAGAAAAATGTGGCCTAACTAGGTGACCATTCAAGCATGCAAAAGTGTCACGCCCCGGGGTCGAAACTGCGACCCGGGCTCGCCAACAGATCCGCCACCTATGCAAAATTCCGCATCGGCGAAGCGTCTAACCTGCAAAAGATAGTAGTATAGCTACACAAATATCAGAGCGTAAAATAAGATACTGTAGAATAAAAAAATCCAATCACTGTATAACATGAAATGAAGTACAATATCCCTCTCCTCAAATACAGATAATCACCATACAATGCCCTCAGTACAGCATCTCTCAACTATGAAAGGGAGATAAACAAAACTACAGTACATCAGTCTCTCCAAATACAAAAGATCTCTCCCAAAGTAAATAGTAAAATCCAGCTGACAGCTATAAGGAACCTCCACCAGGGGATACAGCTACACACCTCGGGCGGTAAGGATCTAGCTCGTGACTCCCTCGCCTCGAACAACGACCGAACGATCAGCAACCCCCACAGAAGACTCTGCAAAACAGGAGGAAGAAAATAGGGAAACAACAATGGGAGTGAGAAGCACTAGTAAACCAGTAGCCTCCCCCTGTGGGTAAAGCCTCAGACTCTGGCGTTGTCACACCCCGAAACTGCTACCAATTTGGCATGGTTCGGGCGCGCTGAACAGACGCCGAACGGACAGAACCTCCCCTGTCCGCCCAAGGCTAAGCGACAAGATCATGTACAAGAATCACCAAGGAATTAATTCTAGATATACACAATCACAACGAGAGCACAACCAGTGCTAACAAGAACATAAGAGCAAGGTACGAGTATATAAAAGTAAACATACAAGTAACAAAAGAGAGAAACTCTATCTATTACAACCATTCCATTCGTGTATATGAATAATACATAGATCACATCCAAAATGTCCTCACCCTATACAACATCTACTCTCAAAATGTAAAGACAAGGTGACAAGAGCTATAGATGTAGGGAGGCTGCTATCAACGCCTCTAGGGCGCCAAGCCCTTACCGCGATCCTCGCCGGGAGTACACGTACTCGGCCCTGTAATAATAGTGGGGTAAGAACTATGGTCCATAGTTCCCAGTGGGTTCGGCCACCGACTCCACCGGTCTTCCCACTAGGTCCAAGAGGGCAAAAGTAGATAGATAGATAGATAGATATATCTGAAAACTGTAAATGCAGTAAATAACTACTCTACTATGCCCAACACGGAAAACATGTATGCATGCTCAGGGGGGAGATATCCAAATATATCACTATGTCCAAGAAGTACTATTTCATACTTGTTCTCTAACTCATTTTCAAGAAGTGTGGTTTTTAACACTTCATCTCAAATCTCACGGCACACCCGAAGGTTGCCCACGGCTCACTATCACGACGAGGGAGACTATGTCTCAACCTACCAATCGAACGCGTCTGCGGGACCTGACTGTCCCTCGGGGTGGCGTGCCCCGTGACCAACTCCGGAGTAGGCGGCCGTAGAGGAGCGACCTCCACCAGCCTAAAACAGACTATGAGCATGATCCAATCCTCTCCACACGAGGATACCCTATCTATAAGGCTGATAGCAACCGAGATCCCTATAGATAATACACAACCTATGTCTCACATGTGTCATGATAGGTTTACCTACACTACTTCTCATATGCCACTCGTTCATTTATTGTGTGGTGTTCACAATTTCTACATGTATGCCACTCGTTCATTTATTGTCGACTCGCAAGTCCAACACCCAATCCGCACTATAGGATTCCTCGGTATCGACCCAATCTTTCCCAATCCAACATAATAGCATAACATTTGCTAAATATCTATATCAACCGGAAAGTATAAAGATGGCAATACATACTATCCTACAATGCAATGGTGCGATATGCAATGGTGTAAGTGGCTAAGACATAGAGAGAAGCCCAACGGCTTCGGTAAGAGCACCACCCACCTCGGGTCCTTGGCTCGGCTCGGCTCTCCAAAAAAATCTACGGGAGCACCGGTCTCGATCACAAGGGTCGCCTCAAGTCGGATGTCCTAAACAAGTCCAAAACGGCCTATTAATAACCTCCAAGCACTATGCTTAGTGTTTTCATGTGTGCGCAAAAGCGCCGACGAAAGACGACGAACTTCCACGATTCGTGGCCTGGATCGTCAAGGGTTTACCCAAAACCCCTCCATGATGGAAGGATTCCATTTAAATCCCCCACCAAAATTACTAATGTAATTGTTTCTCTTTTTGCCTCAAAAGTCCTAGAGCGCGTATTTCGGCTCTAACTTTTCGACCGTTTGACGGAATGTCGATCCGTCTTCGCCAACACGTTTCTTTATATAGTAATTGAGTTTCCATAGGTTCAAATGAGATCAATCCCATGAAAATCTAAAAACTCCTCTTTTAACCCTAGGTTTCATATACACATTCATTATGATTTTTCCACGATTTTCGCCGATTTCTTCGACAAGAATCCTTCTAAGATCATATAGATTTTAGATCTAAAGAAATTACGGCAAAATCAAATTTATTTTTTACAAAACTCGCCTCAAAGAGCTATGATTCCAAGCTTTTTCTGGTTCAAAAGCTCGCCCTCGCTCGCCTTAGGCTTCCCACAAATCTTTCTGCGATTTCATGCGCATTAGGATGAGAAATCTTAGAGAGAGGAAGTGAGGTGAGAAGGAACGAGGGAGCTCTCCATGGAGGTGCGGTCTGTATGTGCGCGTGCGTGGGTGGAGAAGAAGAAGAAGAAAGGGAAAGTGGCTTTTGTGCATACAGGACCCCCAACAATAGTGTTAATTTACTATTTAGTCCAATTTTATCTGATACTTGCCTGCGGAACCCTTCTGGATGTCCGTTTGTGCTCAAATTTGACGGGCAGGCTCATCTCAACTTAATTTATCATGAGATATTTTAAATTTTCAGTTTGGGCTATTTTTGGGTCACCAAAAGTCTCGCTGTACTTAAAATCGCTGTCAGGTACCTTTCTCACTGCTCGGGTATCCGATTGATGCGAAACTTTTATTGTAACCTTACTGTAACTCATTTTCAAGAAGTGTGGTTTTTAACACTTCATCTCAAATCTCATGACACGCCCGAAGGTTGCCCACGGCTCACTATCACGACGAGGGAGACTATGTCTCAACCTACCAATCGAACGCGTCTGCGGGACCTGACTGTCCCTCGGGGTGGCGTGCCCCGTGACCAACTCCGGAGTAGGCGGCCGTAGAGGAGCGACCTCCACCAGCCTAAAACAGACTATGAGCATGATCCAATCCTCTCCACACGGGGATACCCTATCTATAAGGCTGATAGCAACTGAGATCCCTATAGATAATACACAACCTATGTCTCACATGTGTCATGATAGGTTTACCTACACTACTTCTCATATGCCACTCGTTCATTTATTGTGTGGTGTTCACAATTTCTACATATATGCCACTCGTTCATTTATTGTCGACTCGCAAGTCCAACACCCAATCCGCACTATAGGATTCCTCGGTATCGACCCAATCTTTCCCAATCCAACATAATAGCATAACATTTGCTAAATATCTATATCAACCGGAAAGTATAAAGATGGCAATACATACTATCCTACAATGCAATGGTGCGATATGCAATGGTGTAAGTGGCTAAGATATAGAGAGAAGCCCAACGGCTTCGGTAAGAGCACCACCCACCTCGGGTCCTTGGCTCGGCTCGGCTCTCCAAAAAAATCTACGGGAGCACCGGTCTCGATCACAAGGGTCGCCTCAAGTCGGATGTCCTAAACAAGTCCATAACGGCCTATTAATAACCTCCAAGCACTATGCTTAGTGTTTTCACGTGTGCGCAAAAGCGCCGACGAAAGACGACGAACTTTCACGATTCGTGGCCTGGATCGTCAAGGGTTTACCCAAAACCCCTCCATGATGGAAGGATTCCATTTAAATCCCCCACCAAAATTACTAATGTAATTGTTTCTCTTTTTGCCTCAAAAGTCCTAGAGCGCGTATTTCGGCTCTAACTTTTCGACCGTTTGACGGAATGTCGATCCGTCTTCGCCAACACGTTTCTTTATATAGTAATTGAGTTTCCATAGGTTCAAATGAGATCAATCCCATGAAAATCTAAAAACTCCTCTTTTAACCCTAGGTTTCATATACACATTCATTATGATTTTTCCACGATTTTCGCCGATTTCTTCGACAAGAATCCTTCTAAGATCATATAGATTTTAGATCTAAAGAAATTACGGCAAAATCAAATTAATTTTTTACAAAACTCACCTCAAAGAGCTATGATTCCAAGCTTTTTCTGGTTCAAAAGCTTGCCCTCGCTCGCCTTAGGCTTCCCACAAATCTTTCTGCGATTTCATGCGCATTAGGATGAGAAATCTTAGAGAGAGGAAGTGAGGTGAGAAGGAACGAGGGAGCTCTCCATGGAGGTGCGGTCTGTATGTGCGCGTGCGTGGGTGGAGAAGAAGAAGAAAGGGAAAGTGGCTTTTGTGCATACAGGACCCCGAACAATAGTGTTAATTTACTATTTAGTCCAATTTTATCTGATACTTGCCTGCGGAACCCTTCTGGATGTCCGTTTGTGCTCAAATTTGACGGGCAGGCTCATCTCAACTTAATTTATCACGAGATATTTTAAATTTTCAGTTTGGGCTATTTTTGGGTCACCAAAAGTCTCGCTGTACTTAAAATCGCTGTCAGGTACCTTTCTCACTGCTCGGGTATCCGATTGATGCGAAACTTTTATTGTAACCTTAAAACATAATTACGAAGCTCCCGTAATTTTCTCGGAATTTTTCGCCACTGTTGGCGGAGCCCGTTCTCACTATCTGGCATCCGATCAACGTGAAACTTTTTCTCTGGCCTTAAAATAATATTACGGAGCTCCCCGAATTTTTTCGGAATTTTCCGACACTGTGAATTTTCTGCTAATTTATCTGCCCCGTCTCTTACAGAAAATATTAAATCTTCTGTTTTCGCTCCGATTTCGGCGCAGGTCATTTTCAACCTATATTATGCTTCTATGAGTCTAATAAAAATAGTATCTTACACTATTTTTATTTATTTTTATTTATATAATAATTTTTCCGACTTACTATATCCTACCGTAACTTCTATATGGTATTTAAAAGTTGAACTTGCACATTTTACTTATGGTTAATTAGGATTTCTTTGAATTAATTGGGCATATTCTACTTAATGTCTAACTTCTACTTTTAGAAGTTCAGTATCCTACACCGCAGGCAGTACCAGTGTTTACTGGGGTATAGATTGGATTTTGTCAGACAGGCTTTGATATTCTGATGCATACATTTAGCTATCCTTTAGCTGGGCATGTAGAGGCATATTAGTGGTAGCTTTTATCAGTAGTCATACTTATAGTTTACCACCTTTATTCTTTTAGCCTCTGGTAGTCCTAGTGGGCATGTTTGAGTTGAGGTTTACCCACTAGGGGAGGCTACTGTCTTTATAGTAGTTCTCGCCCCCACCCTTTTCCTCTTCTTTTTCCCCTTTGTTTTGCAGAGTCCTCTGCGGGAGTTGCGGGACCCTCTTCCCAGGACCGAGGTAAGAGGATCGTTGATTAGCTAGCTGCTTCCATGATCCAGAGTTCGGTAGATTTTGATGTATCCCCTGTACACTCAGACGGTTGTATTTTCTTTTATTTTGGGTCTGGCTGTGATGATCCGGACTCCCGCAGGAACTGTGCAACATTAAACAGTGACTGCGGGGAGCTTGTACAGTGCATCGGAGCTTGTAGAATCAAAATTGGACATTTAAAATTGACTCGGCGCGAAAATCGGAGCAAATAGACTTTTTCGGGAGCTTTCGGCAAAATTTCGGATGAGAATTTGGCGAAACGGACGGCGGATTTGGGCTCAGCACGCGAAAACGATCGAAACGGTATATTTACTTTATTTTTTTGGCACATGGGTACTGTTCACGCCGGAACAGTAACTCCAGCAGCCGGAATTACTGTTCCGGCGAGAGGCGAGCGGCGGCGGGCGGCGGCGCACGGCGGCGAGCGGCGGCGCACGGCGGCGGGCAGCGGCGCAGCGGCAGAGTGCGGAGGCGCGCGGCGCGGGCAGCGCGGGCAGGCGCGGGCAGGCGCGGGCAGGGCACGGGTGCGCGGTCCATGGGCATGGCGTGCACCGGGAGCACTGAAAATTCCATCTGCCACGTGGCATCTTCCCATTGGCTGGCCGGCTTCTAGAAGTCCACGGGGACTGTGACACGTGGCACACCCGGATTGGCTGACAGGATCCGGAAAACCCGGAGCGCGGACTGGGCACGTGCACCACGTGGACACGTGGCAGATTTTGAGTGGGCTTGCATAGGCTGTTTCCTGTTTTGTGGACACGTGGCGCGTTCTGGATGGTCAATTTTGGTGTTTCCTGTTCGGATCTGGATCCCGTGTGGAGCCCGAATATTCTTTTGGCCCATTATAAATAGGGGTCCCCCACCCCTCCTCATTCTCACCTCGGGTTGCGTGCTGTAGAGAGAGAAACAGAGTCGGGGCCCTTTTAAAAAATTGTTCCTCTCTCTCTCTCTTCTCTCTCTCTCTAAAATTTCAGAATTTCTAGAGTTACAGATAGTGATTTATCTGCGACGCGGCGCACTGCGACGGTTTTCTTTTTCGGCCCATTTCCCATCGCAGTTCAGTCGAAAAATCCCTGCGGGCTAACCGGGTGGAATTTTTGGACGATTTTTGTGGCAGCACGACCATAAGAGGTAGGAATTCGATTTCTGTGTTGATCATTTTGCTCCGTTTCGTACTTTTGGCACAGTTTCCAAGGCCTCTTTGACCCCCCTTTTTGCTGTAGAAATTTCTGGACAGCGTCGACTTCTCCAATTTTTATCTTGGTGTAGGAGCATCATATCGAGGCGTTTAAATAGTCGATTTTGATCTACTCTTCGCAAGGAACGCAACCGTGATTTTTCTGGGATTTTTGGAGCTCAGTTTAGAGGTGAAAAACTCCTCTTTTCCAGTGCTGTTTGAAAAACAGCAAATATTGTACTTTTGGGGATTTGTATTTATACCGGGAGCATTGTTATGTACAGCTGCGCACTGATTTGCAGGATTTGAGGACTGTGGACAGCCAGGAGACTACCTGGGTGTAGTGCACGCTTTTCGAGGTGGGCGGTTGTTGGTTACCTTATTTTTGACAAGCTCACTGGGATTATTAGAGCTCCCCTAAAAATCAATTGATGAGAACCATTGGGACAAACTAATAGGACAAACTAACAGGACAAACTAACAGGACAACTAACAGGACAAACTAACAGGACAAACTAACAGGACAACTAACAGGACAATTGATGAGAACTATTGGGACGAACTAATGTGACAATTGACGAGAACCGCTAGGACGAGCTATCCTAAAATTTAATATAACCCCACAGATGATATGATGACTTATATTGGGACACTATGATTGAGACAAAGGCTATAATCTCGCATGCAAATGACTTTTATTCAGTAAATCAATCTTTTTAAATCCTTGACACTATTTTACAACTTTTAAAATAAAGACAGTTGCATGCATGCCCGGACATCAGGTAAGGCCACTATTTATTGCTACACTATCATAGTAAGACTTGACATGTTCTATTGCTCTCCTTACATTTAGATACTTGTTGCTCGGGTATGAGCAGAGGTTTGGGATAGTGTAGTCGAGATTGTACTAGATTGTGGATTTGTGGGGTATTGCGGTGACCGCGGACAGTATGCAGCCGACCGGATGTTTATTTTTGCATCAGCAAGGGATCGGGCTTTTCTCTAGTGGATGGTTTTCCCACTTATTGAGTACTATGGCATCAGATCAGGGTTTCTCAGTTGATGGCTTTTCCCCACTTTGATCATAGTCATGATCCAGTCCTTCTGTTTTACGGCACTCATGATACTTATTACTGAGATACTTTACTCGTGTGGGTCGCTCCCCTCGAGTGCCACTCCGGAGTGTGTCACAGGCAGGCTTTGAGTCCTTGAGACTGCTATCTCTTATCGGTGTTATGCGTTGGCCAGCATACCCGATTTGGCAAGGCACAGCAGGCAATGCCGGTTTTACTGGCGGCACCAGATTGGGTTTATTTGATCAGATACTGTTTCCTGATGCATTTATACAGTCATTTCCTTTTGTATGGCATTTAGAGGCATAGTAGTGGTAGTTTTCTATTTCCAGCAGTCTCTATTGCTTACCACTCTCTCTTCCCCTTTTTGCCTCTAGTAGTCCTAGTGGGTGCGTCAGAGCCGAGGTTTTTATCCACTAGGGGAGGCTACTGGTTTATCTGGTAGTTCTCACCCCCATTGTTGTTTTTCTGTCTCTTCCCTCTCCTCTATTTTTGCAGAGTCATCTGCGGGAGCTGCTAGGCCATCGGCAGCGGATCGAGGTAAGGGGATCGCTGAATAGATAGATCTCCTGTGAGCCTGAGAGCTGCTAGATAGACGCTGTACCCTTCACTCAGACTGTGGTATTCTCCTTTTATTTTGGGGTCTGGCTTCCTCCAGCTGGTTGTACTATTTTGGTGAGATGGGAGATTATTGTACTTATTACAGTTTATTTGTAGTCCCAGTCTGAGATACTATGTGGTTCTTCTATTTCAGCTCTATATTATGCTCTTTTATTGTTCATATTATATCTGAGCAGGTTACCAGTGCTACGTGTACGCGGGAAATCCCGTGTGCACGGCGGATCTGTAGACGGGCCCGGGTTCTAGTTTACACCCGGGGCGTGACAGATTAAGTTGGTATCAGAGCTTAGGGATAGGTCAGTTGGGACTTAGGAAACCCTAGGTTTATGGCAGACCCTAGGATAATAGGGTATGAGAGACGTGATAATTTTGCAGAAGTCGTTGGGTTACTTATTTGACTCTTCCAGTGAGAGAAGAGGGATCGACATAGCCTATTTCCGGTGGACAGTTATGTTGGCTGCAGACAACATAAAGTCACAGAAATAGGAGAATGTCTTTGACTTTCGTTAGATTGGGTCGTGTGGGGCTATGATACTAAGTGTGGTTTCTTATGGTAGGATGCCTCCGCGACGTAGAATGTTGACACGTTCGCAGCCTTCTTCCTCTGAACCCGAGCCGGAGGAGTCCGAGCAGGGCCAGCAGAGTGGGGTACAGGAGCTCCGGGCTCAGATGGCCCAGATGTCAGAGGCCGTGCGGCGTCAGGAGGAGGCCATGGGTCGGCTGACGCAGATCTTAGAGCAGAGGGCGCAGCCTGTTGTTGCACCCCCGGGGAGTTCTTCCGTACCACCCTCCCCTGCTGTGGCTTCCCCAGTTGGACCGGTGACCACGGCATCCCCTGTTGCTCAGGGAGCAATCCGGCCATTGACTCCTGCGGAGGAGCAGGAGATTGCTGACAAACTTACTCAGTTCTGTCAGCGGGGACCGCCCAGGTTTTCAGGGCGGAATACTCAGCCTTGGGAGATTGGGACTTGGCTTGTTTGGTTATATGTAATATAGATCTAAATAGGGGAAGAAACACCTAGAGGGGGGTGAATAGGTGTAAACGTATAAACACTCAAAAATCGTTGCGATAAAAAACCCAATGCGGAAATAAAAGTAACACGCAAGCTTTTTACGTGGAAAACTCCAAAACGGAGTAAAAAACCACGGGACCGATAACACGGCGAAATCCACTAGAATTAAAACACGTACAAGGTGATTTACCGTACACACTTACGACTCAACCTTTTCCATACGCTCCTAGAGGATCTTCTACGCTCGCTCCACGACGCTTCTCGAATCCACGATCTGCGCCCAACGCCGAATCCACGGCGTCCAACGTCGAATCCACGACGTCCGACCGAATCCACGGTCTTCACCCAGTAGCACCCTTCGAATCCACGAACGTGCCTCGCTCCGAATCCACGAGAGCGGTTGAACCTTGAATCCACAAGGACACGCGAATCCACGCGCCGATTTTGGGGTAAATCGTTGTTTTTGGGTGGTGATGATCCGCCGAATACTTAGATCAAAGATAGATCGGAAATACCATCTAAGTATTCATTAGTTTGATTCAACTCAAGATGTGAGTATGAAAACCTAGAATCAAACTAATCAATATAGATGAAGAAACATAAAGTATTATCTAATGATTTCCTTTCTTCTCTATATGTGGATCTAGGCCGTATAAAAGATGACGTGTCACGCCCCGGGGTCGAAACTGCGACCCGGGCTCGCCAACAGATCCGCCACCTATGCCAAACTCCGCATAGGCGAAGCGTCCTACCTGCAAGAAAAGTGCTACAGCTAACAGATATCAGAGCTAAAAGATAAAACTGCTGAATAACTAAAAACAACCACTGTACAACTAAAAATAATACAATAATGTCCACCTCCCAAACGATAATAATAGTACAACATCCTCAGACACAAAACTCATAGCTCTACCGGAAGGTATCTCCAATAAATACATCAGTGTACAGGCTCTCAATACATATCATATCCTCACTACATCAGTCTCTCAAAAGAGGAAATAAAATAACTAATCTACTGAAGCTCTCCTCTGAAGGGGTACCGCTACTCTCCAAACATGGGTAGGGATCTAGCTCGCGACTCCCTCGCCTCGATCAACAACCGCAGAATCAGCAACACCCGCTAAGACTCTGCAAAACAAAGGAGAGGAAGGAAAAGAAGGGGGAAAACCCCAGAGGGTGTGAGAACTACACCAAAGGAGGGAGTTCTCAGTGGGTACCACCGCCAGGACCGACGGTCTGCCCACCAAGTCCTCAAAAGACAAAAAGCTAACCAAAGCCGTAAAGACGTATAAAAAGAAGCTGGACCCTCTCAACAGCTATCAAGCCACTAAGCTTGCTATGCCTGCCATGCCTGCTATGCCTGCCATGCCTGCTATGCCTGCCTATGCCTGCCTATGCCTGCTATGCCTGCCTACCTGCCATGCCTGCCTATACCTGCTATGCCTGCCTATGCCTGCCATGCCTGCTCTGCCTGCCTATGCCTGCCATGCCTGCTCTGCCTGCCTATGCCTGCCATGCCTGCCTATGCCTGCCCTGCCTGCCTATGCCTACTATGCCTGCTCTGCCTGCCTATGCCTGCCTATGCCTGCCATGCCTGCTCTGCCTACTATGCCTGCCATGCCTGCTCTGCCTGCCTATGCCTACCTATAACGGTCAACAACCCACAATGACCTTGGGACCACCGTACCCCCAAACGGTTCCCAACAACACTAGCACTGGTCCAAACACCGCCACTAAACTCCACTCGGTCCCCCTGACACGAGCGCAACTATAAAGCAAAAGCCTGTAATAAGCCCAATCTAATGCCACCAGTAGACACTGGTACTGCCTGCTCTGCCTGCCGCGACGGGTATGCCAGCCTACGCATAACACCGAAGCAAAGGAGTCTCAAGGACTCAAAGTCTGTCTGCCGCGCACTCCGGAGTGGCACTCGAGGGGAGCGACCCACACGAGTAAAGTATCACAGTATCCAGTAACAAAAGTATCATAATCAGCAGGACTGGATCATGACTCTGATCAAAGTGGGAAAACCCGTCCACTAGAGAAATCAGATACCCAATCTGGTGCATAAATAAATGTCCGGTCAACCGCCCAATATCCGCGGTTGCCGCAAAGCCCCACAACTAATCCAACCTGTCCCAGACACCACGTCCCGACTACACTACCCAGCACCCCTGCTCGAACCTGAGCAACACAGACCACCTGACTAACAAAGAAGGAGAAAAGGATAACATGGTTTCTCCTAAGTCAAGTTCCAAAAGTAGTGCAGCGGTAAAAGATGGCCTAACTACATGTCCATGCACGCATGCTTTGTTCTCAGAAATAATAACAGTGGGTAAAGCATATATTAGTAAAGCATGCTAAAACATTCCTACTATGGTATACCAATCTCACCCAAGTGGGCCATTCCTTGCTTACCTCTCGCTCATATCGGTTGTACATCAAATACGCCTGTTATCAATCATAGAGGTATGATAACCCCACATGTGCCCTTACATTCACCATGATATAAAAATCTTATACAGTTACTAAATTAAGCTTACCCACCTGAAGTGCTCAATCCAAGGCAAACCTGGAGTCGGTGAAGAGTGTGGCCACTTGCACGCACAATCAGCTGAACCCGTAACCACGGTACAAGTCTCGCAAACCTCGGCTCCTAGCAGTGTTCCAAAAATACTCGCGAACCCTCCTGGGTACAACAAAAGGTCCAAGGTTACACTTTATGCTAAAATATCCAAGTATACACCAACTGCCGGAACCAGCCCTGAAGATGTGAAATTTTCACCTGCAGAACGGACTCAGAAAAATCCACCAAAAATACGGACGAGATCGTCGCGTCGAGCCATTCGAAACGAGTACCTGCACGCCAAAATCCGAATCCCGGAGGCCGAGTTACAAATTCCACAACGCGGTGAGCGCGAAAGTACACAACAAACACAACTGTAATACGCCGCACAGTAAAGGGGAAAGAAGTATACCTTCGGGCGGATCTCAGCAAATTCCCCGAAAAACACGACGGTAATCCTTGCGACGCGTAGATCCGAAGAGAGTAAAAGCACGACTCAATCCGAGCTCGCACAACAAGCTGCACGCAAAACGGAGCACGGTGCCGAAACCCGCGTGCAAAACGAAGTCCGCACACAAAACGGAACACGGTGCCGAAACCCGCGCGCAAAAAGGAGTCCGCACGCAAAACGGTGCACAGTGCCGAAACCCGCGCGGAAAAAGGAGTCCGCACGCAAAACGGTGCACGGTGCCGAAACCCGCGCGCAAAAAGGAGTCCGCACGCAAAACGGTGCACACCGTCGGGGTCCACACGCAAAACGGAGCAATAAAACACGGTCCCTATCACAGACGAGAGTAAGGGGTCAAATCCAATGTCCAAAAGGACGCTCCAAAACTGTGCCAAAATACCGCAAGAATAACACGTGGGACCCACCTCGACCGCGTCGCGCCGCCCAACCGCCTCCTTGGGACACCTCGCGCGCTTCGCGAGGTCCACGGCGCACCGCCGCGCCACCCAAAAATTCCCTCCTCACTCCCTCTCTCGCTCGGGTGGAGAAGAAAGAAAGAAAAGAGGAGAAAATGGCGCGGGGGAGAAAGAAGAAGAAGAAGAAAAAGGGGAAGAGGGAGATGGTCCACGGACCCGGTCCACAGCCCAGGTCCACCGCGGCAGCCAATGGGGAGCCTCCCTCCCCCCGGTCCACAGCACATGGGCGCGCGCGCCCGGTCCACGCGCGCGCCCACAGTGCCACGCGGCACGCGTCACCGCGTGCCACGCAGGCGCCGCACCCGCGCGCTGCATGCGCGCGGGACACCGCGAGCGCCACACCGTAGCCCCCGCTCCCCTTCCGTGCGGGCGCCAACGGGGGCCCGCCACGTGGCGGCCCCTGCGTCACCCGCGCAGGAGCGCGTTCCCGAGGCGCCTGCGCGCCTCGCGCAGTGCGCCGCCGCGCTCCGAGCCACGCGACTCCGCCTCGAAAAGCGTGCCGCACCTCGGGATCAGTGCACGCGCCTCGAAAAGCGTGCCCTTCATCCGGGCTCCAAATCAAACAAGTAAATAGTCTAAACTTAGCGATTTCGCGCGCTGAATCCGAAAACGATGTCAGTTTCTCCAAATTCTCATCCGAAAATTTGCCGAATGCCCACTCGATCCGATTTTCCCCGCCGGGTCCAAACCTGAAGTCTGATTTGCTAAATTCCAACTCTAAATATTCCCGAAGGCGACCAGAGAGGTAATCCTTTATCCAAACTTCGCCCAGAGTCTAATTTTGACATCTGAATCGCGCGAAACCACTTCTAAACACCCGACGGGTCTTCCAAATTCCCACGGGATCTCCTTATAAGCCCGAAGTCCATCACTTGTGGCCAAAATGTGCACAAACCCCGCCAACGCGCCACAATTACCTCCAGAAGCAGTAGACGCAACAGTGATCAATAAGTGGGAATCCCGGGTCCTCACATGACGGCTTTTTGGATTATCGGCCTCTTTTTGGATTAATTGGATTAGCCCTAGAAAAAGAGTCATAGGGTCTATTTATAGGTTAGAAACCCTAGGAAGGAGATAAGAATCAAAAACCTAACATTTCTGGAATTTTTACGGATGGTGATCCGGATCGGATTTGGGCGATCCGGATTGCAGTAGCAAGAAAGACGGTTTCCAGAAAAACAATCGTTCGGGATCCGGATCGGAATGCCTGATCCAGATCGTTCATACAATTCAAAAAAACTCAACGTTCGGGATCCGGATCGTGAGATGCTGCGATCCGGATTGAAGTAATGTATGAAACAACAACCTTCGGGATCCGGATCGCTGGCCCTGATCCGGATCCTGAACATGTCCAAACACCAGTTTTTGATTTTTATGCAATTAAAAATTCTTCCAGGTGTTTATACACTACAAGAAGTATTCGGATCACCAATAAACTTTAGTTAAACATACCTGATCCTTTTGAATTCTTCTTTCTTGAGATTGAGTTAAATGATCCAACTTTCTTCACCTTCAATCTTCAAGACTTGAACCTTTCACGAAACTACGCCAACTCAAATTCCGTAACAATCTCCCCCTTTGGCGGTTTCGTGACAAAACACAGATCCACTAAAGAAAATTCAAAAAGATATCTTTGTTGCTATCACCATACAACAAAAATTTACAATGGAGATCCAAAAATTTAAAAACATGAGATATAAACTCCTAAAACAGACTCTAGACTTAGACATCTGTACTCTCTGCACGAAGAAATCATTCTTGACAAAAAGAGTTCGTTAGATACCTCAAGAATATTTAGCATTCAAAACCTAACAGAGATAGAGTTTATTCTCACCATGACATTGAGTAATTTAGATATGTAATAAGATCACAATCAAACATTGACATATCTTCTAAGCAATAAAATTCCAAATGTCATAACTTTGCTTTGTTAGTAATCAAACAACTTGTTAGTAATAATACATGTCCAAATAGTTAGTCGAATAGTTAGTAGGAACATGCAACAAATCACAAGATAAAAACCAAAGTTGTGATACTTACCCTTCACCAAAGTCAAAGTTGAAGTGATACTTACCTTGATGTTCACACATTCACATCATCATTGTTCAAGTTCTCTCTAAACTCTCTCCCCCTTTTTGTCACAAACAAAGCCAAAATTATCAAAAATTTAAGGAGAGTTAAAAATTTCAAAAATTATTCCGAAATGTAAGAACTAGAACTAAGAGTAAGTCCTAAAAACTGAACTAAAATCTAAAAAGATAAAAGCCTGCACAAATCTGCACAAAAATTGTTAAAGCACAACTTAGTTATCCGAGTCTGAGTCCTCAGACGCACTATATCCCATCTTAGTGAACATGTTCTTGATCAATTTCCTCATTGAATTTACTTTCTTGGTCAATGTAATTTGGGATGCCGTTATGATCTCGAGTTCTTCAGACATTCGCCTTTGTTCTGATGCTTGTTGGGACGGTGAGGCCGAGGTGCCGACACAAGGTTTCTTTCCAGTGGAATGTGTCGGAGTAACATGTGGTAATTTGTGAAGTGACTTCACAATCGTTGACTCATCTATCATCCCCCAACAGTGTTGATAAGATGTCGAGCTTATATCAATGTCAAACTTTTGTAAGATCCTCATGATGATTAACGGAAACGGAAGTCGCTCAGAAGGATGAGGATGCACAATATATCTTGACATTCTATTCCAAATTATGTAGGGGATATTCATGTTCAATCCTACAGCCTCAGAGGGATGACCTAAGAGATATAGGAACAGCAGTCTCTCCCATCTCACGACCTTAGTCTGCATGTTAGGTAGAATGTTGTAACACGTGATGAAATTTAGAAATCGGTACTCCAGTCGAAGATGTTTGGATTTTACACTTTTACCATTAGCTGATTTCGTTCCTTCCAAACAAATTTTATCTATCACTGTTCGCCACAAGGCATTCGTCAAACTTCTTCCTTTCAAAAAGTTGAGTCCCGATGTGTTAGATTCCATTCCAAGGACTTCGCCAATTAGCTGCGTAGTGATTTTAAGTTTCATCCCTTGGATATTTGTATAGAAATGCATTGATCCATTTTCATCTTCTCGAAGATGTCTTGCATTCGTGTAAAAGGTTCTTACACGATACAAACAATATCCAAGTAGTTCGGGGAATCGGCAGACTTGGATGAGATTAGCTTGCTCAATCAAGGTTCCAAACTCAGGTGAGTGATTTCGGAGAGCTTCAATGTTGACATATGCTTATGAGGTTAGTCTTAAGACCATCAACAAATAACACATTATTTAGAACCGGGCCATCTGAAATAGCTACTATTCCTTTTCCAACAATTTTGGAAGATCGACCGTCTCCGAAAACAACGAGTCCTCCGGAGATTTTCTCAAGATTTTAAAAACTATTTTTGTCACCGGTCATGTGACGGGAACACCCGCTATCCAGATACCAAGACGAACTATCATATGCATGCAAGGAAACATTGGTAACAAGACAAGGAAAGATTTCACCTTTGCGCACCCAAACCTTTTTGGAATGCGTCGGTAATGGTCGTGAAGTTATATGCCTAGGTGAAAGCGTCTTGTTAAAACGATTGCTGCTCCTTGATGAAGTCGTCTTGCGCGGTAAACTACCAAGGTTCTTTTCCTTCAATTGATTTGCAATTGATTTCCGAGGAATCACCTTTGTGGTAGTCATTGCAAGAGGTGTTTGAAGTGAGCGTTTGACTCCCGTCTTGCAATATCTTCTTATGTGCCCTGAAACACCACAACGAAAACATACCTTAGATCTTGACGATCCCAAAGAGGATGAAGTAGGTTTGTTGTCGTTGTTTGTCTTGAATTCCGGTGTCGGAGGAGGAGATACTGACTGAGGCACGAAAACTGTCCCACTCGAACTTGGACTGTTTCCAGTTTGAGTGTACCCGAGGCCGAACCGATTTGTTTGACCAAGACCAAGAAGCCTATCCAACTTACTCCTTCCTGAAGAGAATCGCTGCAAGTCATCCTTGAGTTGGAAAATGGTCTTTGTCATTTCCAGGTTATCCTGTCGAGCCTCGTTGTAGAGCTTTGAGAAGTGATCCGCTTTATCCACCAGATTTGTATGTTCCTTCTCAAAAAGCTCATTGGACTCTTGAAGGGAAACATTTACTTTTATCAGATTTTCCCTTTCCACTTCAAGAGCGTTTGAGAGAGAAGTTGCCCTTTTTGCTTCTTCTTCGAGATCATGCAATCTCCCTCTCAAACTCTTGTTTTGCTTAGCCACTTTCTTTGAATCCCTCAAAAGTCTGTGGTAGGCTAGAGCAAAATCTTCACCTTCCGAATCATCCGATTCATTGTCCGTTGCAATCTTTTCAACAGTGGAGTTGGACAATGACTCGGACGTACTTGCCATAAAGCACATGAAGGGTGAAGATGTGGACGCGTGGAATGCCGTGGTGCTCTTTTCTTCATCACTTGAAGACGACTCATTTGACGTTGAGTTGTCATCCCAAGTGACGACTTGCATCGCCTTCTTCTTTGCCGGATACTTGTTGGGACACTCCGTTGCAATGTGGCCGTAGCCTCGACATTTGAAGCATTGTAGTTGTCCCTCTGAACTTTTCTTATCCTTTGAGAAGTTCTCTTGCTTTCTTGACTTGTAACTTGAAGAACCCTTGCCTTTGTTCGACTTTCCGAAGGATGGAGATTTACTTGAATTACCCCTTCGAAAGTTGCGGCGAAACTTCCTTGCCAAGAGAGCGAGCTGCTTCTCAAATTCCTCCATAGAAAGATTCTCGTCATCGTCTGAGGAGGATGTATCCGCGTCTTCTTCCTTAGTTGTTTTCAACGCATAACCTGAAGACTTAGAAGAGGATGCTTTTCCAGAAGAATTGTTAGTAGTAAATGTTATTTCATATGTTTGTAATGAACCAACTAATTCTTCTACACGCATTTCGTCCGGGTGTTTAATAGTTTCAATGGCTGTAACCTTTGGGCGAAATCGTTCAGGAAGAGTTCTTAAGATCTTTCTTACAACCTTAAATTCTGGAATCTTCTCTCCCAGGTTAGCACATGAGTTTACGACGTCTTGCAATCGTGTATAGTAGTCCGTGAAAGATTCATTTTCTGCCATCAAGATAGAGTCAAACTTGCTCGTAAGCATTTGCAGTTTCTGAATCTTCACGAGGTTAGTTCCCTCATGTGTAACCTGAAGAACATCCCAGATTTCTTTCGCAGTCTCACATGCCGAGACGCGAGAGAATTCAGTTTGAGATAAGGCATTAAAAATAGCATTAATTCCCTTGCCATTGTAAGAAGATGAATCTAACTCTTCCTTGGTCCATTTCGACCTAGGTTTTAAGGTGCGACCATCAGAGATAATTTCAGTTGGATTAGTCCATCCTAATTCAATTGATTGCCACACCCTTTCGTCGATGGAAATTAAAAAGGCTTTCATCCGTACTTTCCAGTACGCATAATTTGTTCCATAAAAGAAAGGGGGTCGATTGATGTTTCCACCTTCAACCATTGTTTACAACCCTATTCCCGCTCTGATACCACTTGTTGGGTTATATGTAATATAGATCTAAATAGGGGAAGAAACACCTAGAGGGGGGTGAATAGGTGTAAACGTATAAACACTCAAAAATCGTTGCGATAAAAAACCCAATGTGGAAATAAAAGTAACACGCAAGATTTTTACGTGGAAAACTCCAAACCGGAGTAAAAAACCACGGGACCGATAACACAGCGAAATCCACTAGAATTAAAACACGTACAAGGTGATTTACCGTACACACTTACGACTCAACCTTTTCCATACGCTCCTAGAGGATCTTCTCCGCTCGCTCCACGACGCTTCTCGAATCCACGATCTGCGCCCAACGCCGAATCCACGGTGTCCAACGTCGAATCCACGACGTCCGACCGAATCCACGGTCTTCACCCAGTAGCACCCTTCGAATCCACGAACGTGCCTCGCTCCGAATCCACGAGAGCGGTTGAACCTTGAATCCACAAGGACACGCGAATCCACGCGCCGATTTTGGGGTAAATCGTTGTTTTTGGGTGGTGATGATCCGCCAAATACTTAGATCAAAGATAGATCGGAAATACCATCTAAGTATTCATTAGTTTGATTCAACTCAAGATGTGAGTATGAAAACCTAGAATCAAACTAATCAATATAGATGAAGAAACATAAAGTATTATCTAATGATTTCTTTTCTTCTCTATATGTGGATCTAGGCCGTATAAAAGATGACGGCTTTTTGGATTATCGGCCTCTTTTTGGATTAATTGGATTAGCCCTAGAAAAAGAGTCATAGGGTCTATTTATAGGTTAGAAACCCTAGGAAGGAGATTAGAATAAAAAACCTAACATTTCTGGAATTTTTACGGACGGCGATCCGGATCGGATTTGGGCGATCCGGATTGCAGTAGCAAGAAAGACGGTTTCCAGAAAAACAATCGTTCGGGATCCGGATCGGAATGCCTGATCCGGATCGTTCATACAATTCAGAAAAACTCAACGTTCGGGATCCGGATCGTGAGATGCTGCGATCCGGATTGAAGTAATGTATGAAACAACAACCTTCGGGATCCGGATCGCTGGCTCTGATCCGGATCCTGAACATGTCCGAACACCAGTTTTTGATTTTTATGCAATTAAACATTCTTCCAGGTGTTTCTACACTACAAGAAGTATTCGGATCACCAATAAACTTTAGTTAAACATACCTGATCCTTTTGAATTCTTCTTTCTTGAGATTGAGTTAAATGATCCAACTTTCTTCACCTTCAATCTTCAAGACTTGAACCTTTCACGAAACTACGCCAACTCAAATTCCGTAACATGGCTTTCGTCAATGGAGAAGTTATTCCGGGACTTCTTCATTGACCAGAAATACAGGGTACATATGGTTGTACACTGCTTAGACGGGGATGCTGATGCATGGTGGCGTCGGGTGGAGCCCCTGGAGTTTCAGATCACTCGACAGCTACCCTGGTCAGAGTTCAAGAGGATGATTCTGGATACGTACTTCTCCACGAGTATGAAGAAAAAGCTGGAAGATGATTTGAAGAATCTTCAGCAAGGCGACCGGACAGCATTGGACTATTTTTAGGAGTTTACGCGGTTACTCAACTGCGTACCTTATGTCGCCAGGGACGGACCGCACCAGGTGGAGCTCTTTGAGTCGGGCCTGCGCCCAGAAGTCTATACTCTGGTGCATGCTCAGAGACTACAGACCTTGGAGGAGGCAGCAGAGCATGCCCAGTGGGTTGAGAGGGGAGACCACGTCGTCGCTAGACGTGGGGCCCTGGTCGCTCAGGGCGCTGACAGGAAGCGACCAGCGCAGGACGACGGGGGACAGGCCAGTTCTTGGAGGCCGCCACGACCACCACGGCCTCAGTTTTCCGGCCGTGGGCGTTCTGAGCGGCGAGGGCTTGGTGGATCCCAGAGGCCACCGCAGCATCAACAGCAGCAGCACTCGCATCAGCAGAGGTTGCAGTCGCTGCAGCAGGGGCCTCCGCGACAGCGGCAGCAGGCGAGGCAGCCCCAGGCTACGGCTAGGTGCATTTTCTTCCGGGGACAGCATACTCCTGATACTGTTGACCTGAGGTTTGGCCGCTGTTATCGGTGTGGACAGTCTGGCCACGTCCGAGCTACTTGCCCCTATGAACCATCGACGGCTCCTTCTTCAGCATTTGCTCCTTCTTCTTCTCAGCAGTGGTCGACGGCTCAACAACCAGTAAGCAGGCCATCTTCTTTCCATCCCACGGATTATCGCCCTCCAGCTCAGAGTGGGCGGGTGTATGCTGCGCAGGTAGAGGACTCTTCGGCAGCAGATCACATGGTGGCAGGTATCACTTTACTTTCTGGCATTAGGACTCATACTTTGTTTGATACCGGAGCATCCCACTCCTTTATTAGTAGAGCATTTGCATTATTGCATGGATTAGAGGTAGGACTTTTACCACGTGCACGAGAGGTTCAGATTCCCGATCACACTTTGCACGTGGAAGAGTGCTGTTGGTCCTGCCCGATGCAAATCGAGTCCTGGATTATGCCAGCAGACCTGTTGGTCTTGAGACAGTTAAGGGACTTTGATGTGGTTCTAGGGATGGACTGGCTGGCTCGGTATTTCGCAACTATTGACTGTGCCGCAAGGACGGTCACTTTTAAAGAGCCAGACCAGGAAATGTTGGTATACCGGGGATGTCAGAGTGCTTTCTTTGCCTCTATGGTTTCGACTTCCCGAGCGAGGCAAATGATCCATCGAGGGTGTGTAGCCTTTTTGGCTAGTGTTGTTGAGGGGCCTACGGCGGCACCGGAACTCGGGGATATCCCTATTGCCCGCGAGTTTCCGGATGTTTTTCCACCAGAATTGACTAGCATGCCGCCAGATAGAGAAATTGAATTCGTGATTGACGTAGTTCCGGGAACCGCGCCAATCTCGAAAGCTCCTTACCGAATGGCACCGGCTGAGTTGCGAGAGCTTAAGGCGCAACTCCAGGATTTAATGGACAAGGGCTTTATTAGGCCGAGTGTATTGCCTTGGGGAGCGCCGGTGCTATTCGTAAAGAAGAAGGATGGGTCACTTCGACTGTGCGTGGACTATAGGGAATTAAATAAAGTGACCATCAAGAACAAGTACCCTTTGCCGCGCATCGATGATCCTTTTGATCAGCTGCAAGGGTCTTGTGTCTTCTCTAAGATAGATCTGCAATCCGGTTACCACCAGTTGAAGGTGAAGGCCGAGGATATTCCAAAAACGGCATTCAGATCACGGTACGGGCATTATGAGTTTACAGTTATGCCTTTTGGACTGACTAATGCCCCAGCCGCATTCATGGATTTGATGAACCGGATTTTTCGACCATAAGAGCCTAAAGTACCTGTTCACGTAGAAGGAGCTGAATTTGAGGCAACGTAGGTGGTTAGAGCTATTAAAGGATTACGATGTAGATATTCTCTACCACCCAGGAAAGGCTAATGTGGTCGTTGACGCCTTGAGTAGGAGAGCGGTGCAAAGTTTGTCTATGTTGATCACAGACCAGGCACCGCTATTAGAGGAGATGAGACGGCTCGAGATAGAGGTTGTGTCCCCTGGGGTCTCTGCTAGACTGACGTCTTTAGTCGTGCAGCCCACTCTGCTGGACAGGATCAGGGAGAAACAGAGTGAGGACCCCCACTTGACCAGGATTAGAGATCAAATTTCGAGTGATCAGTCAGGGAACTTTACGGTAGATGCCTCGGGAGTACTAAGGTACAGGAACCGAGCATGTGTGCCAGTGGATACGGAGATTAGAGAGCAGATTCTGTGAGAGGCCCATTATACACCTTACACCCTACATCCTCGTGGGACTAAGATGTATAAGGACCTCAAGGCACACTTCTGGTGGAATGGCATGAAAAGGGATGTCGGGAGATTTGTGGCTCAGTGTTTAACTTGTCAGCAGGTGAAAGCTGAGCATCGAGTGCCAGCTGGCAAGTTACAAAGTCTCCCAATTCCCAAGTGGAAATGGGACCACATTACGATGGATTTCGTGGTCGGACTACCGAGAGCACAAGGAGGAGCAGACGCTATCTGGGTAGTTGTAGATCGACTTACCAAGTCGGCGCACTTTCTGCCCATGCAGACTACGTGGCCACTTGAGCGACTAGCTCAGCTTTATTTGGATGAGATAGTGAGATTACATGGAGTACCCGCCTCCATTGTATCTGATAGAGACCCGAGGTTTGCTTCGCGTTTCTTGGGGAGTTTGCAGGCAGCCTTGGGGACTCAACTCAGGTTCAGTACGACTTTTCATCCGCAGACTGATGGACAGTCAGAGCGGACGATACAGATCCTGGAGGACATGCTGAGGGCTTGCGTCCTGGATTTCGGCGGAGGGTGGATTCGACACTTATCTTTGGCTGAGTTCGCATACAACAATAGCTTTCAAGCGAGCATTCAGATGGCTCCATTTGAAGCATTGTATGGACGCAAGTGTCGATCGCCGCTTTATTGGAGTGACGTGGGCGAGAGGCGGACCTTGGGACCAGATGTATTGATAGAGGTAGAGGAGAAGGTCCGAGTGATTCGACAGCATCTTCAGACCGCCCAGAGCCGACAAAGGAGTTATGCCGATGTTCGGCGACGAGACTTAGAATTTCAGATTGGAGATTATGTATTCCTGAAAGCCTCGCCGTCCAAAGGAATCAGGAGGTTCGGCATTCGTGGAAAACTTAGCCCCCGATATATTGGACCCTTTGAGGTATTAGAGCGTATCAGGCCAGTTGCCTACCGACTTGCTCTTCCACTGAGGCTTGCTGGTGTCCATAATGTATTTCATGTCTCTACTTTAAGGAAGTATTTCTTTGACCCATCGCACGTCATCAACTTCACACCGATTGAGATCAGCGAGGATTTGAGGTATGAGGAGCGCCCACTGCGAATTCTGGATCGAGAGGTGAAAGAATTGCGCAATCGGGCCATTCCCTATGTGAAAATCCAATGGAGCAATCACGACGAGCGCGAGGCTACATGGGAGCTTGTGTCGGAAATGAGGGACACCCACCCCTACTTATTTGAGACTTTGGACTGAGGATTGTTGTTTAGTCTCGTTTCGAGGACGAAACTCTTTTTAGTGGGGGAGGATGTGATGATCCGGACTCCCGCAGGAACTGTTCAACATTAAACAGTGACTGCGGGGAGCTTGTAGAGTGCATCGGAGCTTGTAGAATCAAAATTGGACATTTAAAATTGACTCGGCACGAAAATCGGAGCAAATAGACTTTTTCGGGAGCTTTCGGCAAAATTTCGGATGAGAATTTGGCGAAACGGACGGCGGATTTGGGCTCAGCACGCGAAAACGATCGAAACGGTATATTTACTTTATTTTTTTGGCACATGGGTACTGTTCACGTCGGAACAGTAACTCCAGCAGCCGGAATTACTGTTCCAGCGAGCGGCGAGCGGCGGCGGGCGGCGGCGGGCAGCGGCGCAGCGGCAGAGTGCGGAGGCGCGCGACACGCGCAGCGCGGGCAGGCGCGGGCAGGCGCGGGCAGGGCACGGGTGCGCGGTCCATGGGCATGGCGTGCACCGAGAGCACTGAAAATTCCATCTGCCACGTGGCAGCTTCCCATTGGCTGGCCGGCTTCTAGAAGTCCACGGGGACTGTGACACGTGGCACACCCGGATTGGCTGACAGGATCCGGAAAACCCGGAGCGCGGACCGGGCACGTGCACCACGTGGACACGTGGCAGATTTTGAGTGGGCTTGCACAGGCTGTTTCCTGTTTTGTGGACACGTGGCGCGTTCTGGATGGTCAATTTTGGTGTTTCCTGTTCGGATCTGGATCCCGTGTGGAGCCCGAATATTCTTTTTGCCCATTATAAATGGGGTCCCCCACCCCTCCTCATTCTCACCTCGGGTTGCATGCTGTAGAGAGAGAAACAGAGTCTGGGCCCTTTACAAAAATTGTTCCTCTCTCTCTCTTCTCTCTCTCTCTAAAATTTCAGAATTTCTAAAGTTACAGATAGTGAGTTATCTACGACGCGGCGCACTGCGACGGTTTTCTTTTTCGGCCCATTTCCCATCGTAGTTCAGTCGAAAAATCCCTGCAGGCTAACCGGGTGGAATTTTTGGATGATTTTTGCGGCCGCACGACCACAAGAGGTAGGGCTTCGATTTCCGTGTTGATCATTTTGCTCTGTTTCATACTTTTGGCATAGTTTCCAAGGCCTCTTTGACCCCCCTTTTTGCTGTGGAAATTTCTGGACAGTGTCGACTTCTCTGATTTTTATCTTGGCGTAGGAGCATCAGATCGAGGCATTTAAATAGTCGATTTTGATCTACTCTTCGCAAGGAACGCAACAGTGATTTTTTTGGGATTTTTGGAGCTCACTTTAGAGGTGAAAAACTCCTCTTTTCCAGTGCTGTTTGAAAAATAGCAAATATTGTACTTTTGGGGATTTGTATTTATACCGGGAGCATTGTTATGTACAGCTGTGCACTGATTTGCAGGATTTGAGGACTGTGGACAGCCAGGAGACTACCTGGGTGTAGTGCGTGCTTTTCGAGGTGGGCGGTTGTTGCTTACCTCATTTTTGACAAGCTCACTGGGATTATTAGAGCTCCCCTAAAAATCAATTGATGAGAATCATTGGGACAAACTAACAGGACAAACTAACAGGACAACTAACAGGACAAACTAACAGGACAAACTAACAGGACAACTAACAGGACAATTGATGAGAACTATCGGGACGAACTAATGTGACAATTGACGAGAACCACTGGGACGAACTCTCCTAAAATTTAATATAACCCCACAGATGATATGATGACTTATATTGGGACACTGTGATTGAGACAAAGGCTATAATCTCGCATGCAAATGACTTTTATTCAGTAAATCAATCTTTTTAAATCCTTGACACTATTTTACAACTTTTAAAATAAAGACAGTTGCATGCATGCCCGGACCTCAGGTAAGGCCACTATTTATTGCTACACTATCATAGTAAGACTTGACATGTTCTATTGCTCTCGTTACAATTAGATACTTGTTGCTCGGGTATGAGCAGGGGTTTGGGATAGTGTAGTCAAGATTGTACTAGATTGTGGATCTGTGGGGTATTGCGGTGACCGCGGACAGTATGCGGCCGACCGGATGTTTATTTTTGCATCAGCAAAGGATCGGGCTTTTCTCTAGTGGATGGTTTTCCCACTTATTGAGTACTATGGCATCAGATCAGGGTTTCTTAGTTGATGGCTTTTCCCCACTTTGATCATAGTCATGATCCAGTCCTGCTATTTTACGGCACTCATGATACTTATTACTGAGATACTTTACTCGTGTGGGTCGCTCCCCTCGAGTGCCACTCCGGAGTGTGTCACAGGCAGGCTTTGAGTCCTTGAGACTCCTATCTCTTATCGGTGTTATGCGTTGGCCAGCATACCCAATTTGGCAAGGCACAGCAGGCAATGCCGGTTTTACTGGCGGCACCAGATTGGGTTTATTTGATCAGATACTGTTTCCTAATGCATTTATACAGTCATTTCCTTTTGTATGGCATTTAGAGGCATAGTAGTGGTAGTTTTCTATTTCCAGCAGTCTCTATTGCTTACCACTCTCTCTTCCCCTTTTTGCCTCTAGTAGTCCTAGTGGGTGCGTCAGAGCCGAGGTTTTTACCCACTAGGGGAGGCTACTGGTTTATCTGGTAGTTCTCACCCCCATTGTTGTTTTTCTGTCTCTTCCCTCTCCTCTATTTTTGCAGAGTCATCTGCGGGAGCTGCTAGGCCATCGGCAGCGGATCGAGGTAAGGGGATCGCTGAATAGATAGATCTCCTGTGAGCCTGAGAGCTGCTAGATAGACGCTGTACCGTTCACTCAGACTTTGGTATTCTCCTTTTATTTTGGGGTCTGGCTTCCGCCAGCTGGTTGTACTATTTTGGTGAGATGGGAGATTATTGTACTTATTACAGTTTATTTGTAGTCCCAGTCTGAGATAATATGTGGTTCTTCTATTTCAGCTCTGTATTATGCTCTTTTATTGTTCATATTATATCTGAGCAGGTTACCAGCGCTGCGTGTACGCGGGAAATCCCGTGTGCACGGCGGATCTGTAGACGGGCCCGGGTTCTAGTTTACACCCGGGGCGTGACACTGGCTGCGGCCAGCTGGTTGTATTTATTTCGTGAGCTGGGAGTGACACATGTATATTTGAGAGTTATGTTGTACTTTTATTTCCAGCATTTGTCTGAGATGTACTAGTTTTAGTTTAGCTCTGCTTTTATGCTCCTTTATTATTTCATTCATATATCTGAGAAGGTTACCAGCGCTTCGTGTACACGGGAAATACCGTGTCCACGGCGGATCTGTGGACAAGCCCGGGTTCTGGTTTACACCCGGGGCGTGACAGATTAGGTTGGTATCAGAGCTTAGGGATAGGTCAGTTGGGACTTAGGAAACCCTAGGCTTTTGGCAGACCTTAGGAAGGCAGGGCATGAGAGACGTGATGTTTTGCGAAAGTCGATAAATTATTATTATTATTAACTCTTCCTGTGAGTGGAGAGGGACTGGCATATCCTATTTCTGGTGGACTATTATGTTGGCTGCAGACAACATAAGGTTACAGGAATAGGAGGATGTCCATGACTTTCGCTGGATTGGGTCGAGAGTGGTTTTATTTTCTGACCCGTGGTTTCTTGTGTGGCAGGATGCCTCCTAGGCGACAGATCCCTACTCGGGGTACTCCTACACCCCCGGAGGTGCCGGAGCAGTCCGGGCCTTCTGAGATCAGTGAGCTGAGGGACATGGTGGCCTAGTTGGCGGTGAGTCACCGCCGACAGGAGCAGAGGTTTGAGCAGTTGCTTTCCCAGGTTGGGGCACCTCCCCCTACTACTGTAGAGGCCCCTGTACCACCAGTTGTACCGCCGGCTATTCCACTAGTCCCTACGGCACCGTCGTCTAGCAGTGGGGCTCAGGGAGTGATCAGGCCATTGACCCCAGTGGAGGAGCAGGAGTTTGCTGACAAACTCGCCTAGTTCTGTAAGCGAGGACCACCTAGATTCTCGGGGCGGAGCACTCACCCATGGGAGATAGGATCGTGGCTAGCAGCAATGGAGAAGTTGTTTTGGGACTTCTTCATTGACCAGATATTCAGAATACATATGGCCGTGCATTGTCTGGAGGGGGATGCAGATGCCTGGTGGCGTCGGGTTGAGCCTTTGGAGTTTCAGATCACCCGACAGCTACCCTGGTCGGAGTTCAGGAGGATGATCCTTGATACCTTTTTCTCCACAAGCGTGAAGAAAAAGCTAGAAGATGATCTGAAGAATCTTCAGCAGGGTGATCGGACAGTGTGGGACTACTTTCAGGAGTTCACGCAGTTGCTCAACTGCGTACCCTATGTTGCCAGGAATGGGCCGCACCAGGTGGAGCTTTTTGAGACGGGACTACGCCCAGAGATTTATACCTTAGTGCATGCCCAGAGGCTTCAGACCTTATCAGAGGCAGTGGATCATGCATAGTGGGTCGAGAGGGGAGACCACGTCGTCGCTAGACGTGGAGGCTCGGTCGCTCAGAGTTCTGAGAGGAAGCGACCGGCGCCTGATGATGGGGGACAGGCCAGTTCCGGGAGGCCGCCCCGACCGCCACCGCCTCAGTTTACGGGCCGTGGGCGTTCGGAGCGGCGAGGGCCTAGGGGATCCCAGAGGCCCCCGCAGCATCAGCAGCAGCCCCAGCGACAGCAGCAACACTCGCAGCAACAGAGGTCGCAGTCGCGACAGCAGGGGTCACATCGGCAGAGGCAGCAGCAGCAGCAGTCGAGGCAGCCCCAGTCTGCGGTCAGGTGTATCTTTTGTAGGGGACAGCACCCGTCGGATACTTGTGACCAGAGGTATGGCCGCTGTTATCGGTGTGGACAGTCCGGCCACATTCGAGCTACTTGCCCTTTCTCGACACCGCAGGCTCCTTCTTCAGCATCAGTTCCTTCGGTGCCCCAGCAGCGGCCCTATGCTCCAGCGAGCAGGGCTCCTTCCTCCCACCCTGCAGACTACCGACCACCAGCTCAGAGCGGGCGAGTCTACGCCGCCCAGGTAGGGGACTCCGCAGCAGCCGACCTCGTGGTGGCAGGTATCATTTTACTTTTCGGTAGTAGAGCTCGCACTTTATTTGATACCGGTGCATCTCATTCTTTTATCAGTAGATCATTTGTATCATCCCATGGACTAGAGTTAGGTCGGTTGCCACATGCATTAGAGGTACAGATTCCTGATCATACATTGCATGTAGAGGAGTGTTGTCGGTCTTGCCCTGTACAGCTTGAGTCTTGGATTTTGCCAGCGGACCTGATGGTCCTTAGTCAGCTGCGAGATTTCGACATTATACTGGGGATGGATTGGCTGGCTCGCTATTTCGCGACGATTGATTGCGCCGCGAGGACTGTTACTTTTAGCGAGCCAGGCCAGGAGGTGTTCTTTTACAGGGGATGCCAAAGTGCTTTCTTTGCCTCTATGGTTTTGACTTCTCGTGCGAGGCAGATGATGCGCAGTGGATGCGTGGCCTTCTTGGCATCTGTGGTTAAGGAGCCTACGGCGGCCCCGGGACTCGCGGATATCCCGATTGCCCACGAGTTCCCGGATGTGTTTCCTCCAGAGCTGATTAGTATGCCGCCGGATAGGAGGTTGAGTTTTTGATTGACGTAGTCCCAGGAACTGCGCCAATCTATAAGGCTCCTTACCGAATGGCACCGGCTGAGCTGCGAGAATTAAAGGCGCAACTCCAGGATTTAATGGACAAAGGTTTTGTGAGACTAAGTGTATCGCCTTGGGGAGCGCCGGTGCTATTTGTGAAGAAGAAGGAAGGATCACTTCGACTGTGTGTTGATTATCGGGAGTTGAATAAAGTGACCATCAAGAACAAGTACCCTTTGCCGCGCATTGATGACTTATTCGATCAGCTGCAAGGGTCTTGTGTCTTCTCCAAGATCAATTTACAGTCTGGTTACCACCAATTGAAGGTGAAGGCCGAGGACATCCCAAAGATGGCATTCAGGATGCGGTACGGGCATTATGAGTTCACCGTCATGCCTTTTGGATTGACAAATGCCCCTGCTGCTTTTATGGATTTAATGAATCAGATTTTTCGACCATACCTGGATCGGTTCGTCGTGGTGTTTATTGATGACATCCTAGTTTATTCCCGGAGCGATATGGAGCACGAGGAGCACTTGAGGATTGTGCTGCAACTTCTGAGAGAAAGGAAATTGTATGCCAAGTTATCTAAGTGTGAATTCTGGCTTCGGGAGGTTGTCTTTTTGGGCCATGTGATTTCAGCCGCTGGAGTGGCAGTAGACCCGGTGAAGATTGAGGCAGTCCGGGATTGGCCCCGACCGACGACGATATCCGAGGTCCATAGTTTTATAGGCTTAGCGGGATATTACCGTCGGTTTGTGGAAGGTTTTGCGAAACTTTCCACACCCCTCACTCGTTTGACGCGAAAAGGGATTAAGTTTATTTGGAGTGAGGATTGCCAGAGGAGCTTTGAGGAATTAAAGTGTCACGCCCCGGGGGGTTTGTTTTAGCGGAAATGATTCATAAAAGTCAAACATTTGACGTGTAAAATTTTTTGTAAAAGCGAACCCCTCTTCCCCGGCGCATGCCCAGACCCGCCACACATACAGGGTCACTCTGCAACGGACAGAGTCTCCCCTGTATGTGCACGGCGTAGCATTCAGTACATGTTCCAACATACACAACCATTCAATCACAACAATTATTAACATACAACCAGCATTCTAACTTATTTGAAATGTATGGCCGATCAGTTTGGAAAGGATAAATCCACAGTTTTAAAAGGAGCGCCTACCCGGCGCTTACGTTTTGAAAGCGAGTTTCGAAATCAACATAAAACCACAAGGTTTTGAAAACGGTGCCCACCCGACACCAAGTTTTGAAATCCCTTTTGCAATCCATAAATCCACAGGGTTTTGAAACCAGTGCCCACACGACACTTCGATTTTAAAAATGGTTTTCGCAATCTTTTCTTTTGCTTTTGCCTTTTTCATTTTCAAATGGCCAACAAGATTAAAAGGGAGAGTAACGCATAAGAGGATAACTAAATGCAACCCATACCGACATCCACGCCGACCCCACGAGGGTATCGAGAACCTCTCACATAACTACAATGTAAATGAAATGCAAGAAAGAAAAGGAAATACAGTCCAGGGTCCCCAGCGACCCAGCTGCTCCTGTCCCGTCCTCACCACCGCCTACGTCTCCCCCCGTCTGAACCCTGTCACGAAGTGGGAAGTCAGTGACGTAAAAGTAGTAGAGCAGGAGAATATAATAAAACAAACCGTGAAGACAACCGGAGCAACCACCCTCTCGAGGAAGAAGGCAACCTGTACACCTGTATCCTGTAATACCCGGCCACGTCGGACAACTAAACCGACGGCCCATACCGTACCTGCAGAAACCTGACCACGTCGGACAACTAAACCGACGGGTCGCACCGCTCGCACCTCGGCGCCTCAAACCCCACCACTAATAAGGGGCCCCACTACGTCACCTCGTGGGTATACACGGGTCATAGACCACTTTTCCGGAAAAGCGCACCCTTTGCGGTGGCCAAACCGCGGGTGCGCGTGTTGCAGCCTCGAGCCAAGTAACCATAACCACCATCATGTCAGCATCATAATATATATAACAAGAGTAATGCGGCAAAGTGTATAATCAAAAGCAAAACCGTAGCATATGCGATGAAAAGTAACCCGCTATCATGTATAATCAAAAACGAGGTAATAATACGTGCGCTCGAAGGTAGCCCGCCAACATATAGCTATCAAAAGGAGAACGACCGTCGGAGACTGACGCTAAACACTATGAAGAACCCACTAACATGCATAAGCTATCACCCATCACTATTAACCCCAGTACACTTAGAATAGACCCCGTCCAACATGATAGAGTTAGATGCTAGGACAAAGAAAATAAAACCCACTACATAATAAACCTGATCATAACGACATTACGCATAAAGGGATTCTAAGGGTGTACCCACCTGAAACGTGAAGAAAGTGTGTGGAAACTTCAGTTAAAATGCTCCCACCCTGAGCCCGAAAAGAACTACAGTAAGAAGTATCGTTAATAACATCGTCGGGGTCAAAAACACTCAAAAACGGGGCGAAACGGGCCAAAAACGGAGCTTCTGGGCTCTTTGGCTGAAGGCTGGTGCACGGTCCGGGCGTGGACCGGGTTTACAGCGTCGGCGGTTGCGCCGCATGCGCCGGGTGCACGCAGGAAGCGTGCACCGCGCATCCTGGGCCGGGCCGGTGCACGACACGAGCGTGCACCGGGCTCACGGCCACTGGGGCCTGCGGTGAGCACCGGGTGCACCCCGTAGCGTGCACCGCACCCGAGCGGGCCGGGCCGGCGCACGAAAGCGTGCGCCGGGTCCGCGGCTCTGGCTGCCGATGCGTGCGCCGGGTGCACGCCTGGAGCGTGCACCGCGCACGGTGTGCAGCCCGGCGCACGGTTTCGTGCGCCGGGTCTGCACCTCCGAGGCTGCGGGGCGTGCACCGGGTGCACGCCTGGGCCTGTGGACCGCGGCCGTACGGACAGCACAGTGAGCCCTAGTTTTCGCATTTTCTCTCCGTTTTCGCTCCCGTGCGACTCCGGCGACGACCCCGCGAACATGGTAGCGGCGGTGGCGGCCTCCCGTTTAACAACGGCGGCGGCGGCCTCCCGTTCGGCAACACGCCTCGCACGCAACACGAAAGAAAGAGAATCTTATACCGAAAAGATAACCAGGAAGACCCAAACCGCTCACCTTGTTTTCGCCGGTGAGGGAGAAAGGAAGAGGATCGTCCCGCTCTCTTTCGTCGGGTTCCGCAGGGCGTGCGATCGTCCTTCCTTCTCCTCGTCTCCGTCTCGGTTCCTTACGCCCTCGGTTGAAAAGAGAGGAAATATGAATCGGGGTTTTTCCCCTTCCCTTTCTTAAGGGGGCCGCCTTAAACCTAGCCGTCAAGAGAGAAACCAAGGAGGGAAAAACCCTACGACCCCCCGATTGTAAAGAAACCCTAAAATTGCCAAAATAAAAACCGACGGCTAAGATTGTCTCGAAAAGCGTGTCAAACGCTTGCACGGATCCCGGAGCACACAGAAAGGGGCCCAAACTTCAAAAATTTATTCTGGGAGATCCGGGAGTCGGAATTCGAATCCGATCGCGTCTTCGTTCACCGTTTTGCGAGCTCTAGCACCAAAAATTATCCGCAAGTCCCGATGATCAGCCCAAAAATTCTCGAATTTCTGCCCCACCTTAGTCAACTAAAAAAAATATTAAATTAGGACCCTAACGAAAACCGAAAGGTCGAGGTACCACCCAAAAGATAAAATAACCCACTGACATAAAAAAATGAAAAGTCCGATCGCCTCGAAATGTGTACCAGCCACCTAGCACGGATTCCGATGCACCACTCAAAGCAAACGCTTTGACCCCCATTCCGGGAGATCCGTAAGTCGGAATCCGAATCCGTTCGCTTTGCCGCCCTCCGTTCTTCGAGCTCAAACGCAGAAAAATACTAGCGGCCCCGGTCAGTCCATTGCCGAAAGCGGTGAAAAGTTTTCCTACCAGTCCTGTCAAAATAAAAAGGGGGTATACAGGGTAAGGGAACGCCAGGACTCTACATCACTCACCACAAAAAAAAGTTTCGTCCTCGAAACTTAATCCTGGTCCGCAACGCATAAAACTGAGTAGCACTCCTCCATCTTTAACTCCTGTTCCTAAGTCGCTTCACGTTCTTCTTGGTTGCTCCACAGCACCTTCCCATAGGGGTCGCCCGGTTGCACAATCCTTTTTGTCCTCTCCGTGCTAAGGTCCGCACCGGTGTTCCGTCGAAGCTCAGGTCCTCTCTAAGCTCAAAGGCAATGACCATCCGTCACCCAAAAATCAAGTAAGCAGGTTCAGAGCACATCTTCGAGAGTCCGGCTCATTCGCTCCGGCTGTCCGCCGGTCTGGGGGTGAAACGCCGTGCTGAAGTGTGATTAGTCTCTAGAGCTCGTTGCAGACTTGCCAAAGGTTCGACACCAGCCGAGTGTCTCTAGTCCACCAAATTTCTGCTTGAGGTCCTCGTACATCTTCGTATCACCTGGATGCGCCGCAGAGGAAGCGCCGTGCGCCTCTGACGGTAATTCCTTCTTCAATACTAGCATGTCGGGCACGCAAGTCCACCCTCGAAAACGTATTGCGTTGTTCGCACTCGCCGAAAAGTCGCTTGCGTGGTCCGGGGGGGCCTTGTCTCGAAAAAACTGTATCCGTGCGCCCATCTTCTGACCTTCTAGGGTTTCTCTAAAAGGGTTGGCTTGACCCTCAAGGACAAAAGTCGCGCGACAGCACCGGTCCTGCTGAGTACTCGCGCTCATCGGTTCCCCCCCCCCGATTTGACCCTTCCTGCTTAAAACATCCGCTACTACACTTGCTTTTCACGGGGTGGTACTGAATGGACAAGCCGAGTCCTTCAGTAACTCCAACCAATGTTTCTGCCGCAAAATTCAAATCCTTCTATGTGAACAAAACTTAAGACTCTGGCGGTCCGAAAACACATCACGATGAACTCCAAAAGGTGGTGTCTCCAAAGCTTTAAAACGAAAACGACTGTTGCCAGTTCCGGATCGTATGTCGGGCAGTTCCGCTCACCTTCTCTGTGATTCCCGTTGCTGGCACAATGTGCCCCAAAAAGTCCACTTCGCGAAGTCAGAACTCACATTCTTAGATTTAGCAAACAGCTTCTGGTCCCTGAGATTTCGGAGAAAAGTTCGTAAGTGCTCCTCGCAGTTGATTGGAGAGGTCATCAATCCCGGACTTGTCTTCACATGTAACATGTTTATCTCCCTATAGTCGATGCGTAGGCGTAGACTTCCGTTCTTCTTTTGCACGAAACGCACGGGTGCGCCCCAAGGTGACCACATCGGCCTGATGAACCCTTTATTCAGAAAAACTCCTTGTTGTGCCTTAGATTCCCTCAGTTCCGCGAAAGCCATTCCGCCAGGCGCCTAAATATAGGTTGCGTGTCTGGTAGGAGCTCGAAAGATAGGATGACCTCTTCGCCCGGGGGTATCCCGACAATTCAGTCAGGAGGATGGCAGAAGAAACCCCTACAACGGGGGTGTCAGTGAACGACGTAAAGGGTCGAGTCGCTAGGCTCGCTGAAACCAAGTAGCTATACAACCGCCGGGATACCTCGTCAACCAGTCCCTGCCAGCACCTCGTCGTATTCCTGCCTCCCGACTCGAAATCCCAGTCACGACGACACTGGTCCGCACGCCACCCCAGCGGCGCTGAGCAGTCCGCAAAAGTCTCGCGATGCGTCGGTGTGCCCCAGTCATACCCGCCCAACCCATACCAATGGTCCCTTAAAAGTCAAAACATCCAACCCGACGAGAGGAAACAAGCCACACAACGCCCTCACAAGCTCCGAGGGGTGCCAAACCAAACAGGCTGGGTTCTAACAACAAACATAAAACTTCCCTCCAAAAAAATAGACTCACCTGTCACCGACACAGACACGCTCCCTCCGTCCCCAACAGGGACACTTCCACCAGCCCACACACGGCCCAAGCTCGGAGCATACCACCAACCGGACCACCGCTACGACTATCCATCCTAACGCGGCGACGGTCAAGTACTAACGTTAGGTTTCAGCTCTAAGACCTACCACCAGGTCTGTACCCCACAGAAAGGCTGCGTACAGGCTCCTAGCCGAAGGTGACCAGTACCAAACTCCGAGTAGCGCAGATCCCCCCTTGACTCACACCAGCCCAAAGATCAAATCCACAACGCTCCAACCAAAGCCTCAAGGCTATGCGAAGTCATGGGAAGCTGCGACAAAACCACAAGTAGGGTCCTACTTCCGTCCCGGCACCGACGGGTGTGCGACGCTCCAAACCTGCCACTAGCTTCGGTCCCAACCGTTTGCCCAACCCAGCACCCGGCATCTAATCGAGCGGTAAAATTCTAGACCAAAGCGACACTCCAACTAGAGAAAATCTAAGCTCTAGGTCCGTCAGCAAAGACCTCAAGGTACTGAAGACTATCCATCTGAAATCTAAGGGTCGAAGAAGACAAGCAACGAAAACAGCGAGAAGAACCGTGTTCAAAAGTTGCTAGTCACTAAACACACTCGAGGGATCACACGCCAACACACCAGCATGACAACCGAACCGACGCACTTGTGCAAAAAACGGGAACCAACCAAAGCTTTCCACCACAACCCCACCAAAGGAAGCCACCGTGAACCATCCGACGATTCTCACTCGTCGCAGTGTCTCCGGTGAAGGCCGAACAGGGTATACTATAGGGAAGAATCCTCACTCTCCGTACCGTGCCCATGGTGAAAAGGATCGACGACTACCAGCCTGTAAGTTAACACCAGAAAACAGAAGGTACACGTTTGGACAAAGGCTATCCAGTTACTCATGACAGACAGACGGCTGACAACCAACAAACCCCCGGTGGGCTGTGCTACCCCGCAGCGATATCGGGAAAAGAAACCAATAGTCCCCGCACTCTGCACGGTTGCCGCAGGAGCTAGTTTTCGCGGCCGTCGAGTCGTCGATGCCTCCGCGTCCCCGGGATGACCTGGTACGGGCCATATCTGTACACACACAACAAGAGTC
>CM055071.1:19030039-19086170 GCA_029204045.2 Tillandsia leiboldiana
AGGAGCACTTGAGGATTGTGCTGCAACTTCTGAGAGAAGGAAATTGTAGCCAAGTTATCTAAGTGTGAATTCTGGCTTCGGGAGGTGTCTTTTTGGGCCATGGTGATTTCAGCCGCTGGAGTGGCAGTAGACCCGTTGAAGATTGAGGCAGTCCGGGATTGGGGCCCCGACCGACGACGATATCCGAGGTCCCTAGTTTTATAGGCTTACGGTATTACCGTCGGTTTGTGAAGGGTTTTGCGAAACTTCCACACCCCTCACTCGTTTTCCGCGAAAGGGATTAAGTTTTTTTGGATGCGATTGCCAGGGAGCTTTGGAGGAATTAAAGTGTCACGGCCCCACGGGGGTTTTGTTTTAGCGGAAATGATTCATAAAAGTCAAACATTTGACGTGTAAAATTTTTGTAAAAGGCGAACCCCTCTTCCCCGGCGCATGCCCCAGACCCGCCACACATACAGGGTCACTCTGCAACGGACAGAGTCTCCCCTGTATGTGCACGGCGTAGCATTCCGTACATGTTCCAACATACACAACCATTCAATCACAACAATTATTAACTACACCAGCATTCTAACTTATTTGAAATGTATGGCCGATCAGTTTTGAAGGATAAATCCACAGTTTTTTAAAAGGAGCGCCTACCCGGCGCTTACGTTTTGAAAGCGAGTTTTCGAAATCACATAAAACCACAAGGTTTTGAAAACGGTGCCCACCCGACACCAAGTTTTGAAATCCCTTTTGCAATCCATAAATCCACAGGGTTTGAAACCATGTGCCCCACGACACTTCGATTTTAAAAATGGTTTTCGCAATCTTTTCTTTTGCTTTTGCCTTTTTCATTTCAAATGGCCAACAAGATTAAAAGGGAGAGTAACGCATAAGGATAACTAAATGCAACCCATACGACATCCACGCCGACCCCACGAGGGTATCGAGAACCTCTCACATAACTACAATGTAAATGAAATGCAAGAAAGAAAAGGAAATACGTCCAGGGTCCCCAGCGACCCAGCTGCTCCTGTCCCGTCCTCACCACCGCCTACGTCTCCCCCCGTCTGAACCCTGTCACGAAGTGGGAAGTCAGTGACGTAAAAGTAGTAGAGCAGGAGAATATAATAAAACAAAACGTGAAGACAACCGGAGCAACCACCCTCTCGAGGAAGAAGGCAACCTGTACACCTGTATCCTGTAATACCCGGCCACGTCGGACAACTAAACCGACGGCCCATACCGTACCTGCAGAAACCTGACCACGTCGGACAAACTAAAACCGACGGGTCGCACCGCTCGCACCTCGGCGCCTCAACCCCACCACTAATAAGGGGCCCACTACGTCACCTCGTGGGTATACACGGGTCATAGACCACTTTTCCGGAAAGCGCACCCTTTGCGGTGGCCAAACCGCGGGTGCGCGTGTTGCAGCCTCGAGCCAAGTAACCCATAACCACCATCATGTCAGCATCATAATATATATAACAAGAGTAATGCGGCAAAGTGTATAATCAAAAGCAAAACCGTAGCATATGCGATGAAAAGTAACCGCTATCATGTATAATCAAAAACGAGGTAATAATACGTGCGCTCGAAGGTAGCCCGCCAACAATAGCTATCAAAAGGAGAACGACCGTCGGAGACTGACGCTAAACACTATGAAGAACCCACTAACATGCATAAGCTATCACCCATCACTATTTACCCCCAGTACACTTAGAAAGACCCCCGTCCAACATGATAGAGTTAGATGCTAGGACAAAGAAATAAACCCACTACATAATAAACCTGATCATAACGACATTACGCATAAAGGGATTCTAAGGTGTACCCACCTGAAACGTGAAGAAAGTGTGTGGAAAACTTCAGTTAAAATGCTCCCACCCTGAGCCCGAAAAGAACTACAGTAAGAAGTATCGTTAAAACATCGTCGGGTCAAAAACCTCAAAAACGGGGCGAAACGGGCCAAAAACGGAGCTTCTGGGCTCTTTGGCTGAAGGCTGGTGCACGGTCCGGGCGTGGACCGGGTTTACAGCGTCGGCGGTTGTGCGCCGCATGCGCCGGGTGCACGCAGGAAGCGTGCACCGCGCATCCTGGGCCGGGCCGGTGCACGACACAGCGTGCACCGGCTCACGGCCACTGGGGCCTGCGGTGAGCACCGGTGTCCCCCGTAGCGTGCACCGCACCCGAGCGGCCGGGCCGGCGCACGAAAGCGTGCGCCGGTCCGCGGCTCTGGCTGCCGATGCTTGCGCCGGGTGCACGCCTGGAGCGTGCACCGCGCACGGTGTGCACCCGGCGCAACGGTTTCGTGCGCCGGGTCTGCACCTCCGAGGCTGCGGGGCGTGCACCGGGTGCACGCCTGGGCCTGTGGACCGCGGCCGTACGGACAGCACAGTGAGCCCTAGTTTTCGCATTTTCTCTCCGTTTTCGCTCCCGTGCGACTCCGGCGACGACCCCGCGAACATGGTAGCGGCGGTGGCGGCCTCCCCGTTTAACAACGGCGGCGGCGGCCTCCCGTTTCGGCAACAACTCCCGCACGCAACACGAAAAGAAAGAGAATCTTATACCGAAAGATAACCAGGAAGACCCAAACCGCTCACCTTGTTTTCGCCGGTGAGGAGAAAGGAAGAGGATCGTCCCGCTCTCTTTCGTCGGGTTCCGCAGGCGTGCGATCGTCCTTCCTTCTCCTCGTCTCCGTCTCGGTTCCTTACGCCCTCGGTTGAAAAGAGAGAAATATGAATCGGGTTTTTTCCCCTTCCCTTTCTTAAGGGGGCGCCTTAAACCCTAGCCGTCAAGAGAGAAACCAGGAGGAAAAACCCTACGACCCCCCGATTGTAAAGAAACCCTAAAATTGCCAAATAAAAACCGACGGCTAAGATTGTCTCGAAAAGCGTGTCAAACGCTCGCACGGATCCCGGAGCACACAGAAAGGGGCCCAAACTTCAAAAATTTATTCTGGGAGATCCGGGAGTCGGAATTCGAATCCGATCGCGTCTTCGTTCACCGTTTTGCGAGCTCTAGCACCAAAAATTATCCGCAGTCCCGATGATCAGCCCAAAATTTCTCGAATTTCTGCCCCACCTTAGTCAACTAAAAAAAATATTAAATTAGACCCTAAACGAAAACCGAAAGGTCGAGGTACCACCCAAAAGATAAAATAACCCACTGACAAAAAAAAATGAAAGTCCGATCGCCTCGAAATGTGTACCAGCCACCTAGCACGGATTCCGATGCACCACTCAAAGCAAACGCTTTGACCCCCATTCCGGGAGATCCGTAAGTCGGAATCCGAATCCGTTCGCTTTGCCGCCCTCCGTTCTTCGAGCTCAAACGCAGAAAATACTAGCGCCCCGGTCAGTCCATTGCCGAAAGCGGTGAAAAGTTTTCCTACCAGTCCTGTCAAAATAAAAGGGGGTATACAGGGTAAGGGAACGCCAGGACTCTACATCACTCACCACAAAAAAAAAGTTTCGTCCTCGAAACTTAATCCTGGTCCGCAACGCATAAAACTGAGTAGCACTCCTCCATCTTTAACTCCTTCCTAAGTCGCTTCACGTTCTTCTTGGTTGCTCCACAGCACCTTCCCATAGGGGGTCGCCCGGTTGCACAATCCTTTTTGTCCTCTCCGTGCTAAGGTCCGCACCGGTGTTCCGTCGAAGCTCAGGTCCTCTCTAAGCTCAAAGGCAGTGACCATCCGTCACCCAAAATCAAGTAAGCAGGTTCAGAGCACATCTTCGAGAGTCCGGCTCATTCGCTCCGGCTGTCCGCCGGTCTGGGGGTGAAACGCCGTGCTGAGTGTGATTTAGTCTCTAGAGCTCGTTGCAGACTTGCCAAAGGTTCGACACCAGCCGAGTGTCTCTAGTCCACCAAAATTTCTCTGCTTGAGGTCCTCGTACATCTTCGTATCACCTGGATGCGCCGCAGAGGAAGCGCCGTGCGCCTCTGACGGTAATTCCTTCTTCAATACTAGCAGTTCGGGCACGCAGTCCACCCTCGAAAACGTATTGCGTTGTTCGCACTCGCCGAAAAGTCGCTTGCGTGGTCCGGGGGGGCCTTGTCTCGAAAAACTGTATCCGGCGCCCATCTTCTGACCTTCCTAGGGTTCTCTAAAAGGGTTGGCTTGACCCTCAAGGACAAATAGTCGCGCGACAGCACCGGTCCTGCTGAGTACTCGCGCTCATCGGTTCCCCCCCCCCGATTTGACCCTTCCTGCTTAAAACATCCGCTACTACACTGCTTTTCACGGGGGTGGTACTGAATGGACAAGCCGAGTCCCTTCAGTAACTCCAACCATGTTTCTGCCGCAAAATTCAAATCCTTCTATGTGAACAAAACTTAAGACTCTGGCGGTCCGCAAACACATCACGATGAACTCCAAAGGTGGTGTCTCCAAAGCTTTAAAACGAAAACGACTGTTGCCAGTTCCGGATCGTATGTCGGGCAGTTCCGCTCACCCTTCTCTGTGATTCCCGTTGCTGGCACAATGTGCCCCAAAAGTCCACTTCGCGAAGTCAGAACTCACATTCTTAGATTTAGCAAACAGCCTTCTGGTCCCTGAGATTTCGGAGAAAAGTTCGTAAGTGCTCCTCGCAGTTGATTGGAGAGGTCATCAATCCCGGACTTGTTCTTCACTGTAACATTGTTATCTCCCTATAGTCGATGCGTAGGCGTAGACTTCCGTTCTTCTTTTGCACGAAACGCACGGGTGCGCCCCAAGGTGACACACTCGGCCTGATGAACCCCTTTATTCAGAAAAACTCCCTTGTTGTGCCTTAGATTTCCCTCAGTTCCGCGAAAGCCATTCCGCAAGGCGCCTAAATGATAGGTTGCGTGTCTGGTAGGAGCTCGAAAGATAGGATGACCTCTCGCCCGGGGGTATTCCCGACAATTCAGGCAGGAGGATGGCAGAAGAAACCCCTACCACGGGGGTGTCAGTGAACGACGTAAAGGGTCGAGTCGCTAGGCTCGCTGAAACCAAGTAGCTATACAACCGCCCGGATACCTCGTCAACCAGTCCCTGCCCAGCACCTCGTCGTATTCCTGCCTCCCGACTCGAAATTCCCAGTCACGACGACACTGGTCCGCACGCCACCCCAGCCGGCGCTGAGCAGTCCGCAACAAAGTCTCGCGATGCGTCCGGGGTGCCCCAGTCATACCGCCCAACCTATACCAATGGTCCCTTAAAAGTCCAAAACATCCAACCCGACGATGAGGAAAACAAGCCACACACGCCCTCACAAGGCTCCGAGGGGTGCCAACCAAACAGGCTGGGTTACTAACTACCATAACTTCTCCTCCAAAAAAAATAATGAACTCACCTGTCACCGACACAGACCGCTCCCTTCCGTCCCCAACACGGGACACTTCCACCCGTCACCACACGGGCCACAAGCTCGGAGCATATCCACCAACCCGGACCACCCGCTCCGACTATCCATCCTACCGAGGCGACGGTCAAGACTAACGTTAGGTTTCAGCTCTAAGACCTACCACAAGGTCTACCCCACAGAAAGGGCTGCGTACAGGGCCTCCTAGCCGAAGGTGACCAGTACCAAAACTCCGAGTAGTCGCCAGATCCCCCCCTTGACTCACACCAGCCCCAAAAGATCACAATCCACAACGCTCCCAACCAAGCCTCAAGGCTATGCGTTAGTCATGGGAAGCTGGCGACAAAACCCACAAGGTAGGGTCCTACTTCCGTCCCGGCACCGACGGGGTGCGACGCTCCAACCTGCCACTAGCTCTCGGTCCCAAACCGTTGCCCCACCCAGCACCGGGCATCTAATCGAGCGGTAAACTTCTAGACCAACAGCGACACTCCCAACTAGAAGAAAATCTAAGCTCTAGGTCCGTTCAGCAAAGACCTCCAGGTACTGAAGACTATCCATCTGAAATCTAAGGGTCGGAAGAAGACAGCAACGAAAACAGCGAGAAGAACCGTGTCAAAAGTTGCCTAGGTTCACTAAACACACTCGAGGGATCACACGCCAACCCACCAGCAGGACAACCGAACCGACGCACTTGTGCAAAAAACGGGAACCCAACCCAAAGCTTTACCACCACAACCCCACCAAAAGGAGCCACCCGTGAACCCATCACGACGATCTCTACAATCGTCGCAGTGTCTACGGTGAAAGGCCGAACCATGGGTAATAATTATAGGGGAAGAATCCTCACTCCCTCCCGTACCTTGCCCATGGTGCAAAAGGGATCGACCGACTACCCGCTGTAACTTAACACCAGAAAACCCAGAAGGTACATGTTTGGACAAACGGCTATCCAGTTACTCATGACCGACAGACGGCTGACAAACCAACAACCCCCGGTGGGCTGTGCTACCACCCGAGCGATATCGGGAAAAGAAACCCAATAGTCCCCGCACTCTCGCATCTGTTGCCGCAGGAGCTAGTTTTCCGCGGCCGTCGACGTCGTCGTATCTGCCTCCGCGTCCCCGGCCGATGATCTGGTACGGGCCATATCTGTACACACACAACAAGAGTCAGCTCTAGACTTCACTTACAAAACAACGAACCACCTAGCGAGAGAAAAGGACTCGGACTCTTCCCCCCCCTCGATCACTCGCGTTCTACCTTCCTATGCCCTACCCATTTCATTCACCTGTAGGCAAGTGAGGTATCCCCACGGATGTCGGCACAAACTATTGTGATTGAAAGAACGTCTCTGATACCATTTAATCTGTCACGCCCCGGGGGGTTTGTTTTAGCGGAAATGATTCATAAAAGTCAAACATTTGACGTGTAAAATTTTTTGTAAAAGCGAACCCCTCTTCCCCGGCGCATGCCCAGACCCGCCACACATACAGGGTCACTCTGCAACGGACAGAGTCTCCCCTGTATGTGCACGGCGTAGCATTCAGTACATGTTCCAACATACACAACCATTCAATCACAACAATTATTAACATACAACCAGCATTCTAACTTATTTGAAATGTATGGCCGATCAGTTTGGAAAGGATAAATCCACAGTTTTAAAAGGAGCGCCTACCCGGCGCTTACGTTTTGAAAGCGAGTTTCGAAATCAACATAAAACCACAAGGTTTTGAAAACGGTGCCCACCCGACACCAAGTTTTGAAATCCCTTTTGCAATCCATAAATCCACAGGGTTTTGAAACCAGTGCCCACACGACACTTCGATTTTAAAAATGGTTTTCGCAATCTTTTCTTTTGCTTTTGCCTTTTTCATTTTCAAATGGCCAACAAGATTAAAAGGGAGAGTAACGCATAAGAGGATAACTAAATGCAACCCATACCGACATCCACGCCGACCCCACGAGGGTATCGAGAACCTCTCACATAACTACAATGTAAATGAAATGCAAGAAAGAAAAGGAAATACAGTCCAGGGTCCCCAGCGACCCAGCTGCTCCTGTCCCGTCCTCACCACCGCCTACGTCTCCCCCCGTCTGAACCCTGTCACGAAGTGGGAAGTCAGTGACGTAAAAGTAGTAGAGCAGGAGAATATAATAAAACAAACCGTGAAGACAACCGGAGCAACCACCCTCTCGAGGAAGAAGGCAACCTGTACACCTGTATCCTGTAATACCCGGCCACGTCGGACAACTAAACCGACGGCCCATACCGTACCTGCAGAAACCTGACCACGTCGGACAACTAAACCGACGGGTCGCACCGCTCGCACCTCGGCGCCTCAAACCCCACCACTAATAAGGGGCCCCACTACGTCACCTCGTGGGTATACACGGGTCATAGACCACTTTTCCGGAAAAGCGCACCCTTTGCGGTGGCCAAACCGCGGGTGCGCGTGTTGCAGCCTCGAGCCAAGTAACCATAACCACCATCATGTCAGCATCATATATATATAACAAGAGTAATGCGGCAAAGTGTATAATCAAAAGCAAAACCGTAGCATATGCGATGAAAAGTAACCCGCTATCATGTATAATCAAAAACGAGGTAATAATACGTGCGCTCGAAGGTAGCCCGCCAACATATAGCTATCAAAAGGAGAACGACCGTCGGAGACTGACGCTAAACACTATGAAGAACCCACTAACATGCATAAGCTATCACCCATCACTATTTAACCCCAGTACACTTAGAATAGACCCCGTCCAACATGATAGAGTTAGATGCTAGGACAAAGAAAATAAAACCCACTACATAATAAACCTGATCATAACGACATTACGCATAAAGGGATTCTAAGGGTGTACCCACCTGAAACGTGAAGAAAGTGTGTGGAAACTTCAGTTAAAATGCTCCCACCCTGAGCCCGAAAAGAACTACAGTAAGAAGTATCGTTAATAACATCGTCGGGGTCAAAAACACTCAAAAACGGGGCGAAACGGGCCAAAGACGGAGCTTCTGGGCTCTTTGGCTGAAGGCTGGTGCACGGTCCGGGCGTGGACCGGGTTTACAGCGTCGGCGGTTGCGCCGCATGCGCCGGGTGCACGCAGGAAGCGTGCACCGCGCATCCTGGGCCGGGCCGGTGCACGACACGAGCGTGCACCGGGCTCACGGCCACTGGGGCCTGCGGTGAGCACCGGGTGCACCCCGTAGCGTGCACCGCACCCGAGCGGGCCGGGCCGGCGCACGAAAGCGTGCGCCGGGTCCGCGGCTCTGGCTGCCGATGCGTGCGCCGGGTGCACGCCTGGAGCGTGCACCGCGCACGGTGTGCAGCCCGGCGCACGGTTTCGTGCGCCGGGTCTGCACCTCCGAGGCTGCGGGGCGTGCACCGGGTGCACGCCTGGGCCTGTGGACCGCGGCCGTACGGACAGCACAGTGAGCCCTAGTTTTCGCATTTTCTCTCCGTTTTCGCTCCCGTGCGACTCCGGCGACGACCCCCGCGAACATGGTAGCGGCGGTGGCGGCCTCCCGTTTAACAACGGCGGCGGCGGCCTCCCGTTCGGCAACACGCCTCGCACGCAACACGAAAAGAAAGAGAATCTTATACCGAAAAGATAACCAGGAAGACCCAAACCGCTCACCTTGTTTTCGCCGGTGAGGGAGAAAGGAAGAGGATCGTCCCGCTCTCTTTCGTCGGGTTCCGCAGGGCGTGCGATCGTCCTTCCTTCTCCTCGTCTCCGTCTCGGTTCCTTACGCCCTCGGTTGAAAAGAGAGGAAATATGAATCGGGGTTTTTCCCCTTCCCTTTCTTAAGGGGGCCGCCTTAAACCCTAGCCGTCAAGAGAGAAACCAAGGAGGGAAAAACCCTACGACCCCCCGATTGTAAAGAAACCCTAAAATTGCCAAAATAAAAACCGACGGCTAAGATTGTCTCGAAAAGCGTGTCAAACGCTCGCACGGATCCCGGAGCACACAAAAAGGGGCCCAAACTTCAAAAATTTATTCTGGGAGATCCGGGAGTCGGAATTCGAATCCGATCGCGTCTTCGTTCACCGTTTTGCGAGCTCTAGCACCAAAATTATCCGCAAGTCCCGATGATCAGCCCAAAAATTCTCGAATTTCTGCCCCACCTTAGTCAACTAAAAAAAATATTAAATTAGGACCCTAAACGAAAAACCGAAAGGTCGAGGTACCACCCAAAAGATAAAATAACCCACTGACATAAAAAAATGAAAAGTCCGATCGCCTCGAAATGTGTACCAGCCACCTAGCACGGATTCCGATGCACCACTCAAAGCAAACGCTTTGACCCCCATTCCGGGAGATCCGTAAGTCGGAATCCGAATCCGTTCGCTTTGCCGCCCTCCGTTCTTCGAGCTCAAACGCAGAAAAATACTAGCGGCCCCGGTCAGTCCATTGCCGAAAGCGGTGAAAAGTTTTCCTACCAGTCCTGTCAAAATAAAAAGGGGGTATACAGGGTAAGGGAACGCCAGGACTCTACATAAAGAACATATTGATGTCGGCTCCTATCCTTTCCCTCCCCGTTATGGGGAAAGGATACGTGATATACAGTGATGCATCGCACAGTGGACTTGGTTGCGTGCTGATGCATGAGGGAAGGGTAATCGCTTATGCCTCTCGGCAACTGAAGGATTATGAAAAGAATTACCCTACCCATGACTTGGAGCTAGTTGCGGTGATTTTCGCATTGAAGTTATGGCGCCTTTACCTGTATGGGGAGCACTGTGAGATTTACACAGACCACATAAGCCTGAAATACCTGTTTACACAGAAGGAGCTCAACTTGAAGCAGCGCAGATGGTTGGAATTGTTAAAGGACTACGATATAGACATATTATACCATCCTGTTAAGGCCAACGTGGTTGCTGATGCCCTGAGCAGGAGAGCAGTTGTGACACCCCCGGAATTTGGATTAGTCCTCTATATAAATGATATAATAGGACTAAATCTCTAACCCGGCTATAGCATTTTGGATGGTAGCAAGATCCAAGAGGAACATGAGAGTTAAGCATGCTAGAGCTAGAGTAGTTCTAGGATGGGTGACCCCCTGGGAAGTGGGGCGTCACAGTTGGTATCAGAGCCATTCACCAGCCGGAAATGTGAGATGAGTCTCGGCTGAGCCAGGGTTATATAGCGGGTAGAGCGAGGCTCCCCGGCTAATGACCGTTGTGAGTGGAGTGCAGCTCCTCACAAGGTCGGCTAAGGCTAGCGAGACGAGTCTCACATCGCCTGGTGCTTGTGAGTGTGCTTGAGCCTGACGTGGACGTCAGGGCTTAAAGGGGGGAAGAATGTGACACCCCCGGAATTTGGATTAGTCCTCTATATAAATGATATAATAGGACTAAATCTCTAACCCGACTATAGCATTTTGGATGGTAGCAAGATCCAAGAGGAACATGAGAGTTAAGCGTGCTAGAGCTAGAGTAGTTCTAGGATGGGTGACCCCCTGGGAAGTGGGGCGTCACAGCAGTACAGAGTCTATCTTTGATGATCACCGATCAGGCACCGTTACTTGAGCAGATGAGGCGGTTGGAGCTCGAGGTTGTGTCCCCTGGGGTCTCTGCTAGACTTATGTCTCTAGTCGTGCAGCCCACTCTGTTGAACAGGATTCGAGAGAGACAGAGTGAGGACCGCCACTTGATGAGGATTCGAGAGCAGATTCAGACTGGGTTGACAGGGGACTTTTCAGTTGATGCTTCGGGAGTACTGCGGTACAGGGACCGAGCTTGTGTGCCTATGGATGCAGAGATTCGAGAGCAGATCTTGAGGGAGGCCCACTATACACCTTATACCATCCATCCTGGTGGGACTAAGATGTATAGGGACCTCAAGGCACAGTTTTGGTGGAATGGGATGAAAAGAGACATCGGGAGATTTGTAGCACACTGTTTAACTTGTCAGCAAGTAAAAGCTGAGCATCGTGTACCTGCTGGCAAGTTGCAGAGTCTCCCAATCCCTGAATGGAAATGGGAACATGTTACGAAGGATTTTGTCACGGGTTTGCCGACAGACGGGAGCGGATGCTATCTGGGTAGTCGTGGACAGGCTTACCAAGTCCGCTCACTTTTTACCGGTTCAGATGACTTGGTCGATGGAGCGACTGGCACAGGTGTACTTGGCTGAGGTGGTTAGATTGCACGGGGTACCCGTTTCCATCGTATCAGATAGAGACCCGAGGTTTGTCTCGCATTTTTGGAGGAGTTTGCAGACAGCCTTGGGGACACAGCTCCGATTTAGTACAGCATTCCACCCACAGACCGATGGACAGTTAGAGCGCACTATTCAGACCCTCGAGGATATGTTGAGAGCATGCGTTCTGGACTTTGGAGGAAGGTGGTACCGACACTTGGGATTAGTTGAGTTTGCGTACAACAACAGCTATCAAGCGAGCATCCAGATGGCTCCGTTTGAAGCGTTGTATGGACGCAAGTGTCGGTCACCACTATATTGGAGTGACATGGGGGAGAAGAAGACTTTGGGTCCTGATCTATTATTAGAGGCAGAGGAAATGGTCAGATTGGTACGACGACATCTCGAGACCGCCCAGAGTCGACAGAGGAGTTATGCTGATACTCGACGGCGAGACTTAGAGTTTCAGGTGGGTGACCATGTTTTTCTGAAAGTCTCGCCTTTGAAGGGGATTCGGAGATTTGGTATTCGTGGGAAACTGAGCCCTCGTTATATTGGACCTTTCGAGGTGTTGGAGCGCTTAGGGCCAGTTGCCTACAGGCTTGCACTTCCCCCCAGGCTTTCAGGTGTTCACAATATTTTTCATGTATCGACTCTGAGGAGGTATGTTCATGACCCGTCTCACATCATCGATTTCACCCCACTGGAGGTTGCTGAGGACCTGAGCTATGTTGAGCGGCCGTTGAGGATCTTGGACCGCGAGGTTAGGGAGCTACGCAGCCGAGCCATCCCTTATGTGAAGATTCTCTGGAGCAGTCACGATGAGCGCGAGGCTACTTGGGAGCTGGAGTCAGCAATGATGGATGCTTACCCCCACTTGTTCGAGGCCCCGTCTTGAGGTATGACTTTTGTTTCGAGGACGAAACTTTTTCTTGTAGGGGAGGATGTAGTGTTCTGGTTTTTCCCATGCCACTTTCCGATGAATCCACTTGTGTAACACCTAGTGTTGGTGTGTCTGGCCCATGGTACATCAAAGGGATGCCACAGATGGACCCTGTGAGACATGGTTAGCTGATTTGGCCTTCGGTTGTATTTGCCGAATTTTAGAAAAGGTTTTGGGCCAATCTGAGGTTGGATTTGGATTCAGCACAGAAAAACGCTTGAAAACGGCTATTTGCTTGTTAAATTTGGAGTCCGGATGACCAAAAACGGGCTTCCGGAAGTTTACGGGGATTTTCGGTGCACGGGGCAGGACCGTGGACCGGCCTGAGCCACGTGGCGGCCTGTTATTGGCCGGCTCACGCAGCTCGGTCCACGAGGAGGCGCGGCGGTGCATGGACCGTGGGCGGGGGACGCGTGGCATGCCCGGAATGGCCGGCGCACGCGACACGGCTCAGCGACTTTACGCGGTTGCGGTGGACCGGGCGCATGACACGTGGCAGCTTGGGATTGGCTGGCTCACGTGGGCGCGGTCCATGGTGTGCACGGAGGGCCGCCTCGGGACGGCGCGCGCACAGTGGCGCCAGGCGGGCTGTCGGCCGCACTCGAGTGCGGCCACGCGTCGCCCTGCATGTGGAGGGGCGTACCTACCCCCGCTGACCGCGGGGGGACGCGTGGCGCGCGCCGGAGGCCGTTGCACCGCTGTCCCGTGTTATGTGTACACGTGGCAGCACCGCAAGGTTTCGGGCGCGTCGGACGGGGAAGGTGCGACCCGGTTTTCGGATCCTTGCGCCCGGAATCTGCGCCCGGAAATCCGGCCCGAGGTGTTTGCGGGCTGGGCCTATAAATAGTGGACTTTGGGCTCACCTAGCTCTTTTTCTGGGCGGTTTTTCACAGTGTTCCCCTTAGGGATTTTCTTCCTCCACCTGAGATACATTTCACAGGGCATCCATGGGATTTTTAGGGGCACACATCCCGAGGTTCCCACTTTTACGGCGCGGCGCGACGCTCGTTCTCCGGCGACCCGTTTCGTCGCAGTTCAGTGCGTGATCTCCCCCGGCTCACTCCGACCTCGGTTTTTGACGATTCTTGCGCCGTTGGACTCACGACAGGTAGGACTCAACCTTCTGTGTTTTGAGGTTCCTCGTTTTCCGTGCTGACCTTGGAGTTTTCTGAGCACCCATTTGACCCATTTTTTCTTTGCGGATTTATGGACAGCACCGCGGTGTTCTAGCTGTATCTTTGCGCACAGGCGACAGATCGAGGCGATTCAAAAGGCAATTATCATCTACACTTTGCAAGGAACCTCCTGGATTTTTTCCTGAATTTTTGGAATATTTTCCGAAGGTGAAAGTCTCCTTTTACTGTGGTTCTTTGTTACAGATTTTCTGGACAGTTTGTTTTGGGGTGTTTCCCTTGTCGGATTTTTATCTCAGCGTAAAAACTTTGAATTGAACGTGCAGGTACTCGTTTTGACGGGTTCGTCGCGAGGATCGCGATAGTATTTTTTGTGGATTTTTCCGGGTATTTTTCGCAGGTGAAAACAGAGGAACTTTGGACTATGTATTTTGGGACAGATTTTGTGAGGCAAGGTGTGATTAATATATGTATATTCTTCTGGGGAATTTTGTGCAGTGTTGTAGAGTTGGTTTTGGCCGAGCGTGGACTGCACCTTTGTGTTGGGTTATGTATAATATGGATCTAAATAGGGGAAAAAATACCTAGAGGGGGGTGAATAGATGTAAACGTTTAAACACTCAAAAATCGTTGCGCAATAAAACCCAATGCGGAAATAAAAATAACACTCAAGATTTTTACGTGGAAAACTCCAAACCGGAGTAAAAAACCACGGGAGCGATGACACGGTGAAATCCACTAGAATTATAACACGTACAAAGGTGATATACCGTACTCACAGACGACTCAACCTTTTTCCATACGCTCCTAGTTGACCTTCTCCGCTCGCTCCGCAACGCTTCTCGAATCCACGATCTGTGTCCAACGCCGAATCCACGACGTCTGACCGAATCCACGGTCTTCACCCAGTAGCATGTCTCGAATCCACGAACGTACCTCGCTCCGAATCCACGAGAGCGGTAGCACCTTGAATCCACAAGGCCACGCGAGTCCACGCGCCGATTTTGGGGAAATCGTTGTTTTTTGGGTGGTGATGATCTGCCGAATACTTAGATTAGAAATAGATCGGAAATACCATCTAAGTATTCATTGATTTGATTCTACTCAAAATCTGAGTATGAAAACCTAGAATCAAATCTATCAATATAGATGAAAAACATAGGATTAAATCTATTGATTTCCTTTCTTCTCTATAGGTGGATTTTTCTATTTTTGACCGTATTTGGATTACCCTAAAAAAATGAATCGTAGGGTCTATTTATAGGTTAGAAACCGTTGGAAGAAGATAAGCATAAAAAACTAACCAATTCTGGAATTTTACAGGACGACAGTCCGGACTGGAATTGACGGTCCGGACTGTCTCAGCGAAACAGACTTTTTCCATAAAAGACGACATTCGGGGTCCGGACTGCAATCCACGGTCCGGACTGTTCATGCAAATTCAACAATTTCACGTTCGGGGTCCGGACTGAATTTACCAGGTTCCGGACTGTAATGCCCGGTCCGGACTCTGAACATGTAAAATGTCCAGTTTTTTATTTTTATGCAATTAAAAATTCATCCAAGTGTTTCTACACTATAAGAAGTATTCGGATCATCAAAATTATTTAGTTAAACGTACCTGATCCTTTTGAATTCTTCTTTCTTGAGATTGAGGTATATGATCCAAGCTTCTAAACTTCAATCTTCAAGACTTAAACAATTTCACGAAATACGCCAACTCAAATTCCGTAACACTTTGGGGACCAGGATTTAGCGCTCGAGGTGGGTACCGTTGTTAACCTCCTACTTGTGATAACCCACTAGGCATATTGGAGCTAGTCTTATGTAATGTTGCTAGTATACTAGTGGAATGATTATGGCATGCTTAAATTGGAAGAATTGGACTTATGGTTGATACTTGCACCTTTAGAGGACTAGGTGCTAATAATGGTAATTCTTACAAGTGTTAAGTTGATTAGAACCCCTGGGAACAATTGCTTAAATCTTTTTGGTAATAATCGGCTAAACCATATCATGTTTTATGTATAATTGGGAAACCTATGCATGTGTATAAATTCGCTTATGGCACGTTAGTACTTCTGATATTTAAACAAAGCCATACGGTAATTCTTGTGAGAATTGGAACACTGAAATTATATTGTTAAGAAAAAGGACTTTTGCATGCTTAAATGGTCACCTAGTTAGGCTGCATTTTTCTGCTGCACTATCATGCTGGAATTGACTTAGGAGAAACCATGATTTTGTTTTCTCCAGTTATCTAGACATAGGGGATATCATGCTCGGGTTAGAGCAGGGGCTGGGATAGTGTAGTCAGATACTTGGGTTTCGGGACGGACAGGCTGTGATGGCAGGGTATTGCGGCAACCGCGGATTTTGGGCGGTTGACCAGACAGTTGTTATTGCATCAGATCGGGGAGAGGATTTCGGGTTCTTTTAGTGGATGGTACTTTTCCCTATAGATCAGTGTCATGATCCAGTCCTGCGGACTTATTCTCCTTGGATACTTATTACTCAGGCTTTTTACTCGTGTGGGTCGCTCCCCTCGAGTGCCACTCCGAAGTGCGCGATATACAGACTTGAGTCCTTGAGACTCCTATCCCCTATCGGTGTTATGCGTAGGCTGGCATACCCGATTTGGCAGGCACCGCAGGCAGTACCAGTGTTTACTGGGGTATAGATTGGATTTTGTCAGACAGGCTTTGATATTCTGATGCATACATTTAGCTATCCTTTAGCTGGGCATGTAGAGGCATATTAGTGGTAGCTTTTATCAGTAGCCATACTTATAGTTTACCACCTTTATTCTTTTAGCCTCTGGTAGTCCTAGTGGGCATGTTTGAGTTGAGGTTTACCCACTAGGGGAGGCTACTGTCTTTATAGTAGCCCCCACCCTTTTCCTCTTCTTTTTCCCCTTTGTTTTGCAGAGTCCTCTGCGGGAGTTGCGGGACCCCCTTCCCAGGACCGAGGTAAGAGGATCGTTGATTAGCTAGCTGCTTCCCTGATCCAGAGTTCGGTAGATTTTGATGTATCCCCTGTACACTCAGACGGTTGTATTTTCTTTTATTTTGGGTCTGGCTGCGGCCAGCTGGTTGTATTTATTTCGTGAGCTGGGAGTGACACATGTATATTTGAGAGTTATGTTGTACTTTTATTTCCAGCATTTGTCTGAGATGTACTAGTTTTAGTTTAGCTCTGCTTTTATGCTCCTTTATTATTTCATTCATATATCTGAGCAGGTTACCAGCGCTTCGTGTACACGGGAAATACCGTGTGCACGGCGGATCTGTGGACAAGCCCGGGTTCTGGTTTACACCCGGGGCGTGACAGCTCATCCGGTCACGAAATGTCAGTGGAGGTACTACGACTGCAATCAGTGTGGCGCGCCGGACCACACCCGAGCCTCCTGCCCTCAGGGGCCAACCCCTGCCCTCGCCGCGCCACAACCAGGGGGACCGGAGAGTGCCGCGGCCCCCGTTCAGCCAGAGGACCCACCCAGCGACCAGCGCTCCGCAGACTCTTCAGACGCTAAGTCCCTCCCCCAGCACGCGGTACGACGTTGGCCCAAGGGCTGTGGACGGAACCCCCGGGCTACTACGGTGGAGGACGCGACCTCCCAGAACAAGTAACAACAGGTAACTTCTATTTCCTCCTAGATTAGGAGCACCGGTTGCACTTTAGCCTACTACCCTGTTAGACTCTTTTCTCCTCTCCCTCTCTCCCCCTCCCGCCGTTCCCTCCCCTGACCCCGAAAGTGCCTAGTGCGGTTTTGCGGGAGGGGGAGGGGAAAATCTGCAGGTGTTAGCCGAAACCTCTCTCGGCCGATGTGCGTGGGCGGGTTTCGGAGCGTAAGAGACCCTTGCGTACTTAGTGAGATCTGTTAGGGGACAAGTGGGTCCCACCCTGCACCTTGCGGTCAAGGACCCATTAGACCGATAGGTAGTACAGGGCCACTTCCCAATGGGATACGGCGACCCCGTTGTAAGGAAGTACCAGGACGAGGTTCGGCGAAACTCCCCGGAATGCCACCGGAACGAGTGGTCGACTTCCCTATTGAACTACTCCCCGGCACCAAGCCCATCACCAAGGCACCATACAGGATGGCCTTCGCGGAGTTGAAAGAACTCAAGGCACAGTTGGAGGACCTTTTGGACAAAGGTTTTATCAGGCCCAGCGCGTCACCATGGGGCGCGCCCGTCCTATTCGTGAGAAAGAAGGACGGAAGCCTCCGTCTGTGCATTGACTACCGGAAAATAAATAAGGTCACCATTAAGAACAAGTACCCCCTGCCAAGGATCGACGACCTTTTTGACCAACTACAAGGGGCAACGGTATTTTAAAAGATTGACCTCCAGTCGGGCTATCATCAGCTCAGGGTTAAGGGAGAGGACATCCCCAAAACGGCCTTCCGAACTCGCTACGGCCACTATGAATTTACAGTGATGCCTTTCGGGCTCACTAATGCCCCGACAGTATTTATGGACATGATGAATAGGGTGTTCAAACCCTTCCTGGATTTATTCGTGGTGGTCTTCATTGATGATATCCTCATCTACTCTCGTACAGATGAGGAACATGAAGAACATCTACGTACCGTCCTCCAGACCCTGCGGGAACAGAAACTCTACGCCAAACTCAAAAAGTGTGAGTTTTGGCTCCGCGAGGTGGATTTCTTGGGGCATGTGGTCTCGGCGTCTGGAGTCGCGGTGGACCCAAGGAAGATATATTCGGTGACGGGCTGGCCCCGACCGACAACAGTGACGGAGGTTCGGAGCTTCCTGGGATTAGCCGGGTATTACCAGCGCTTCGTGGAGGGCTTCTCTAAGATAGCCACCTCCTTGAATCGTCTAACTCGAAAGGGGGAGAAGTTCATCTGGACGGATCAGTGCCAGAGAAGTTTCGAGGGGCTCAAGGATAGATTGACGCGGGCCCCGATTCTCGCCCTACCAGAACCAGGGGAGGATTACGAAGTATTTTGCGATGCGTCGCGGAACGGACTGGGAGGAGTGCTTATGCAATGGGGAAAAGTTATAGCCTATGCGTCAAGGCAACTCAAGGAGTACGAGCGGAATTACCCCGTGCACGATTTGGAACTCGCAGCGGTGGTGTTCGTCCTTAAGCTATGGAGACACTACTTATATGGGGCACACTGCAACGTATATTCGGATCATAAGAGCCTCAAGTACCTTTTCACCCAAAAGGAGTTAAACTTGCGACAGAGGCGGTGGCTCGAGCTACTGAAGGATTACGACTTGACGATCCACTACCATCCGGGAAAAGCAAACGTGGTAGCCAACGCCCTGAGTCGCAAGGGGCAGGCAGAGGAAGCGGGTGTGAGTGCTATCATCCAGCAAGACCGTCTGATTGCGGAATTCTCACGGTTAAGATTGGAAGTGGTGCCGGCGGGTAGGGTCGCACAGCTTTTGACCTTGATGGTCAGACCCACCCTGCTGGACAGAATCCTGGAGGGGCAATCGACCGATGACCAACTACAACTTGTGCGAGGCAGGATAACCGCCGACCAAGAAGGTGATTTCGCCGTAAGCTCCGACGGCACGATATGATTTCGGGGACGAATCTGTGTGTCGGACCTACCGGAGCTCAAAGAGGAGATCCTGAAGGAGGCGCATACCGCTCCTTATACGGCACACCCCGGAGGGACGAAGATATACAAGGAGGTCAAACAGACCTTCTGGTGGCCCAAGATGAAGGAAGATGTGACTCGATTCGTGGCACACTGCCTGGTATGCCAACGAGTGAAGGCCGAGAATCAACGCCCGACAGGAAAGCTGCAGCCACTACCGGTGCCCGAGTGGAAGTGGGAAATGATTACCATAGATTTTGTGACCGGATTCCCGAGATCGCCCGATATGGGTCATTGTGGACCGTTTGACGAAATCGGCCCACTTTCTACCCATGCACACGACGTGGACTCGGGAACGACTGGCACAAACGTACATCAATGAGATAGTGAGGCTGCATGGGGTGCAGGTATCTATTACGTCGGACAGGGACACGCGATTCGTGTCGAATTTTTGGCAAAGTCTGCAACGAGCGATGGGGACCAAGTTGCATTTCAGTACGGCGTTTCACCCGCAGACCGACGGGCAGTCCGAGCGGGTGATCCAGATTGTGGAGGACATGCTTCGAGCGTGCGTTCTGGACTTGGGCAAAGGGTGGTCGCGATGCCTACCCCTTGTGGAATCCGCCTACAACAACAGCTACCAGGCCAGTATTCAGATAGCGCCATACGAGGCTCTGTATGGGCGCCGCTGTCGGTCTCCAATATGCTGGGACGACTTGGGTGAGCGTAAGTTCTTGGGCCCAGATTTGGTGGAGGAGACCGAGGCGAAGGTGCGATTGATCAGACAAAGACTGCTGACCGCACAGAGCAGACAGAAAAGCTACGCGGACAATAGGCGACGTGACTTAGAGTTCATGGTGGGTGAGCATGTATTACTTCGAGTCTCGCCCTCCAAGGGGAACCGACGTTTCGGCCTAAAAGGGAAATTAAGCCCGAGGTATGTGGGACCGTTCGAGATCCTAGAACGCGTGGGTCCGGTGGCGTACCGGTTAGCCTTGCCGCCGAACCTCGAACGGGTCCACAACGTTTTCCATGTCTCAATGCTCCGAAAGTACCTCGCTGACCCCTCCCATGCCTTGGATGCTTCCACCATCGAGTTGTGCGAGGATTTGAGCGTCGAGGAGACGCCGGTGCGGATTTTGGCAAGAGAGGATAAGAGGTTGCGTAACCGAACTATTCCCTATGTAAAGGTCCAATGGAGCAACCACGAAGAGCGCGAAGCGACATGGGAACTAGAATCAAGAATGAAAGAATGTTTTCCTGAGTTGTTTAGCGAGGGTTGTACTTAAGTTTTGAGGACGAAACTTTTTATAAAGTGTGAGTGGTGTAGTGATTCGGCTTTTACGTATATTTGTGACTCACATATTAGGTGATTATGCCCTTTAAGTGGAATAAAATTATTTAATTTTCGAAAGTCGGTCGGTGCATGGTGCGGGTATTTTTCTGTCAAAGGGCTCGAAAAATGAAGACCGACGGTGCGATCGGATCGGGAATCCGATGTACGGATCTCTCGAAATGGGGTTTTTAAGATCGTGGTGACTTAAGATTGCATCGAAATCCGTGTAAAATATCCGGTACGCTTTTTAGGGAGTTTCGGATTTTTCGTATAATTAATTAATTAAGAAATTAATTAACCGGTGACAAGAAACTAATTTCAGAATTTCTATTTACGATAATTAATTAATTGGGTAAATTAATTAATCGGTGACTAGGGTTAGAAAAAGGGGTATATTAATACGCAGGGAAAGAAAGATCTCACTTTCTGCGAAAAGAAACCCTAGCCGAAAGAGGGAACGTGAGAGAAAAAGAAAAGAAAGACGGAACCCTAGCCGAAGGAAAGAAGGAAGAAAAAAGGAGAAAGCGAAGGGGACCGATCATCCCGAACGACGAACCGGAGACGAAAACGCGGTCGGACAACATCCCCGTCAATTAATCCGGTGAGTAAACCCTCGTTACAATTTTGGGATTTTTCCTTATTTTTCCCTCGTTGGGTTTTCGGTCGCCCCCGTCGTCTCCGCCGCCGCCACCGTCGTTGCGCAAGATAAGGCACGGAGCGGACGACGGAGACGCGCGATGCCACTAGGGCATCGCGCGGATGGAAGCCGCGGGCGGACGGACGCCGCCACGGGCGGCTACCGCGGGAGCCGCGCGGGCGCCGCGCGGGCAGCACCCGCGCAGGCCCACACCCGCGCGGGGCACCGCGCGGGCCCGCACCCGCGCAGGCACCGCGCGGGCCAGCACCCGCGCGGGCGCCGCGCGGGTGCCGCGCGGGCCAGCACCCGCCCGGGCGCCGCGCGGGCGCCGCGCGGGCCGAGCACCGCGCGGGCGCCGCGCGGGCCGAGCACCGCACGGGCGCCGCGCAGGCCGAGCGCCGCGCGGGCCGAGCACCGCGCGGGGCGCCACGCGGGTCGAGCACCGCACGGGCCGCACCCGCGCGGGCGCCGCCTTCGGAGACGCGCCGCGCGGTTCCAGGCCGCGCGGGGCTCCGGCGGGCGGCGACGGCCGCGCGGGGATCTGGCTCTTGGTAAATTTGACGGGCTTTGGGGTTTTCCGTCAAAGTAGGTAAAGTTGGACTTTCGTTTTGTAATGTTAGTTCGTGGTTTTGATTATAGTTTACCCCTTTGGACTCTTCTTAGGTCCAGGTGCGCGGCAAGAGTGTGCGGGAAATCCAGGCGTTCCGATCTCCCCGCAACCAGGTGGGTACCCTTGCTATAAGTGCAACAAGTGCAGTAAGTGCACCATGTCATCGTAAAAGGCTCGTTGAATTATCTAATAAAGTAGATGGACTGTTAGACCTTTCGCATAAATGTTTTCGTTCAAATTAACATGATAATCGTAGCGGCTGCGGTCGCGGGGACTTCACACATGTCGACATCGGCAATTTTGGGGTGGGATGCTGCACGTACAAAGGCGGATTGGCCTCCGCATGGGTGTACTTTTCCGGAGAAGTGGTCAACTTGACCCGTGTGCCTCACAAAGGGGTGGGAGCCGTGGGGGGCCTCTTCACGCTAGCTACGGGGCCGCACTAGCACCGTGAAGAGGTTAGAAGCATCAAAAAGGTGTTGTGCACGAGGGGAGACTTCCGTCTCTCCGACAGGTACTCTGGGGTTGGTGTAGAGTACCGGAGCTTCGGGCAGTGTGCCGACTCCACGTGGCAGCCTGGTATTGTGAAAATACCTTTAGCAGTTTCTGTTTGTATTTACAGAGAGGTTCGGGTGGTCCCGGAGCTACGCGGAAGCTTTTTTGTAGAAAAGTGAGTTGGCGTCGGATTGAGAGCTTGCGGGTCGAGCATTGGTTTCATGGATGGGTTTGATGTGAGTTGATCCCTTGGGACATGTGTATTATGATTTTACAGAGGTGTTCGGTTGGTTTCGGGGTGATGCGGGAGACCCGAGGCGAGAAAGTGAGTTGTCGGCGCGAGGTTGGAAGCTTCAGGCTGCTGTTTTGGTTTTTGGGTGGCTTGGTTCCGGAACAAGCTACCTATTCCGGAACCAAGGTGGGTGTACCGGTACCCACATGCTGGTACCGGTACACAGACTCGGGGAATGCCCAGAATTAGCTCGGATTGGTGCACAGTGTTGAGGTATGGGCTTCCAACCACTCCCGTCATGTTATATACCCCTGAACACCAACTCCCTCACCCATCTCCCATCTCTCATCCATCCTCTTCCTTTCTTGCTGCCAGAGAAGAAGAAGAAGGGGAAGTAGAAGGAGATGAAGCAGGGTGTCCATCGGAGCTGCTTGTGAGAGTTGACCGGGTCAACGTGCGCGCGCGAGGGCAAATTGAGGTAAATTAATTGTTGGAGATTGTGGATTTGGATTCGTTATTTCTCCTCTTGGGTTTTATTGATGGAATTGATTGAGAATTGAGCTCAATTTCCATCCTTTCTCTCCCTCTCTCCCTGTGCTCTCGGGTGCAAGCAGGGAGGTTACTGCGCAAATCCGAGGTTTTGTCTGCTTCATGCGCGCGTGTGAGGGACCCTTTTGAGCTGAGCAGAGGCATGCTGGGACCTTTGGGAGTGTGATAGAGGATTGATCGGAGCTCCGTGGATTTTTCCGACGCGCGATGGCGCGCGCGCGCGTGGGAGGCACAGTGCAGTTTCATCAGTTTTTCGCCCGTTTCTTCACCGATTTCGGCGCGGCCTTCGGAAAGCATTTGAGGTGGGTTGGAATTTCTTCAAGATGTATGGAATGCCCTTTAAAGCTATTGAATGCATGTTGATCATGTTTAGCTTAATTATTTGCATAGCTGGTAAATCTGATAGTTGCCTAGAAAATTGTAGGAATACAATTGCAAGCCCCAGATATTTTTAGCATGATCTAGAAGTGATTTGACACTAGACTGCATGTTTAGTTGGCTTTATATTGGCATCTGAACCGTTTTAAAAATCGTCGGACCTGTTTTAATGAAAACTGGGTTTTGAAAAGAGTTTTAAAATATTGAGATCTTCCCGAGGGGTTGAGTAGGTTCAGGATGCATGTGTTCTCGTGCCAGAGGGCCGAGTGGATTTTTAGAGCATTATGAGATGACTTTCTAGTGTCATGAGAGAGTTTTGAGATACTTGAGTTCGCGGGGTATTGAGGATGTATTCCCTGATTGGGTTACTCTAGATCATGGGTCGTGTTCTGATTTAGTGGTGGAGATGGTTCTCCCACTTAGCCTTGAGAGTTTTGGGGGCTCTGGCAGATCGAGTCATGGAGGTTTCCCGACTCAGCCACGGGGCGTGCATTATCAGATTGAGTCGTTGAGGGTTCTCCGACATAGCTGTGAGAGTGTTGGGCTTTCCTGTTCGAGTCGTGGAGTCTTTCTACGACTGAGTATGCTTGTTGAGCATTGAGATCCGATCTGTTTGATCGTGTATTTTAGCCTTGAGTCGTTGAGGGTTCTCCGACATAGCTGTGAGAGTGTTTGGGCTATTCTGTTCGAGTCGTGGAGTCTTCCTCCGACTGAGTTATGCTAGTTGAGCATTGAGATCCGATCTGTTTGATCGTGGATTATAGCCTGCTGAGCCTGGCTTTTTATGCCAGTTATGAGATACTTGAGATACTTGAGATACTTGAGTTCGGTGGGGTCGCTCCCCTCGAGCTACGCCCCGGGTGCGATGATGATACCGAGCCTGACGAGGCTGCGATGTGATTACTGAGATGGTCCTAGAGGGACACCCTACGTAAGTCCGTTCCTCCGGGATGTGCGGCAGTGGATGCCTACGTAAGTCCGTTCCTACGGGATGCGCGGCAGTAGATGAGCGCAGGCTTGTTTGACTGGTCCAAAGAGGGACAGTCATTGGGATTGGGTGATATGTTTGAGTGAGTTTCATAGCATGTTCCTAGATGAGTTTTTCCTTTGAGCATGATACTTGAGGCATGTTAGTAGTGAGGGTGTATGCATAGCAGGATCAGAGTTGAGTTTTCTTGAGCATGATGTGGTATATGCTAGTTGTAGTTCCTTTCCTGCTTTCAGCTTTTATCTATCTATCTATCTGCATACCTATCTGTTGTGCCTCCAGTAGACTTAGTGGGCATACCGTGGATATTGAGACGGTACCCACTGGGAACTACCTTTGCAGTAGTTCTCACACCCGCTGCGGTGACAGGTTTCCTGAGGCTGCTGTTCCGGCTTAGCTCGCGCGGAGACAGCTGATCGAGGTGAGGACGTGGCCATTTAGTTCCTTACCAGCACTGAGAGTCAGAGGTAGATGTACCTTGGGTATTTTATGACTCCACTTTTGTACTGGACATTCTGAGAGATCAGTGAGGATTCTTGTACTTTTGTAGCTGAGAGACTTTGTATTGAGATTTTTATTATATCAGATGTTCAGTGTATTTCTGTAGCTATTTGGTTTTCTTTCAGCTCTGATACATTATAGCTATAGATCTGACTTGCAGGGTAGACGCTTCGTCTGTACGGCAGTTTCCGTACAGATGGCGGATCTGTTGGCGAGCCCGGGTCGCAGTTTCGACCCCGGGGCGTGACAGTTGGTGCCCAGCGTAACTCGGTATTCTGGGGTTGGTGCCCAGCGTATTCTTGTGACAGGGTTTTTGGCGAAAGGTTCCGGTGTAATCGGTTTGTACTTGAATCTATGATAATCTTAAGACATCTACTTTATTTGTCACTGACTTTACCCACTTCGTGACAGGTTTGACTAGGTGCGTTAGCCGGGATGGCGGTGAGACTGCGTCGCGAGGACCGTAGTCGTAGGAGGCTCGCTATCCGTTATTTCTTGGGTTTATCTCATTTCCTTTTTGCTACGGTTGGTCTAATTTGCATTCGTGGTTCATGTTGGATGTAGACAATTAATTAGTCGGCACTGTGGACTGGATGTGTTTCTATGGTTTAGCTATACATTTGATGTTTTCGGGTGCGGCATGTTTTAATAACAACCAAAGGATTGCGAAAATGTTTTCCAAAGCGACGTGCCGTGTGGGCACGGATTTTATAACTTCTGGTTTTATCCTTTCCAAACGGTGTGGCCGCTTTAATGGTGAATGTTTAATTGTTTTAAAATAAGGTGTCGTGTGGACACCGCTTGTAAAACCGTAGATGAATACTTCTCCTGCTTATGTTGATGACTATTGTATGGTTGATGGTTGATATTGTAAACGGGACGCCGTACATATACAAAGGAGACTCTGTCCGTTCGCAGAGTGAATTTGTATATGTGGCGGTCTGTCGCGCGCCGAGGGCGAGGTTGATCTTCACGTAGAGAAAGAAAAAAAAATAATAATAATGTAAGCATTTCCGCTTATCCAAAAACCTCCTGGGGCGTGACAGGAAGGCTGAGAACGCGTCTGTACCCTGCGTCGGGGAGGCAACGTGCCCACCTGCAATACACTTGCAAACATTAGGACATTACCAAACAACACTCGACCCAATTCAGCGAAAGTCAAAGGCATGTCCCCCTTCCCGTAGTACTATGTTGTCTGCAGCCAACATAGTTGCCACCGAAGGAAGACATGTCGGTTACTCATCCCATCCCCTGGGAGAGTTGGAACCCAATCTGGACTCTCGCTAACAGTCACGACTCTCACGTAGTCATCCTAATGTCCAACCACAAGCCTAGGGTTCCTATGTCCACAATGACCTATAGCCTAGGCTCTGATACCACCTAATCTGTCACGCCCCGGCGTCGAAACTGCGACCCGGGCTCACCAACAGATCCGCCGCCCATACGGGAAGCCCCGTATGGACGAAGCGACTAACCTGCAAAAGATCAACTATGCTATACAGATATCAGAGCTGAAAGTAAACTGCTAAAAAGAAGAAAATATACAACACAAAGCCCTCACCAAAAGTACATAAGTCTCTCAAGCAGTAAAAAAAAGTACAACTCTATACCTCACTACAAGATCTCTCAACATGAACTCACAAAAAGTAAGGGGTACATCTACTCTCTGGACGATGACTGGTAGGGAACTATCTCGCGAGTCCCTTACCTCGATTAGAAGAAGCAGCAACAGGAGCAGCAGGAACAGGAGTAGAAGTCCCTGTGGGAAAAGACACCACGACGGGTGTGAGAACTACGTCCCAAGTAGTTCTCAGTGGGTGCCGCCAACAAGCCCGACGGTCTGCCCACTAAGTCTACTAGAGGCATAAAGTAACAATATAAAACTGAAATGAAAGGGCTGGAAAAGTAACTCTACAGCTACTATGCCTCTATCTAGATGCTCAAAAAGTGGAACAGATGGAAATATGATGCATCTACTAACTCACACAGTATACTCACCAAATCTATACTGACTGCCGCAAAGGGTCCAGTCAAACCTGCGCCCACCTACTGCCGCACATCCTCAACAGGACGGGTCTACCGTAGGGTGTCCGTGACTGCCAAAACTGGCCCAGCCAGAGGGACTGCGTCGACAAGTCGCGATAGCAAGTAACAGGCCCAACTCCGGAGTGGCACTCGAGGGGCGCGACCCTACCGAGGAAAGTATCTGCGTATCTCTGTCGAGCTCAAATATGGCTCATGCAGGCTATAGTCCAAACCACGATCAACAAGATCGACCAACTACACCAACTCTCAACCACAAGCTGGAAAACCACACAGCTGGGGGCCACCGTCCACCAGACGGCTCCCACAACAGAACACTAAACTCACAGGAAAGATCGACACCATAAGGGTTCAGAAACCCGATAGGCCGGTGCATAGAACCCTATCAAACAAGAACAGACTCTAGGCTCCGCCTATCGAAGTTCCCGACCCCCTTATAGTGCGGAAACACAACAAACTCGGTACAACACGCAGAAGACACCAACAGGGCCCGAAAGTCCCGGGAGACCTACACCTACAACCCTATCAAACAAGTACAGGTTTCAGGCTCGGCCCCCGTGGCTTTCGTCCCGACAAAGGAACGGCCCCTAGAACCCAGATCACTCGAATCCTTTCGAGTGGGGAGATTTACAGGAAAAAGGTGACATTTGTTATTGAAAATCATTTTGATCTAGAAGAAATCCATATTTAATGATTTTAGTTCTTTTTTACAAAAACAGTTAGGAAAATAAGTGTTTTACCCAAACCCCGAAGGGCTGATGCCTTTGTCCAATCAAACAAGAACAGACTCCAGCGGCCCTTCGATGCTTGGAAGAAAACATTGGTAGACTAAAATCATGTGTATGTCGAAAAGGGTTCTAGGTTCTAGGTCCGGCTATAACTAGTGAACTACTGCCACTAACACAGTGGCGACAACCCAAACAGGGGAAAACAAGACCTCTCGGGACCACCGTTTACCCCAAACGGTTTCCGGTACAGACAAGCGATCCACTACATCTACCAGACTCCACTCTGCTCCCAAGCACGAGTGCAAATGCATCCCACACTAAAAAGAAGTCCCGACCGCTCGGCCCACTACCCGGGCGAGGATAACACTAAGTCCAGGAATGAAACATTATGTGTGGATGTCTAAACATAAATAACCCTAGCCCAAGTGAGGGTTTTCTACTGGTCTGGTTACACATGCAACATATGACGGGGGTGCTAGGTCAGGTTCCAAGATATTAATAATCAACAGTTGTAGGAGAGAAATAAACACATAATCACCTAACAACAACAGGAACATCAATTCCTATATTCTAGCACGCTATACAAAATACATTACAACATGCATGCTCCTATGCAGATAGAATTAATGCACAGTCTAATGGTCATGAAGACAAAGCCACCCACCTGAAGGTTCTTACAGTCCGGGGTCGCACAGCTGAGAAAACCAGGAAAACAGCAACTCTATGTCCAACAGGTCCAGTACAGTCCACAATCCCTCCTGGGTACAACATAAGGCTACAGTTACACTTAAATCCCAAAATCTGCCAAGAAATACAACACTGAAATTATAGCCTTAAAGATGCAATTATTTCACCTTCTGAATGTGCTCGAAAAATTCCAAATAAAATATCCCTGCGATCTTCGTGTCGATAGCTTCGAAACAAGTACGTGCACGTCCAATTCCGAGCACCGTAGGCCAAGTTACAAATTCCACAGTATCGGTGCGCAAAAATCCCAAAACCATCCAACTGTAAACTCTTGTACAGATAAAAGGAAAAGTGTATACCTTCGGGAAGGTCTCCAAAAATTCCAAGAAAAATACCACGATAATCCTCGCGTCGAGTAGATGAAAAAAGTCTATAAGCACGTCCTGATCCGACACTCGTGCGCGGAGATCTCCTCCGATGAAGCTCCTGTCCTCACAAATCCTCATAGCAAACCGGTCCTCAGTGAGCATGGAAGAACTCCTCGAAAAGCGCGAAACTAGGAAATGTGGAAGAAACTAAAATCGTAGCCTTACCTATTGCAAATCCAACGGCGAAGAAATCGCTCGAAAATATGGTCGGAGTAGGCCGGGAGAGCTCGTGCACCGAAGAGCGACGGAAGAAGCACCGAAGAAAGAACTTCGCGATGCGCCAAGAAAATGGAAATCTCGATAAGCGTGCCCCGAAAAATCCAGATGGAAGCTACACTGCGCGAGGATCAACTTTGGTGAAGAACTCCTGCCGGTTTGAAGCTCGGAAATGCCAAAAAGATGAAGAGGAAGGGAGCTCGGGCTATTTATAGGCTGCCACAAAACAAACGGGAAAATACTAGCCATGTCCCAAGATTCGGGCGCACCCGAACTTTCGGGCGCCCGAATCCGGGCGCAGAGGAGGTTTACTATAGCCGCCCAGAAAAACGTCGCGCAGCCACGTCACCCGCACAGCAAACAGCTGTGCGGGGCGCGCCGGGTGCGGCCACGTGGCCCTCCCGGGGCCCGACGCGTGTCCCGCACAGCAAACAGCTGTGCGGGGCGCGCGAGCTGTCGCCGCGTGGCACCTACCCGGTCAAACGGGTAGGTGGCGCCCGCCAGTGGCAGGGCGACACGCGTCCCTGCCACTGTCCCGGTCACACGTTCGGGCAGGGCACCGCTCTGGCCGCCTGCCACGCACGCGCCCCGAGGCGCCCGTCCGCGACCCCGTGCGCCGCGCCTCGTGAGCCCGCGAATGGTGTGACGACACGTGTCCCGTGCACCCGGTCCACGCACCCTAATTCGGGTTCCGTCGACCGGGCCGCGTGCACCGACCAACCGGGGGATGCCACGTGTCCCCTGCCCCGGTCCATGCACCGCCGCGCAATTTCTGTAGACCGCGCCTCACAAGCCCGCCAATCGGGCGGCGCCACGTGTCATGCGCCGGGCCCGTGCACCCAGCCGCGGCGCTCTGTGGACTGAGCGCTGCGGACCGGCCAATCATGGGCCGCCACGTGGCAGCCGGCGGTCCACGGCCCCTCCCATGCACCGAAATTCAGCGAAAACTTCCGGGAGTCCGTTTTTGGGCATCCGGACTCAGAATCAAACAAGCAAATAGCCGTTTTCAAGCATTTTTCCGCGCTGAATCCAAATCCAACCTCTGTTTGGCCCAAAACCATTTTGAAAATTCGGTAAATGCAGCTGAATGCCAATCCAGCTGTGGATATCACACAGGGTCCATCTGTGGCATCCCTTTGATGCACCATGGGCCAGATACACCAACACTAGGTGTTCTACACCAGGGTTCATGGGAGAAGCTACACGGGGGTCAGGGTCACCACATATAACATGTCTAGTTTTTTATTTTTATGCGATTAAAAATCCATCCAAGTGTTTCTACACTATTAGAGATATTCGGATCACCAAAATTATTTAGTTAAACGTACCTGATCCGTTTGAATTCTTCTTACTTGAGATTGAGGTATATGATCCACATTTCTTCATCTTCAATCTTCAAGACTTAACTATTTTCACGAAATACGCCAAAACAAATTCCTTAACAGTTGTTCTGGACCTCGTCTTTGATTTACTCACTAGGAATATTAGAGTGATCATCGTTGTTGAATGCCGATTAGTATATCGTGGGTAACATGCATGCTTGTATAGTTTGGTCTTGTGCTATATTAGTACTTAGTGTTCTTATGAAATCTTTATTTTCCTGGAATAGCATGCTCTAATCAATGTAAGAACAATGATATTTGTCTTTCTTTTATCATAATGAGGACACTTGTATGCTTGTATGGACATCTAGTTTGGCCATCTTTTTCTGCTACACTATCATGCTGGGAATTTGACTTAGGAGAAACCATGATTTCTATATTATTCTCCTTTATTATAGACCCAGGATATTTGTTGCTCGGGTTAGAGTAGGGGTTTGGGATAGTGTAGCCGGGGCCTAGATTTTGGATTGTGGGGTATGGCGGCGACCGCGGATATTGGGCGGTTGACCGGTGGTCAGTTATTGGATTTGGGAGTTTGGGGCACGACGGCGACCGCGGATATTGGGCGGTTGACCGGATGTTTACTTATGTATCAGATTTGGGGATCGGGGTTCATTATTGGATGGATTTTTTCCACTTTGATCATAGTCGTGATCCAGTCCTGCTATAGTGAGATATTGAGACATGGTTACTGTACTTGGGAGACATGATTACTTTACTCTTGTGGGTCGCTCCCCTCGAGTGCCACTCCGGAGTGTGCGACCGTGCCGGACAGAAGCCGGTCTGTTACTTATTTTGGAATGCGACCGTACCGGTCAGAAGTCGGTCTGTATCCCGCGGATGGGTTCTTGAGTTCGACAGCAGAGCAGGCAGCGCCAGTTTTTACTGGTCATTAGATTGGGTTTATTCAGTCAGGCACATTCACTGATGCATTCTTATAGTTACACCTTTCTGGCTCTGCATTTTAGAGGCATAGTAGTGGTAGCTTCATTTTCTTATCAGCAGTACCGTTTATAGCTTACCACCTCTCCTTTCCTTTTTGCCTCTGGTAGACCTAGTGGGAACGTCAGAGTTTGAGGCTTAACTCGCAAGGGGAGGCTACTGTTTTTATAGTTGTGACACCCCCGGAATTTGGATTAGTCCTCTATATAAATGATATAATAGGACTAAATCTCTAACCCGGCTATAGCATTTTGGATGGTAGCAAGATCCAAGAGGAACATGAGAGTTAAGCGTGCTAGAGCTAGAGTAGTTCTAGGATGGGTGACCCCCTGGGAAGTGGGGCGTCACAGTTGGTATCAGAGCCATTCACCAGCCGGAAATGTGAGATGAGTCTCGGCTGAGCCAGGGTTATATAGCGGGTAGAGCGAGGCTCCCCGGCTAATGACCGTTGTGAGTGGAGTGCAGCTCCTCACAAGGTCGGCTAAGGCTAGCGAGACGAGTCTCACATCGCCTGGTGCTTGTGAGTGTGCTTGAGCCTGACGTGGACGTCAGGGCTTAAAGGGGGGAAGAATGTGACACCCCCGGAATTTGGATTAGTCCTCTATATAAATGATATAATAGGACTAAATCTCTAACCCGACTATAGCATTTTGGATGGTAGCAAGATCCAAGAGGAACATGAGAGTTAAGCGTGAGAGAGCTAGAGTAGTTCTAGGATGGGTGACCCCTTGGGAAGTGGGGCGTCACAATAGTAGTTCTCACCCCTATCGTCTTTTTCATTGTTTCTCCCTTTGTTTTGTAGAGTCCTCTGCGGAAGTTGCTGGGCCGTCAGCATCGGATCGAGGTAAGAGGATAGCAGACTAGATAGAGTGTCCACCCGACAGTATGCTAGCTGGACTTTTGATGTACCCCTATCTTCTCAGACAGTTTTATTGTACTTTATTTTTGTGTCTGGCATTTACCAGCTGTTTGTATATTTGTGGTGAGCTGGGAGAGATACTTGTATTTATTTACAGTTGTACTTCTTTTATTTCCAGCTTTAGTCTGAGATGTAGTATTTTAGTTCAGCTCTGATTTTATGCTCTTTTATTATATCTTTTAATATCTGTGCAGGTTTCCGGCGCTTCGTGCACGCGGGAAATACCGTGTGCACGGCGGATCTGTAGACGGGCCCGGGTTCTGGTTTACACCCGGGGCGTGACAGCAACTCCACAAACCAATCGTCTCCGAGTTCTAACTCCTTCTTGAGGATCTCCAATGATGTTTGATTCCAGGTGATCCTTGGAGACTCGAAGCGTTTGAGGTAACGGAGTACTCGGGGATATTTGCGATGATTCCTACACATTAGATAAACTAGAAGAACCATGAGATGCATCAAAATTTTTAGATAATTTATCATGCAAAGATGCAATATCATTAGCAGGAGATTCATCGTCAAGAAACATATCAAGAGTAGATTTATCAGAAGGAAAATGAGAAGCTTCATCTACTTTAACATTTATAGATTCAATTATCGTTTTAGATTCAAGATTGTATACTCGATATGCTCTACTATTTGTAGAATAACCCATAAAAATTCCTTCATCACAATGAGAGTCGAATTTTCAAAGATTTTCTCGATCACGTAAAATATAGCAACGACTCCCAAAGATGCGAAAGTACTTGATATTCGGTTTTCTATAAAACCATAGTTCATAGGGGGTATTCAAAGTACCCGGGCGCAAATATATACGATTGATCACATAGATCGCGGTGTTAACTGCTTCAGTCCAAAAATATAAAGAGAGTTTCCGGCTATGAAGCATAACACGCGCCATCTCTTGTACAACTCTATTTTTGCGCTCGACTACACCGTTTTGTTGCGGTGTATAAGGTGCGGAGAATTCATATTTTATGCCGTTTGAAGAGCAAAAATCAATGAATTTTGAATTTATAAATTATCCACCTCTATCACTGCGAACACAGACAATCTTTTCATTTTTCTCAATCATAATCCGATGACAAATATCATGAAAAGAGTCAAAAGTATCCATTTTCTTTTTTAAAAATTCTGCCCATGAATATCTAGAGAAATCATCAACCATGAGAAAAATGTACCATTTTCCACCCAAACTAGGTTGATTAGTTGGCCCCATTAAATCCATATGTAATAATTCTAATGGGCGTTTTGTTCCCACATGGTTCAAATTCTTGTGAGTGGATCTAGTTTGTTTTCCCTTTTGGCAACCTCCACACACAATGTTTTCTTTAAAACTCAATTTAGGAACACCTCTAACTACGTCTTTATTAAATATTCTAGATAGCTCCTTAAAATTTATGTGACCTAGTCTTTCATGCCAAAGAGTTTCATTATCAAGTGACACTAGGTTACATTGTTCAAAAAATTTATTAGGAACTATATAGCAATTATTTTGCGACCTAACCCCTTTCAAAAAGAATGAATGGTTTTCGTCAGTTACAGTACATTTAACAGAAGAGAAATTAACCGAAAAATCATAATCACACAATTGGCTAATGCTTATAAGGTTGGTCTTAAGGCCTTCAACAAATAGAACATTGTTCAAAACCGGGCCTTCTGGAATAGTGATTGTTCCTTTTCCAATTATTTTTGAAGATCGTCTATCCCCGAAAACAACAAGTCCTCCGGAGGTTTTCTCAAACAATTTAAAATAGTTTTTATCTCCTGTCATATGACGTGAGCAACCACTATCCAAATACCAAGACTTATTGTCATACGCATGTAGTGATGCGTGAATGACAAGACAACGGAAGAGTTCATCTTTGCGCACCCAAACCTTACGAGTTTTGGAATACGTCGGCAATGATCGTGATTTTGCACTCCTTGGTGAATGCGTCTTGTTCGGTTGATCACTTTTCTTTGATTTCCATGACAATTTTGTCTTGAGGAATGTGCAACCTTTATCCTTGACCTTTGGTTGATTTCTTCTTAAATTCCGGTCACTATTCTTGATGGTAGTCATTGCAAGATGTGCTTGGTTTGTTCGTTTGGCTCTATTCTTACAATTTGATCTTATGTTGTCACGCCCCGGGAGGTCTTAGTATAAGCGGAAAAACGTGTATTATATTTTTTTTTTCTTCACACGTGAAGAACAGCCTCGCCCCCGGTGCGCAACAGACCGCCACATATACAAATTCACTCTGCAATCGGACAGAGTCTCCTTTGTATATGCACGGCGTCCCATTTACAATACCAACCATCAACCATATTGTCGTCATCAAACATAGAGCAGGAGAAGTAATTACCTACGGTTTTGCAAACGGTGTCCACCCGACACCCAATTTTTAAAACAATTACACATCCAACAAGAGAGCGGCGACATCGTTTGGAAAGGATAAATCCAGAGGTTTACAAATCTGTGCCCACACGGCACTCTGCTTTTGAAAACGTTTTCGCAATCATTTTTATGATGATAAAAACATGCCGCGCCCGAAATCACGAAAGTATGTCTAAACCGTAATAGTACATCCAATCCACAGTGCTAACTATAACTAATATGATCCACAGATGCAAATTAAACTAACAGTAGTTAAGAAAGAACTGAGATAAAACCAAGGAGCAACGAATAGAAAGCCTCCTACGACTACGGTCCTCTCGACGCAGTCTCACCACCATCCCGACTAATGTCCCTAGTCAAACCTGTCACGGAGTGGGTAAAGCCAGTGACAAATAAAGTAGATGTCTTAACAATTAACGTTGAATCAAAAACAAACCGATTATACCGGAACCTTTCGCTAAAACCCTGTTACAAAATAAGCTGGGCTCCATCCCCAGAGTACCTGTCGGAGAGACGGAAGTCTCCCCTCGTGCATAGTCACATTACCCCCATGATGCTTTTAACCCCTTCACGGAGCTAGTGCGGCTCCTTAGCTGTCGTGAAGAGGTCCCCACCCCATACACGTGGGGCACACGGGTCACTCAGACCACTTCTCCGGAAAAGTACACCTATGCGGAGGCCAATCCGCCTGTGTATGTGCAGCATCCAAACCGAAATTGCCGTTGTCGGCGTGTGAAAAGCCCCGCGACCGCAGCCGCCACAATTATTAAATAAAAGTATTCATGCGAAGGTATAATAGTCCATCTACTTTATTAGACAAGTTAACGAGCCTTTTACGATGATATGGTGCACTCACTGCACTCGTTGCACTTATAGCAAGGGTACCCACCTGGTTACGAGGGAATCGGAGCACCCGGATCTTTCGCACACTCCCGTTGCGTATCTGGACCCAAGAAGAGTCCATAAGGGTAACCAAAGTCAGAACCACGCACTAACTCTACAAAACGAAAGCCCGACATTACCCATCCAACGGACACCCAAGGAAATCGTCAAACCCGTCGATCAACGAATTTCCCCCGCGCAGCCGTCGCCGCCTGCCGGAGCCCCGCGCCGCCCGAACCCATGCGGCGGCCCTCCGCGGGCAGCGCCCGCGCGGGTGTGGTCCGCGCGGCGCCCGCGCGGCGCCCACACGGGTGGGGCCTGCGCGGCGCCCGCGCGGCGCCCACACGGGTGCAATCCCGCGCGGCGGCCGCGCGGTGCCCCGTGCGGGTGCGACCCGCGCGGCGGCCGCGCGGTGCCCCGCGCGGGTGCGACCCGCGTGGTGCCCGCGCGGCTCCCGCGGTTGCCGCCCGCGCGATGCCCTAGCGGCCTCGCGCATCTCCGCCGCCCGTGTCGTGCCCTAACTTGCGCAACGACGGCGGCGATGGCGGAGATGACGGAGACGACCGAAACCCTAAACAAAACGTAAAAGAAGATCCCGAAAAACCACAACGAGGATTCACTCACCGGATTAATCCACGGGGAAGTCGTCCGATCGCGCTCTTGTCTCCGGCTCGTTGTTCGGGGTGATCGGACTCCTTCGTTTCCTTCCTTTTCTCCTTTCTTTCCTTCGGCTAGGGTTCCGTCTTTTTCTTTTCTTTCTCTTTCGCGTTCTTTCTTTTCGGCTAGGGTTTCTCTCGTACGTATTAATTCAACCCCTTTTTAAATCCTAGTCACCGATTAATTAATTTTCCGAATTAATTAATTATAGGAAATAACAACCCCAAATTTAATTGCACGTAACCGATTAATTAATCCCTTAATTAATTAATCACACGGAATATCCAAATTCCCCTAAAAAACATGCCGGATATTTTACGTGGATTTCGATGCACGCCTTAAGTCATCGCGATCTTAGAAACCCCATTCTGGGAGATCCGTACATCGGATTCCCGATCCGATCGCACCATCGGTCTTCGTTTTCCGAGCCCTTCAACGAAAAAATACCCGCACCGCTAACTGACCGAGTTTCATACATTAAATAATTTTATTCACTTAAGGGCATAAATAATTAACATGTGAGTCACAATTAGCCGTAAAAGCCGAAACACTACATATGTGCCCTGCAAAACCACAACGATAACATACATTGGTTGAAGTTGTACCTGAAGAGGATGAGGTAGGCTTGCTAGCGTTGGTTGCGGTAATTTTCGTCGGAGGAGGAGGTGAGACCGACTGGGGCACAAACTTCGTACCGCTCGAACTTAGATCATCACTAGTTCGAACGTATCTAAGGCCCAAACTGTGATGACCCGGATCTCCGCAGAGCTTTTGTAGTGTGATCAGCGACTTCTGGAGGCTTATTCGGTGTGATGGAGGTGCATGTGCCCAAATCGGACCTCAGGATTAGACCCACCGCAAAATTTGGATTAAGATTAGTTATCTGGATGCCTTCGATAAATTTTAGAAGTGGAATTGGGCAAAACGGATATCGGATTTGGATTCAGCGCGCGAAAACGATGGAAATGGACTATTTACTTGTATTTTTCGGAGCCCGAATGTCAAAACACGGATTTCGAGGCAAGATGTTACTGTTCCGGCAGCCGGGGCAGCGCCGGCGGCGACGGGCAGGCGGCGGAGCACGGCGGCCGGTTCATGGGACCTGGCGTGCACCGGGACCAGCGAGCATTCCGCGGGACACGTGGCGCGCGTTGATTGGTTTGTCAACGCACGCAAGACAGCACGCCGGGCGCGGCGCACAGTGGACCCGCCGGGCCACGTGTCGCTCGCCCATTGGCGGGCACAGCGACCCGGCTGGCCCGGCGCGTGCACCCCACCGTGGACCGCGTCTCCACGCGGCGTACTGCGATTGGCGGGCGCGCGTGCTCTAGGCGCGCGGGGCGCGGAGCGACGATGTGGCGGCCTGTGGTGGATTTGGGCGCGCACAGTACTGGGCCGGGCCGGATTCGGGCGCCCGAATCCTGCGCCCGAATCCGGATTGTTCCTTTCTTGTGGGGTGGGCTCTAAATAGCCCCTTTGGGCTTCTTTTTTATGGCTTTTCCTGAGCCCTCTTGAGCCCATCTTAGACAGGGAGCTTCACCTTCAAGTTTTCTTTGATTTTTGGGTTCCCGGGAATTTTTGGAGCCCGCAGCATCAGCGTTTTCTGCGACGCTGCACACTTCGACGCTCATTCGATTGTGGCTTCTACCATCGCATTTCAGTCTGTGAGGCCCCGTGGATCACTTCGATGGAGTTTTGGTCCTATTTTTGTGGCAGCGCGTTCACGAGAGGTACGCCTTTGATTTCCGTGTCAATCACTTCGCTCCGTTTCGAGTTTTTGGTGGTGTTCCTGAGGTACCTTTTGACCCCTTGTACTACTGGGATGTTTGGGACAGCGGTGGACTATTGTTGGGATTTCTCGGCCTACGGGCATCGGAGTGTTAAGGAATTTGTTTTGGCGTATTTCGTGATGTGGTTAAGTCTTGAAGATTGAAGATGAAGATGTTAGGATCATATACCTCAATCTCGAGAAAGAAGAATTCAAAAGGGTCAGGTACGTTTAACTAAACAATCTTGGTGATCCGAATACTTCTTATTGTGTAGAAACACTTGGATGGGTTTTTAATTGCATAAAAATCAAGAAACTGGACTGTTATACGTTCAGGATCCGGATCAGGGTACTACAGTCCGGACCCCGAACGTAGGTAGGTTCATGCGCAAATCCAACCCGGAACACCCTTGGTTCAGTCCGGACCCCGAACGTGGATTCTGCAGAAATCGCATGAACAGTCCGGACCGTGGATATTTCAGTCCGGACCCCGAACACTGTTTTTTCAGGAATTCTCTGAAAAACAACGACAGTCCGGATCAAGCCAAATCCAGTCCGGACCGTCGTGCGGAAAAAATTCTGTTACAGTCAGTTTTTGATTCTTATCCTCTTCCAATGGTTTTTAACCTATAAGTACACCCTAATTTCATTGTTTAGGGTAATCCACTATAAGTTTTTTATTCCGTACATGAATGAGGAAAATTAACGGAGAAAAACTTATAAAAATCCACATATAGAGAAGAAAGGAAATAACTAGATTTATTCAATGTTTCTTCATCTATATTGATTAATTTGATTCTAGGTTTTCATACTCAGATTTTGAGTAGAATCAAATTAATGAATACTTAGATGGCATTTCCGATCTATCTTTGATCTAAGTATTCGGCGGATTTTCACCACCAACAAAACAATGATTTTCCCCAAAATCGGCGTGTGATTCGTGTGGCCTTGTGGATTCAAGGTGCTACCGCTCTCGTGGATTCGGAGCGAGGTACGTTCGTGTGATCGAGACGTACTACTTGGTGGAGACCGTGGATTCGGTCAGACGTCGTGGATTCGGCGTTGGACGCCGTGGATTCGGCGTTGGACGCAAATCGTGGATTCGAGGCGTGTTGCGGAGCGAGCGGAGAAGATCAACTCGGAGCGTATGGAAAAAGGATGAGTCGTGTGTGAGTACGGTATATCACCTTTGTACGTGTTTAATCTTAGTTGATTTCACCGTGTTATCGGTCCCGTGGTTTTTTACTCCTGGTTTTGGAGTATTTCTACTCTTGAAGTATGTTATTAGCATGATAAAATAGCATGATATGGTGGTACTCTTGTGTAACCCTAAAGATTTGACTTATCCTGTGTGAATTTTTTGAATAAACGGTTAGAAATGAGTTTGGGATCATTTTGGATTGAATCAGACTTGAAAATCACTTAATCCTAAATTTGTCAGTATTTTGAACCGGTTGAACCTGTCTTTTTTAAAACCCAACCCCCCTGTGTCGTCCGGTTGAGCCCCATTTCGTCCGGATGACCCTGCCAGTCCTGAATAAACTAATATCCACCGACTTATCCTACCTAACCAGGTGGATGTGTGGCTCGATCGTTTGACTATGGCTCTGCCTTCTTTACAATCATAAGCTCGATCACGAGGGTCCAAATCAGGTCTCCATCTTGCCTTATTAAATAAATAAATTTGGGGAAATCCACATTTTCAGAAGTTTTAGTTATAAGTATAGCACAGGAGATGGGCGTCGTCCCGGTTCCCACCCCTGTTCGGACCTGTCACAGTGTGGGTAGTCAGTGACAAATAAAGTAGATGAAAAATAGGTAAATGCTGTAAATACTATAATGAACAAACTGATACACTAGAGCATTCCACTTCCCACTCATTAATCGTCAAATCCCCTGTTAAAAATCAGGCTGGGCACCTACCCCAGAATTATCTCGCTCATTCCTTGGTGCTTTTAACCCCTCCACCGCCCAACGAGCAGTCGCCTCACCGTGAGGGGTCCCCATCATCACACATCGTGGGGTACATGGGTCAACGTACCATCTTTTTAGAAAAATACACCCTGTGCGGTGGCCAGACAGCCAGTGTGCGTGTAAGCAATTAAGAGCATATGTGCCGAAACCGACGTGTAATAAGGCACTGCGACCTCCGTCGCCACAGTTAGAAATAAAAATGGGATTCTCGTGCAATGGGGTTAGACAGATTACAAAAAATACATCTATTTAATTTACACAAGTCACACGGGAACGACTATACACCGGAAATGCCAAAAGGTACCCACCTCGAAATGTGCTGACCGGAACACCTGGAGCCGCAACATGCTCACAATCGGCACCCAGACCTAAGAAAGTCCCCCCAAAGAACAATAGGTCAAACTGAAAAGTATTCTGTAAGATACGGAACCCAAAACCCAAGAGTACGACGAAAACCCGGCAACGGCGGCGGTAACGACGCGCGGCGGACGACGGAACCGCGGTCTTTTCCCCCGCTGCGCCGCATGCCGTGCGGCCGCGCGGGCTCCGGCCCCGCGCGACACCGCATGCGGCTCGGCCGCGCGGTCGGACTCCCCGCGCGCCACTCACGGGCAGCGCCCCACGCGGCACCTGCCCGCGCGGGTGCTGCCGATTGCGGGCAACGCCCCGCGCGACGCTAGGTCGCGCGGCGCACGCCGCCTGCGGGTGCCGCCCCGCGCGGCACTTGCCCGCGCGGGTGCTGCCGCCTGCGGGCGGCGCCCCGCGCGGCGCACGCTGCTTGCGGGTGCCGCCCCGTGCGGCACTTGCCCGTGCGGGTGCTGTTGCTTGCGGGCGGCGCCCCGCGCGGAGCACGCCGCCTGTGGGTGGCGCCCCGCGCGGGTGCTGCCGCCTGCGGTCGGCGCCCCGCGCGGCACTAGGCCGCGCGGTGCATGCCGTTTGTGGGTGGTGCCTCGCGCGGCACTAGGCCGCGAGGCGCCACCATCTGCGGCTGCGCCCCGCGCTGCACCTGCCCGCGCGGGTACCGCCGCTTGCGGGCGGTGCCCCCCACCGCACTCGGCCGTACGGCGCGGCGGCGGTAGCGGCTAAGCGAAAAACGGCGAAAACCCCAACAACACCAAAAAATCCGGAAAAAGAACATTGCTTACCACGATCTCGTCGGAGAAGGCGATCCGCTCACGCTCCCGGCTTTGGCACGTTGGTCGGGAACGATCGGGTTCCTCCGCTTTGTCCTTCTTTTTCCTCCGGTTAGGGTTTTCTTTCCTCTTTTCTTTCTTTTATCTCCGGCTAGGGTTTTCTCTTTTCTTTTCGGGAGGAACCGATTTTTCTCTTGGTACGTACCGTAAAACCCGCATCAGGGTATTTAATATTTACATAATAATTATTTAATCGCAAGAGATAAATCCCCATCCCCTCAAAAAATGTTCCCGATCTTTTGCACGGATTCCGATGCGCACAACGATTACCGCGATCTTCAAAACCCCTTTCCGGGGGATCCGAAAGTCGGAACTCAGATCCGGTCGCACCGCCGTTCATCTTTTTTCGAGCTCTATCATGGAAAAATACTCACACCGCATGATTATCAATTTAATAAAACCCGATAATTCGATTTTCCCTAACATGTAATTTATTAGCAAGAGGGTAAAACGATACACAAAATGTCATGATGTTACACATCATATCACCAAAGTTCCTTAATGTCATAGTTCGATCACACAAGTTAACAAGTTCAACAAGTTTCAAATAGTTAGTCGAAGCATCACATCACATGTTACTTGTTAACAAATATTACATGTCGAAATAGTTAGTCGAAAAGTTAGTCGGGCCTTGTTAAAGTTCAAGTTCTGTTCAACTTACCTGTTCAACTTACCTTTTCAAGTTTCAACTTACCTTTTCAAGTTCTTATATCTTCTCCCCCTTTTTGTCAAAAATTGCCAAATCCAATCCAAAATTAGGGGGAAAAAGTTCCAAAGTAAAGAGAACTTAAGGTAATAGAGAAAAAAAAAATGAAAAACCTGCAAAAACAAAGGTTAGAGAGTTAAAGAAAGTATTCCTTCCATCATCATCCCGAGTCAGAGTCTTAAGAGCTGCTGCAACCCAACTTTGCAAAGATCTTCTTTACAAGTTTTGTCAAGGACTTGTATTTCTTCTTCAAGTCCACTTGGGCTGCAGTTATACGCTCAAGTTCCAAAGAGATTCGACCTTGCTCAATTGCAATTCGCTCTTGTTCCGACGATAACCGTTGTTGCTCCCGGTAAATTGACGTAACATGGGTGTCACGCCCCGGAGGTTCTAAATGAGCGGAAAAATGTGTATCTTTTTTCTTGTGAAATCAACCTCGCCACCGGTGCGCGCCAGACCCGCCACATATACAAATTCACTCCACTAACGGACGGAGTCTCCTTTGTATATATACGGCGTTTCAAATACTACTCATACTTTAACCATGCAGTCACGATGATACCAAATGGAGAGATCACACTTAACCACTACCACAATTACTACAACAAGATTGAAAGGATAAATCCACAGGTTTGAAAAACAGTGTCCACATGACACCCGATTTTAGAAACGTTTTCGCAAATCTCTTTTAGGCGGCAACATAACTTGAAAGGATAAATTCACGGGTTTGGAAAAGCAGTGCCCACACGACACTTACTTTGAAAACGTTTTTGAAGTCGTTTTGTTATTTGAAAACATGCCGCATACAAGTATGAGATAACGTAATAAAGATATCACCACTAAGTTAGGATCTCTACCCAACATCCACAATTGTTCCACCAACAATATAATCACTAACCTACTAACCAAAAGCAAAAGAGATAACCGAAAGTAAATGAGACATATGACGGCCTCAAGCGGCTAAGGTCCTCTAAACGCAGTCTCACCATCGTCCCGGTTCCCACCCTTGTCCGGACCTGTTACAGTGTGGGGAGTCAGTGACAAATAAAGTAGATGAAAACAGGTAATGCAATAAAAACTGTAGTAAACAAACCGATACACCAGAGCATTCCACTTCCCCCTCATGAATCACCATATTCCCTGTCAAAATCATGCTGGGCACCTACCCCAGAGCTACTCCGCTCGCGCCTTGGTGCTTTTAACCCCTCCACTGCCCCAGTCGCAGTCGCCTCACCTTGAGGGGTCCCCATCATCACACTTTGTGGGGTACACGGGTCAACGTACCATCTTTCCGAAAAAATACACCCTGTGCGGTGGCCAGACCGCCGGTGTGCGTGTAAGCAATCATGAGCATAAATGCCGAAACCGGCGTGTAATAAGGCACCGCGACCTTCGTCGCCATAGTTAGAAATAAAAGAGTGGGATTCTCATGCAATGGGGTTAGACAGTTCACAAAAGATACATCTACTTTATTTTCACAAGTTACAACGGGAACGACTATACATCGAAATACGATAAAGTACCCACCTCGAATTACGTCGAACGAAACACCTGAAAGCGACCCGCGCCCTCGAACAACACCCGGACCTACAAAGGAGTCCCCAACAAAAGCAGCAAGTAAGACTAAACTTGTTTTATGAAAAACTGAGGTCCCGATCACTATCCACAGCAGCCTGCCAGGCTACCATTACATTTAGACCCCCGGACTTTGCTAAAAGTGCATTTTATCCATATAAAACTCACTAATTAAGCCAAAACTTTTAAACCGAAAATCTTTAAATTTCCAGCAACTAGATTTTGACGTGCTGGATCTCGTGCTCACAGCTTGGAATCAAACCGAGCCATAAAAACACAAGTTGGCCCATGATTATTGTGCATTGGGGCTCAAGTTGGCTACACATGTATAAACAACGATTTCTTTTTCTTCTTTAGTGTGAGCATCATGCTCAGGAGGCTTGCAGGAATCGAGGGCTCACCATTGGGTGGTCAACAAGCAGCCAAAATAGGGTTGGAGCCAACTCGGCATTTTTACAAACACCTAGAGCGCGACTTGCGGCTCTCAATAATACAGGGGTTCCAAGCCTCAACCAACATGAGCAAGAGTCAAAGGACATCCATAAAAAGGGGAGGCTCACCTGTGGGAGGTCGCGAGACTGCCTGGGACGTCACCGAACCAAGTTAACCTTGCACTTGACTTGTTGGAGTGCAACAATGGCCGCACCCACCCCCACTCGGTCAAGCTTCAAACTAAGGCGAGCACCACCTTCCTTGGACCTCCATAGGTGGAAAGGACCTCAGCCGCGCAAGCTTGGGGCTTCCCTGTGCTTCCCAAACCGAGGAAGAATAAGGTGGAGCTTTAAGAACCCATTATTGGCAACTTGGGATTTAGGCCGCATGGGTCGCATGCAAATGGATTAGTGGGATTCCCAAGGTGCCAGAAGACTTACCAGGGTTGGCCGGCACCGGAGGAGCGACGGGCGGCGTTTCTCGGCCAACACCAAGAACCCGAAAGCTAGGGTTTGCTCCCCCGCGTTCCACACTGCACCAAAGCCCACCAAACTTCACGGGACTTCTTCTGGGAACCAGCAGAAGATTCTACTCATCTTGGTTCCGGCGCCGGAGCTCCCGAGGCAGCGCACGCCAAACCCGGCCAAGAACTAGGGTTTCGGCGACCCGTTTGCACCCGCCGGCCATCCGGAGGTCCGGAGACCTCGGGGCTTGACCTAGGGAGTCCTTGCGATGTCAGGAACCTACTGCAGCGGTCGGGTTGCAAAGAAATCCAAGAAAAGCAAACTCCTCTTACCGGACTCGAGGAAGGAGGAGATGATGCACCTCCGGCGGCGCGCGGCGGTTCCAGACGTCGGGGCTCCTCGGGAAGGGTCTTATAAGGTCATGGATGTCCTCATATGCGGTTTGGGGGAATCCCAAGCCCTTTGGTTGCTTCCTTCTCAACCAAACCCGAGAGCAAGCCTTCTCTTGTTTCTCCGGTGAAGGGTGGTGGCGGCCGGCGGTGTAACTGCCGGGGAGAGCGCAAAGGAGTCGAGGAGACTCCTCTGATGCGGTTGGGTGGAGAGGGTTCCGTGGTTAGGGCAACTCGGACCTCCCCTGTGAGGTTCCGGAATCCCCCGCGTAGGGTTGCTGGTTGTTGGGCAGCTTTCGGTCGCCGTTGGGGGTGTTGGTGCGCGTGTTGGGGACCCAGAAATGGATTTGTGATGCAAATTGGGATTTGCTTGCATCACTGGAGGCCTGCGTGGGTTGCGCGCAATTTGGACACAAGTGGTGGACTTCGGGCTTAAATTGAGACCCCGTGGGAAGTTGGTGGACCCGTCGGGTGTTTAGAAGTGATTTCGCGCGATTCAGATGTCAAAATTAGACTCCGGGTGAAGTTCGGATAAAAGTTTACCTCTCCGGTCGCCTTCGGGAATTTTTAGAGTTGGAATTGGGCAAATCAGACTTTAAAAATGGACGCGGCGCGAAAATCGGATCGAGTGGGCATTCGACAAATTTTCGGGTGAGAATTTGGAGAATTGGACATCGTTTTATGATTCAGCGCGCGAAATCGCTAAGAATGGACTATTTATTTGTTGGATTTGGAGCCCGGATGAAGTGCGCATTTTTCGAGGCAAAACGGCACGTTTATCGAGGTGTGCGCGTGGCACGGATCCTGAGGCGAGCACGGCGCGCGGGTCAAGGCGCGCGGGTCGAGGCGGCCGCGTGATGGGACGTGGCGCAGGCGGACGGGGCGCAGGCGCGGGACGCGCGGGGGCCGCCACGTGGCGGGCCCCCGTTGGCGCCCGCGCGGGCGCGGGGGCACGCGCGCCCGTGTAACGGGCGCGTGTCCCGCGCCTGGGCTGCGCGGTGCGTGCAACGCGCCCGTGTGGCGGGCGAGTTGCTGCGCGCCGCGTGGCCCTGTGGGCGCGCGCGTGGACCGGGCGCGCGCGCCCGTGTGCTGTGGACCGCGGATGGGGCTTCCCCATTGGCCCGCGCGGTGGACCGGCGCGGTGGACCGGATCCATGGACCGCCTCCTCTCTCCCTCTTTTCTTCTTCTTCTTTCTCCCCGCGCACGCCATTTTTCCCTCCTCTTCTTTTCCTTTCTTCTTCAACCGAGCGAGAGGGAGAGCGAGGGAGATGGTGGGAGGTACGGCGTGGCGTCGTGGGCCCCGTGGAGCGCGCGAGTTTTTCCGTGGGGAGCGTTTCGGCGACGGCGGCCCCGTCGGGGTAGGTCCCGTATGTTTGTTTTTACGGTATTTTTAGCACAGTTTTGGAGCGATATTTTGGACTGTGAATTGACCCTCTTGCTCTTATCTGTGTTTCTCGGTACCGTTTTGCGTGCGGTCCCCGACGGCGTGCACCGTTTTGCGTGCGGACTCCGGCACCGTGCACCGTTTTGCGTGCGGACTCCGTTTTGCGTGCGGATCCTGGCACCGTGCACCGTTTTGCGTGCGGACTCCGGCACCGTGCACCGTTTTGCGTGCGGACTCCGTTTTGCGTGCGGATCCTGGCACGGTGCACCGTTTTGCGTGCGGACTCCGGCACCGTGCACCGTTTTGCGTGCGGACTCCGGCACCGTGCACCGTTTTGCGTGCGGACTCCGTTTTGCGTGCGGATCCTGGCACCGTGCACCGTTTTGCGTGCGGACTCCGGCACCGTGCACCGTTTTACGTGCGGACTCCGTTTTGCGTGCGGATCCTGGCACCGTGCACCGTTTTGCGTGCGGACTCCGGCACCGTGCACCGTTTTGTGTGCGGACTCCGGCACCGTGCTCCGTTTTGCGTGCGGACTCCGGCAGCGGATTTCGTTTTGCGTGGGGATCGCGTGGAGGCCAATTCCAAGTGTCTACGAGCAATTGGTGGCAATCGAGGTGGGTGGCCTTATCTCCAAGTTTTATGGAATGTACATTAATTCTATTAATGTAGGACTATGCATGATGGTTTATTTCCTTGTGTAGCATGCTAGATTGTTGGAATGGCTATCCCTTTATTATCGGATATTGTGGTTATCTTGGAACTTGACCAAGCAACCCCGTCATATGTTGTATGTGTAACCAGACTAGTAGAAAACCCTCACTTGGGCTAGGGTTATTTATGCTTAGACATCCACACTGTTCCTTCATCCCTGGACATAGTGTTTTCTCGCCCGGGTAGTGGGCCGAGAGGTCGGGACTTGCTTTTAGTGTGGGATGCTTTTGCACTCTTGCTTGGGAGCAGAGTGGAGTCTGGTAGTTGTAGCTGGGTTGCTTATCTGTGCCGGGAGCCGTTTGGGTAAACGGTAGTCCCGGGAGGTCTTGTTTCCCTGTTGTGCCGTCGTAGAGGGAGCCGTTGCGCAGACGGCAGTCCCGGGCCGTCGAGTATCTTCCGGTCCGCCCTGTTGGGAACCGTTGGGGTTGACGGTGGTCTCAGGTCGTTGAGTGTTGTCCGACCTGTCTTGTTACCCTGCGTTGTGGGTCGTTCCTGGCTGTGGAGTATCTCCAGCCAGTGAGCCTTGTGCTGCGAGCCGTTGGCGAGGCTAGTGTCTCGTGTTTCGAGTTAGCCGAGCAGCTGAGTCGTCGAGAGTTCTCCGACTGTTGTGCGAGGTATTTGGGGATCCTGAGTCCTACCGTTCTGAGAGTGAGCGTGGATTTTGACTAGCCTGCTTATGCCAATTTGTGATACTCTATGCCGCGCCGTTTTCCGCAGTTGGAGTCGCGTCCCTGAGATGCCGCTGTGGATACGATGGGCCTGTTGAGGCAGTTTTGCGCGAGGGGTGAGTTAGTCGGGCAGGACGCCCCACGTAAATCCCATCCTCATGGGGATGCGTGGTAGTGGGCAGGCGCGTTCCTAGTCGACAGGCGCAGGCTTGTCTGGACCCTATGAGGCAGTCAGTTCGATTGGGTCTTTTGAGCACCTTGGGTGCGAGTGGTCTCTTTTACTTTCATCTGTTCCACTTTTTGAGTATCTAGATAGAGGTATGGCAGCTGTAGAGTAGCTCCAGCTTTTCTTGTTCAGATTTCATTGCTCTGTTATCTTTTACCTCTAGTAGACTTGGTGGGCAGACCGTTGGGCTTGTTGACGGAACCCACTGAGAACTACTGTGGGAAGTAGTTCTCACACCCGTCGTGGTGTCTTTTTCCCCAGGAACTTCTTCTCCTGTTCATGTTGCTCCAGTTACTGATCCTTCTGACCGAGGCGAGGGAGTCGCGAGCTAGTTCCCTACCCGTCGTTGGAGAGTAGCGGTACCCCTTTAGAGGAGAGCTTCAGTAGATTAGTTACTTCTTTTCCTCTGTTGAGAGACCTTTGTTGTGAGATATAGAGTTGTACTTTATTTTACAGTTTGAGAGACTGATGTAGTGAGGATATTTTTGTAGTGAGAGCTTGTACACTGATGTACTTTATTGGAGACATCTCCCTTTGGAGTTTTGTATCAGAGGACTTGGTATACGATCGTATTTGGGAGATGGATATTGTATTATCTTCAGTTGTACAGTGTTTGGTTTCCAGTTCTTACTAGTTTACTTCCAGCTCTGATATCTGTATCTCTGTAGTTGATTCTTCCTGCAGGTTAGACGCTTCGTCTGTACGGCAGTTTCCGTACAGATGGCGGATCTGTTAGTGAGCCCGGGTCGCAGTTTCGACCCCGGGGCGTGACAGATTAGAGTGGTATCAGAGCCTAGGTTGTAGGTCGTGATGGACTTAGAAACCCTAGGCTTGCGGTTGGACATTAGGATGACTACGTGAGAGTCGTGACTTTTAGCGAGAGTCTTGATTGATTTTTACCTCTCCCAAGAGATGGGATGAGTGTTTGGCATGTTTATTCTCCTAATCGATTATGTTGGTTGCAGACAACATAATGCTATGGAATGGATGACATGTCTTAGACTTTCGCTGGATTGGGTCGTATGGTTGTTGTGTCCTGACATTTGTTGTTTTGCAGTGGGTTGCGATACCCCTGAGACATCGTGTTGTGAAAAGGACACATCCCGTCCTGGTTGAGTTACCAGGAGGGTATTTTTCCTGGCTGAGTTACCAGGAGGCATTTTCCCTGGCTGAGTTACCAGGAGGGTGTTTTTCCCTGGCTGAGTTACCAGGAGGGTATTTTTCCTGGCTGAGTTACCAGGAGGGCGTTTTCCCTGGCTGAGTTACCAGGAGGGCGTTTTCCCTGGCTGAGTCACCAGGTGGGCATTTTCCCTGGCTGAGTTACCAGGAGGGTATTTTTCCTGGCTGAGTTACCAGGAGGGCATTTTTCCTGGCTGAGTTACAGGAGGGTGTTTTTCCCTGGCTGAGTTACCAGGAGGGTATTTTTCCTGGCTGAGTTACCAGGAGGGCGTTTTCCCTGGCTGAGTTACCAGGAGGGTGTTTTCCCTGGCTGAGTTACCAGGAGGGTGTTTTCCCTGGCTGAGTTACCAGGAGGGCGTTTTCCCTGGCTGAGTCACCAGGTGGGCATTTTCCCTGGCTGAGTTACCAGGAGGGTATTTTTCCTGGCTGAGTTACCAGGAGGGCATTTTCCCTGGCTGAGTTACCAGGAGGGTGTTTTTCCCTGGCTGAGTTACCAGGAGGGTATTTTTCCGGGCTGAGTTACCAGGAGGGCGTTTTCCCTGGCTGAGTCACCAGGAGGGCATTTTCCCTGGCTGAGTCACCAGGAGGGCATTTCCCTGGCTGAGTCACCAGGAGGGCATTTTCCCTGGCTGAGTTGCCAGGAGGGCATTTTCCCTGGCTGAGTTACCAGGAGGGGCGTTATCACTGGCCGAGTTACCAGATGGATAATTATCGCTGGCCGAGTTACCAGATGGATAATTATCACTGGCCGAGTTACCAGATGGATAATTATCCCTGGCCGAGTTACCAGATGGATAATTATCGCTGGCCGAGTTACCAGATGGATAATTATCACTGGCCGAGTTACCAGATGGATAATTATCACTGGCCGAGTTACCAGATGGATAATTATCGCTGGCCGAGTTACCAGATGGATAATTATCGCTGGCCGAGTTACCAGATGGATAATTATCGCTGGCCGAGTTACCAGATGGATAATTATCACTGGCCGAGTTACCAGATGGATAATTATCGCTGGCCGAGTTACCAGATGGATAATTATCGCTGGCCGAGTTACCAGATGGATAATTATTACTGGCCGAGTTACCAGATGGATAATTATCACTGGCCGAGTTACCAGATGGATAATTATCACTGGCCGAGTTACCAGATGGATAATTATCACTGGCCGAGTTACCAGATGGATAATTATCACTGGCCGAGTTACCAGATGGATAATTATCACTGGCCGAGTTACCAGAGGGATAATTATCACTGGCCGAGTTACCAGATGATAATTATCACTGGCTGAGCAACCAAATGGATGCATTGCCCCTGGCCGAGTTACCAGGTAGGCACATGCCCTGGCCGAGTTACCAGGAGGACATTTTTTTTTTTTTTCTGGCCGAATTCCCAGGAGGATACTTTCCACTGGCCGAGCTACCAGAGGCGATGCCGCCCAGCGAGAGGCGAGGCCGCCTAGTGAGTGGCGATGCCGCCCAATGAGTGGCGATGCCGCCCAATGAGTGGCGAAGGTTCGGCCTGTTGAGACGATTTTCACCTCCGGCCGAGTTACCAGGTGGTTATTTTAGTGAGATTGAGATAACCCGACAGGACGCCGAGATTTGATGGCGTCGAGTTCGTCCTGATGGACTACCGGGAGCGTCTCCAGCCGTGAGTTGCTTGTTGACATAGTTTCCCGCTTTGAACGAGAGGGACCGAATCCCTGAACGGTAAAGGAGCGAAAACTTCGATAGACTGAGCCTAGAGTCTGTTCTTGTTGGATTGGAGTTCTAGGCACCGGTCTATCGGGATTTTTTGGATTTTGGCCGCGTCAGTCGGTTCTTCTCGCCTATGAGTGGGGTGTTGCTGCGAGTTGAGTCGTTGAGGGTTCTCCGACATAGCGGTGAGAGTGCTAGGGCATTTGCATTGATGTATGGGCTAGAGATAGTACCCTTAGCTTGTGCTCGTGAGGTTCAGATACCTGATCACGTGTTGCACATAGATGGGTGTTATTGGTCCTGCCCAGTGCAGTTGGGGCCCTGGTTTTTGCCTGTTGATCTTTTGGCCCTTCCTCAGCTCCGGATTTTCGAGGTAGTGTTGGGTATAGGGCTGTGAAGATCTGAGGCCTTGATGCTTGAGATACCACACCGTTGATACACGGTGGTGATGCCACGCCGTTGATACACGGTGGTGATGCCACGCCGTTGATACACGGTGGTGATGCCACGCCGTTGATACACGGCAGTGATGCCACACCGTTGATACACGGTGGTGATGCCACGCCGTTGGCGCACGGCAGTGAGGCCACGCCGTTGGTACACGGCAGTAATGCCACGCCGTGGATGCACGGCAGTGATGCCACGTTGTAGGTACACAACGGTGAGAGTCTTTTGGATGTTTCGGACTTTTGACCGCGAGTTGGGCATCAGCTTTATGATCGCCTTGTGAGCCAGTTTTCAGTCCCGTTCACCGACGGTTTGGTCCCCGTCAGGGTGTTCATTATGAGTTGAGGGATCGACTTCGACCCGTGGGTCCGTTGGGGTTATGATAGCATGTTGAGCGACCAACTGTGGCACGAGATTGTGTCTCTTGATGATCCCTTTTGAGGGTAGCCTGCAGTTGAGTAGTCCACTCAGGTGGTTTTGGATCGGGAAGTGACCGAGTGAAGACCCCAACTTATTGGATTTCCCTTCCTTATTGGACGAGTCTGCAGGTATGCTTCGGGTCGTCTTGTTGAGGGTGGCCCCATGATGTGGTTTTGGCGCGTATTACACTTGTGGTTATTTCAGTTTTTTCCCCAGCCTTTTAATGGAGCCCTTGGTTTTTCACGTCTCAGCTCAGTAGTGATGTGTTTTTCCTCGCCCGTGATTACTTGCTCCTTTGAGATCTGCGATTATTGGAGTACGAGGGACGCCCGTTGCAATTTCTGGCTCGAGAGATGAGAGAATTGCACATCGGGTCATACCGTACTTGTTGTTGTTGTCGCGGAGTAATCACGAGGAGCGAGTGGGGGAGCTGGAGGCGTATTGTTAGATACCTAGCCGTGGTATTCTTGACTCCTGATGGGCTTGATCTAGTTTCGAGGACGAAACTTTCTTTTAGTGGGGGAGGATGTGAGGTTCGGAATCCCCCGCGTAGGGGTTGCTGGTTGTTGGGCAGCTTTCGGTCGCCGTTGGGGGTGTTGGTGCGCGTGTTGGGGACCCAGAAATGGATTTGTGATGCAAATTGGGATTTGCTTGCATCACTGGAGGCCTGCGTGGGTGCGCGCAATTTGGACACAAGTGGTGGACTTCGGGCTTAAATTGAGACCCCGTGGGAAGTTGGTGGACCCGTCGGGTGTTTAGAAGTGATTCGCGCGATTCAGATGTCAAAATTAGACTCCGGGTGAAGTCCGGATAAAAGTTTACCTCTCCGGTCGCCTTCGGGAATTTTTAGAGTTGGAATTGGGCAAATCAGACTTTAAAAATGGACCCGGCGCGAAAATCGGATCGAGTGGGCATTCGGCAATTTTCGGGTGAGAATTTGGAGAATTGGACATCGTTTTTGGATTCAGCGCGCGAAATCGCTAAGAATGGACTATTTATTTGTTGGATTTGGAGCCCGGATGAAGTGCGCGTTTTTCGAGGCAAAACGGCACGTTTATCGAGGTGTGCGCGTTGGCACGGATCCCGAGGCGAGCACGGCGCGCGGGTCAAGGCGCGCGGGGTCGAGGCGGCCGCGTGATGGGACGTGGCGCAGGCGGACGGGGCGCAGGCGCGGGACGCGCGGGGGCCGCCACGTGGCGGGCCCCCGTGGCGCCCGCGCGGGAGCGGGGGCACGCGTGCCCGTGTAACGGGCGCGTGTCCCCGCGCCTGGGCTGCGCGGTGCGTGCAACGCGCGTGTGTGCGGGCGGTTGCTGCGCGCCGCGTGGCCCTGTGGGCGCGCGCGTGGACCGGGCGCGCGCGCCCGTGTGGCTGTGGACCGCGGATGGGGCTTCCCCATTGGCCCGCGCGGTGGACCGGCGCGTGGACCGGGATCCATGGACCGCTCCTCCTCTCTCCCTCTTTCTTCTTCTTCTTCTTCTCCCCGCGCACGCCATTTTTCCCTCCTCTTCTCTTCCTTTCTCTTCAACCGAGAGAGAGGGAAAGCGCGGGAGATGGTGGGAGGTACGGCGTGGCGTCGTGGGCCCCGGGAGCGCGCGATTTTTTCCGTGGGGATGCGTTTCGGCGACGGCGGCCCCTGTCGTGGTAGGTCCCGTATGTTTGTTTTACGGTATTTTTAGCACAGTTTTGGAGTGATATTTGGGACTGTGAATTGACCCTCTTGCTCTTATCTGTGTTTCTCGGTACCGTTTGCGTGCGGTCCCGACGGCGTGCACCGTTTTGCGTGCGGACTCCGGCACCGTGCACCGTTTTGCGTGCGGACTCCGTTTTGCGTGCGGATCCTGGCACCGTGCACCGTTTTGCGTGCGGACTCCGGCACCGTGCACCGTTTTGCGTGCGGACTCGTTTTGCGTGCGGATCCTGGCACCGTGCACCGTTTTGCGTGCGGACTCGGCACCGTGCACCGTTTTGCGTGCGGACTCCGGCACCGTGCACCGTTTTGCGTGCGGACTCCGTTTTGCGTGCGGATCCTGGCACCGTGCACCGTTTTGCGTGCGGACTCCGGCACCGTGCACCGTTTTACGTGCGGACTCCGTTTTGCGTGCGGATCCTGGCACCGTGCATCGTTTTGCGTGCGGACTCCGGCACCGTGCACCGTTTGTGTGCGGACTCCGGCACCGTGCTCCGTTTTGCGTGCGGACTCCGGCAGCGGATTTCGTTTTGCGTGGGGATCGCGTGGAGGCCAATTCCAAGTGTCTACGAGCAATTGGTGGCAATCGAGGTGGGTGGCCTTATCTCCAAGTTTTATGGAATGTACATTAATTCTATTAATGTAGGACTATGCATGATGGTTATTTCCTTGTGTAGCATGCTAGATTTGTTGGAATGGCTATCCCTTTATTATCGGATATTGTGGTTATCTTGGAACTTGACCTAGCACCCCCGTCATATGTTGTATGTGTAACCAGACTAGTAGAAAACCCTCACTTGGGCTAGGGTTATTTATGCTTAGACATCCACACTGTTCCTTCATCCCTGGACATAGTGTTTTCTCGCCCGGGTAGTGGGCCGAGAGGTCGGGACTTGCTTTTAGTGTGGATGCTTTTGCACTCTTGCTTGGGAGCAGAGTGGAGTCTGGTAGTTGTAGCTGGGTTGCTTATCTGTGCCGGGAGCCGTTTGGGTAACGGTAGTCCCGGGAGGTCTTGTTTCCCTGTTGTGCCGTCGTAGAGGGAGCCGTTGCGCAGACGGCAGTCCCGGGCCGTCGAGTATCTTCCGGTCCGCCCTGTTGGGAACCGTTGGGGTTGACGGTGGTCTCAGGTCGTTGAGTGTTGTCCGACCTGTCTTGTTACCCTGCGTTGTGGGTCGTTCCTGGCTGTGGAGTATCTCCAGCCAGTGAGCCTTGTGCCTGCGAGCCGTTGGCGAGGCTAGTGTCTCGTGTTTCGAGTTAGCCGAGCAGCTGAGTCGTCGAGAGTTCTCCGACTGTTGTGCGAGGTATTTGGGGATCCTGAGTCTACCGTTCTGAGAGTGAGCGTGGATTTTGACTAGCCTGCTTATGCCAATTTGTGATACTCTATGCCGCGCCGTTTTCCGCAGTTGGAGTCGCGTCCCTGAGATGCCGCTGTGGATACGATGGGCCTGTTGAGGCAGTTTTGCGCGAGGGGTGAGTTAGTCGGGCAGGACGCCCCACGTAAATCCCATCCTCATGGGATGCGTGGTAGTGGGCAGGCGCGTTCCTAGTCGACAGGCGCAGGCTTGTCTGGACCCCTATGAGGCAGTCAGGTTTCGATTGGGTCTTTTGGAGCACCTTGGTGCGAGTTGGTCTCTTGTTACTTTCATCTGTTCCACTTTTTGAGTATCTAGATAGAGGTATGGCAGCTGTAGAGTAGCTCCAGCTTTTCTTGTTCAGATTTCATTGCTCTGTTATCTTTACCTCTAGGTAGACTTGGTGGCAGACCGTTGGGCTTGTTGACGGCACCCACTGAGAACTACGTCGGAAGTAGTTCTCACACCCGTCGTGGTGTCTTTTTCCCCAGGAACTTCTTCTCCTGTTCATGTTGCTCCAGTTACTGATCCTTCTGGACCGAGGCGAGGGAGTCGCGAGCTAGTTCCCTACCGTCGTTGGAGAGTAGCGGTACCCCTTCAGAGGAGAGCTTCAGTAGATTAGTTACTTCTTTTCCTCTGTTGAGAGACCTTTGTTGTCAGTATAGAGTTGTACTTATTTTACAGTTTGAGAGACTGATGTAGTGAGGATATTTTTGTAGTGAGAGCTTGTACACTGATGTACTTTATTGGAGACATCTCCCTTTGGAGTTTTGTATCAGAGGGACTTGGTATACGATCGTATTTGGGAGATGGATATTGTATTATCTTCAGTTGTACAGTGTTTGGTTTCCAGTTCTTACTAGTTTACTTCCAGCTCTGACTATCTGTATCTCTGTAGTTGATTCTTCCTGCAGGTTAGACGCTTCGTCTGTACGGCAGTTTCCGTACAGATGGCGGATCTGTTAGTGAGCCCAGGTCGCAGTTTCGACCCCGGGGCGTGACCATCCCCACATATATAAAGGCATTTGCATAAAATGCTACAAAACTCCCTCCACAGCTAGTATTTAGAGCTGGGTCCTTACAGGGACTTTATTTCACATATAGGTCCCTCTCCAAAGAACCTCACTAGATTCCGCACATAAATGCTCCGGGGACATTAATACAAATACGCCATTTTTCGTCACTTTTTCACGCTTTTCGAGGCAACCGAGTCGTCAACCCGAAAAAACGGACACCACCGCGACGTCCGGCTCGTCGAGACCTATCAAGTAGCATATTTGGTTCCCAATTTAGTGCCCATAAAAATATTCGATCCATTTTATACAGTAAATTCTACCGTATGTGCACCCCCGGGGTCGAAACTGCGACCCCCGGGCTCGCGAAAAAGACGGCCATCTGTACGGAACAACGGACGTAAAGAACGAATGGACTACCCCCCCACTCAGACCTCTAAAGCTAAAAAACTATATCAGAGCTGAAACTAAAAACCAAAAGCTATAGAATAAACTGAACATCAGGGAAAGAAAAAGAAAAAGCAACCACTAGTAAGCAAATCCTCAAGGTACAAAGTGTTACGAATGTCCAATACAAAAGTGGAGACAAAAAGAAAGAATACACACGGGTACATCTCACAGCAGGACATCAAAGCTGGTAAGTACAGTAACAATCGGGCCGACGTCCTCACCTTCCGAGCTGCCTTCTCCGCGCGAACCAAGCAGGAACAGCCGCCTCCAC
>CM055071.1:19086270-19146683 GCA_029204045.2 Tillandsia leiboldiana
CGCAAAGGAGTCGAGGAGACTCCTGATGCGGTTGGGTGAGAGAGGGTCCGTGGTTAGGAAACTCGGACCTCCCCTGTGAGGTCCGGAATCCCCCGCGTTGGTTGCGGTTGTGGGCAGCTTTCGGTCGCCGTTGGGGGTGTTGGTGCGCGTGTGGGGACCAGAAATGGATTTGTGATGCAAATTGGGATTTGCTTGCATCACTGGAGGCCTGCGTGGGTTGCGCGCAATTTGGACACAAGTGGTGGACTTCGGGCTTAAATTGAGACCCCGTGGGAAGTTGGTGGACCCGTCGGGTGTTTAGAAGTGATTTCGCGCGATTCAGATGTCAAAATTAGACTCGGGTGAAGTTCGGATAAAAGTTTACCTCTCCGGTCGCCTTCGGGAATTTTTAGAGTTGGAATTGGGCAAATCAGACTTTAAAAATGGACCGGCGCGAAAATCGGATCGAGTGGGCATTCGACAAATTTTCGGGTGAGAATTTGGAGAATTGGACATCGTTTTATGATTCAGCGCGCGAAATCGCTAAGAATGGACTATTTATTTGTTGGATTTGGAGCCGGATGAAGTGCGCATTTTTCGAGGCAAAACGGCACGTTTATCGAGGTGTGCGCGTGGCACGGATCCTGAGGCGAGCACGGCGCGCGGGTCAAGGCGCGCGGGGTCGAGGACGGCCGAGTGATGGGACGTGGCGCAGGCGGACGGGGGCGCAGGCGCGGGACGCGCGGGGGCCGCCACGTGGCGGGCCCCCGTTGGCGCCCGCGCGGGCGCGGGGGCCGCGCGCCCGTGTAAAGGGCGCGTGTCCCGCGCCTGGGCTGCGCGGTGCGTGCAACGCGCCCGTGTGGCGGGCGAGTTGCTGCGCGCCGCGTGGCCCTGTGGGCGCGCGCGTGGACGGGCGCGCGCGCCGTGTGCTGTGGACCGCGGATGGGGCTTCCCCATTGGCCCGCGCGGTGGACCGGCGCGGTGGACCGGATCCATGGACCGCCTCCTCTCTCCCTCTTTTCTTCTTCTTTCTCCCCGCGCACGCCATTTTCATTTTTCCCCTCTTCTTTTCCTTTCTTCTTCAACCGAGCGAGAGGGAGAGCGAGGGAGATGGTGGGAGGTACGGCGTGGCGTCGTGGGCCCCGTGGAGCGCGCGAGTTTTTCCGTGGGGAGCGTTTCGGCGACGGCGGCCCCGTCGGGGTAGGTCCGTATGTTTGTTTTTACGGTATTTTTAGCACAGTTTTGGAGCGATATTTTGGACTGTGAATTGACCCTCTTGCTCTTATCTGTGTTTCTCGGTACCGTTTTGCGTGCGGTTCCCGACGGCGTGCACCGTTTTGCGTGCGGACTCCGGCACCGTGCACCGTTTGCGTGCGGACTCCGTTTTGCGTGCGGATCTGGCACCGTGCACCGTTTTGCGTGCGGACTCCGGCACCGTGCACCGTTTTGCGTGCGGACTCCGTTTTGCGTGCGGATCCTGGCACGGTGCACGTTTTGCGTGCGGACTCCGGCACCGTGCACCGTTTGCGTGCGGACTCCGGCACCGTGCACCGTTTTGCGTGCGGACTCGTTTGCGTGCGGATCCTGGCACCGTGCACCGTTTTGCGTGCGGACTCCGGCACCGTGCACCGTTTTACGTGCGGACTCCGTTTTGCGTGCGGATCCTGGCACCGTGCACCGTTTTGCGTGCGGACTCCGGCACCGTGCACCGTTTTGTGTGCGGACTCCGGCACCGTGCTCCGTTTTGCGTGCGGACTCCGGCAGCGGATTTCGTTTTGCGTGGGGATCGCGTGGAGGCCAATTCCAAGTGTCTACGAGCAATTGGTGGGCAATCGAGGTGGGTGGCCTTATCTCACAGTTTTATGGAATGTACATTAATTCTATTAATGTAGGACTATGCATGATGGTTATTTCCTTGTGTAGCATGCTAGATTGTTGGAATGGCTATCCCTTTATTATCGGATTATTGTGGTTATCTTGGAACTTGACCAAGCAACCCCGTCATATGTTGTATGTGTAACCAGACTAGTAGAAAACCCTCACTGGGCTAGGGTTATTTATGCTTAGACATCCACACTGTTCCTTCTCCCTGGACATAGTGTTTTCTCGCCGGGTAGTGGGCCGAGAGGTCGGGACTTGCTTTTTAGTGTGGGATGCTTTTGCACTCTTGCTGGGAGCAGAGTGGAGTCTGGTAGTTGTAGCTGGGTTGCTTATCTGTGCCGGGAGCCGTTTGGGTAAACGGTAGTCCCGGGAGGTCTTGTTTCCCTGTTGTGCCGTCGTAGAGGGAGCCGTTGCGCAGACGGCAGTCCCGGGCCGTCGAGTATCTTCCGGTCCGCCCTGTTGGGAACCGTTGGGGTTGACGGTGGTCTCAGGTCGTTGAGTGTTGTCCGACCTGTCTTGTTACCCTGCGTTGTGGGTCGTTCCTGGCTGTGGAGTATCTCCAGCCAGTGAGCCTTGTGCTGCGAGCCGTTGGCGAGGCTAGTGTCTCGTGTTTCGAGTTAGCCGAGCAGCTGAGTCGTCGAGAGTTCTCCGACTGTTGTGCGAGGTATTTGGGGATCCTGAGTCCTACCGTTCTGAGAGTGAGCGTGGATTTTGACTAGCCTGCTTATGCCAATTTGTGATACTCTATGCCGCGCCGTTTTTCCGCAGTTGGAGTCGCGTCCCTGAGATGCCGCTGTGGATACGATGGGCCTGTTGAGGCAGTTTTGCGCGAGGGGTGAGTTAGTCGGGCAGGACGCCCCACGTAAATCCATCCTCATGGGGATGCGTGGTAGTGGGCAGGCGCGTTCCTAGTCGACAGGCGCAGGCTTGTCTGGACCCTATGAGGCAGTCAGTTCGATTGGGTCTTTTGAGCACCTTGGGTGCGAGTGGTCTCTTTTACTTTCATCTGTTCCACTTTTTGAGTATCTAGATAGAGGTATGGCAGCTGTAGAGTAGCTCCAGCTTTTCTTGTTCAGATTTCATTGCTCTGTTATCTTTTACCTCTAGTAGACTGGTGGGCAGACCGTTGGGCTTGTTGACGGAACCCACTGAGAACTACTGTGGGAAGTAGTTCTCACACCCGTCGTGGTGTCTTTTTCCCCAGGAACTTCTTCTCCTGTTCATGTTGCTCCAGTACTGATCCTTCTGACCGAGGCGAGGGAGTCGCGAGCTAGTTCCCTACCCGTCGTTGGAGAGTAGCGGTACCCCTTTAGAGGAGAGCTTCAGTAGATTAGTTACTTCTTTTCCTCTGTTGAGAGACCTTTGTTGTGAGATATAGAGTTGTACTTTATTTTACAGTTTGAGAGACTGATGTAGTGAGGATATTTTTGTAGTGAGAGCTTGTACACTGATGTACTTTATTGGAGACATCTCCCTTTGGAGTTTTGTATCAGAGGACTTGGTATACGATCGTATTTGGGAGATGGATATTGTATTATCTTCAGTTGTACAGTGTTTGGTTTCCAGTTCTTACTAGTTTACTTCCAGCTCTGATATCTGTATCTCTGTAGTTGATTCTTCCTGCAGGTTAGACGCTTCGTCTGTACGGCAGTTTCCGTACAGATGGCGGATCTGTTAGTGAGCCCGGGTCGCAGTTTCGACCCCGGGGCGTGACAGATTAGAGTGGTATCAGAGCCTAGGTTGTAGGTCGTGATGGACTTAGAAACCCTAGGCTTGCGGTTGGACATTAGGATGACTACGTGAGAGTCGTGACTTTTAGCGAGAGTCTGATTGATTTTTACCTCTCCCAAGAGATGGGATGAGTGTTTGGCATGTTTATTCTCCTAATCGATTATGTTGGTTGCAGACAACATAATGCTATGGAATGGATGACATGTCTTAGACTTTCGCTGGATTGGGTCGTATGGTTGTTGTGTCCTGACATTTGTTGTTTTGCAGTGGGTTGCGATACCCCTGAGACATCGTGTTGTGAAAAGGACACATCCCGTCCTGGTTGAGTTACCAGGAGGGTATTTTTCCTGGCTGAGTTACCAGGAGGCATTTTCCCTGGCTGAGTTACCAGGAGGGTGTTTTTCCCTGGCTGAGTTACCAGGAGGGTATTTTTCCTGGCTGAGTTACCAGGAGGGCGTTTTCCCTGGCTGAGTTACCAGGAGGGCGTTTCCCTGGCTGAGTCACCAGGTGGGCATTTTCCCTGGCTGAGTTACCAGGAGGGTATTTTTCCTGGCTGAGTTACCAGGAGGGCATTTTTCCTGGCTGAGTTACCAGGAGGGTGTTTTTCCCTGGCTGAGTTACCAGGAGGGTATTTTTCCTGGCTGAGTTACCAGGAGGGCGTTTTCCCTGGCTGAGTTACCAGGAGGGTGTTTTCCCTGGCTGAGTTACCAGGAGGGTGTTTTCCCTGGCTGAGTTACCAGGAGGGCGTTTTCCCTGGCTGAGTCACCAGGTGGGCATTTTCCCTGGCTGAGTTACCAGGAGGGTATTTTTCCTGGCTGAGTTACCAGGAGGGCATTTTCCCTGGCTGAGTTACCAGGAGGGTGTTTTTCCCTGGCTGAGTTACCAGGAGGGTATTTTTCCGGGCTGAGTTACCAGGAGGGCGTTTTCCCTGGCTGAGTCACCAGGAGGGCATTTTCCCTGGCTGAGTCACCAGGAGGGCATTTTCCCTGGCTGAGTCACCAGGAGGGCATTTTCCCTGGCTGAGTTGCCAGGAGGGCATTTTCCCTGGCTGAGTTACCAGGAGGGCGTTATCACTGGCCGAGTTACCAGATGGATAATTATCGCTGGCCGAGTTACCAGATGGATAATTATCACTGGCCGAGTTACCAGATGGATAATTATCCCTGGCCGAGTTACCAGATGGATAATTATCGCTGGCCGAGTTACCAGATGGATAATTATCACTGGCCGAGTTACCAGATGGATAATTATCACTGGCCGAGTTACCAGATGGATAATTATCGCTGGCCGAGTTACCAGATGGATAATTATCGCTGGCCGAGTTACCAGATGGATAATTATCGCTGGCCGAGTTACCAGATGGATAATTATCACTGGCCGAGTTACCAGATGGATAATTATCGCTGGCCGAGTTACCAGATGGATAATTATCGCTGGCCGAGTTACCAGATGGATAATTATTACTGGCCGAGTTACCAGATGGATAATTATCACTGGCCGAGTTACCAGATGGATAATTATCACTGGCCGAGTTACCAGATGGATAATTATCACTGGCCGAGTTACCAGATGGATAATTATCACTGGCCGAGTTACCAGATGGATAATTATCACTGGCCGAGTTACCAGAGGGATAATTATCACTGGCCGAGTTACCAGATGATAATTATCACTGGCTGAGCAACCAAATGGATGCATTGCCCCTGGCCGAGTTACCAGGTAGGCACATGCCCTGGCCGAGTTACCAGGAGGACATTTTTTTTTTTTTCTGGCCGAATTCCCAGGAGGATACTTTCCACTGGCCGAGCTACCAGAGGCGATGCCGCCCAGCGAGAGGCGAGGCCGCCTAGTGAGTGGCGATGCCGCCCAATGAGTGGCGATGCCGCCCAATGAGTGGCGAAGGTTCGGCCTGTTGAGACGATTTTCACCTCCGGCCGAGTTACCAGGTGGTTATTTTAGTGAGATTGAGATAACCCGACAGGACGCCGAGATTTGATGGCGTCGAGTTCGTCCTGATGGACTACCGGGAGCGTCTCCAGCCGTGAGTTGCTTGTTGACATAGTTTCCCGCTTTGAACGAGAGGGACCGAATCCCTGAACGGTAAAGGAGCGAAAACTTCGATAGACTGAGCCTAGAGTCTGTTCTTGTTGGATTGGAGTTCTAGGCACCGGTCTATCGGGATTTTTTGGATTTTGGCCGCGTCAGTCGGTTCTTCTCGCCTATGAGTGGGGTGTTGCTGCGAGTTGAGTCGTTGAGGGTTCTCCGACATAGCGGTGAGAGTGCTAGGGCATTTGCATTGATGTATGGGCTAGAGATAGTACCCTTAGCTTGTGCTCGTGAGGTTCAGATACCTGATCACGTGTTGCACATAGATGGGTGTTATTGGTCCTGCCCAGTGCAGTTGGGGCCCTGGTTTTTGCCTGTTGATCTTTTGGCCCTTCCTCAGCTCCGGATTTTCGAGGTAGTGTTGGGTATAGGGCTGTGAAGATCTGAGGCCTTGATGCTTGAGATACCACACCGTTGATACACGGTGGTGATGCCACGCCGTTGATACACGGTGGTGATGCCACGCCGTTGATACACGGTGGTGATGCCACGCCGTTGATACACGGCAGTGATGCCACACCGTTGATACACGGTGGTGATGCCACGCCGTTGGCGCACGGCAGTGAGGCCACGCCGTTGGTACACGGCAGTAATGCCACGCCGTGGATGCACGGCAGTGATGCCACGTTGTAGGTACACAACGGTGAGAGTCTTTTGGATGTTTCGGACTTTTGACCGCGAGTTGGGCATCAGCTTTATGATCGCCTTGTGAGCCAGTTTTCAGTCCCGTTCACCGACGGTTTGGTCCCCGTCAGGGTGTTCATTATGAGTTGAGGGATCGACTTCGACCCGTGGGTCCGTTGGGGTTATGATAGCATGTTGAGCGACCAACTGTGGCACGAGATTGTGTCTCTTGATGATCCCTTTTGAGGGTAGCCTGCAGTTGAGTAGTCCACTCAGGTGGTTTTGGATCGGGAAGTGACCGAGTGAAGACCCCAACTTATTGGATTTCCCTTCCTTATTGGACGAGTCTGCAGGTATGCTTCGGGTCGTCTTGTTGAGGGTGGCCCCATGATGTGGTTTGGCGCGTATTACACTTGTGGTTATTTCAGTTTTTTCCCCAGCCTTTTAATGGAGCCCTTGGTTTTTCACGTCTCAGCTCAGTAGTGATGTGTTTTTCCTCGCCCGTGATTTACTTGCTCCTTTGAGATCTGCGATTATTGGAGTACGAGGGACGCCCGTTGCAATTTCTGGCTCGAGAGATGAGAGAATTGCACATCGGGTCATACCGTACTTGTTGTTGTTGTCGCGGAGTAATCACGAGGAGCGAGTGGGGGAGCTGGAGGCGTATTGTTAGATACCTAGCCGTGGTATTCTTGACTCCTGATGGGCTTGATCTAGTTTCGAGGACGAAACTTTCTTTTAGTGGGGGAGGATGTGAGGTTCCGGAATCCCCCGCGTAGGGTTGCTGGTTGTTGGGCAGCTTTCGGTCGCCGTTGGGGGTGTTGGTGCGCGTGTTGGGGACCCAGAAATGGATTTGTGATGCAAATTGGGATTTGCTTGCATCACTGGAGGCCTGCGTGGGTTGCGCGCAATTTGGACACAAGTGGTGGACTTCGGGCTTAAATTGAGACCCCGTGGGAAGTTGGTGGACCCGTCGGGTGTTTAGAAGTGATTTCGCGCGATTCAGATGTCAAAATTAGACTCCGGGTGAAGTCCGGATAAAAGTTTACCTCTCCGGTCGCCTTCGGGAATTTTTAGAGTTGGAATTGGGCAAATCAGACTTTAAAAATGGACCCGGCGCGAAAATCGGATCGAGTGGGCATTCGGCAAATTTTCGGGTGAGAATTTGGAGAATTGGACATCGTTTTTGGATTCAGCGCGCGAAATCGCTAAGAATGGACTATTTATTTGTTGGATTTGGAGCCCGGATGAAGTGCGCGTTTTTCGAGGCAAAACGGCACGTTTATCGAGGTGTGCGCGTGGCACGGATCCCGAGGCGAGCACGGCGCGCGGGTCAAGGCGCGCGGGTCGAGGCGGCCGCGTGATGGGACGTGGCGCAGGCGGACGGGGCGCAGGCGCGGGACGCGCGGGGGCCGCCACGTGGCGGGCCCCCGTTGGCGCCCGCGCGGGCGCGGGGGCACGCGTGCCCGTGTAACGGGCGCGTGTCCCGCGCCTGGGCTGCGCGGTGCGTGCAACGCGCCCGTGTGGCGGGCGAGTTGCTGCGCGCCGCGTGGCCCTGTGGGCGCGCGCGTGGACCGGGCGCGCGCGCCCGTGTGCTGTGGACCGCGGATGGGGCTTCCCCATTGGCCCGCGCGGTGGACCGGCGCGGTGGACCGGATCCATGGACCGCCTCCTCTCTCCCTCTTTTCTTCTTCTTCTTTCTCCCCGCGCACGCCATTTTTCCCTCCTCTTCTCTTCCTTTCTTCTTCAACCGAGCGAGAGGGAAAGCGAGGGAGATGGTGGGAGGTACGGCGTGGCGTCGTGGGCCCCGTGGAGCGCGCGATTTTTTCCGTGGGGAGCGTTTCGGCGACGGCGGCCCCGTCGGGGTAGGTCCCGTATGTTTGTTTTTACGGTATTTTTAGCACAGTTTTGGAGTGATATTTTGGACTGTGAATTGACCCTCTTGCTCTTATCTGTGTTTCTCGGTACCGTTTTGCGTGCGGTCCCCGACGGCGTGCACCGTTTTGCGTGCGGACTCCGGCACCGTGCACCGTTTTGCGTGCGGACTCCGTTTTGCGTGCGGATCCTGGCACCGTGCACCGTTTTGCGTGCGGACTCCGGCACCGTGCACCGTTTTGCGTGCGGACTCCGTTTTGCGTGCGGATCCTGGCACCGTGCACCGTTTTGCGTGCGGACTCCGGCACCGTGCACCGTTTTGCGTGCGGACTCCGGCACCGTGCACCGTTTTGCGTGCGGACTCCGTTTTGCGTGCGGATCCTGGCACCGTGCACCGTTTTGCGTGCGGACTCCGGCACCGTGCACCGTTTTACGTGCGGACTCCGTTTTGCGTGCGGATCCTGGCACCGTGCATCGTTTTGCGTGCGGACTCCGGCACCGTGCACCGTTTTGTGTGCGAACTCCGGCACCGTGCTCCGTTTTGCGTGCGGACTCCGGCAGCGGATTTCGTTTTGCGTGGGGATCGCGTGGAGGCCAATTCCAAGTGTCTACGAGCAATTGGTGGCAATCGAGGTGGGTGGCCTTATCTCCAAGTTTTATGGAATGTACATTAATTCTATTAATGTAGGACTATGCATGATGGTTTATTTCCTTGTGTAGCATGCTAGATTGTTGGAATGGCTATCCCTTTATTATCGGATATTGTGGTTATCTTGGAACTTGACCTAGCACCCCCGTCATATGTTGTATGTGTAACCAGACTAGTAGAAAACCCTCACTTGGGCTAGGGTTATTTATGCTTAGACATCCACACTGTTCCTTCATCCCTGGACATAGTGTTTTCTCGCCCGGGTAGTGGGCCGAGAGGTCGGGACTTGCTTTTAGTGTGGGATGCTTTTGCACTCTTGCTTGGGAGCAGAGTGGAGTCTGGTAGTTGTAGCTGGGTTGCTTATCTGTGCCGGGAGCCGTTTGGGTAAACGGTAGTCCCGGGAGGTCTTGTTTCCCTGTTGTGCCGTCGTAGAGGGAGCCGTTGCGCAGACGGCAGTCCCGGGCCGTCGAGTATCTTCCGGTCCGCCCTGTTGGGAACCGTTGGGGTTGACGGTGGTCTCAGGTCGTTGAGTGTTGTCCGACCTGTCTTGTTACCCTGCGTTGTGGGTCGTTCCTGGCTGTGGAGTATCTCCAGCCAGTGAGCCTTGTGCTGCGAGCCGTTGGCGAGGCTAGTGTCTCGTGTTTCGAGTTAGCCGAGCAGCTGAGTCGTCGAGAGTTCTCCGACTGTTGTGCGAGGTATTTGGGGATCCTGAGTCCTACCGTTCTGAGAGTGAGCGTGGATTTTGACTAGCCTGCTTATGCCAATTTGTGATACTCTATGCCGCGCCGTTTTCCGCAGTTGGAGTCGCGTCCCTGAGATGCCGCTGTGGATACGATGGGCCTGTTGAGGCAGTTTTGCGCGAGGGGTGAGTTAGTCGGGCAGGACGCCCCACGTAAATCCCATCCTCATGGGGATGCGTGGTAGTGGGCAGGCGCGTTCCTAGTCGACAGGCGCAGGCTTGTCTGGACCCTATGAGGCAGTCAGTTCGATTGGGTCTTTTGAGCACCTTGGGTGCGAGTGGTCTCTTTTACTTTCATCTGTTCCACTTTTTGAGTATCTAGATAGAGGTATGGCAGCTGTAGAGTAGCTCCAGCTTTTCTTGTTCAGATTTCATTGCTCTGTTATCTTTTACCTCTAGTAGACTTGGTGGGCAGACCGTTGGGCTTGTTGACGGCACCCACTGAGAACTACTGTGGGAAGTAGTTCTCACACCCGTCGTGGTGTCTTTTTCCCCAGGAACTTCTTCTCCTGTTCATGTTGCTCCAGTTACTGATCCTTCTGACCGAGGCGAGGGAGTCGCGAGCTAGTTCCCTACCCGTCGTTGGAGAGTAGCGGTACCCCTTCAGAGGAGAGCTTCAGTAGATTAGTTACTTCTTTTCCTCTGTTGAGAGACCTTTGTTGTAAGATATAGAGTTGTACTTTATTTTACAGTTTGAGAGACTGATGTAGTGAGGATATTTTTGTAGTGAGAGCTTGTACACTGATGTACTTTATTGGAGACATCTCCCTTTGGAGTTTTGTATCAGAGGACTTGGTATACGATCGTATTTGGGAGATGGATATTGTATTATCTTCAGTTGTACAGTGTTTGGTTTCCAGTTCTTACTAGTTTACTTCCAGCTCTGATATCTGTATCTCTGTAGTTGATTCTTCCTGCAGGTTAGACGCTTCGTCTGTACGGCAGTTTCCGTACAGATGGCGGATCTGTTAGTGAGCCCAGGTCGCAGTTTCGACCCCGGGGCGTGACATCCCCACATATATAAAGGCATTTGCATAAAATGCTAAAAACTCCCTCCACAGCTAGTATTTAGAGCTGGGTCCTTTACAGGGACTTTATTTCACATATAGGTCCCTCTCCAAAGAACCTCACTAGATTCCGCACATAAAATGCGGGGACATTAATACAAATACGCCATTTTTCGTCATTTTTCACGCTTTTCGAGGCAACCGAGTCGTCAACCCGAAAAACGGACACCACCGCGACGTCCGGCTCGTCGAGACCTATCAAGTAGCATATTTGGTTCCTCAATTTAGTGCCCCTAAAAATATTCGATCCATTTTATACAGTAAATTCTACCGTATGTGTCACGCCCCGGGGTCGAAACTGCGACCCGGGCTCGCCAACAGATCCGCCATCTGTACGGAAACTGCCGTACAGAAGAAGCGACTATCCTGCAACTCAGATCTAAAGCTAAAAACCTATATCAGAGCTGAAACTAAAACCAAAAGCTATAGAATAAACTGAACATCAGGGAAAGAAAAAGAAACTCCACTAGTACGCAAATCCTCAAGGTACAAAGTGTTACAGAATGTCCAATACAAAAGTGGAGACAAAAAGAAAGAATACACCGGGTACATCTACCTCAGACACTCAAAGCTGGTAAGGAACTAATCGGCCGCGTCCTCACCTCGAGCTGCTGTCTCCGCGCGAACCAAGCAGGAACAGCCGCCTCCACCTGTCACCGCAGCGAGTGTGAGATCTACTGCAACAGGCATATCTCAGTGGGTACCGACGTCAAAGCCCACGGTATGCCCACTAAGTCTGCTGGAGACAAAAACAGATAGATAGATAGATAGATAGATAGATAGTGTATGAATGCTGGAAATGAATCTACCACTATATGTCTCAATACAATGCTCGATGGAAACAACATTTAAGAACATACACTACAACCACCCGCTCTAGTCGCTCAATCTCAGCGACTCCCACATAGGCTCCAGTCAAGCCTGCGGTGCTCGTCGACCAGGAACGCACCTGCCCATTACCACACATCCCAATGATGACGGGATTTACGTGGGGCGTCCTGTCAGACTATCACAATCTCACTCAGGTATCCATCTGGTAACTCGGCCAGTGGTATGTATCCATCTGGTAACTCAGCCAGTGGCAAGTACCCATCTGGTAACTCGGCCAATGGTGCGTATCCATCTGGTAACTCGGCCAGTGGCATGTATCAATCTGGTAACTCGGCCAGTGGCAAGTACCCATCTGGTAACTCGGCCAGTGGTACGTATCCATCTGGTAACTCGGCCAGTGGCAAGTACCCATCTGGTAACTCGGCCAGTGGTACGTATCCATCAGGTAACTCAGCCAGTGGCAAGTACCCATCTGGTAACTCGGCCAGTGGCGCGTATCCATCTGGTAACTCGGCCAGTGGCATGTATCCATCTGGTAACTCGGCCAGTGGCACGTATCCATCTGGTAACTCGGCTAGTGGCAAGTACCCATCTGGTAACTCGGCCAGTGGCACGTATCCATCTGGTAACTCGGCCAGTGGCATGTATCCATCTGGTAACTCGGCCAGTGGCAAGTACCCATCTGGTAACTCGGCCAGTGGTACGTATCCATCTGGTAACTCGGCCAGTGGCAAGTACCCATCTGGTAACTCGGCCAGTGGTACGTATCCATCAGGTAACTCGAATACCCAAAAATTATCACTCAGACGGAGAACCCTCCACGGCTCATTCTCACAACACTAACTCACTAAAAGAAGGTACTACATAGCTGGGACCGCCGTCACTCCAAACGGCTCCCAAAAAGACACCCCACTCATAGGCGAGAAGAACCGACTGACGCGGCAAAGGTCCGAGAATCCCGTTAGGCCGGTGCCTAGAACCCCAATCAAACAAGAACAGACTCTAGGCTCAGTCTATCGACGTTCTCGATCCTTTACCGTTCAGGGATTCGGCCCCTCTCGGTTAAAGTGGGAAAACAACTCAAACGCTCAAAAGACACCACTCACACTCGTGTCCAAGTCGGAGCAACATCCCTCGACAAAGGTCTGATAAACCCGCAAGAAATCCCGAACCCTCTACAAAGCTAGATGTATCACGTACTAACAACTAAGTTCAGGACCAGTTCTTGCAAAAAGGGTTCTCTCAGTTCATAAAAATGGCCCGGGAGCAATAACCGTGCCCACTAACAGGAGGGTGCACCAAAACAAGCCCGGGTTCCTCCAAACCTATAACGACTGTCTGGCAGTCACCAAATAAACAATAATGGCAAAAGGACCACGAAACCTTTGCATACGGAAGCATTATGAGCAATCTGTGATTTGGGAGAAAACCAACCCACCTGGAACGCTTTCCGTAGGCAACGCTGAAGTCGGTGAAGTGCCGGAAACTTAAACTGAAGAAACTCCGAAAAGCGCGCTGTCACGCCCCGAGGGTTTTCGTTCAGCGGAAACAGTACACAAAAACGGTCATTTGGCTCGAAATAAACCCCCCCTTTTTTTTAAAAAAAAGCTCTCTTCCTCGGTGCGTGCCCAGATCCGCCGCATACACAGGGTCACTCTGCACACGGACAGAGTCTCCCCTGTATATGCACGGCGTCGCGATCAGTACAGTGTCCAAACACAAACCACAATTCAATCACAACAGTTCAGCGTTCATTCATACAAACATACGAGTATTACAACTAAAGCATTTTAATGGCCGGTTGGTTTGAAAGGATAAATCCACAATTGTTAAAAACGGCGCCCACTCGACGCCTAGAATATTTTGAAAAACGGTTTCGAAAGCCACATAAAACCACAGGGTTTTGAAAACAGTGCCCACACGACACTCAGGTTTGGAAATCCCCTTTTTAAAGATCCATAAATCCACAAGGTTTGAAAACAGTGCCCACACGACACCTAGATTTTGAAAGCGGTTTTCGCAATTCCTTTTGGGTTTGTTTTTTTTGTTCTTTTTCTGTTTGAAAGCGGCCAACAAAGAGATAAAGGAAGGTTTATTAAATAAGCAGAAGTTGCCGACATCCTACCGACCCCACGAGGGTATCGAGAACCACACATAAGACTACCGTAATAAATGGAAAGCGTCAATAAGGAGGAAAAAACAATACGGGGTCTCCGTAGACCCGAAAACTCCAGCCTCGGCCTCACCGTCGCCTATCACTCTCCCCGGAAGGATCCTGTCACAGAGTGGGAAGTCAGCGACAATATAGAATAATAAGGAAAGCAGGAAAAAGAAGTGCGCCCAACCATAAACTATCCGGAGCAACATCCTCCCAAACTGGGAATAACCACGCACACCTGCATAACCTAATCCGGGCACCTACCCCGGCGTCCCCACCGAGCACCTACCTCGGTAAACCACGTCGGGCACCTACCCCGACGGGTCACACCGCTCGCACCTCGGCGCCTCAAACCCCCCACCTGCGGGGGCCCCCACTACGTCACCTCGTGGGTTTACACGGGTCATAGACCACTTTTCCGGAAAAGCACACCCTTAGCGGTGGCCAAACCGCGGGTGCGCGTGCTGCAGCCTCGAGCCAAGTAACCAACAATAATAGTATACGAGATAATAGTGACATAAGGACTACCAGATTAGTGTCAACAAGTACCTTGCAATTCTTCTTAATTTAACATAAAACAAAATAACTCGAATTGTTTAAAGTTGAACTACAACTGTCGGGAACCCGACGTTTGATTCCAAAATAAAACCCACCTCAAACACGAAGAAAGAGACGTGTGGAAACTCCAACCAAAATACCCTCGCCGCGCGCCCGAGCAGCTACAACAAAATTTATTCGTTAAAAACATCATCGTGGTTTAAAACACTCAAAAACGGGGCGAAACGGACTAAAAACGGAGCTTCTGGACCCTTTTTCTGAAAACGGGTGCACGGGTCCAGGCGTGGACCGGGTCCACGACGGCGGGCGGCAGTGGCGCGGGCCGGGAGCACGCGGCGGCGGTGGACCGGGCGTCTTGGGCCGGGCCGCGCACGGCCAGGAGCGCGCGCCGGGTCCACGGTTTCCCGCGGCAGCAGTGCGAACCGGGTGCACGCCCAGGGCGTGCACCGCGCGGCCTGGCGCACGGCCCTGTGCGCCGGGTCTGCGCCCCCGGGCCTCGATGGCGTGCACCGGGTGCACGCCGGCTTGTGTGGACCGCGGCCAGAAATCCCCTCCCGTGAACAGTGATTTCGGCTGCGGTTGCGACCCCGCGATCACGGCGGCTCCGGCGGTGACCCCGTGAACACGGTGACGGCGGCGGCGGCCTCCCGTTTAACCACGGCGGCGGCGGCCTCCCGTTTGGTCCCCAAAATCGCCTCGCACGCGGCACGAGACGAAGGAAAACCCACCCCGACATTACAAAGGATCTCCCCTCCCCGTTGCTCGAAACAAGAAATAGCAAGAAAATAAATTCACCGCTTACCTTGGTCGCGGCGTCGGGGTTGCAAGAAGAGGGATCGTCCCGGGGGGTGTGCGATCGTTCCTCCTCTCCTCGATCGCTTCGCCGTAGATCCCCGCACCAATCAATCGCAGGGAGAAGAGGAAGAGGAAGGGGAAGCAGTTCCTCGTCCGCGTTCGGGTACGGTTCGTCCAAGGTGGGGGTAGCAGAGAGTTATGAGGGTCGAACCCTAATTCCCCAACCGGAACGAATTAATTAGCTGGTCTGGCGCAACAGGGGCTTAACCCAAAATCCCCAAACTACCAAAAATTTAAACGATCGCGAAGCGGGTAGCGGGAAGAAATAAACCCAAAACCCCGGTCAACAGGAAATGAGGATTTCGAGTTCGAACCTGGGTTCGGCGTGCCTCGAAAATCGTGCCGGTCGCCTGGGCTGCTAACAAACTTCCGGAATTTATTGTGGGAGAATCCGGAGTCGGAAAAAAAATCCGGTCGCGCCGCCGCGCTCCGTTTCGCGAGCTCTAACGCCTAAAAATACCCGCGAGCCCCGACGGTCTACCAAGAAGAGAAGAAGAAAAAGATCACGCACCGGACCCCTCAAGCGCACAAGATGCAAATAAAACCCCAAATAAAGAACACCAAAAAAAAACACTAAACCGGCGGTTACTACACCACTCACCTCTTAAAAACGAGTTTCGTCCCCGAAACTCAATCCTGGGTTGCGGTGAAGAGATTGGGGTAGCACTCCCTCATTTTCGACTCCGACTCCCACGTCGCTTCTCGCTCCTCGTGGTTGCTCCAGAGCACCTTCACGTAGGGAATGGCTCGGTTTCTCAGCGTTTTACTTTCCCTTGCTAGTATCCGCACTGGGGTTTCCTCGAAGCTTAGATCCTCTTTCAACTCTAGTGCAGAGACGTCCAGAACATGTGACGGGTCGGAGAGGTATCTTCTGAGCATCGAGACGTGGAACACGTCGTGGACACGGTCGAGGTTAGGTGGTAGGGCAAGGCGGTAAGCCACCGGGCCGATGCGCTCCAGGATCTCGAATGGCCCAACAAATCGCGGGCTCAGCTTGCCCTTCAGTCCGAAGCGTTTGATCCCCCTGGTTGGCGAAACACGCAAGAGCACGTGATCTCCCACTTGGAATTCCAAGTCGCGTCGCCTACGGTATGCGTAGCTTTTCTGTCGACTCTGGGCGGTGAGTAGGCGCTGTCGAATGAGTCGTATCTTTGCTTCGGTTTCTTCCACTAAATCGGGTCCCAAGAACTTCCGCTCTCCCAAGTCGTCCCAACAGATCGGGGATCGACAACGTCTTCCATATAAGGCTTCGAAGGGTGCCATCTGTATGCTGGCCTGGTGGCTGTTGTTGTAGGCAAATTCCACGAGGGGCAAGTAGCGTGACCAACCGTCTCCCCAGTCAAGTACACAGGCGCGTAGCAGGTCCTCAAGGGTCTGAATCACCCGCTCAGACTGTCCGTCTGTCTGGGGGTGGAAGGCTGTGCTAAACTGCAGTCTCGTCCCTAAAGCCCGCTGTAGGCTTTGCCAGAACTTTGAAACAAAACGCGTGTCCCTGTCTGAGGTAATGGATGCTGGAACTCCATGTAGCCTCACGATCTCGCTGAGGTAAACTTGGGCTAGTCGGTCCCGGGTCCACGTCGTATGAATCGGTAGGAAGTGCGCTGACTTGGTTAAGCGGTCTACAACAACCCAGATCGTGTCGTGGCCCTGCTGCGAGCGTGGGAACCCCGTGACAAAATCCATGGTGATTTGATCCCACTTCCATTCTGGCACTGGTAGCGGCTGTAGTTTTCCTGCGGGTCGCTGGTGTTCCGCCTTGACCTGTTGACACACTAGGCAGTGGGCTACGTGTCGTGTCACATCCATCTTCAATTTTGGCCACCAGAAGGTCTGCTTAAGGTCCCTGTACATCTTCGTACCCCCCGGATGCGCCGCATAAGGGGCGCGGTGTGCCTCAGTTAAGATTTCCTCCTTTAACTCTTTCGAATCTGGCACGCAAATCCGCCCACGGAAACGTAGGGTGCTGTCGGCTTCCGTTGAAAAGTCGTTCTCTTGGTCGGGGAGGATCTTGTTTCGCACGAGCTGCAAGTAAGGGTCAGTCTGTTGCCCTTCCCGAATCCTCTCGAGCAGTGTTGGCTTGACTACCAAGGTTAGCAGTCGTGCTACCGTGCCCGCCGGTACCACTTCTAATTTCATACTCGCAAACTCCGCGATCAAGCTATCCTGCTCAGTTAACCCGCCTGCAGGTGTTGCTTCTTGTTGTGCTTTTCTACTCAACGCGTCTGCTACCGCGTTGGCTTTCCCGGGGTGGTATTGGATTGTCAGGTCATAATCCTTTAGTAGCTCCAACCACCGTCTCTGCCGCAAGTTCAGCTCCTTCTGGGTAAACAGGTATTTCAGACTTTGGTGGTCCGAAAATACAGTACAGTGGACGCCAAAGAGGTAGTGTCTCCAAAGCTTCAAAACGAATACCACTGCGGCCAGCTCCAAGTCGTGCGTCGGATAGTTCTTCTCGTATTCTTTTAGTTGCCTGGAAGCATAGGCTATCACCTTCCCTTGTTGCATCAACACACCTCCAAGGCCGATCCTCGACGCGTCGCAATACACTTCGTAGTCCTCTCCGGGGTTCGGTAGTACAAGTACTGGTGCACTGGTTAGCCTTCGTCTTAATTCTTCGAAGCTCTCCTGACATCGAGCCGTCCAAATGAACTTCTCCCCTTTTCTGGTCAAACGGTTCAGGGGGGCGGCTATCTTCGAAAAGCCCTCGACGAAGCGTCGGTAGTATCCTGCCAGGCCCAAAAAGCTGCGGATCTCCGTCACTGTGGTTGGCGGCTGCCAGCTGAGTACAGCTTCCACTTTCTTGGGGTCCACTGCAATTCCTTCTGCTGAGATTACATGTCCTAGGAAGCCCACTTCACGTAACCAAAATTCACATTTCTTGAGTTTCGCGAACAGTTTCTGGTTCCGAAGGGTCTGGAGAATCGTTCGCAAGTGATCCTCGTGCTCCTCGTCGGTGGTCGAATAGATCAGGATGTCGTCGATGAAGACCACCACGAACCGATCAATGTAAGGTCTGAAGATGCGGTTCATCATATCCATAAATACCGCGGGGGCGTTTGTCAGTCCGAAGGGCATAACCGTAAACTCATAGTGTCCATATCGGGTCCGGAAGGCAGTTTTTGGTATGTCCTCGTCCCGCACTCGAAGTTGGTGGTAGCCCGATTGCAGATCAATTTTGGAGAAAACCTTCGCTCCCCGCAGTTGATCGAAGAGGTCGTCGATTCTGGGCAGGGGATACTTGTTCTTTATTGTAACCTTGTTGATTCCCCTGTAGTCGATGCAGAGTCGTAAGCTTCCGTCCTTCTTTCGCACAAAGAGCACTGGTGCTCCCCAGGGCGACACGCTCGGCCTGATAAATCCCTTGTCCAAGAGATCTTCAAGTTGTGCCTTGAGCTCCTTCAGTTCCGCGAAGGCCATTCGGTAGGGCGCCTTCGTAATTGGCTGCGTGCCCGGTAGCAGTTCTATTGGGAACACCACCTCCCGCTCGGGGGGCATCCCGGGCAGTTCCGTCGGGAAAACGTCAGGAAAATCCCTTACTACCGGGATGTCCGACGGCGTCCCCGAGAGTCCGGTGATCATGTCCACCGACGCCAAGTAGGCCACGCACCCACCCTCTACCAGTCTCCTGGCTCGTGCCGCTGAGATGACCGCTGGGAAAGAGATGCTCTTGCACGCCAGATACGCATTTTTAGGGAAACTTGGTTCTTGAAGTTGCACCATCCGCTTCTCGCAGTCGATAAGCACTTGGTACCTTGAGAGCCAGTCCATGCCCAATACAACGTCGTACTCCTTTAGGGGAATTACCACCAAATCCCAAGGGCAAGGCAGTCGCCCTAGTTTAATCGGGCAGGTGGCCACCAGACTAGTCGCCTCCAGTGTCCCACCCGCCGTCTGGACCGTCATAGGGCTTTGGAGAGGTGTCTCCCCAAGGTCATGCATAAACACGTAGTCATAAGAGATGAAAGAGTGTGTTGCTCCAGTATCAAAAAGGGTTCTTGCACGGGAATTTGAAACAGAAGTAATACCTGCAAGCACATCCGCTGGTGGATCCGACTCCTGGTGGGTCATTGAGTAAACCCTCCCGCCCGCCTGCGTTTGCCTCTCCCCCTCTCGCCGTGGTGCAGGGGGTCTAGAAGTTGACCCCATAGGGGCCTTTCCTCGTCCAGATAGCTGTGGTGCCGGTGCCGAAGCTGCTGAGGTAACCGCTCCCTGGATCAAGGGGCAGTTGTGGCGGTAGTGCCCCTGTTTACCGCAGCAGAAGCAATGATCATTACGCTGGGGGCAAGCGGACACTTGGTGCGCTCCCCCGCATATCACACAGGGCCTATCTCCCGGCCTCGGCCCTCCTGCCGACGCGCCCCGAGGTCCTGTCTGCAGTCTCCACCGTTTGGGGGGTCGGCTCCCATTCGAAGAGCCTCCCCCCGGGCTTTGCTGTTGTCGTTTCCGGTCCTCCTGTCGCGCCGAGTTCTCCCTTCTGGCGCGAGTGACTGCAAACCCGCGCTCCACCGTAGTGGCCCTGTCGACCACTTTCTGAAAGGTGTGCAAGTCAGCCGCTTGCACCACCTCGAAAATGTTGCTCCGCAAGCCATCGACGAAGAGTTGCGCCTTGTGGGACTCGTCCCTCACGACGAACGGAACACAGTTAGCTAGTCTCACGAATTCACGCTGATACTCCATGACTGTCCTGCTCCCCTGCTGGATGTGGTTCAAGTCATCCTCCAACTTCTTTTTGACGCTGTTGGTGAAGAAAGCGCCAAACAGCTCCTGTTTGAACGTCGTCCAGGATGGGAGTGCGGTACGTGTGGTAGGGTCGGGGCGTACTGTCTTCCACCACAAGCGGGCATTCCCTCCCAAGCAGTGGACCGCTAAGGGAACCCGCTCGTGGTCCTCCATGAGTAAGTCTTCAAACAGTTTTTCCATTGACCCCACCCAGTTCTCGACGACCCAAGGGTCGGTCGTCTCTCCGTCGAACACGGGCGGGTCGTACTTCTTGAAGTCGGCCAGGTTGGCCCGTACCCGCTCTCGCTCAGTCAGCCCAGCTGTCCCCTCCCCCGCGGCGGCGGCAGCCACGGTAGGGGAAGGTGTAACCATAGTCTCTTCCAGCGTAACCCTGCTGGTGGTCCCCGGCGCCGGTGCCGTAGTCGCCGCCGGCGGCGCCGCTGCTGGCGCATTTGGCCCCTGCGGAGGGACCGGGGCGGCCGTCACTGTCGCAGCCTGCTGCCGTTGCGTCAGCTGACGCACGTGGTCCGTGAGGGTGGCCAGTTGCCCCGCCATCTCCCTCATTTGCTGCCGCAGGAGCTGATTCTCCGCGGCCGCCGACGTCGTGGCATCTGCTCCGGTGTCCTCGGTGGATGATCTAGTACGGGCCATGTCTGCCACACACAAAAAGAAGGTCAGCTTTAGCCTTTGCTAATAAACAACGGACCGCCAATCAAGAGAAGGACTCAGACTCTCCCCCCCCCCCCCCCGATCACTCACGTCCTAACCTCCTAAGTCCCATCCATCCATTCAATTGCAGTCCAGTGAGGTATTCCCACGGATGTCGGCACCAACTGTTGTGATTGATCAACAAAAAAAACGCTCTGATACCATCTTAATCTGTCACGCCCCGAGGGTTTTCGTTCAGCGGAAACAGTACACAAAAACGGTCATTTGGCTCGAAATAAACCCCCCCTTTTTTTAAAAAAAAAGCTCTCTTCCTCGGTGCGTGCCCAGATCCGCCGCATACACAGGGTCACTCTGCACACGGACAGAGTCTCCCCTGTATATGCACGGCGTCGCGATCAGTACAGTGTCCAAACACAAACCACAATTCAATCACAACAGTTCAGCGTTCATTCATACAAACATACGAGTATTACAACTAAAGCATTTTAATGGCCGGTTGGTTTGAAAGGATAAATCCACAATTGTTAAAAACGGCGCCCACTCGACGCCTAGAATATTTTGAAAAACGGTTTCGAAAGCCACATAAAACCACAGGGTTTTGAAAACAGTGCCCACACGACACTCAGGTTTGGAAATCCCCTTTTTAAAGATCCATAAATCCACAAGGTTTGAAAACAGTGCCCACACGACACCTAGATTTTGAAAGCGGTTTTCGCAATTCCTTTTGGGTTTGTTTTTTTTGTTCTTTTTCTGTTTGAAAGCGGCCAACAAAGAGATAAAGGAAGGTTTATTAAATAAGCAGAAGTTGCCGACATCCTACCGACCCCACGAGGGTATCGAGAACCACACATAAGACTACCGTAATAAATGGAAAGCGTCAATAAGGAGGAAAAAACAATACGGGGTCTCCGTAGACCCGAAAACTCCAGCCTCGGCCTCACCGTCGCCTATCACTCTCCCCGGAAGGATCCTGTCACAGAGTGGGAAGTCAGCGACAATATAGAATAATAAGGAAAGCAGGAAAAAGAAGTGCGCCCAACCATAAACTATCCGGAGCAACATCCTCCCAAACTGGGAATAACCACGCACACCTGCATAACCTAATCCGGGCACCTACCCCGGCGTCCCCACCGAGCACCTACCTCGGTAAACCACGTCGGGCACCTACCCCGACGGGTCACACCGCTCGCACCTCGGCGCCTCAAACCCCCCACCTGCGGGGGCCCCCACTATGTCACCTCGTGGGTTTACACGGGTCATAGACCACTTTTCCGGAAAAGCACACCCTTAGCGGTGGCCAAACCGCGGGTGCGCGTGCTGCAGCCTCGAGCCAAGTAACCAACAATAATAATATACGAGATAATAGTGACATAAGGACTACCAGATTAGTGTCAACAAGTACCTTGCAATTCTTCTTAATTTAACATAAAACAAAATAACTCGAATTGTTTAAAGTTGAACTACAACTGTCGGGAACCCGACGTTTGATTCCAAAATAAAACCCACCTCAAACACGAAGAAAGAGACGTGTGGAAACTCCAACCAAAATACCCTCGCCGCGCGCCCGAGCAGCTACAACAAAATTTATTCGTTAAAAACATCATCGTGGTTTAAAACACTCAAAAACGGGGCGAAACGGACTAAAAACGGAGCTTCTGGACCCTTTTTCTGAAAACGGGTGCACGGGTCCAGGCGTGGACCGGGTCCACGACGGCGGGCGGCAGTGGCGCGGGCCGGGAGCACGCGGCGGCGGTGGACCGGGCGTCTTGGGCCGGGCCGCGCACGGCCAGGAGCGCGCGCCGGGTCCACGGTTTCCCGCGGCAGCAGTGCGAACCGGGTGCACGCCCAGGGCGTGCACCGCGCGGCCTGGCGCACGGCCCTGTGCGCCGGGTCTGCGCCCCCGGGCCTCGATGGCGTGCACCGGGTGCACGCCGGCTTGTGTGGACCGCGGCCAGAAATCCCCTCCCGTGAACAGTGATTTCGGCTCCGGTTGCGACCCCGCGATCACGGCGGCTCCGGCGGTGACCCCGTGAACACGGTGACGGCGGCGGCGGCCTCCCGTTTAACCACGGCGGCGGCGGCCTCCCGTTTGGTCCCCAAAATCGCCTCGCACGCGACACGAGACGAAGGAAAACCCACCCCGACATTACAAAGGATCTCCCCTCCCCGTTGCTCGAAACAAGAAATAGCAAGAAAATAAATTCACCGCTTACCTTGGTCGCGGCGTCGGGGTTGCAAGAAGAGGGATCGTCCCGGGGGGTGTGCGATCGTTCCTCCTCTCCTCGATCGCTTCGCCGTAGATCCCCGCACCAATCAATCGCAGGGAGAAGAGGAAGAGGAAGGGGAAGCAGTTCCTCGTCCGCGTTCGGGTACGGTTCGTCCAAGGTGGGGGTAGCAGAGAGTTATGAGGGTCGAACCCTAATTCCCCAACCGGAACGAATTAATTAGCTGGTCTGGCGCAACAGGGGCTTAACCCAAAATCCCCAAACTACCAAAAATTTAAACGATCGCGAAGCGGGTAGCGGGAAGAAATAAACCCAAAACCCCGGTCAACAGGAAATGAGGATTTCGAGTTCGAACCTGGGTTCGGCGTGCCTCGAAAATCGTGCCGGTCGCCTGGGCTGCTAACAAACTTCCGGAATTTATTGTGGGAGAATCCGGAGTCGGAAAAAAAATCCGGTCGCGCCGCCGCGCTCCGTTTCGCGAGCTCTAACGCCTAAAAATACCCGCGAGCCCCGACGGTCTACCAAGAAGAGAAGAAGAAAAAGATCACGCACCGGACCCCTCAAGCGCACAAGATGCAAATAAAACCCCAAATAAAGAACACCAAAAAAAAACACTAAACCGGCGGTTACTACACGCGCCGCGCGCGCAACCCCTGCCGCGAACCTCGAAAAATTCTCGGAAGTTTGAAAAAGTCCCTCGAGTCCGAACCAAACATTCCAGCGCATCATGATTCCATTACAAGCTTCCATGGACACATCCATAATCCACAGTGCACTAAAGCCCTTGCTCAGCAATTCAACAAATATTTAAGTCCACCCTTTCATTTACACAAGACTAAAGTACTCAACCTGCTTATATAACCCAAATACACTCCAAAACACATACATAAACTTCAGTCCAATAAATACTTGCTTCCAATGCACACCCTCAAATACATAAAGCCAAGCTACATCCAAAAAAAAATAAGTTCCACTTAGGTACCAAACAACTCTACCAGCTTCAAACATTAAGTCCAAATACATAGAACCAACAAACAAGGATTCTAGTACACTTAAATCCTTTGAAGCACCATAATCTGGAGTCAACTAAAAACTTCATCATCAACATCTTCATTATCTTGGTCATCATAATCATAAACATCATCAGACCACCAACATCAGCAATCGATCCGGGCTCCCAAGATCCCAGCGATCCAACGCAGCTGCAACAACAAGGGAGAAAGAAAAGAGATAAGGACCAAGGATCAAAGCTAAAACCAGCTCTCAAAAGCCCTTGCTGCAAAAAACCCCGCGCGCCCACTCGCACAGCATGCAGCAGCCGCCCCCAAAGTACGCCGCAAAGCTGCAGCCCGCGCGCTGCCAAGGCCTGCCGCGCACAGCCAAGGTCGCCGCGCGGCGGCCCAGCCTGCTGCGCGCGCGCCTAGCGCGCGTGCAGTGCACCTGCGCGGCGCGCTAGCGCGCCCGCGCGGGGCCTGCGCGGCGCCCAGGCGGGGCCCGCGCGGCGCCCGCGCGGCGCCCTGCGCGGTGCCCGCGCGGGGCCTGCGCAGCGCCCTGCGCGGCGCCCTGCGCAGCGCCCGCGCGGGGCCTGCGCAGCGCCCTGCTGCGCTTGCCCGCGCAGCAGAGTGCACCAGCCGCGCGCGCACTCTTGTGCGCGCGCGCGGCTTCCCCCCGGCACGATCCAAACAGCAACACGAGCCTAGGGACGAGCAGTCCAACCATCACCCTTCTACAGAAACACTAAGAACCAGCCTAAAACCACCATTAAAGACCCAAAAACCCCAAGCTCCAACACAGGTACATTCCTTCCGAGAGGTTCCTCGCGCGCGCGCCGCTTGCTCCGCTCGGCTCCCATGGCTTCAAGCAGTAAGTCCAAGCTAGGGCATACCCCCTTTCACTTCTTCTCTTCAACCTCCTCTTCTATTTCCTCCCTTGCTCTCATCTCTCTCTTCCTCTGTTTTCTCAAAATCCTCTGTTTCATTTTGAAGATGGAGACGATGACGTGGCATGTGCTAATTAAAGAGGATACTAAAGTGGGTGGTTGGCTGCACTAAATGCACCAATAAATTAACATGATCCTCTAATTTAAAGCCTACTCTAATCCACCCCCAAAACCAAACACATATCATCAATCCTCTCTAATTCCATCACAGGTTAAATTATCAATAAAATAGTAATTAAATAATCCATTTTAAGCTCCATCAACTCACTTTTTATTTCCGGGGCCTCCGCACGGGTCCGAAACCTCCCGAATTCCGCTGTAATATGAAAACACACATACTCAAAGCTTTTTCTCCCCAAAAAGCCCAATCGTAGTGTCGGGGTGCTCAAACTAAAAACCGGCTCCAAAATTGTCAGTTCCGACTCACCTTTCGCTTTCGGATCCTCCGCGTCAGTCCGGAATCTCCCGAACTTCGCTGTAATCTGAAAATATATCTGTTCCCAGTGTTCCCAAATTTTCTGTACACCACGGTTGAGTCGGGGCTAACCCAAAAATCAGTCCTCAATCGGCGCACAATGCTCGGAAAAACTCCGAATCAAGCTGGGGCTTCCGCTTAGATCCGAATCAACCCGACATCATCTGTAAACACACAAGCAACATGCCCGAGGCAATTTATCCACACCACGCCATCTCACGAGGTCGGTGCGCTATCCGAAATCCCGGTATTCTACAGTATGGCACGCATCCCAATGCTCCAGAGCTGTCAAACGAAAATTCCATCAGCGCCACTGCGCTCAAAATGATGACGCCATTCAAATCGACTACCTGGATCGTTGGATCCGGACTCCAGACTGTGAAGACCCAAATCTTCAAGGTTATTACAGTGTGATCGACAGCTTGTGGAGGCCTATTTCAGTGGATAGTGTTGGTTGCGCGCAAATCGGACCCGAGAAACGGATTCAGTGCGAGAAATGGATCAAGATTGTCTAATGGGGAGTTTCGCCAAAAATTAGAAATGGATTCTTGCAAAAAGGACTTCGTATTTGGATTCGGCGCGGAAAAACGTTGGAAATCGGCTATTTGGTTGTTTTTTTCGGAGTCCGAATGAGCAAAAACGGGCAACCGGAAGTTCGGGGGATCTTTCTGGCGCAGGGGGGAAGGCCGTGGACCGGGGTGCCACGTGTCGGCATCCCATTGGTCCGGTGTTGGAGCGCGGTCCAGCGGCCGTTGCGGGAGGACGCGTGGCGGGCCATGGTTGGGCCCGCCGCCACGCGCACGTGGGCGCGCTGCGCGGTCCCCCGCGTGGGGACACGCGGCGCGCGCCCGTTGGTGGCGCCGCGGCCACCCGGATCAAGCCACGTGGCTTGATCCGGGCTGCTCGTCCCGGGCGACATGGCGGCCCGGATGGCCGCCACGTGTCCGGCCCGCCAGGCCGAGCGGGCCGGGCCCGTCCTGTAGCTGCAGGGGAGAGGGGGAGGGGATTATTTTGTGTTTTCTTCTTCTTCTTCTTCCTTTCTTCTTTTTCCTCCTCCTCCTTCTCCCTCTTTTGATGCTACCAACTTTGGGGACTTCTGCAGGGGACTCATATGCAACTCTCCTTCATTTTCTTCAGCAAAGAGTTGGGTTTTAGAGGCTTCATCACCATCATCTTCTCCTTGAGGCAAGCTCCACCATTGTTGCTGTTGGTGGACCTTCCCGTCGCGTTTCAGTACGAAAATTCCCCAGGCTTCATTTCTTGGAATTTCGAGCTCATTCTTGGTTCTACGTTTTCACAAGAGGTAAGGCTACAATCTTTGTATTCAACTCTCCCCTCAGATCTCATGTTTTTATAGAGTTTTAAGGCCATCTTTGGGACCCTTTGTTTCAGTCTGGACTTTTGGGCATCCTTTAGTATTTTGGCTTTTCTGAATTGTAGGAGTGGAATTGTTGGATGATTTTTGCGGGGAAAATTCCAGGACTCGAAGATCTACAATATTGGTAAGTACCATTTTCCCTAGATCTGAGCTTATGTTGGGGTTTATGTATAATCTTTGGAACACCTTGCTGCATTCGTGCACAGATGGAACTTGGTGGATAGTTCAAAGTGTTTATGGGTTTTCTCCTCCATCCGAGCATGAAATTTGGAGTTCTTTAGCTCAATTTGTATCTAATCTCGACAAGGAATCCTATGGTACCTCTCTTGCAGGATTTGGAGTTCAATTGGTTAGGTAACATTAATAATCTTTCCAAGTGTTGTTTTATGGATTACTGCAGTCCCTGTTTTAGTTTTAATTAGAGCAATGCACCTTAGAATGCAGATAACTTTGTGGATACAAGGTCTTTTTCAGAAATTCAAGTTGGGACTTCTTCTTAACTTCAAGGTGAGCAAATTCCCTTTTGTAATCTGTGGATAAATCCCTTTGGATAAGCCCCTAATTAAGCTTGGAAATACTAGAAAGTTTATGTTAGCAGTTTTTGGATAGCATTGTGATTTTGCTTCATTTGAATGTTAAGGGAAATTGATGGTGGATTTTTGAGGACTTGAAGATGGTTGTATGAAAGAGGGCATCTTTGATTTACTGCTTGGAACTTCATCTTGAGGTATTTGGGGCTGCACTTACATCTTCTTAAACTTAATTTCAATTGCTGAAATTCTGAAATTTGATTGCGCGGTGTGCATTGTTTTAGTGATTGTGCCCAATCCGTGAGGCGGATTTGGATGATTTTCGTGGCATCGGACTTCTGGGAGGATAAGGATTACTCATGCCAAATTTCAGCTACAGCGGGCAGCGGATCATCAAGTTTCAGGTGGGTGGTTGTGCTTTGCCGAAAACAACGATTTACCCACTCGGACTATTGGTTTTTCCCCGTGGCATAGTTGATTGTTGTTCTCTTCCCCTTGGTGTGATATGTTTGAATATCCATGTTTAGATTAAGTTAATTGATCCTCATTGTATACATAAGTGAATGAATAGTTTGATTGATGTTGCATCATCTCATATGAAGTTGATTATAAGTGATCATCCTTAAACCTATGCTATGTGAGGGTAATTGGGAAATTAATCTTCAACCTACACCTTGTGATGAATGGTTAACATAATTATGTGAGAATGATGGTGATAGTTATATGTGAATGGTTGTTTGATTTATGTGAGGACTTGATGGGATTATGTGACAAGTGCCCGGTTGCTTATGTGAGAAGGACTTGGTTGATTTATTTGAGAATGGTTTATGTGAGAGTAGTTGGTTTGGTGATTCTTAGTCCCCACTTGGTGATATGAATTATAGTTGTCGATTCTTATCCTATAATGTGTGATGTTGGGCATAGAGGTTGATTCATAACATATCCATGTGAGAATAATTAGCTGATTGATCTTTGATCTAGCTTATGTGAAAATGGGTGTCAAGGTTGGTTATTGATCTAGTTGATGTGAGAATGACCTATGCTTTTGATTTCTAATTCATTCATGATAAGATGGATATCATTGCGAGTTGAGGCCTATTCCTTATGAGACTAAGCTTTGTTCATGACTCCTAATTCCTCCAAATAAGATTGGATGTTGTTGGTCTAATCTGTCACGCCCCGAGTCCGCCAATTTGTACGGTTCGGGCACGCCAACAGACCCGCCAATCGAGTAAGACCTGTTTCTACCCGAAAAGAACGGTAACATCCATAATAACACAACCAGTGTATGCGGAAGCTGTATATCAGAGCACTAAAAATCACTATAAATTTAAAACTTTCATTCAATAACGAATAGTTAATGCGGAAATGAAAGCATACAGGAGTGAACCATAAATTAAACTTACTACACTTTACATTTCTGAACTTGCAAATAAAATTATTACATTTCCTTTCCATAAATTCCTCACTATACAAGGTTCACTCAAGAAATACATAAATGGGATACCTCTGCTAGACCCTCTAGGTCACCATGCTGCTGGGCCCTTGCCCCTGTCGTATGCCTCGCTGTCTGCATCTGATCCGTCTCGACCGCTGCATCCATTCCCGAACCTGTGGGGGGAGTCACCCAAGGGGTGTGAGAACTTCATCTGAGTTCCCAGTGGGTTCAACCACCGAGAAAAAGTGTCCTACACCACTTGGTCCAATGGAAGCAATAATAATAGTGCTAGGAAACTAAATCCTCAATATCAAAATGCAGCTATGCAATATAACATATCACTACACTATCTGTGTATAACCATCTACCCAGCACTACTCTGTCTAGCCACACTAGGCTGCTAAGCACCAACTCGGCCACTATGCCGCTGAATACAGGGTCCAACTAACCCGGCCACCTTGGCCACTCTATTTTTCTTTATTCTTTAGATTCTGGTGCTTTAGTTCAAGTTAACCCTCGGAAATTCTTATCCAACGGGCCCGAGCCCGGTAGTCTTGCTACCATAAGATAAGATTTCTAAGGTTGCCGATAACACCCGCAAGTGTTACCCCGCTCAACGGGGAACTTGTCATACGGGTCACTGCCCGGGAGAGGGACACTGCCCATGGCTCTGACAAGATCTACGTTTCACCCCCGAAGGTACGCCCATTTATCTTTTTATATTTTCTTTCTTTTCTTTCTACTTTAGTTCTTAGCCTCTTTGCCTTTGAACACTTGCTTTCCTTTCTTATTCAGGCTTATAGCTCCCTTTTTGCCACTGGCAAATCACTTTCTCTTTTCTTTGAGCATTTAGCTCCTTGCTTTCACTTTTAGCCATTCGAAAGTACCTCGTCCGACGGGTCACTGCCCAGGGAGTCCTGCTCCACTTGACGAGTCTCAAATTCGAAGGCGCCAATTACATTTTCTTTATGCTTTTAGCCACTTTTAGCTTGCTTTTAATCTTTGCCTTTTAGCAACAATTTTTTTCCTCTTATCCTAGGTCTTGCCATAAGGATAACTAGAGAGTCTCCTGGACTCTTAAACATTTCTCTTTTATTTCTTTAACTCAAATTGAAGTTAAAGTTATTATCCATTTGCCCAGACACCCTATGACCTTCTAGGGTTATATTTGACCAACTCTTTAAACTGGGGATCTCATCCCACATTTCTGATTCCTCACTGAATCCTAGAGTTAACTAAACTCTGTTTTCCTGCTTCACCATTAACTTAGAGTTACACTGACTCTAATTCCATGTTCCACTGTTATCTTAGAATTACATTGACTCTACTTTTCTGTTTTCCCTTTCATATCTCCACACTTGATCCACCTTTTCCATCCTCCTGATTCCTTACTGAATCCTAGAGTCAACTTGACTCTATTTCCTGTCTGTGAGTTTAAACTCTTCTAGCTCAACTTAGGTTCCCTTTACCTAAGTCCCATGTCATACTTGTCCTAGAGTTCCATGACTCTATGCTGACCTCTAGTTCACCTTAGGTTTCCTTACCTAAGTTCCATGTCATACTCATCCTAGAGTTCCTTGACTCTATGTTGAACACTAGTTCTCCTTAGGTTCTCTTTACCTAAGTTCCATGTCATATACACCCTAGAGTTTTCTGACTCTATGTTGATCACTCTATCCAGTGTCCTTAGGTTATCACCTAAGACCATGCCACTCATCCTTCCTAGGATAACTCCTAAGTTGATGTCACTCGTCAAACCCCTAAACTAGGTTTTCTCCTAGTCTTACTACCAACAAGTTCTGTTCCCTTATATCACATGATTCCTAGGGTTGTACCCTAACATGATCACAGTCATCAAGTAATTACTCATTTCTACGCATGCAATTATTTTCATATCCATCATAAAAATAATATTTATCCTCTAAGTCCTTTTTGCACATGAAAATGAATTATCTCCTTTTGGCAACCGACAGTTGCATTTATCATCTGTGTCCATCTACACATACAAATTTATCCCCTATTGTGGATAAATCATAAATATCACTTTTCCTCTAAATTTCTCTACACATGCACATATATCATCTGTTATTGGCAACCAACAGTTGCTCTTTTCATCTGTGTTCCTCTAAACATACAATTTTATTCATAATTACCTAACGCCTCTAACAGGCTACTATCATGCTTTGAATCGAAAAGCAAAGGAGCAAGGGGAGAGGTCACCCAATTTCGGCAGAATTCCCCACCTTGTAGTGTACCCAATTGCTTGTAGACACTTGCAATTGGTCTCCGCGCGATTCCACTTGTTCCCTCGAGCTTGCACGCAAAACGGTGCACCTCTCTCGAGTCTGCACGCAAAACGGTGCACGTCCACCAAACCTGCACGCAAAACGGTGCACATCAGAAAAACTCACACGCAAAACGATGCGCGCCACTTCAGTCGGCACGCAAAACGATGCGCGTCAACTCAACCTGCACGCAAAACGGCGCACGTACCTCAAATCTGCACGCAAAACGGTGCACGTTCGACTGTAGGGTTGCACGCAAAACGATGCACGCTTTTCTAGTCCTGCGCGAAAATCGATGCAAAATATTAGGGTCGGCACGCAAAACAGTGCGCGATAACACGATCGACACGCAAAACGGAGCACGTACCTCGGGTTGGCACGCAAAATGGTGCACGTTGCTTTTTCCACGTTGCACGCAAATCGGTGCACGTTTTTCTATCCCTGCTCGAAAAACGATGTATATTATTAGAGACTGTACGCAAAACGGTGCGCGATAACACAACCGGCACGCTAAGCGGAGCACGTACCTCGGGTTGGCACGCAAAACGGTGCACTTTTCTTTTTTAATGTTGCACGCAAAACGGTGCACGTTCTCCGAATTTGCGCCCAAAACTGTCCATTTTCGCCGAATCCGCACGTAAAACGGTGCATTTTCTACAGCTTGCACGCAAAACGAGACGCGCCAAAAATGCCCGTGACAGTCCGTGCAGCAAAACGGCACAGCATACACGGTCCCTAACACGCATGTGGGCATGGGGTCAAATCCAAAATCCAAAAGAAAACCTCAAAACTGTGCCAAAAATACCGCAAAAATAACACGCGGGACTTACCTTGTACAGTCGCGCCTTCCATCCGATTTTTGAAGCATTTCACGCGCTTCACGAGGTCGCCGACGTCCCGCCGCACACCACGAAATCCTCTCTCTCTCTCTCTCTCTACGGCTCGGGTAGAGAAGAAAAGAAAGGAGAGGAAAATGGTGCGGGGAGAAGGAAGGAAAGAATAAGAAAAGAAAAAGAAGAGGAGAAAAAAAATTCAATGGACCGGTTACATGAACCCTCCAATGGGGAACCGCCATGTGGCGGTCAATTTCGAATTTGAAATTCGAAATTGACCGCGCGCGCCTTCTGCGCCGCGCGGGCGTGCGCCCCACGCGGGCCTGCTGCAACCCGCAGCAGCCAGTGGGGCGCTGCCACGTGGCGCCCCACCGGCCGCGCTCGCTCGTGTTTTATTTGTTTTTCTCTCGTTTTCTGTCCGTTTTTCGCCCGTTTCCGTCCAAATTTGACAGGCGGCTTCGTTTCAGCTTAATTTATCACAGAAAATTTTAAATTTTCAGTTTGGGCCATTTCTGGGTCACCAAAAGTCCCGCTGTACCCAGAATCACTGGCGGACCCTGTTCTCGCAATCCGGGTATCCGATCCACGCGAAATTTTTCCTGGAACCTTAAAACATAATTACGAAGCTTCCGAAATTTTCTCAGAATTTTTTGACACTGTTGGCGGAGCCCGTTCTCACTATCCGGCCTCCGATTAACGCGAAACTTTTTCGGTGGCCTTAAAACATATTTACAGGGCTCCCGTAATTTTCTCGGAATTTTCCGACACAGTGAATTTTCCACTAAAAATCTGAGTCCCCTTTCTCAAATAAATTTTTAGATCTCTCCATTTTAACCCGATTTGGGCCCAACTCGCGTCCAAATGTTCATTACTTCCCCAACTTTCATAACACTAGTATTTCATACCACCTTTATTTACATTTATTTATGTGCCGAAAATCCGGTACTTTACATTCTACCCCCCTTAAAATAAGTTTCGTCCTCGAAACTTGAATCACATCTCGACTCCTACTTGATCGAGAGGGAGGAAATCTTGCCCTCACTACTGGGCTCACTAAAACTACACGAACAGCTCATTCGTGGATCCCCATTTCCAACCAGGGGAAATCTCAAACCTGATGTCTGGCCATTTTCACTAAGTAGGCGAAAGACACCGCTGAGCACTTGCTCTCTCAATTGCCACGAATGACCCAGTCTTTGTTTGCGAAATTTCCACTTTAATTTCGCCATCATCTTTTTCACAACGAGGTTGCATCTGCAACCAGTTACACTTACCGCATTTTCCGGTCGCTCAGCTGCCTAATGTGGAGGGTAAAGGCCAATCCACGAGTCCTCAACTATCACACACGCTACAAGCGCTCCATGTCCACGGGTTATCAGCTAACCCGATATCTAGGTCTATTAATAGGTCCGCAGACCACGATCCAATAGGGGCCTATAGCCCAACTAGTCCAACACTGTACAATGACTCTCACTAGCACAAAGATCCAATCGTCATACGGGTAGATCCACACTTAGGATTGCTACCCCAGCACTCCCACTAGGAGCTACAGAACCTCGATCACCCCTAGCACTACGGCCTGATCATATCACACACTCTCGGTGTACTAACAGCCTCAAGGCTCACACGTGGCATTTCACGTTCCTGGGTCGTCGCTCGGACTACCGCCCCGACCAAATCTCTATCATGCCCCGCCATCAGGTCTCGGGCCGCTGTCTCTCACAGCTGACTGCGCCTGCCCACTGGGCTACAGGCCCACAGTCCACAAACATGGTCCAGGCACGGATCGTCCACAAGCGAACCCGCTAATCGTCGCCACGCGACCACTATGCTCCACTGAGCAAAATCAACTAACAAGTCGTCAATCCACGACCCAAACTCTCTATCTCAACTCTGGCCACACTGGGCAAAGGCTAATACACCACCTAATCAGCTCTCTCTGGCTAAACCGTACCTGTGCTCTATGAGCACCTAAACAGTTGGGCGTCCTACGCCCCTACGCTAACTTGCGTAATCCAGAATGTTAAGCAACTTGCTTAAACACGCGCGTAACTCCTGTACACCTCTCCCAACTGGGTTGAGGCACCAAAAATAACTGTCCACCAACTCTGGTGATCAACTCGCAAAGACTACGGTGGCAACCCTTGCCATTACACCGATTCATCAGAACGGCGCCACAAAACTCTCGCTCTTTCGAGAGGTTCCCGCATCCTGAAGCCTACTCTGGGCCTCACCAACTCTACTATGCGGCAACACAGCCACAGTTGTCGCGCCACACGGTTACTACCGTCATCAGGGGCAAATTCACGCCGCCAGGCTCGTAAATCTTTCTTGCCCTAACCCTCGGGGCACTGCAACTTGGCTCTCGCGACATAGCGATCACCATTTACCTCGCGAGTCGGTCTCTTACTGGACCTTACTAACCATACTTTGCCAGCAACCTAGCTGACACAAGCGTAAAACACCCTATGCTGAAGGTGTTAGCTGCGCCGACAAAAGTTCGGTGGCCACAGCCATTTCTTTACTGTCGCCCCTACGGGCGGCGACGCCGTATACCTATGCGTCATTTATGCAGCCTCAACTTGTTGCGCTATCAGTCACTGGAGCCCATCTATCTGCTCCAACTGTCACGCTGACGTTACTCTTAGGCATCGAAACCTGTCTTCCTGTCGGCGGGGAATTTCCGCCGACGGCAAGAAGTCTGACCTGCTGCTGGACCACTCCAACAGATGCGGTTCCCTGCTATCGCAGCTCGTATACGTCGTTTGACCCCGAGCCCTCTCGTGACTCGGGTCAAAATAGGTGCGTCTCCCTATGTGGTGTCATCGCTAATATGCACACCACAACGACACAACCAGCCCAAATTTAGCCATTTGAGCAACGCGCAGTCTATACACCGACAAAAAGGCTCGTTGACCCAATCATGCGAAAGTATAAGAGGGTACTCCTTTTCATCTCCAACATTACGTTGTCGGCCGCCAACGTAATATCCGAAGGATGAAAGCTCGTCGCCCTCGATCAGTCCCAATATCCTTTTTGGGAACAACAATAATCAATCAATTACTTTCGCCCAATAATCCACACACTCTCTCGTGCTAATCCCTAGGGTCTCCCTAGGTTGCTAACCACCTAGGACTATTCCTACGCTCTGATACCACTCTAATCTGTCACGCCCCGAGTCCGCCAATTTGTACGATTCGGGCACGCCAACAGACCCGCCAATCGAGTAAGACCTGTTTCTACCCAAAAAGAACGGTAACATCCATAATAACACAACCAGTATATGCGGAAGCTGTATATCAGAGCACTAAAAATCACTATAAATTTAAAACTTTCATTCAATAACGAATAGTTAATGCGGAAATGAAAGCATACAGGAGTGAACCATAAATTAAACTTACTACACTTTACATTTCTGAACTTGCAAATAAAATTATTACATTTCCTTTACATAAATTCCTCACTATACAAGGTTCACTCAAGAAATACATAAATGGGATACCTCTGCTAGACCCTCTAGGTCACCATGCTGCTGGGCCCTTGCCCCTGTCGTATGCCTCGCTGTCTGCATCTGATCCGTCTCGACCGCTGCATCCATTCCCGAATGTGTGGGGGGAGTCACCCAAGGGGTGTGAGAACTTCATCTGAGTTCCCAGTGGGTTCAACCACCGAGAAAAAGTGTCCTACACCACTTGGTCCAATGGAAGCAATAATAATAGTGCTAGGAAACTAAATCCTCAATATCAAAATGCAGCTATGCAATATAACATATCACTACACTATCTGTGTATAACCATCTACCCAGCACTACTCTGTCTAGCCACACTAGGCTGCTAAGCACCAACTCGGCCACTATGCCGCTGAATACAGGGTCCAACTAACCCGACCACCTTGGCCACTCTATTTTTCTTTATTCTTTAGATTCTGGTGCTTTAGTTCAAGTTAACCCTCGGAAATTCTTATCCAACGGGCCCGAGCCCGGTAGTCTTGCTACCAAAAGATAAGATTTCTAAGGTTGTCGATAACACCCGCAAGTGTTACCCCGCCCAACGGGGAACTTGTCATACGGGTCACTGCCCGGGAGAGGGACACTGCCCATGGCTCCGACAAGATCTACGTTTCACCCCCGAAGGTACGCCCATTTTATCTTTTTATATTTTCTTTCTTTTCTTTCTACTTTAGTTCTTAGCCTCTTTGCCTTTGAACACTTGCTTTCCTTTTTTATTCAGGCTTATTGTCACGCCCCGGGGTCGAAACTGCGACCCGGGCTCGCCAACAGATCCGCCATCTGTACGGAAACTGCCGTACAGACGAAGCGTCTACCCTGCAAGTCAGATCTATAGCTATAATGTATCAGAGCTGAAAGAAAACCAAATAGCTACAGAAATACACTGAACATCTGATATAATAAAAATCTCAATACAAAGTCTCTCAGCTACAAAAGTACAAGAATCCTCACTGATCTCTCAGAATGTCCAGTACAAAAGTGGAGTCATAAAATACCCAAGGTACATCTACCTCTGACTCTCAGTGCTGGTAAGGAACTAAATGGCCACGTCCTCACCTCGATCAGCTGTCTCCGCGCGAGCTAAGCCGGAACAGCAGCCTCAGGAAACCTGTCACCGCAGCGGGTGTGAGAACTACTGCAAAGGTAGTTCCCAGTGGGTACCGTCTCAATATCCACGGTATGCCCACTAAGTCTACTGGAGGCACAACAGATAGGTATGCAGATAGATAGATAGATAAAAGCTGAAAGCAGGAAAGGAACTACAACTAGCATATACCACATCATGCTCAAGAAAACTCAACTCTGATCCTGCTATGCATACACCCTCACTACTAACATGCCTCAAGTATCATGCTCAAAGGAAAAACTCATCTAGGAACATGCTATGAAACTCACTCAAACATATCACCCAATCCCAATGACTGTCCCTCTTTGGACCAGTCAAACAAGCCTGCGCTCATCTACTGCCGCGCATCCCGTAGGAACGGACTTACGTAGGCATCCACTGCCGCACATCCCGGAGGAACGGACTTACGTAGGGTGTCCCTCTAGGACCATCTCAGTAATCACATCGCAGCCTCGTCAGGCTCGGTATCATCATCGCACCCGGGGCGTAGCTCGAGGGGAGCGACCCCACCGAACTCAAGTATCTCAAGTATCTCAAGTATCTCATAACTGGCATAAAAAGCCAGGCTCAGCAGGCTATAATCCACGATCAAACAGATCGGATCTCAATGCTCAACAAGCATACTCAGTCGTAGAAAGACTCCACGACTCGAACAGGAAAGCCCAACACTCTCACAGCTATGTCGGAGAACCCTCAACGACTCAAGGCTAAAATACACGATCAAACAGATCGGATCTCAATGCTCAACAAGCATACTCAGTCGTAGAAAGACTCCACGACTCGAACAGGAAAGCCCAACACTCTCACAGCTATGTCGGAGAACCCTCAACGACTCAATCTGATAATGCACGCCCCGTGGCTGAGTCGGAAAACCTCCACGACTCGATCTGCCAGAGCCCCCAAAACTCTCAAGGCTAAGTGGGAGAACCATCTCCACCACTAAATCAGAACACGATCCATGATCTAGAGTAACCCAATCAGGGAATACATCCTCAATACCCCGCGAACTCAAGTATCTCAAAACTCTCTCATGACACTAGAAAGTCATCTCATAATGCTCTAAAAATCCACTCGGCCCTCTGGCACGAGAACACATGCATCCTGAACCTACTCAACCCCTCGGGAAGATCTCAATATTTTAAAACTCTTTTCAAAACCCAGTTTTCATTAAAACAGGTCCGACGATTTTTAAAACGGTTCAGATGCCAATAAAAAGCCAACTAAACATGCAGTCTAGTGTCAAATCACTTCTAGATCATGCTAAAAATATCTGGGGCTTGCAATTGTATTCCTACAATTTTCTAGGCAACTATCAGATTTACCAGCTATGCAAATAATTAAGCTAAACATGATCAACATGCATTCAATAGCTTTAAAGGGCATTCCATACATCTTGAAGAAATTCCAACCCACCTCAAATGCTTTCCGAAGGCCGCGCCGAAATCGGTGAAGAAACGGGCGAAAAACTGATGAAACTGCACTGTGCCTCCCACGCGCGCGCGCGCCGTCGCGCGTCGGAAAAATCCACGGAGCTCCGATCAATCCTCTATCACACTCCCAAAGGTCCCAGCATGCCTCTGCTCAGCTCAAAAGGGTCCCTCACACGCGCGCATGAAGCAGACAAAACCTCGGATTTGCGCAGTAACCTCCCTGCTTGCACCCGAGAGCACAGGGAGAGAGGGAGAGAAAGGATGGAAATTAAGCTCAATTCTCAATCAATTCCATCAATAAAACCCAAGAGGAGAAATAACGAATCCAAATCCACAATCTCCAACAATTAATTTACCTCAATTTGCCCTCGCGCGCGCACGTTGACCCGGTCAACTCTCACAAGCAGCTCCGATGGACACCCTGCTTCATCTCCTTCTACTTCCCCTTCTTCTTCTTCTCTGGCAGCAAGAAAGGAAGAGGATGGATGAGAGATGGGAGATGGGTGAGGGAGCTGGTGTTCAGGGGTATATAACATGACGGGAGTGGTTGGAAGCCCATACCTCAACACTGTGCACCAATCCGAGCTAATTCTGGGCATTCCCCGAGTCTGTGTACCGGTACCAGCATGTGGGTACCGGTACACCCACCTTGGTTCCGGAACTAGGTAGCTTGTTCCGGAACCAAGCCACCCAAAAACCAAAACAGCAGCCTGAAGCTTCCAACCTCGCGCCGACAACTCACTTTCTCGCCTCGGGTCTCCCGCATCACCCCGAAACCAACCGAACACCTCTGTAAAATCATAATACACATGTCCCAAGGGATCAACTCACATCAAACCCATCCATGAAACAAATGCTCGACCCGCAAGCTCTCAATCCGACGCCAACTCACTTTTCTACAAAAAAGCTTCCGCGTAGCTCCGGGACCACCCGAACCTCTCTGTAAATACAAACAGAAACTGCTAAAGGTATTTTCACAATACCAGGCTGCCACGTGGAGTCGGCACACTGCCCGAAGCTCCGGTACTCTACACTCTCCCCTCCTTTTAACGGTTTCGTCCTCGAAACCCCAAAACTCCAAAACTCAGGAGGGTGACTCAAATAAGTGGGGATATGAAACTCTCAGCTCAAACTCAGGCTCCCATGTGGCCTCTCGCTCCTCATGATGACTCCATAGGACCTTTACAAAAGGTATGATCCGGTTGCGCAATTCTCTCGTCTCTCGAGCAAGAATCCGCACCGGTCGCTCCTGATAGTCCAAGTCCTCATCTGACTCCAAAGAAACGAAGTCCAAATCATGAAAGGAATCCAAATCCATACTTCCCTCAGAACGGATACACCAACGTCCTCGTGGGTACTTGCCAAATCATGGCGGTAGCGCAACTCGGTGAACAGCTAATCCAATGCGCTCTAACTCCTCGAATATGCCAATAATTTGCGGATTCAACTTCCCGCGAAATCTCAAATCTACACATTTCTGCGGATAGTGATTCTCAGAAGTCACCAAAACTCCCTGCTTCCAGTTGGCATAACTTTTCCGTTGCTCCTTAGCAACCACAATGCTGAGAGCTTCACAAAAGCATTCTTACATCCATCTACAGGGTAAGAAGTCCAACATCGGGAACAACACTCAACCCCTAACTCTCAAAATCAGCTCTCGGATCTCGGAATCCACGAGCACACAGATGCGGTCCTTGTACTTCAGTACTCCCGCTGCATTCACTGAGAAGTTCCCTCTCAATCCCGTCCAACGGAGTGGGCTACGAGTCCAAAACACAAGTTTTTGTCACATTCCCGGGGAACACCACCTTAATCTCAACTCGCCTCAATTACTCTTTCAGCGGCATTGCCCCAAATCAAATTCCTTCTGAGTAACCCAGTACCTCAGGTTCTAGGATCGATAGATATCTCAAATCTCTCTCTATCTCAAGCAACTATTCACAATGATGTTAATACCATCCACAGCTTGAACTCCTCAAGGTTATGCTGGCACTGCTTAATCCACAACTCTGGACCTCTGTCACTATCATGGGTCCAAGCCGAACCTAAACGGCAACACTCTTCGCCGGGTCCACTGTCACTCCTGCGGCTGTAATAACATGGCCTAACCACAAAATCTTCCGAAGTCTAAGAGCAAATTCTCTTACAACTCGGCATCAACTTCTTCTCATAGAAGTTGCAGCACTATCCTTAAGTGCTCCTCGTGCTTAAACTCATCTCGGAAACCAAATCCGATATAATCAAATCAACTGGCCTTGTATAAATTTAACTCAACTACTAGCACGGCAACTCACTGTAGAGCTCAAACTCACACTGGTTCTACTGCCCGGTCCAAGTACCGCCGGAACACACAAGTCCTCAAATCCAAAAGGCCGCAGGGCCTTAGTCAATCCGCTTGACCTCACTGTTTGCTCAAAATGTCTCTATCGGGTTCAGACTCTATCTGGCGCAGCCCTCAGCTGTAGGGTTCCACAAAGCCTTCAATGTCCCGCAAGGCATCGACCCAACACGATCCAAATCTAACTGCGCTCGAATCGTCACAGCACTCTCACCGTTGTGCACTCACAACGTGGCATCACTGCCGTATACCAACGGCATGGCATCACCACCGTGTATCAACGGCGTGGCATCACCACCGTGTATCAACGGCGTGGCATCACCACCGTGTATCAACGGCGTGGCATCACCACCGTGTATCAACGGTGTGGCAACACATCCAAAATACCAATCTCTCGGATCTCGGTCTCACTAAACGGCGGCATCAACATCAGACCAGGTAAACTCCTGTCCGGGATCACACAGGCGATAAAGATATTCCTTTAGTCCCGGTGCTGCAGTAGGCACCTCTTCTACCGGCGCTAGCAAAGCGACACGACCACGACTCAACCTCTGCCGTGCTCTAGCATCCTCTATAACCACACTCCTCCTGGCCAGGTCCACGGAGGGTCATTGTCCACTCTCGACAATCCAAGATAACACAACATTGGGATAACCAATCCCTATCCAACCTTATATCAACATCTCGGAGCTGATGTAGGACTAACAACTCTAGGATCAAATCCAAGGTATTATCTGCACTGGCAGGACTGGCAACACTCATCCATGTGCTATACGTGATCTGGAACCTGATCCTCACGTGCACAAGCCAACAGTCCCACCTCCGGCCCACACGCAGCTATCTTTGCTCTAGTAAAGCACACACCAGCGGTGTTGGCATCAACATGCTCTAACTCCGATGACCATAAGCAACCAAACTTGATAAGACGCGATCGACTATCCGGCGTCCTCTAATCGGCTGCACAATTCATCCACAAGATGATGGTGGCCATCGCTCAATCTGCCTCGGCATCTCGGCTCAATCAGCCTACCGGTAAGTCGGATGAACCGCTGCATCCTGAAGGGGTAGTGGGGTGCCGTCGCAGGCGGCAAATCCAAGAACACCACTCTGGGACCCTCTGCCTGAAGATGTCCTAACTAAGCACATGAAAAACATCGCCCTCATCCTGAAGTCACTCTATGGCGAAGAATGCGGCTCCCCGTAAAGACATACTCATCCTAGCACTGCTGCCGGTGCCTCGGCTGTCGAGAACCTCCTAGTCTCTGTCTCCTCTGAGACTCATGATCCTGTGACTGGAATCATGGCAACCTCGATCCACTCGACTATCCCAAAATCAGGCGATACTGGACATCTCTCTCTGGAGCTAGTCCCTCGCTCTACATCCCACTCGGACATGATCACTGACCTCAGTCAATCCATCGGGCATGCACTACCGCTGCATCTGAAGTCGCTCGTCGAGAATATCCAAAATGATAACGTCTCGAAGCAGTCCCCTCTCAAACATAATCAACTATCTGGGCCTCATCCTGGCAACATGGGGCACACTGCTCAACCGTCGAAGAAACTCGCTCCAAGTCCTCGACCGCTCTCCCGGTGGTTCAATAGGACAACTCGAAGCCACCAACTCTCGGCGTCCCTATCCAAAGTGCATAACCAAGTGCACCCGATGCTTGTCCTGGATAACAAGTCCTCAAACACTTCCAAAGCGGCAATCCAGTTCTCGGCCTCTCGAGGCTCCAACTCTGCCCTGAAATCTTTAGGGGATGGAACTGGCGGATGCACAACTATCAATCAGCAATCTCTCGCTGCTCCCGCACTACTCACAGTGCAACCTGGGTCGAAATCGCCAATGTCGCGGCCGGAAGTACTACGGCGATACCTCAAACGATACTCTCTGCTCAAACATGCGCATCACGCGCTCCGTGTTCTCTTCCTGGCGCCGCGTCGCCTACACAACTGAACTACCTGGGCCCGTAACTCGCAGACCTCGCTCTGCTCTGTCCATTCAGCCCCCCGCTGTTTGGGCTCCTCATCCAAGGTCAAACACGCCCTCGCCGCTGCACGGCATCAAAGGGCCAACAAGAGGAACAGTCACGGCCAACCAAACCACAAACACTCTCGACCCAATCAAGCGAAAGTCTATAACATGTTAACCGTTCTAAAGTATTATGTTGTCTGCAGCCAACATAATCACTTTAGAGAATAAACATGCAAAATCACTCGCCCCAATCCCTCGGGGGAGGTACAAACTCAATCAGGACTCTCGCTAAAATCACGTCTCTCACGACAGTCATCCTACTGTCCAACCAATAGCCTAGGGTCACTAAGTCCTCAACGACCTATATTCCTAGGCTCTGATACCACCCTAATCTGTCACGCCCCGGGGTCGAAACATGCGACCCGGGCTCGCCAACAGATCCGCCATCTGTACGGAAACTGCCGTACAGACGAAGCGTCTACCCTGCAAGTCAGATCTATATCTATAATGTATCAGAGCTGGAAGAAAACCAAATAGCTACAGAAATACACTGAACATCTGATATAATAAAAAATCTCAATACAATGTCTCTCAGCTACAAAAGTACAAGAAATCCTCACTGATCACTCAGAATGTCCAGTACAAAAGTGGAGTCATAAAATACACAAGGTACATCTACCTCTGACTCTCAGTGCTGGTAAGGAACTAAACGGCCACGTCCTCACCTCGATCAGCTGACTCCGCGCGAGCTAAGCCGGAACAGCAGCCTCAGGAAACCTGTCACCGCAGCGGGTGTGAGAACTACTGCAAAGGTAGTTCCCAGTGGGTACCGTCTCAATATCCACGGTATGCCCACTAAGTCTACTGGAGGCACAACAGATAGGTATGCAGATAAATAGATAGATAAAAGCTGAAAGAAACTATAGCTATCATGTCTCAATCATCATGCTCAAGAAACTCTACAATGATGAAGATGTGCATACACTCGCTACTGCTAACATGCCTCAAGTATCATGCTCAAAGGAAAACTCATCTATGAACATGCTATGAAACTCACTCACACATATCACCCAATCCCAATGACTGTCCCTCTTTGGACCAGTCAATCAAGCGTGCGCTCATCTACTGCCGCGCATCCCGTAGGAACGGACTTACGTAGGCATCCACTGCCGCACATCCCGGAGGAACGGACTTACGTAGGGTGTCCCTCTAGGACCATCTCAGTAATCACATCGCAGCCTCGTCAGGCTCGGTATCATCATCGCACCCGGGGCGTAGCTCGAGGGGAGCGACCCCACCGAACTCAAGTATCTCAAGTATCTCAAGTATCTCATAACTGGCATAAAAAGCCAGGCTCAGCAGGCTATAATCCACGATCAAACAGATCGGATCTCAATGCTCAACTAGCATAACTCAGTCGTAGAAAGACTCCACGACTCGAACAGAATAGCCCAAACACTCTCACAGCTATGTCGGAGAACCCTCAACGACTCAAGGCTAAAATACACGATCAAACAGATCGGATCTCAATGCTCAACAAGCATACTCAGTCGTAGAAAGACTCCACGACTCGAACAGGAAAGCCCAACACTCTCACAGCTATGTCGGAGAACCCTCAACGACTCAATCTGATAATGCACGCCCCGTGGCTGAGTCAGGGAAACCTCCACGACTCGATCTGCCAGAGCCCCCAAAACTCTCAAGGCTAAGTGGGAGAACCATCTCCACCACTAAATCAGAACACGACCCATGATCTAGAGTAACCCAATCAGGGAATACATCCTCAATACCCCGCGAACTCAAGTATCTCAAAACTCTCTCATGACACTAGAAAGTCATCTCATAATGCTCTAAAAATCCACTCGGCCCTCTGGCACGAGAACACATGCATCCTGAACCTACTCAACCCCTCGGGAAGATCTCAATATTTTAAAACTCTTTTCAAAACCCAGTTTTCATTAAAACAGGTCCGACGATTTTTAAAACGGTTCAGATGCCAATATAAAGCCAACTAAACATGCAGTCTAGTGTCAAATCACTTCTAGATCATGCTAAAAATATCTGGGGCTTGCAATTGTATTCCTACAATTTTCTAGGCAACTATCAGATTTACCAGCTATGCAAATAATTAAGCTAAACATGATCAACATGCATTCAATAGCTTTAAAGGGCATTCCATACATCTTGAAGAAATTCCAACCCACCTCAAATGCTTTCCGAAGGCCACGCCGAAATCGGTAGAAGAAACGGGCGAAAACAGACGAAAAACTGCACTGTGCCTCCCACGCGCGCGCGCGCCGTCGCGCGTCGGAAAAATCCACGGAGCTCCGATCAATCCTCTATCACACTCCCAAAGGTCCCAGCATGCCTCTGCTCAGCTCAAAAGGGTCCCTCACACGCGCGCATGAAGCAGACAAAACCTCGGATTTGCGCAGTAACCTCCCTGCTTGCACCCGAGAGCACAGGGAGAGAGGGAGAGAAAGGATGGAAATTAAGCTCAATTCTCAATCAATTCCATCAATAAAACCCAAGAGGAGAAATAACGAATCCAAATCCACAATCTCCAACAATTAATTTACCTCAATTTGCCCTCGCGCGCGCACGTTGACCCGGTCAACTCTCACAAGCAGCTCCGATGGACACCCTGCTTCATCTCCTTCTACTTCCCCTTCTTCTTCTTCTCTGGCAGCAAGAAAGGAAGAGGATGGATGAGAGATGGGAGATGGGTGAGGGAGCTGGTGTTCAGGGGTATATAACATGACGGGAGTGGTTGGAAGCCCATACCTCAACACTGTGCACCAATCCGAGCTAATTCTGGGCATTCCCCGAGTCTGTGTACCGGTACCAGCATGTGGGTACCGGTACACCCACCTTGGTTCCGGAACTAGGTAGCTTGTTCCGGAACCAAGCCACCCAAAAACCAAAACAGCAGCCTGAAGCTTCCAACCTCGCGCCGACAACTCACTTTCTCGCCTCGGGTCTCCCGCATCACCCCGAAACCAACCGAACACCTCTGTAAAATCATAATACACATGTCCCAAGGGATCAACTCACATCAAACCCATCCATGAAACCAATGCTCGACCCGCAAGCTCTCAATCCGACGCCAACTCACTTTTCTACAAAAAAGCTTCCGCGTAGCTCCGGGACCACCCGAACCTCTCTGTAAATACAAACAGAAACTGCTAAAGGTATTTTCACAATACCAGGCTGCCACGTGGAGTCGGCACACTGCCCGAAGCTCCGGTACTCTACACCTCAGCCAAAACATCCTGTGGCGTTATGCCAATCACTCTCAAGCACATGGTCAAGATACCGAGCTGCCACAATTACCATTAAGTCTACCGGTAACTCGCAGTCTCTACTGCACTGGACATGATCCAAAAGTCTCCTCCACATGCACAACAACAACAGACACCTGTACCTCTAGTGCACGTGGTAATAATTATGCCTCTAGTCCATGTAGGAATGCAACATGCTCTAACTCCGGCTGCTGTGATGAAATCACACTTGCAACAACTCCATCCTCTGCCGTGGCGCCCTCCAACCGGGCGGCACAAATCCACCCGTTCGATGCCGGCGGTTGTCGCTCAATCTGCAAGGAAAAATCTAGACCAAACACAAAGGGAGCACGACCTCTGTCTCTGCCCACACTGAGGCGACGAATAAGGTCCTCCATAGATAACAAATCCACGCTACCGCTGCGCCACTCTGATATAGATGCTGATGCGGCCATCGGGGTCCACCCGATCTCTGGCATCTCAGGAACCCGTCATCCTGGAAAAGAAATCAGAAGTGCCTTTGCCGGCCGATTTGTCCTCCATCACCCGGCGCCAAGCGCCAATATCCAGAACTCGCTTATTGCGGCAGATCCCTGACCAAAGGAACTGCAGCACCACGCTCCATACACAACGGCTACTCTATCGAGGCATCCAAGATCCAAAATCTATACAGGAGGGATCGAATAAACTGGAAGGTATCCTGGCGCAATCCACTCCCAGTCTCACATATCCTATGCGCCTCGTCCCTCGAAACCTGGAGCGCACAGTTCAACCACTGGATAAACTCTCTAGTACAGGGAGGCTCTCAATTGATCACTCCATCACCACCAACCACGACTCTGCCTCCGAAGGCTCCGAACTACATCTTACGAGTTGGGGTGGTTCATCTGCCAAATCTGGCTCAATAGATCGATCATGTCCCACAGCTCCTCTGCTGTCAACTATCCACCCTGCCTCGGTGCCTCGGCACTAAACATTGGAACGGAGGGGGCTACTCACTCCATCGGTGCCACAGCAATCCCCGCCCCTGAGGATGCTGTAACCGGGTGGTCTCAAAAAGAAACACTGTCGAGCTGCCCGTTGTTCCGACAACAGTGTCACTAAAACCCGCTGCTCGCTCACTCTGCCGCTGATAAGCCTCTAACAATCCTGTCATCTGGGTCCAGGGCGCTCTGACCTCAATCCGGGTATCCGGCCCAAAACCCACCGCTCAAGCTCAACTGCTATGATAGGAAGTACACGGGTCAAAACCCAGCATCGGGGAGACACAGCTCGCCACGACGAAACTGGAAAACAGCACAAAACAACGCTCGACCCAATCCAGCGAAAGTCTAAAGCATGTCACCCCTTCCACAGCATTATGTTGTCTGCAGCCAATATAATCACTTAGGAGAATAAACATGCCAATCACTCTTCCCGTCCCTTGGGAGAGGTATAAAACTCAATCAGGACTCTCGCTAAAAGTCACGACTCTCACGAAGTCAACTAAGGGTCAAACCATAAGCCTAGGGTTTCTAAGTCCACCACGACCTACAACCTAGGCTCTGATACCAACCTAATCTGTCACGCCCCGGGGTCGAAACTGCGACCCGGGCTCGCCAACAGATCCGCTACCTATGCCAAACCTGCATAGGCGAAGCGTCCTACCGGCAAGAAAAGTGCTACAGCTAAACAGATATCAGAGCTATAATATAAAATTGCTGTAAAGATAAAATCATCCACTGTACAACTGGAAAATAATACAACAATGTCCACCTCCCAAAAATGGTAATCGTACAAAATCCTCAGATACAGAACTCATAGCTCAACAAGGAGGTATCTCCAATAAATACAACAGTGTACAGGCTCTCAATACATATAATCTTCACTACAACAGTCTCTCAAAAGAGGAAATAAAACAACTAATCTACTGAAGCTCTCCTCTGAAGGGGTACCGCTACTCTCCAAACATGGGTAGGGATCTAGCTCGCGACTCCCTCGCCTCGATCAACAACCGCAGAATCAGCAACACCCGCTAAGACTCTGCAAAACAAAGGAGAGGAAGGAAAAAGAAGGGGGAAAACCCCCAAAGGGTGTGAGAACTACACCAAAAAGGGAGTTCTTAGTGGGTACCACCGCCAGGACCGACGGTCTGCCCACCAAGTCCTCAAGAGACAAAAACTAACCAAAGCCGTAAAGACTGATATAAAGAAGTTGGAGCCTCTCAACAGCTAACATGCCTCTAACTAAATGCCCAAACGGGGAGAACCAAAGGATGGTATACAACTACTAGCACATGAAGTGCACAATCGACCCAATCGATAGACTAGTAATCACTGGCACTGCCTGCTATGCCTGCTATGCCTGCTATGCCTGCCATGCCTGCCATGCCTGCTATGCCTGCCATGCCTGCTAAGCCTGCCATGCCTGCCTATGCCTGCCTATGCCTGCCATGCCTGCTACGCCTGCCTATGCCTGCCATGCCTGCCTATGCCTGCCATGCCTACTATGCCTGCCATGCCAGCTATGCCAGCTATACCTACCAATGCCTGCCTATGCCTGCCTATGCCTGCTGTGCCTGCCTATGCCTGCATATGCCTGCCTATGCCCTCTGTGCCTGCTTTGCCTGCCTATGCCTGCCTATGCCTGCCTATGCCTGCTGTGCCTGCTATGCCTGCCTATGCCTGCTGTGTCTGCTAAATCGGGTATGCGGGCCAACGCATAACACCGATAGGGGAAAGGAGTCTCAAGGACTCAAAGGTGTATGCCAAATCGTGTATGCCAGCCTACCCATAACACCGACAGGGGATAGGAGTCTCAAGGACTCAAAGGTGTATGCCAAATCGGGTATGCCAGCCTACGCATAACACCGACAGGGGATAGGAGTCTCAAGGACTCAAAGTGTGTATGTGCCTACCAAATCGGGTATGCGGGCCAACGCATAACACCGATAGGGGATAGGAGTCTCAAGGACTCAAAGGTCTGAGTAACAAGTATCTTAGTAGAATAAATCAGCAGGACTAGATCGTGACACTGATCTAAGTGGGAAAGCCCAACCACTAAAGAAAGCCTCGGTCCTCAATCAGATGCACCAATAAATATCCGGTCAACCGCCCAATGTCCGTGGTCTCCGCAAAACCCTGCCAACCACAATCCAGCACAACCCGTCCCTGACACCAATGTCCTGACTACACTACCCCAGACCTCTGCTCGCACCCGAGCAACATAGACCGCCTGACTAACAAAGGAGGAGAAAGGGAAAAGTATGGTTTCTCCTAAGTCAAGTTGCAATAAGTAGTGTAGCAGTAAAAGATGGCCTAACTACATGTCCATACAAGCATGCTTTTGTCCTCAGAAACGATAAAAGTGGGTGAAGCATATATTAGCAAAGCATGCTAAAGTATTCCTACTATGGTATACCAATCTTACCCAAGTAGGCCATTCCTTGCTTACCTCTCGCTCATATCGGTTGCACATCAAATATGCCTGCTATCAGTCATAGAGGGGTGACATCCCCACAGGTGTACTTACATTCACCCTAATGTAAGAACCTTAAACAGTTACCAAATTAAGCCTACCCACCTGAAGTGTTCAATCCAAGGCAAACCTGGGTTCGGTGAAGAGCGTGGCCACTTGCTCGCACAATCCGCTGAACTCGTATCCACGGTACATTTCGCGCCACCTCGACTCCTTGCAGTGTTCCAAAGACACTCGCGAACCCTCCTGGTGTTGGGTTATATATAATTGGATCTAAATAGGGGAAAAAACACCTAGAGGGGGGTGAATAGGTGTAAACGTTAAACACTCAAAAAATCATTGCGCAATAAAACCCAATGCGGAAATAAAAATAAGCACGCAAGATTTTTACGTGGAAAAACTCCAAACCTGAGTAAAAAACCACGGGACCGATCACACGGTGAAATCCACTAGAATTAAACACGTACAAGGTGATATACCGTACTCACAGACGACTCAACCTTTTCCATACGCTCCTAGTAGATCTTCTCCGCTCGCTCCGCAACTCTCCTCGAATCCACGATCAGCGCCCAACGCCGAATCCACGACGTCCGACCGAATCCACGGTCTTCACCCAGTAGCACGCTTCAAATCCACGAACGTACCTCGCTCCGAATCCACGAGAGCGGTTGCACCTTGAATCCACAAGGCCACGCGAGTCCACGCGCCGATTTTGGAAAAATCGTTGTTTTTTGGGTGGTGATGATCCGCCGAATACTTAGATTAGAAATAGATCGGAAATACCATCTAAGTATTCATTAATTTGATTCTACTCAAAATCTGAGTTTGGAAAACCTAGAATCAAATTAATAATATAGATGAAGAAACATAGAATTAAATCTAGTATTTCCTTTCTTTTCTATATGTGGATTTTTCTATTTCGGTCGTATTTTTCGCTTTTTGCGTCGTACCCTAAAAGATGAATTAAAGGGTCTATTTATAGGCTAGAAACCGTTGGAAGAAGATAAGAATCAAAAACTAACCTTTTCTGGGATTTTTCACGACGACGATCCGGATCGGATTTCGGCGATCCGTATTGCAGTAACGAGACAGATAGTTTCCTGAAAAACAAAGGTTCGGGATCCGGATCGAAGTGCCTGATCCGGATCGATCATACAATTCAGCAAAAACCCATGTTCGGGATCCGGATCAGAAAGGGCTTGGATCCGGATTGAATTTGCGTATGAACTAACACCCTTCGGGATCCGGATTGGAATGTCTGATCCAAATCCTGAACATGTCCCATGTCCAGTTTTTGATTTTTATGCAATTAAAAATTCATCCAAGTGTTTCTACACTATAACAAGTATTCGGATCACCAAAAATAATTAGTTAAACATACCTGATCCTTTTGAATTCTTCTTTCTTGAGATTGAGTTACATGATCCCAACTTCTTCATCTTCAATCTTCAAGACTTAATACTTTCACGAAATGCGCCAAAACAAATTCCTTAACAATCTCCCCCTTTGGCGGTTTCGTGACAAAACACAAATCCACTAAAGAAAATTCAAAAAGATATTTTTGTTGCTATCACCATACAACAAAAATTTACAATGGAGATCCAAAATAAAATACATGAGATAAACTCCTAAAACAGACTCTAGACTTAGACATCTGTACTCTCTGCAAAAAGAAGCAATTCTTGACAAAACAAGATCATTAGATACCTCAAGAATTTTTAGCATTCAAAACCTAACAGAGATAGAGTTTATACTCACTATGACATTTTACGAATTTAGATATGTAATAGGATCAACAATAAAACATCGACATATCTTCTAAGCAATAAAATTCAAGATGTCATAACTTTGTTAGTAATCAAACAACTTTAGTAATCAAACAACTTGTTAGTAATAGTACATGCCCAAATAATTAGTCAAATAGTTAGTCGGGGCATGCATTCAAACACAATACAAAACCACAAGTTGTGATACTTACCTTCATAGTTCAAAGTTCACAGAGTTCACATATCATTGTTCATCATTCATTGTTCGTTTCTCTCTCCCCCTTTTTGTCACAAAATCAAGTCAAAAATACAAAACATAAGGAGAGTTAAAAGTTCAGAAAATGTGAAAACTAAATCTAAAACCTGTACAAGAAATCAGACAACATTTAGTTATCTGAGTCTGAATTATCTGAGGCACTATATCCCAGTTTGTTCAAAATTTCTTTAAGCATTCCCGAAATCTTAGAACATTCCTGTTTCATCTTATATATGTCCGTGGACCTCTGTCTTAGTTCCATAGCCAGTTTTTCTTGTTCTTGATTGATGGAAGACACTAAGTTTGCTTTTTGGTCGGTTCTTCTGGAGGTTGAAGAACGTTGTGTGACAGTTGACGGTGCAGTTTCACCTTCATTCCACAGAGATCTTCTTGGCAGAGAATGTGAAGTGTCACGAGGTTGATTGATTTGAATTCCATTGTCTCGCGAATTCTTTTTCCTTGTGTACTGCTTGATTGTTGAGGAAGACTTCATCATCTTCTTGTTCTTTAGGTAAAACTTATTTGCGTCATCAATACCTTGTTGTACTTCATGAAGACATGTGTCCCAATCTTCTTCGTCTTCTGATTCAGTTTCAGTTCGAAGGATATTCTTTGTGTCCTCTTGGCATGGTTCAGCTTGTTCCTTTTGTGCTGTGACATTGACATCCCTTTTGTCAATGCATTCCCGATTTTCAAAATCCTTAATCCTTGCAGAGCTGATAAAATCATGTGAAGGAGGCTGGCTAGCAAGTGGCTCCTCAATGGAAATTCCTCGAGCACTCCCTCTCTTGCGGGCAACACTTTTTCTTTTTGTTTTCACAGGAGTTTCTTCCATTGGAGCTTTTCCTTTTTCAGCAGCAGTGGGCGGAGCCTTTGCCTTTGATGTTTCTGCAGGGGCTTTCCCTTTCGAAACAGTGGGAGTAGTTGCTTCAACTTGAAGCTCATCCCAATCAATGGACTCCGTTTCAGATTCCGTCTCGGAATCATCCCTAGTTTTCTTTGCCTTCTTTGCCTTTTTAGGCTTGACAGGATTTCTTGTATGCACCATGGCAGCCAGAAGAAAGATGATCCAGGTGATCACCATTGTTACAAGTTCCTTGTGAGAAATAAGGTCCTGTGGGCAACAACTCAAGAACACGAAAAATTGTTAATTTTCAAAAATTTGAAAAATTGTACCCAAACAATCATAATCGTGTAAAGAGACTAAGAATCAAATTAGTTTTCCAAAAAGAATTTTAAAAATAGATCAATTCCATGGTTTTCAAAAATTCCTATTATATGCCCTAAAACCGAATTTTCAGAAAACGAAGCCCAAAAATCCGTTAATCAGGAGAATACCTAGCATATAATCAAAACTAATATTCCTAGAGTTCTTATTTCAAAAGAAGTTTGATCAAAAACCATCCACAAACGAAAAAGATGCAAGAAATTCATCACATTTTGAGGAAAAATAAGAAAAGCTGTGAAAAAATGAGATTTTGATCAAGAAAACTTACTTAGAATTGAAGAAAATGAGTTTAGAGGGCTCCAAGATCCTTGCTTTTTAGAGAGAGAAAGTTTGGAAGCTTAGAAATGAAAGCTTGTGATGAAAATAAAGTCAAAATCCCCTTCGTTTCATATAAACCCAAGCCGTGATCCGGATCGGATCGAGATTTCAATCCGGATCGGCTACCCGCAGGAAATACCTGCGTTCGGGATCCGGATCGGCTTGTCCAATCTGGATCGGCTCCAACCTTTTACTTCAGAAAAAAAAATCAGAAAAATTCTAGAAAATCCAGAAAAAGATTGTAAGCACTTTTGTGTATCAACTTTAACCAAAAATCATCATTTCATATCAAAAGAAATAGATTATACTAAATCTGTCAATAATAGCCAAATAATGAAATAAAAATTTATAAAAATTAAATCCCTTAAAGTTGAACAACTTCAATCACATCTATCATGATCTTATGAGTAATGCCTTTATCAAATCATCAATTTGGTAAAGAAAATGAAATACCAAGATCAATAGATGTTTGAAATCCCAGATAAGTTAAATAATATATCTAGTCAAATTATAGTAAGGAGTGGCTTTTTGAGCATCTTTCAATAAAATTCCCACCTTATTGTAGTGATCCGGTCTTTCGGGGTATTTTTGACTTACGTGTAGTCATTTAAGCCTTTAAGTGAAATAGAATTATTCAATTCTTGAAGTTGGCCATTGTGGGACGCTAGTATTTTTCTGCGATTGTGCGCGGAAAAAGAAAGCCGACGGCGCGATCGGATCTGAAATCCGATATCGGGAACCCCCTGAACGAGATTCAAAGTGATACGGTAATTAGTCGTGCATCGGAATCCGTGCTAAAAATCTTGCACCCGTTAGAGATAAGGTGGTTTATCTCGTGGGGGATAATTAATTAGTTAATTAATTATCCCAGACGGAAAATTAATTAATTCTCTTACGTACGAATTAAAGAGGAATTAATTAAAGGTAAAGTACGACTATATAAGGGATCCTGAATATCGGAAAGGAAAAGAAAAGAAAATAAAAACCCTAATCGGAGAGAAGGGAAAAAAAGGAAAAGACGAAACCCTAGCCGGAAGAAAGGGAAAGGAGAAAGAGAAGGAGCCCGATCTTCCCGGACGCCGAACCGAAGACAAGAACACGACCGGACAACCTTTCCGTCGATCTTCGGTTAGTAAAATAATTTATTTAAATTATTTGGGATTTTGTTCGTTGTCTTTTGTAGAGTTATTATGGATCCACAAGGATCTAAATAGGTACTATAAAACAACTAGAGGGGGGGTGAATAGGTGTAATACTTAAAAACTCAATCTCAGTGCAAAATAAAAACCAATGCGGAAAATAAAAACAGCACACCGAGATTTACGTGGAAACTCCAATCCAGGAGAAAAACCACGGGACCAACACGCAATAACAATCCACTAAGAATAGAAGAATAACAAGGTGATTACCGACTCCACGGACTCAACCCTTCCTTCAGCTTCTTCGGACCTTGCGCTGACCGGTTGGATATCCGCGCAATAACAATCCCTAAGAAAAGAAGAATAACAAGGTGATTACCGTCTCCACGGATTTAACCCCTCCTTCAATTTCTTGGACCTCGCGCTCCACCGATTTTGCACGTCCACTGCTCACGTTCGAATCCACGAACGCACGCTTCGAATCCACGAAACGCCTTTAGCACACCGAATCCACGATGCCACGTCGAATCCACGACGCAAACTCAGTCGATAAGAATATTGACTTCGATGGTGATCCTTTGCTTAGATTATCAATGAAGAACCGTAGAAGAAATCTCTAAGCAAAGATTAGATCAATTCGACAAAAGATATGTTCTTGAAAGAACCATCGAATTGACCTAAAAGAGGCTATAAAGAAGAACGATGAAAACCTTGCCTCTAGGGTTGCTCTCAAGAGTTTTATAAAAAGATCGGCCGTAGCTCCCACGTTTTTGAGAAACCCTAAATGTCTATTTATAGTTTAGAAACCTTTGGAAAGAGATAAGAATCAAAAACATACCTTATCTGGAAATTTTCAGGACGGCGATCCGGATCGGATTTACTGCGATCCGGATCGTCGTAACGAGAATGACGATTCCAGAAATACCATGGTTCGGGATCCGGATCGCATTGCCCGATCCGGATCGTTCATACAAATCAGAAAACTTAACATTCGGGATCCGGATCGGAAATTGCATGGATCCGGATCGAAGTCTTGTATGAAGCAACAACCTTCGGGATCCGGATCGTTGGCTCTGATCCGGATCCTGAACAAGTCCGAACACCAGTTTTTTGATTATTATGCAATTAAAAGTTCATCCAAGTGTTTCTACACTATAAGAAAGTATTCGGATCACCACAATTATTTAGTTAAACATACCTGATCCTCTTGAATACTTTCTTCTTGAGATTGATGTAACTGATCCACAATTCTTCAACTTCAATCTTCAAGACTCAAGACACTGAGTGTCAACTTGAGCTCTTGTTGAATCTTCTCTAAGTCTTTGATTGCTGATTGACAATTTGATCCCTTTAAGACTCCGACTCAACTCACTGACTTGACTCACGAAATATGCCAATACCAAAATGCCGTAACAATCTCCCCCTTTGGCAATTTCGTGACAAAAACCCAAAAATACATAAGAACGCTCAAGTCACTCATCTTAAACCAAAAAATCGAAACTCAATGTCATCTCCAAAACATTGATTTTCTTTGCGTGAAAGATCCATAAAAACAAAATTACATTTGAACCAAGCAGTCCTAGAACATACTCTATGACTTAGGACTTGGAGTCTTAAAATGATGTAATTCCTGCAAAACAAAACTCCAAATAAAATCAAACGTTAGTCGTTAGAAATTAGAATCCTACATTTGATTCGTCTTCCTTTGGTTCTTTTGTTTTTCGGCTCTTTCAATTTTCTTTGTCTCCCCCTATCTTGAGCATCTCTAACATGTTTTCCATGTTCTCCATGTTCTTGAGCATCTATGTTCTCCCCCTTTGTGATACGATCATCATTTTCCGTTCTCCCCCATTTTTTTATTTTCGTTTGTACTCTCTTGATGATCTCATCTCCGATCATTCTCTTTCTCCCCTTTTTGTCACAAATTGTCAAACAGTGAACTACTAGACAAAAGTAAATCACTAACAATATTAGTTCATAGAGAAAGAGAGATAAAAACTCAGTTCTGGTATATAACAAAAATGCAGATTCCGTACCTATACCAGAAAGCAAAAATCAAATAATTTCTTGAAACAAATCCAGATTTTAGAATCTTTTCAAATACCGATTTGTATTCCATCAAGAAATCAATTTAAGTGCTTTAAACAGTGAATTCACACAGATGTCATTCAATCCAATTAATTTCACAAAATTAAAAAGATTTACTCCAAAATCATGAAAAATAAAGGTAAAACATTATAAACCGTTTTTCATGTTATATTCATCAAACACAAGTCATCAAAAATAATCTTGAGATCCAAACTCTATCAAGATGTAACGGATTTACAAAGATGACTTACAGAGATTTCCAAATGACATCAATTTGATTTCTTACCCTTTCAAATTGAGATAAGCACTAAATACCTAAGGGTGGCTCTTTGAGCATCTTTCAACTATTCCACCTTATACCAACCAGGAGATTGTTCAAAATATAAGAGTTTTGCATATAAATCTCCAAATGCTTCAACTAAAGATTTTCTCATAAAATACTATCAAGCATCCATAACATGTGGTAGCTTCACACACAAACCGGCACGACCGGGTGTGGCAGCTCTTTCCAGCATGTGGTGGTAGTTTCACACTCCTTTCGGATGTAACTCTTTCCACATCTTTCATAATTCAATTATTTACCCTTGTAAGAAGGCAATCTCTTACGTGAAAGAATTAAATCCCAAATTTTAGTCAATCGGTTGTCTCATGTTTATCAACAAAGAACTCACACAACCGAGATAGATTAAGCATCTGAAGATCACACATGATTTCTAAAATTTGATGCTTATAATATCAAAAACTCCTATAATGAAGTATCTTCAAGATTATGATTATGAAGTAAAGTTGATAATCCATATAAAATTAATTTGGAGTGAATGAAAGTGAAAGCCCTTTTCATTCAATGCACTTGTTCATTAAAAATCCTTTTGTTCAAAAACAAAGTATAAAAACGAAGAGCATTGAAAAACATGTAATGCAAAGATTAAGAAAGATATGAAGGGAAAACCAATCAAAGCATTACATACAGTCATAAGCTATTTAGAACTTAAGACAAGAAAGATATCACCTTTCCGAATCCAAAACGCTGGATTTTGGGTTGTCTTGATTCGTTGTGGCCGGGGGTTGTCCGCTTTGACTGTTGATCCACCTTAGGTCTTTGCCTTGCAATGATCCACTTGTATGATTGATGATGTGGCTCCGGGACCTTTGATGGATTGAGTGAACTCTTTTGACTTGATGTGTCTTTTGAGTCGTTGAGTCCGCTCCGTAGATGAAGTTGCGAAGGACTTTTCTTTCTCTTTTTCGGGCAATTCTTCACCAAATGTCCTTCAAGTCCACATAAGTGACAAGTTCTTCCTTTCAATTTCATTGTGGAACTTGAAGCATGCACAGTTTGGTCCTTTTTGAATCCCAAACCAACCTTGCTTGTTTGACCTAATCCGGACATACAATCAAGTTTCTTGGAACCGGTTGAAATCCTTTGTATGTCGGATTTAAGTTGATGAACTTGCTTGGTCAATGCTTGGTTGGTGACATGAATCTCCTCAAACTGTTTTTCTAGAAAATCAATCTTGTTAATATGGGAATTAACGACCGTTTCCGATTGATTTATCTTTTCTTGGAGGATTTTATTATTATTCAATAAAAGCTCTCGTTCCTCCTCGAGATCATGAAGTTTGATCTTTAAAGCATGATTCTCGTCTTGATTCTCAAGTCGTTGCTTTCTCAACTTCTTGATATGTTTGGCCATCTTCTTAGATTCCGCAAGAAGTTGTTGATATGCCTCAACGAGTTCTTCCTCGTCCGACTCCCCCTCACTTGATGACTCTCCGCCGGTTGTTGATGTTTCATACAAAATCAAAGGAGTAGAGTCAGTGACTAAAGATGATAAACAATTATTAGAAGAGGGAAAATGAGAGGCATGAGAAGCAACGATTTTTTCCTCTTTACTTGAGGTCGATTCATTAGAAGTAGAATCGTCCCAAGTTTTCGCTTGCAAAGCCTTCTTTTTATATGATTTCTTAGAAGGACAATCCGTTGAAAATGGCCGTAGCCTTTGCATCGATAGCATTGGATTTCCCCTTCGAAATCATCTTTTTCTTTTTCTTTAGAAGGTTTTGCAAAGCTTTTGAGGTTAGAGGATTTAGAACCCGATGATCCTTTAGAAGGTTTCGTGGATGAAGATCCATCGGTTCGATTCTTCCAAAATTTTCGACGAAATTTCTTTGTGATCCGCGCCAATTGTTCTTCAAAATCGGCAAAAGAGATTTCATCGTCGGAACTTGATTCGCTATCTTCTTCCTTTGTTGATTTGAATGCAATACCTGTAAGCTTAGAAGAAGACTTGGAAGAAACTTGATTAGTAGGAAAAGTCATTTCATAAGTTTGCAAAGCACCTACTAATTCCTCTACACTCATCTCATCCGGATGACTAACGGTTTCAATGGCGGTAACCTTTGCCCTAAACCGTTCCGGAAGAGTCCGAAGTATCTTTCTTACAATTTTCGACTCCGGGATCTTTTCTCCTAAATTAGCACATGTATTTATTACATCTTGAAGTCTAGTGTAATAATCTGTAAACAATTCATGCTCTTCCATATGAATAGAGTCAAATTGACTTGTAAGCATCTGGAGCTTTTGAATTTTTACAAGATTAGTACCCTCATGTGTAATTTTGAGAATATCCCAAATTTCCTTCGCGGTTTCACACGCGGAAATTCTGTGAACTCAGTCGAGGAAAGAGAATTAAATAAAGCGTTCATACCTTTCCCATTGTAAGAAGATCTTTCAAATTCCTCTTTGGACCATCTAGAGCGAGGTTTTGGGGTAGTAGAATTTCCTACTTCCTCAACAGGATGCACCCAACCGTATTCCACGGATTGCCATACCCGCTCATCAATTGCGATGAGAAAAGCTCTCATCCGCACTTTCCAATAAGCATAATTAGTCCCATCAAAAAGAGGAGGTCTATAAATATTACCACTTTCACCCATCATGATAGATAAACCTAAAACCCGCTCTGATACCAATTGTAGAGTTTATGGATCCACAAGGATCTAAATAGGTACTATCAAACAACTAGAGGGGGGGTGAATAGGTGTAATACTTAAAAACTCAATCTCAGTGCAAAATAAAAACCAATGCGGAAAATAAAAACAGCACACCGAGATTACGTGGAAACTCCAATCCAGGAGAAAAACCACGGGACCAACACGCAATAACAATCCACTAAGAATAGAAGAATAACAAGGTGATTACCGACTCCACGGACTCAACCCCTCCTTCAGCTTCTTCGGACCTTGCGCTGACCGGTTGGATATCCACGCAATAACAATCCCTAAGAAAAGAAGAATAACAAGGTGATTACCGTCTCCACGGATTTAACCCCTCCTTCAATTTCTTGGACCTCGCGCTCCACCGATTTTGCACGTCCACTGCACACGTTCGAATCCACGAACGCACGCTTCGAATCCACGAAACGCCTTTAGCACACCGAATCCACGATGCCACGTCGAATCCACGACGCAAACTCAGTCGATAAGAATATTGACTTCGATGGTGATCCTTTGCTTAGATTCTCATTGAAGAACCGTAGAAGAAATCTCTAAGCAAAGATTAGATCAATTCGACAAAAGATATGTTCTTGAAAGAACCATCGAATTGACCTAAAAGAGGCTATAAAGAAGAACGATGAAAACCTAGCCTCTAGGGTTGCTCTCAAGAGTTTTATAAAAAGATCGGCCGTAGCTCCCACGTTTTTGAGAAACCCTAAATGTCTATTTATAGTTTAGAAACCTTTGGAAAGAGATAAGAATCAAAAACATACCTTATCTGGAAATTTTCAGGACGGCGATCCGGATCGGATTTACTGCGATCCGGATCGTCGTAACGAGATTGACGATTCCAGAAAACCAAGGTTCGGGATCCGGATCGCATTGCCCGATCCGGATCGTTCATACAAATCAGAAAACTTAACATTCGGGATCCGGATCGGAAATTGCATGGATCCGGATCGAAGTCTTGTATGAAGCAACACCTTCGGGATCCGGATCGTTGGCTCTGATCCGGATCCTGAACATGTCCGAACACCAGTTTTTGATTATTATGCAATTAAAAGTTCATCCAAGTGTTTCTACACTATAAGAAAGTATTCGGATCACCACAATTATTTAGTTAAACATACCTGATCCTCTTGAATACTTTCTTCTTGAGATTGATGTAACTGATCCACAATTCTTCAACTTCAATCTTCAAGACTCAAGACACTGAGTGTCAACTTGAGCTCTTGTTGAATCTTCTCTAAGTCTTTGATTGCTGATTGACAATTTGATCCCTTTAAGACTCCGACTCAACTCACTGACTTGACTCACGAAATATGCCAATACCAAAATGCCGTAACATCTTTTTCGTTGAGTTCCTGGTTTCTTGCTTTCCTTCCGTCGTATCCGTCACCGTCGCCGACGTCGTCTCCTTGAAAAGGCGCGGACGGACAACGGAGGGCGCGCGATGCCGCTAGGCATCGCGCGGATGAGGGTCCCGGACGGCACCGCACGGCGCCGCGCGGCCCCGCGCGGGCGCCGCGCGCCACCGCGCGGACCCGCAACCGTGCGGGTACCGCGCGGGCGCCGCGCAACTGCCGCACGGGAGGCACCCGCGCGGGCCTGGCAATCTTGCGGGCAACGGCGCGGGCGCCGTGCGCTGCCAGCGCGGCGGCCCCCGCGCGGGCCCGCATTCATGCGGCACCGCGCGAAAATGCGCCTGCACGGCTTCCGCGCGGGCCCGCCTCCTGCGGCACCGCGCGGGCGCCGCACCGGCCCCGCACGGAGGCACCGCCAGCGGCCCGCACCGTGCGGGCACCGCGCGAGCGGCCGGCGGGCTTCCAGCGCGGCGTCCCCCCGCGCGTGTGCCCGCACCCGTGCGGCACCGCAGCGGCACCTGTGCGCGGCCTGCCGCATACCTGCTGCCCCCGCGACTGGGCCCGTATCCATGCGGGCACCGCGCTGGCGCCGCGCGG
>CM055071.1:19146783-19189283 GCA_029204045.2 Tillandsia leiboldiana
AAAATCTTGAGGTATCTAACGATTTCTTTTGCCAAGAATGATTTCTTTTGCAGAGAGTACAGATGTCTAAGTCTAGAGTCTGTTTTAGGAGTTTAACTCATGTATCTATTTTATTTTGGATCTCCATTGTAAATTTTTGTTGTATGGCGATAGCAACAAAAATATCTTTTTGAATTTTCTTGAGTGGATTTGTGTTTTGTCACGAAACCGCCAAAGGGGGAGATTGTTACGGAATTTGAGTTGGCGTATTTCGTGAATTCGGTTAAGTCTTGAAGATTGAAGATAAAGAAGGTTGGATCATGTAACTCAATCTCAAGAAAGAAGAATTCAAAAGGATCAGGTATGTTTAACTAATTATCTTTGGTGATCCGAATACTTCTTATAGTGTAGAAACACTTGGATGAATTTTTAATTGCATAAAAATCAAAAACTGGACATGGGACATGTTCAGGATCCGGATCAGACACTTCGATCCGGATCCCGAAGGGTGTTAGTTCATACGCAAATTCAATCCGGATCGTAGCCTCCTTTGATCCGGATCCCGAACACTGGTTTTTACCGTAATTTATGAACTATCCGGATCAGGCAGTTCAATCCGGATCCCAAACATTGGTGTTTGGTGAATTGTATGAACGATCCGGATCAGGCACTTCGATCCGGATCCCGAACCTTTGTTTTTCTGGAAACTGTCTGTCTCGTTACTGCAATCCGAATCGCCTAAATCCGATCCGGATCGCCGTCCTGAAAAATTCCAGAAAATGTTAGTTTTTGATTCTTATCCTCTTCCAATGGTTTCTAACCTATAAATAGACCCTTTAATTCATCTTTTAGGGTACGACGAAAAATGGAAAAAATACGACCGAAATAGAAAAATTCACATATAGAGAAGAAAGGAAATACTAGATTTAATTCTATGTTTCTTCATCTATTTTATTAATTTGATTCTAGGTTTTCCAAACTTAGATTTTGAGTAGAATCAAATTAATGAATACTTAGATGGTATTTCCGATCTATTTCTAATCTAAGTATTCGGCGGATCATCACCACCCAAAAACAACGATTTCTCCAAAATCGGCGCGTGGACTCGCGTGGCCTTGTGGATTCAAGGTGCTACCGCTCTCGTGGATTCGGAGCGAGGTACGTTCATGGATTCGAAGCGTGCTACTGGGTGAAGACCGTGGATTCGGTCGGACGTCGTGGAGTCGACGTTGGACGCCGTGGATTCGGCGTTGGACGCAGATCGTGGATTCGAGAAGCGTTGCGGAGCGAGCGGAGAAGATCAACTAGGAGCGTATGGAAAAAGGTTGAGTCGTCCGTGAGTACGGTATATCACCTTTGTACGTGTTATAATTCTAGTGGATTTCACCGTGTTATTGGTCCCGTGGTTTTTTACTCCGGTTTGGAGTTTTCCACATAAAAATCTCTGCGTGTTATTTATTTTTCCGCATTGGGTTTTATATCGCAAAGATTTTTGAGTGTTTATTGTTTACACCTATTCACCCCCCTCTAGGTGTTTTTTTCCCTATTTAGATCCAATTATACATAACCCAACAGTGTATAGGTCGGCATATGACTTACTAGTACATAGAGTACTTAGGCCATCTTGATGATTTGTTGCTAGCATGTTTTGTTTCGTGGACAATTGCATTTATTTTGCTAAGTAAAGGACATTTGCATGCTTGTATGGACACCTAGTTAGGCCACTATTCATTGCTACACTATCATATTGGGATTTGACTTAGGAGAAACCATATTTTTTCTTTCTCCTTCCTTGTTAGTCAGGCGGTCTATGTTGCTCGGGTGCGAGCAGGGGTTTGGGGTAGTGTACCCGGGACCATGGTGTTGTTGGGTTATATGAATAATAGGATCTAAATAGGGGAAAAAATACCTAGAGGGGGGTGAATAGGTGTAAACCATAAACACTCAAAAACCTTTGCGATATAAAAACCCAATGCGGAAAAATAAATAACACGCAGAGATTTTTACGTGGAAAACTCCAAACCGGAGTAAAAAAACCACGGGACCGATAACACGGTGAAATCCACTAGAATTAAACACGTACAAGGTGATATACCGTACTCACAGACGACTCAACCTTTTCCATACGCTCCTAGTTGATCTTCTCCGCTCGCTCCACGACGCTTCTCGAATCCACGATGTGCGTCCAACGCCGAATCCACGGCGTCCAACGTCGAGTCCACGACGTCCGACCGAATCCACGGTCTTCACCCAGTAGCACGCTTTGAATCCACGAACGTACCTCGCTCCGAATCCACGAGAGCGGTTGCACCTTGAATCCACAAGGCCACGCGAGTCCACGCGCCGATTTTGGGGTAAATCGTTGTTTTTGGGTGGTGATGATCCGCCGAATACTTAGATTAGAAATAGATCGGAAATACCATCTAAGTATTCATTGATTTGATTCTACTCAGAATATGAGTATAAAAACCTAGAATCAAATCAATCAATATAGATGAAGAAACATAAGATTAAATCTAGTATTTCCTTTCTTCTCTATATGTGGATCTTAGGCCGTATATAAGATTATATTTTATTATGACGGCTATTTGGATTAACCCTAGAAAAAGAATCATAGGGTCTATTTATAGGTTAGAAACCCTTGGAAGAAGATAAGGATCAAAAACTAACCTTTTCTAGAGTTTTTACATGACGACGATCCGGATCGGAGATCGGCGATCCGGATCGGAGATCGGCGATCCGGATTGCAGTTGCGAGAAAAACAGATTCCAGAAAAATGAAGGTTCGGGATCCGGATCGAAGTGCTTGATCCGGATCGTTCATACAGTTCACCAAACATCAACGTTCGGGATCCGGATTGCAGTAGCCTGATCCGGATCGTTCAAATAAAATGGTAAACTCAATGTTCGGGATCCGGATCAAGGGAAGCTACGATCCGGATTGAACTGGTGTATGAACGAACCACCTTCGGGATCCGGATTGAACAATCTGATCCGGATCCTGAACATGTCCCATGTCCAGTTTTTGATATTTATGCAAAACAAATCCATCCAAGTGTTTCTTCGCTATAAGAAGTATTCGGATCACCAAAGATATTAAGTTAAACATACCTGATCCTTTTGAATTCTTTTTTCTTGAGATTGAGTTATATGATCCAACTTCCTTTACCTTCAATCTTCAAGACTTAGCCGAATTCACGAAATACGCCAACTCAAATTCCGTAACAATCTCCCCCTTTGGCGGTTTCGTGACAAAACATAGATCCACTTAAGAAAATTCAAAAAGATATTTTTGTTGCTATCACCATACAACAAAAAATTACAATGGAGATCCAAAATAAAATACATGAGTTAAACTCCTAAAACAGACTCTAGACTTAGACATCTTTACTCTCTGCAAAAGAAATCATTCTTGACAAAAGAAATCGTTAGATACCTCAAGAATTTTATATCATTCAAAAACCACATACAGAGATGAAGTTTATACTCATTTATACTTACCATGACATTTATACATTCAGATATGTAAACTGATCATAGTTAAAACACCAACATATCTTCTATGCAATCAAAAACCAAATGTCATGTTAGTGAACATCAACTTGTTAGTTATATTACATGCCCAAATAGTTAGTCGAATAGTTAGTCGAGGCATGTATTCAAACACAAATGAAAACCGAAAGTTGAAGTTCTACTTACCTTTCAAGTTGAGGTTATACTTACCTCTATAGTTTCAAGTTTTCTCAGTAACCATTGTATCATAGTATCATTGTTTATACTTCTCTCTCCCCCTTTTTGTCACAAAAGTTAGCCAAAAAAAATTACCAAAATGGAGAGAATAGTTAACAGTTCAAGTACCAAAAGTTTGAGAACTAAAACTTAAAACTAAAACTTAAAGACCTGCACAAAAAAAGATTAAAAAAAAATGAAGTTCCTGCACAAGAGAATTATTAGACAAACGATTCAAGCATCTGAATCTGAGTAATCCGAGGCGCTGTATCCCATTTTCGAGAACATTTTCTGCATTAACTTCTTTATTGACGAGACCGTCTTAGTTAATGTGATTTGGGATGCTGTGATTATCTCGAGTTCTTCGGAGATTCGCCTCTGTTCTTTGGTGATTTGCTCTTGTTGAAAAGATAGGCGCTGTTGTTGCTTGAAAATCGAAGTTACCGATGCTTGATCATCCGCGCCGGGTGCTTGTTGAGACGGTGAGGCAGAGGTGCCGACACAAGGTTTCTTTCTAGTGGAGGGTGTCGGAGTAACATGTGGTAATTTGTGAAGTGACTTCACAATCGTTGACTCATCTATCATCCCCCAACAGTGTTGATATGATGTCGAGCTTATATCAATTTCAAACTTTTGCAAGATCCTCATGATGATTAATGGAAATGGAAGTCGCTCCGAAGGATGAGGATGCACAACATATCTTGACATTCTATTCCAAATTATGTAGGGGATGTTCATGTTCTGTCACGCCCCGGGGTCGAAACTACGACCCGGGCTCGCCAACAGATCCGCCACCTATGCCAAACCCGCATAGGCGAAGCGTCCTACCTGCAATAAGAGCTACAGCTAACAGATATCAGAGCTAAAAGATAAAACTGCTATAGAAATAAAATCAACCACTGTACAACTGAAGATAAAACAACAAGGTCCATCTCCCAAAAAGATAATCATACAATAACCTCGAGTACAAAACTCATAGCTCAACAGGGAGATATCTCAAATAAAACATCTGTGTACAAGCTCTCAATACATCATATCCTCACTACATCAGTCTCTCAAAAGAGGGAATAAATACCAATCTACCGACTATACTGAAGATCTCCTCCAAAGGGGGGTACCGCTACTCTCCAAAGATGGGTCTGGATCTAGCTCGCTACTCCCTCACCACGCACAGCAACCACAGAACGGCAACACCCGCCAAGACTCTGCAAAACAAAGAGGAGAAAGGACAAAAGGGGGAAAACCCCCAACGGGCGTGAGAACTACGCAATAAGGGAGTTCTCAGTGGGTATCGCCACTAGGCCCGACGATCTGCCCACCAAGACTAATAGAGGCAAAAGATAACCGATGTAGTAAAACTGAAAGAAGAAGCTGGAAACACTCCACAGCTACCATGCCTCTATCCAAATGCTCAAATGGGGAAACTCTGATGAAGATATGCAACACTCGCACACGAGGTGCTCAATCGACCCAATCGAGCTGACTGCCACATCGGGTCCAGTCAAACCTGCGCCCACCTACAACCACCTCCCGCTGACGGGCAGGAATTACGTAGGGCGTCCAAACGGACTAACTCGCTATTGAGTAGTGGCTCATGCAGGCTATAGTCATAATCCATGCTCTCTCTCTCAGAACGGATAGACTCAAGATGCTCAACCTCTCACACAATGGTCAAAGAACTCACAACGACCACGGGACCACCGTCAAACCCCGAATGGTTCCCAACAATACTAGCACTGGTCTAAACACAGCTACTAGACTCCACTCGGTCCCCCAGGCACGAGTGTAACAAAAAGTATCTGCCTGAATAAACCCAATCGATAGACCAGTAATCACTGGTACTGCCTGCTCTGCTGTCGAACTCAAGAACCCTGCCTGGTGCCCGGCGCTCACACCGTGGAAAGCCTACTCCGGAGTGGCACTCGAGGGGAGCGACCCACACGAGTAAAGTATCACTGTATCAAGCATCACTGTATCGAGTATCTCTGTAACCACTGTCTCATAATAGCAGGACTGGATCAAGACTATGATCAAAGTGGGAAACTCCGTCCACTAACAAAACCCCGATCTGATGCAATAGTACTCAAAAAGTGGGAAACACCATCCACTAGAACAAATCTGATACCCAATCTGATGCAATAGTCAACATCCGGTCAACCGCCCAAAGTCCGCGGTCACCGCAATAACCCACAACCCACAATTGGGTAAATTAATCAAGATCCGGTCAACCGCCTACTATCCGCGGTTGCCGCAATAACCCACAATCCAACATCAAGCACACCCTGTCTCTGACCCTAAGGTCCCAGCTACACTATCCCAAACCTCTGCTCGAACCCGAGCAACATGACTCAAAAGTCTAAATAAAAAGGAGAAAGAAAGCAATCATGGTTTCTCCTAAGTCAAATTCCAATATGTAGTGCAGCAGTAAAAGATGGCCTAACTATATGTCCATACACATATGTCCATACAAGCATGCATTTGTCCTCAAGAAGAATAAAGAAAATAAACCTCATGCCAAAATTATCAATGACCATACCTGTCCATAATTCTCAATCCATAATGGCTCCTCAGAGTAGAACCTGCACATAACTACATAATCCTATCCCAATGCATAAACCATCCTCATAAAAGGTTATGTGCTAATATGGCATGATAATTAATCATATAGGGTATCCTTGCCTTAGATAAGCTTCCACTAATCATCAACATGACTATTTAATTAATACCATTGTCATACTGTGAATAATTCACTTGCAATTTCCATAAAATCCTCATTGTTAAACTTACCGATCAGTCCCAGCTATTGTACCATTCACCTGCATGCAATGCTAACATATAAAAATTTAGAGAAACCGTCCACCGGTTCCGGGAATAAGGCACCCACCTGAAAAGCTGACTGTCCAAAGCCCAACAGCTGAAAACACCAAATAACTCTAATCCCTTGCTCCAATAAGTTCAGCACACCCGTAACACTCCTGGCACAATACAAAGTCCACTAATTACACTAGGCTCCCAAATATAACACTTAAAACCACATACAACCTCGAATTCTGAACTGTTAAATTATCACCTGCAGATAGTGCCCGGAAAATTCCTATAAAAATATCACAGCAATCCTTGCGTCGATAGCTTCGAAACGGTACCTTGCACGCCCAAATCGGAGTTCGGTAAGTCAAGATAAAAATTCGGCAAGGGGGTACACTCATACAAAAATCTGTGTTAAAACTGTACACTGTTCACTGAGAAAACAGTAATTTTCACCTCGAAATAAATCTCACAAAAATCCAATAAAAATACGAGCGCGTTCCTTGCGATCCGTAGATGAAAAAGTTGTATAAGCTCGTTTACGGCTGACGCTTGTGCGCAAAGATATGGCCAAAACACCTCGATGCTGTCCCACAAAGCCAAACAGAAAAAGGGTCACAGTGTTGCCTCGAGATCCGTGCCAAAAACTCGCAACGGGAAAGCGCGATCAATACGAAAGATCAAGCCCTACCTCTTAGGAGTCTGTCGGCGCAAGAATCACAGAAAAAGGAGCTCGGGGTAGCCCAGGGGAGGCAAAACACTGTCGCTGCGCCGAAGAAGAACACTAGAAAGCAACGTCGCGCCGCACCGTAAAATGGGGAACCTCGGGATTCGTGCCTCCTAAAATCCTAGAACTTGGCAGGAAGATCAAGCACCTAGAGGTGAAAAACTTACTTAAGGGAGCTCGGGCAGAGGAGGTGTGGTTTGGGAGAAAAAGCCCCAAAATAGAGGCTCGGGCTGCCTTTAAATAGGCTGAGGAAAACAATTGGGATAATTCCCATTTTGTCCGGGTTTTCGGGCGCCCGGAAATTTCCGGGCGCGCACAGTGCGGCCCGGCCCACCACTTTCGGGCGCGCACAGTGCGGCCCGGTCCACCACACAGTCCAGTCCACTACTCCCCCGGGCCCCCACTGCACCCGGTGCACCTGCGCCCGCGAATGGCGACGCGACACGTGGCCCGGCAACCCGTGCACCACGCACGTCGCGCCGTGGACCGCGCACGTCGCGGCTGACCCGGGCCGTACGGCCACCTGCCCCGCCGTACGGCCACCTGCCCCGGTCACCCACTCCACCGGTTGCGTGGACCGGAAGCACAACACCGAACCAATCACCTCCTGCCACGTGTCCACCCGGTCTACCGTGCACCCGGACCAAATTCCGTAGACCGCGCCTTCAGATCCAACCAACCCCAAGCCGCCACGTGGCACCGCCCTGGTGCACGACCCCCGCGGTGGACCGCGCACCGGACCGCGCGCCCGGGCGCCTGCCCGCGCCCTGCCCGCGCCGCGTGCCGCCGCCTGCCGCCTGCCCGAGGCCGCGCCGCCGCCCGCCGGCGCTGCCCGCCGCCGCCGGCCGCCGCCGGCGATCGCCGGAGATACTGTTCCGGCATGAACAGTAACCGCCAACCCAGAAACATCAAGCAAATAGCCCATCCTGACCGTTTTCGCGTGCTGATTCCAAAAACGGTGTCCATTTTGCCAAATTCCGCCTCGAAAATTTGCCGGAGGCTCCCGCAACACCAGAAACTGCGAAACTTCTGGGAGCCCGCTTTTGGGCATCCGGACTCAGAATTAAGCAAACAAAAAGCCATTTCCAAGCGTTTTTCCGCACAGAACCCAAATCCACCCTCTGTTTGGCCAAATTCCTTTCCTAAAATTCGGCAAAAGCAGCCGAAGGCCAATACAGCCAACCAAAGCTCACAGGGTCCATCCGTGGCATCCCTTTGATGCACCATGGGCCAGATACACCATCAACAGGTGTTTGCACAGTGGATTCCTAGGAAAAAGCTGCATGGGGGGTTCAGGGGTCCCCCGATTACCTACGAGATCCATTTTAAGCCCCGAGCCCATCTCTTGTGTCCAAATTGGCGCGCGCGAACGCCGCCGACATGCCACGTAGGCTTCCAGAAGCTGCTGGTCACACTGTAGAAGCCCCTGCAAAGATCCGGGTCACCACATCCTCCCCCACTAAAAGAAAGTTTCGTCCTCGAAACTAAGGCAACTCCCAAGGAGTCTCAAAAAACCAGGGGTCAATATTCAACACCGCCGTCTCCAGCTCCCAAGTCACCTATCACTCCCCGTGATTACTCCTCAGCAACAACAACAGCAACAACCAGTACGGCATAGCCCGATTGCGCAATTCCCCCACCTCACGAGTCGGAATTCGCAACGGGCGTCCCTCGTACTCCAAACTCTCACAGACCCCAAAAGGAACGAGTCAATCACGGGTGAGGGGTCCAAAACATAACACTCTTGAGCTGAGACGCAGAAAAACCTCCAAACTCCAACAAAAGACTGGGGGAAAGGAACGAACAGCCTGAGTAACACGCTCTAAAATCACTCCCAAGAGCCAGCTCAACCAAAGCGACCCGAAACACATCCACACAAACACCTGCACAGAAAAGGGGCCCAAACAAGCAGGGGTTCACGCTCGGTCGCCCTCAAAACTCAACCACCTAAGTGGATTGCTCAGCCGCAGCCTTTCATCAAAAGGGATCCTCAGGGACACAACTCAAACCCTGCACACAAGGATGGCCCCACACAGTGCCAGCTATGGAACCGTCAAACTCGACTCCCAAATAGCTCTTCTGCTCCAGGCATCCGCCACCACAGTGGCTCTGTCGGGGTGATACTGGACGCTCACAAAATCCAATGGTGGCTCTACAGCCACTACGGGAGGTATCACTATAACTCACAAATCCATCTCCCACCACTGACTAGGTTAGAATCGGCGCTGGTACCAATCTCATCACCCGGTCATCAAGTTCTGCTGGCACTATCCGGTCCAAAAACTCCTCACCCCAACAATGACCGTCGATCTCGGCCAGTCTTAAATAGCATCCACATTGGCCGAATTTCCACCGCCGCCCCTTCGGCTAGAAGAAGTAATCCAGGAAGATATGCTCTCGAAGCTAAAACTTGCACCACAATGACTTGGCAAAAAGCTTCTTCCCCACAGACCTTGTCATACCATATACAAATGCTGCACAAGCTCTAAACACTCAGGGAGGGGGGTAAAACCAAAATATTCCTGGAGGATGCCGCTATCAAACCATTCAAGGCCAACTGAAACACAGAATTCCTCAATCTAGAGGCAACAGGGCATTAGTCAATCCATTGGCTTCACTGTACTCGTAATGCCCCTACTGTGTCCTGAACACCATCTAGACAATGCCCTCAGCTGAAATTCCAAATTGGCGCAGGCATCAAACAATAACTGCCGGAATATAGCTCCTTCAAAAGGTTCTAAATAATACCTGGACCTGCCTGGACTCCAATCCCAAAGGCTCTCACCGTCGTGTATCAACGACGTGGCACTAGGTCAAACAGACCCTCTATCCAACAGATCCCTGCACCGGTGCGATCAAATCTCCCAGCTCTTACCGATAATCCAAGTGGTGCTATTGAGGTTGGCGCGGTTTCCAGAACCACGTCAACCGCAATCAAAATCTCCCTAACAGGCGGCATAATCATCAACTCGAGTGGACTCACACCCGGGATTTCGCAGCAATAGAAATATCCTTTGGTCCCGGCGCCACCATAAGCTCCTCTCACACAGTCGCTAAACCCTGTGTGCTCGAACAATCTCCCCAACAAGCCTCCTTTGTCTGCCTCGCAAAAGTCACAATCAGCACCCTCTCTGCACTTAACCATCCAGTGGTGTCGTGCCAACCAATCCCAAGCACTGGGTCAAAACATCGAACTGCCACCCATATCAAGAGGTTTGCTAGTATAACTCATGGTCTCAACGACACTGAACAAAACCCACAAGCCTCCTTCACATGCATAACACCGATGGTATTCTGTACCTCTAGTGCACGTGGTAATAACTCTGCCTTTAGTCCATGCCGGAAAGCGAGGTGCACTAACTCCGACTGCTGTGATGAAATCACACCTGCAACAACCCGATCCACTGTCGTGGCGCCCTCCAACCAGGCGGCACAAGCTCATCCACACGATGCAAGCGGTTGTCGCTTAGTCCATCAGAAAATATCCCATCAATCACAAGGGAGCACGACCTCTGCCTCTGCTCCCGCTGAGGCAACAGATACGATCCTCCGCAGACAACAAAACCACGCTACCGTTGCGCTACTCTGATATAGACACTGATACAGCCATCGGGGTCCGCCCGATCCCCAACATCTCAGAAGTCCATCATTGCAACCGTCATAAGACAAAACACCATTAATCCATGCAATTCCCTATACATTTATCCTTTCTAAGCTCACCCCTCAATCCCATATGATATAATCAAAATATGCAAGTTATAAATCACAAAGGGTAGAATTCCCTTGGGTAAGCTTTGCATTAACCATCCACAAGGATATCCACCACCCAGGAAAGCAAAACGAAAATGCCCCTGCCTGCCGATCTGTCCTCCATCACCTAGCGCCCAGCGCCTCCCTCCAGAACTCGCCTCTAGCGGCAGATCCCCATCCAAGGAACTGCAGTGTCCAGCTCCAAACACAATGCCTACTCCGACGAGGCATCCACAGTCCAAAACCCGAACATGAGGGACCGAAAAGAAACTAAAGAGTATCCTGGCGCAATCCACTCCCAATCTCACTTATCCTATGTGCCTCGTCCCTCGAAACCTGGAGCACCAGTTCAACAACTGCATAAACTCTCTCGCACAGGGAGGCTCTCAATTGATCACTCCATCACCCCCAACCACGACTCTGCCTCCAAAGGCTCCAAGCTCAATCTTACGAGTCGGGGTGGTTCATCTGCCAAATCTGGCTCACTAAATCAAACATGCCTCACAGCTCCTCTGCTGTCAACCATCCACCCTACCTCAGTGCCTTGGCACTAAACATTGGCACGGAGGGGGCCACTCGCTCTATTGGCACTACAGAAATCCCTGCCGCTGAGGGTACTACATCCAGGTGGTCTCAGAAGAAAAGTACTGTCGGGCTGCCCACTGCTCTGACAACTGCGTCACCAAACTAGCTGCTCACTCTGCCGCTGATATGCCTCTGACAATCCTGTCATCTGGGTTCGGAGTTCTCTGACCTCAATCCGGGTATCCGACCCAAAACCAACCGCTCAAGCTCAACTGCCATGACAGGATGCCCAAAGGTCCCAAACCCAGCGTCGGGGAGACACCGCTCACCACGACGAAACCACAAATCAGCACACAACAACGCTCGACCCAATCCAGCGAAAGTCTAGAGCATGTCACCCATTCCATAGCGTTATGTTGTCTGCAGCCAACACAACTACTTAGGAGAATAAACATGCCAATCACTCATCCCGTCCCTCGGGAGAGGTGTAAAACTCAATCAGGACTCTCGCTACAAATCACGACTCTCACAAAGTCATCCTAGGGTCCAACCACAAGCCTAGGGTTTCTAAGTCCACCATGACCTACAACCTAGGCTCTGATACCACCTAATCTGTCACGCCCCGGGGTCGAAACTGCGACCCGGGCTCGCCAACAGTGTCACGCCCCGGGGTGGAAACTGCCACCCGGGCTCGCCAACAGATCCGCCATCTGTACGGAAACTGCCGTACAGACGAAGCGTCTAACCTGCAGAAAGAAAGCAACTACAGTAAACAGATATCAGAGCGCTGAAAGCAGACTACCAAAACTGAAGTCCAAACACTGTACAACTGAAAATAATACAATATCCATCTCCCCAAATACTATCATATACAAAGTCCTCTGATACAAAAACTCAAAAGGGAGGTATCTCCAATGAATACATCAGTGTACAGACTCTCGATACAAGAATATCCTCACTACAACAGTCTCTCAAACTGTAAAATAAAGTACAACTCTATACCTCACAACAAAGGTCTCTCAACAGAGGAAAAAGAAGAAAAAGAGGAAAAGGGGAGGGGGCGGTCCACGGTGCACGGTGCACCGTGCACCGGCCGGTGCACCACACCCACCCGGGTGCACCCGGCCCACGCAAGAGGAAGGGCGGCCACGTGGCCGCGTCCCTGCGCGCCACGCGGCCGCGCAGCTCACGCGCCACACGGGCGCATGACACCGGGCCGCCCACAGGCGCGGGACACGCGCCCGTGACACGGGCGTGCGCCCCAGCGCCCGCGCGGGCGCCAACTGGGGTCCGCCACGTGGCGGCCCCCACGTGGCCCGCGCATGGGTGCGCCTGTGCACCTGACGCGCGCAGAGGCGCGCCCTGTCGCGTCAGCCACGCCCCGCCTGACGCGCCGCGGCCTCCTCGGGATCCGTGCCACGCGTTTCTCGATCCGCGTGCCGCGACGCCTCGATTTGCGTGCCGCTTTGCCTCGAAAAATGCGCACGCCTACCGGTCTCCAAAACCAACAAGTAAATAGTCCATTCTTAGCGATTTCGCGCGCTGAATCCAAAAACGATGTCCATTTCTCCAAATTCACACCCGAAAATTTGCCGAATGCCCACTCGATCCGATTTTCGCGCCGGGACCATTTTTAAAGTCCGATTTGCCAAATTCCAACTCTAAAAATTCCCGAAGGCGACCGGAGAGGTAAACTTTTATCCGGACTTCACCCGGAGTCTAATTTGACATCGGAATCGCGCGAAATCACTTCTAAACACCCGACGGGTCCCCCAACTTCCCACGGGGTCTTAAATTAAGCCCGAAGTCCACCACTTGTGTCCAAATTGCGCGCAACCCACGCAGGCCTCCAGTGATGCAAGAAAATCCCAAATTACATCACAAATCCATTTCTGGGCCCCCAACACGCGCACCAACACCCCCAACGGCGACCGAAAGCTGTCCAACATCCAGCAACCCTACGCGGGGGATTCCGGGACCTCACAAACAGATCCGCCACCTATGCCAAACCCGCATAGGCGAAGCGTCCTACCTGCAATAAGAGCTACAGCTAACAGATATCAGAGCTAAAAGATAAAACTGTTATAGAAATAAAATCAACCACTGTACAACTGAAGATAAAACAACAAGGTCCATCTCCCAAAAAGATAATCATACAATAACCTCGAGTACAAAACTCATAGCTCAACAGGGAGATATCTCAAATAAAACATCTGTGTACAAGCTCTCAATACATCATATCCTCACTACATCAGTCTCTCAAAAGAGGGAATAAATACCAATCTACCGACTATACTGAAGATCTCCTCCAAAGGGGGGTACCGCTACTCTCCAAAGATGGGTCTGGATCTAGCTCGCTACTCCCTCACCACGCACAGCAACCACAGAACGGCAACACCCGCCAAGACTCTGCAAAACAAAGAGGAGAAAGGACAAAAGGGGGAAAACCCCCAACGGGCGTGAGAACTACGCAATAAGGGAGTTCTCAGTGGGTATCGCCACTAGGCCCGACGATCTGCCCACCAAGACTAATAGAGGCAAAAGATAACCGATGCAGTAAAACTGAAAGAAGAAGCTGGAAACACTCCACAGCTACCATGCCTCTATCCAAATGCTCAAATGAGGAAACTCTGATGAAGATATGCAACACTCGCACACGAGGTGCTCAATCGACCCAATCGAGCTGACTGCCACATCGGGTCCAGTCAAACCTGTGCCCACCTACAACCACCTCCCGCTGACGGGCAGGAATTACGTAGGGCGTCCAAACGGACTAACTCGCTATTGAGTAGTGGCTCATGCAGGCTATAGTCATAATCCATGCTCTCTCTCTCAGAACGGATAGACTCAAGATGCTCAACCTCTCACACAATGATCAAAGAACTCACAACGACCACGGGACCACCGTCAAACCCCGAACGGTTCCCAACAATACTAGCACTGGTCTAAACACAGCTACTAGACTCCACTCGGTCCCCCAGGCACGAGTGTAACAAAAAGTATCTGCCTGAATAAACCCAATCTATAGACCAGTAATCACTGGTACTGCCTGCTCTCCTGTCGAACTCAAGAACCCTGCCTGGTGCCCGGCGCTCACACCGTGGAAAGCCTACTCCGGAGTGGCACTCGAGGGGAGCGACCCACACGAGTAAAGTATCACTGTATCAAGCATCACTGTATCGAGTATCTCTGTAACCACTGTCTCATAATAGCAGGACTGGATCAAGACTATGATCAAAGTGGGAAACTCCGTCCACTAACAAAACCCCGATCTGATGCAATAGTACTCAAAAAGTGGGAAACACCATCCGCTAGAACAAATCTGATACCCAATCTGATGCAATAGTCAACATCCGGTCAACCGCCCAAAGTCCGCGGTCACCGCAATAACCCACAACCCACAATTGGGTAAATTAATCAAGATCCGGTCAACCGCCTACTATCCGCGGTTGCCGCAATAACCCACAATCCAACATCAAGCACACCCTGTCTCTGACCCTAAGGTCCCAGCTACACTATCCCAAACCTCTGCTCGAACCCGAGCAACATGACTCAAAAGTCTAAATAAAAAGGAGAAAGAAAGCAATCATGGTTTCTCCTAAGTCAAATTCCAATATGTAGTGCAGCAGTAAAAGATGGCCTAACTATATGTCCATACACATATGTCCATACAAGCATGCATTTGTCCTCAAGAAGAATAAAGAAAATAAACCTCATGCCAAAATTATCAATGACCATACCTGTCCATAATTCTCAATCCATAATGGCTCCTCAGAGTAGAACCTGCACATAACTACATAATCCTATCCCAATGCATAAACCATCCTCATAAAAGGTTATGTGCTAATATGGCATGATAATTAATCATATAGGGTATCCTTGCCTTAGATAAGCTTCCACTAATCATCAACATGACTATTTGATTAATACCATTGTCATACTGTGAATAATTCACTTGCAATTTCCATAAAATCCTCATTGTTAAACTTACCGATCAGTCCCAGCTATTGTACCATTCACCTGCATGCAATGCTAACATATAAAAATTTAGAGAAACCGTCCACCGGTTCCGGGAATAAGGCACCCACCTGAAAAGCTGACTGTCCAAAGCCCAACAGCTGAAAACACCAAATAACTCTAATCCCTTGCTCCAATAAGTTCAGCACACCCGTAACACTCCTGGCACAATACAAAGTCCACTAATTACATTAGGCTCCCAAATATAACACTTAAAACCACATACAACCTCGAATTCTGAACTGTTAAATTATCACCTGCAGATAGTGCCCGTAAAATTCCAATAAAAATATCACAGCAATCCTTGCGTCGATAGCTTCGAAACGGTACCTTGCATGCCCAAATCGGAGTTCGGTAAGTCAAGATAAAAAATCGGCAAGGGGGTACACTCATACAAAAATCTGTGTTAAAACTGTACACTGTTCACTGAGAAAACAGTAATTTTCACCTCGAAATAAATCTCACAAAAATCCAATAAAAATACGACCGCGTTCCTTGCGATCCGTAGATGAAAAAGTTGTATAAGCTCGTTTCCGGCTGACGCTTGTGCACAAAGATATGGCCAAAACACCTCGATGCTGTCCCACAAAGCCAAACAGAAAAAGGGTCACAGTGTTGCCTCGGGATCCGTGCCAAAAACTCGCAACGGGAAAGCGCGATCAATACGAAAGATCAAGCCCTACCTCTTAGGAGTCTGTCGGCGCAAGAATCACAGAAAAAGGAGCTCAGGGTAGCCCAGGGGAGGCAAAACACTGTCGCTGCGCCGAAGAAGAACACTAGAAAGCAACATCGCGCCGCACCGTAAAATGGGGAACCTCGGGATTCGTGCCTCCTAAAATCCTAGAACTTGGCAGGAAGATCAAGCACCTAGAGGTGAAAAACTTAGCTTAAGGGAGCTCGGGCAGAGGAGGTGTGGTTTGGGAGAAAAAGCCCCAAAACAGAGGCTCGGGCTGCCTTTAAATAGGCTGAGGAAAACAATTGGGATAATTCCCATTTTGTCCGGGTTTTCGGGCGCCCGGAAATTTCCGGGCGCGCACAGTGCGGCCCAGCCCACCACTTTCGGGCGCGCACAGTGCGGCCCGGTCCACCACACAGTCCAGTCCACTACTCCCCCGGGCCCCGACTGCACCCGGTGCACCTGCGCCCGCGAATGGCGACGCGACACGTGGCCCGGCAACCCGTGCACCACGCACGTCGCGCCGTGGACCGCGCACGTCGCGGCTGACCCGGGCCGTACGGCCACCTGCCCCGCCGTACGGCCACCTACCCCGGTCACCCACTCCACCGGTTGCGTGGACCGGAAGCACAACACCGAACCAATCACCTCCTGCCACGTGTCCACCCGGTCTACCGTGCACCCGGACCAAATTCCGTAGACCGCGCCTTCAGATCCAACCAACCCCAAGCCGCCACGTGGCACCGCCCTGGTGCACGACCCCCGCGGTGGACCGCGCACCGGACCGAGCGCCCGGGCGCCTGCCCGCGCCCTGCCCGCGCCGCGTGCCGCCGCCTGCCGCCTGCCCGAGGCCGCGCCACCGCCCGCCGGCGCTGCCCGCCGCCGCCGGCCGCCGCCGGCGATCGCCGGAGATACTGTTCCGGCATGAACAGTAACCGCCAACCCAGAAACATCAAGCAAATAGCCCATCCTGACCGTTTTCGCGCGCTGATTCCAAAAACGGTGTCCATTTTGCCAAATTCCGCCTCGAAAATTTGCCGGAGGCTCCCGCAACACCAGAAACTGCGAAACTTCCGGGAGCCCGCTTTTGGGCATCCGGACTCAGAATTAAGAAAACAAAAAGCCATTTCCAAGCGTTTTTCCTCACAGAACCCAAATCCACCCTCTGTTTGGCCAAATTCCTTTCCTAAAATTCGGCAAAAGCAGCCGAAGGCCAATACAGCCAACCAAAGCTCACAGGGTCCATCCGTGGCATCCCTTTGATGCACCATGGGCCAGATACACCATCAACAGGTGTTTGCACAGTGGATTCCTAGGAAAAAGCTGCATGGGGGGTTCAGGGGTCCCCCGATTACCTACGAGATCCATTTTAAGCCCCGAGTCCATCTCTTGTGTCCAAATTGGCGCGCGCGAACGCCGCCGACATGCCACGTAGGCTTCCAGAAGCTGCTGGTCACACTGTAGAAGCCCCTGCAAAGATCCGGGTCACCACATGTTCAATCCTACAGCCTCAGAGGGATGACCTATGAGATATAAGAACAGCATTCTATCCCATCTCACTAACTTGGTCTGCATGTTAGGAAGAATGTTGTAACATGTGATAAAATTAAGAAATCGGTACTCCAGTCGAAGATGTTTGGATTTTACACTTTTCCCATCAGCGTATTCAGTTCCTTCCAAACAAATTTTTCCTATCACGGTTTGCCACAAGGCATTCGTCAAACTTCTTCCCGTCAAATAGTTGATCCCCGATGTGTTGGATTCCATTCCAAGGACTTCGCCGATTAATTGCGGAGTGATTTTAAGTTTCATCCCTTGGATATTTGTATAGAAATGCATTGAGCCACGTTCATCTTCTTGAAGATGTCTTGCATTCGTGTAGAAGGTTCTTACACGATACAAGCAATACCCAAGTAATTCAGGGAATCGGCAGACTTGGATGAGATTAGCTTGCTCAATTAAAGTTCCAAACTATGGTGAGTGATTTCGGAGAGCTTCAATGTTGACATGTCGTTCACCGATACATTCACGATGTTCAAAAGCTCGAAGGCGATCAATGCTGACGAACACTCCTTCCACCCGAGGCGGGGAGTCAGGAACCATTGGCTTGCTAGCATTAGCCTCTCGTGCTTGTCCAAAGCGTCGAGCAAGACGTTTCCTTTTTACCGAGACGGTCGGTGACGTCATAGGTGCTTTTCCTGTGTCAATGGGTGCCTTTCCTATTGATCCATTGGAAGCCTTTTGTTCAGGTTTAACGGGCATTGATTCATCATCATTCGTTAACACGTCCCAGTCTACTTCATCATTATTTGTTTCAGTTTTCGAGTCACTAATCAGATCAAATTCACCTTTTCGTTGAAGTTTCTTGGCTCTTTTCAGTTTATTGGTTGCTCGAGTATGCACCATTGTGACTAATAGCAAGATGATCCATGAGAATTCCATAGCTGTGCGTGCTTTAAGAGGATTGAAATCCTGTGAAGAGCAACTCAAGAACACGAAAATTTTGTAAGTTTTCAAAAATTAGAAAAATTGTACCCAAACAATCATTATCGTGTGGAGAGACTAAGAATCAAATTAGTTTTGCAAAAGGAAATTTAAAAATAGATCAATTGCATGATTTTGGAAAATTCCCATTATATGCCCTAAAACCGAAATTTTTGAAATCGAAGACCAAAAATCCGTTTATCTTGAGAATACCTAGCATATAATCAAAACTAATCTACCCAGAGTTTTTATTTCAAAAGAAATTTGATCAAAAACCATCCACAAATGAAATTGATACAAGAAATTCATCACGTTTTGAGGAAGAATAAGAAAAACTGTGAAAAACCGAGATTTTGATCAATAAAACTTACTTGGAATTGAAGAACTTGAGTTTGAAAGCTTCCAAGATGGATGAAATCTAGAGAGAGAAGCTCTCAAAACTTTGGAACAAAAGATTGGAGTAAAAGAAATCAAAACCCTTTTGTTCTATATAAAACCCTAGCCGCGATCCGGATAAGTTCGTGATTACGATCCGGATCGGCTACCCGCAGTGAAAAACTGCGTTCGGGATCCGGATCGGCAGGTCCAATCCGGATCGTCTGCCCGCAGAAGAATATCTGCGTTCGGGATCCGGATCGGCAGGTCCAATCCGGATCGGCTCCAACTTTTTCTTTAGAAAATATCAGAGAAATTCTAGAAAAACCAGAAAAAGATTGTAAGCACTTTTGTGTATCAACTTTAAATGAAAATCATCGTTTCATACAACAAGAAATAGATTATACCAAATCTATCAATAACATCCAACAAATGAAACGAAAATTTATAAAAATTAAATCCCTTAAAGTTGAACAACTTCAATTACATCTAACTTGATCTTATGAGTAATGCCTTTATCAAATCATCAATTCGGTAAAGAAAATGAAATACCAAGATCAATAGATGTCTAAAATCCCAGATAAATTAGATAATATATCTAGTCAATTTATTGAAGAGAGTGGCTCTTTGAGCATCTTTCATTAAAAATCCCACCTTATACCAACCTTGAAATTTTGACAGAGTCAAGTATTTCAACATGCATTTTAATTATTCAAACTTGAAAAACCTTGCTTGGTATACATGTGGTAGCTGCACACAGTACTCGGACGACAGAGGTGGTAGCTCTTTCCTCCATGTGGTGGTAGTTTTCACACTCCTCATTGGGATGTAACTCTTTCCACATCTTTTGAGCATAATACTTTTTCTTTGACTCCCCCTCAATTGGCTATCAATTATTTAAGATATAAAGTATTCAGCCAAATATTGATCTCGATTTCATACTCGACTAAACAGTCAAATAAGATAAAAACTATACCAAGAGATCATCGAGAGAGAAATTGACTTTGATCAAAACAAAGATGATTTAATTCACATAAATGATCATTGCATCAAATGAAATATTATGATATCAAAAGCATAATAAATTTCTAAACATATAAAAGGATGCAGTAAAAGTCAATAAAACTAATGCTCAATTAATATTCTATGTCTAAGCATAGATAATGAACAAAAACACAAAAACAAAACCTAACCTAAACAAGAGTTTCAAAAAGGGTTTATTTCAAGGAAAGCATTCCAATTGCTTTACGCAAATGAATAAAACGTTTTTGATCCAAAGGTTTTGTTAAAATGTCAGCTAATTGATCTTCAGTTGAAATGTAGGAAATTTGAAGAATATTTGATTCAACTAGCTCTCTAAGAAAATGATATCTAAGTTCAATGTGTTTTGTTCTAGAGTGCAACACAGGGTTTTTTGAAATATTTATAGCACTTGCGTTGTCACATAAAACAGTTACCGAAGTTGCTGAAATCCGGAAGTCGCTCAACACGCTTTTCATCCAAATAAGTTGAGTTGAACAACTACCCGCTGAGATGTATTCCGCTTCGGCAGTCGAGAGTGCAATGCAGTTTTGCTTTTTACTATGCCATGCAACAAGACAGTGGCCAAGATAAAAACATGCACCACTCGTACTTTTCCGATCATCCACAGATCCTGCCCAATCGGCATCTGAGTATCCAATAATATCTAAACTTGTTCCCATAGGATACCAAATTCCGAAGTTTACAGTTCCTTTGACGTACCGGATGATCCGTTTCACCGCTTTCAGGTGAACCTCCTTTGGTGCTGATTGATATCTCGCGCAAATCCCAACACTAAAGGATATATCCGGGCGACTAGCTGTGAGGTAAAGTAGACTTCCAATCATGCTGCGATAGAGTTTCTCGTCTACATTATCACTAAGAGATTCACTTCCTAATCCCTTATTGCTAGTTCCCATAGGAGTAGGAAAATCTTTAGAATCTTCTAATCCGAATTTCTTTACCAACTCCTTTGCGTACTTGGATTGACACAGATGGATGCCTTCACCATTTTGTTTCACTTGCAATCCAAGAAAGTATGTCAGTTCGCCCATCATAGACATCTCAAATTCGCTTTCCATGGTTTCTACGAATTTAGAAGCATCATTATCTTTTGTTGCTCCAAACACAATGTCATCGACATAGATTTGTGCAACAATGAAGTTATTTTGATAATGCTTCACAAAGAGAGTCTAATCTGCTCCCCCTCGAGTATAGCCTGTCACGCCCCGGGGTGGAAACTGCCACCCGGGCTCGCCAACAGATCCGCCATCTGTACGGAAACTGCCGTACAGACGAAGCGTCTAACCTGCAGAAAGAACCAACTACAGTAAACAGGTATCAGAGAGCTGAAAGTAGACTACTAAAACTGAAGTCCAAACACTGTACAACTGAAAAGATATACAATAACCATCTCCCCGAATACTATCATATACAAAATCCTCTAATACAGAACTCAAAAGGGAGATATCTCCAAAAGTACATCAGTGTACAACCCCTCGATACAAGAAAAATATCCTCACAACATCAGTCTCTCAAACTGAAAAATAAAGTACAACTCTATACCTCTCTACAAAGGTCTCTCAACAGAAGAAGAAGAAGTAAACTATCAACCGAAGCTCTCCTCTGAAGGGGGGTACCGCTACACTCCAACGACGGGTAGGGAACAAGCTCGCGACTCCCTCGCCTCGGTCCGAAGGATCAGCAACAGGAGCACAGGAACAGAAGAAGAAGTCCCTGGGGAAAAGACACCACGACGGGTGTGAGAACTACTTCCCACAGTAGTTCTCAGTGGGTACCGTCAACAAGCCCAACGGTCTGCCCACCAAGTCTACTAGAGGCGAAAGATAACAGGCAAAGAAATCTGAAAGAAAAGCTGGAAACTACTCTACAGCTACCATGCCTCTAACCAGACACTCAAAAGTGGAACAGATGAAAGTAAAAGAGACCACTCGCACCCAAGGTGCTCAAACGACCCAAACGAACTGACTACCTCAAAGGTCCAGTCAAGCCTGCGCCCGACGACTAGGAACGCTCCTGCCCACTACCACACATCCACATGAGGACGGGATTTACGTGGGGCGTCCTGTCCTACTAACTCATCCCTCGCGCAAAACTGCCTCAACAGGCCCATCGCTGCCTCAACTGCGGAAGACTGCCTCAACAGGCCAACCATCGTATCCACAGCGGCATCTCAGGACGCGACTCCAACTGAGTAGAACGGCGCGGCATAGAGTATCAAACATAGGCATATGCAGGCTAGTCAAAATCCACGCTCACTCTCAGAACGGTAGGGCTCAAGATCCCCAAATACCTCGCACAACAGTCGGAGCACTCTCGACGACTCAGCTGCTCGGCTAACTCGAAACACGAGACGCTAGCCTCACCAACGGCTCGCAGCACAAGGCTCACTGGCTGGAGATACTCCACAGCCAGGAACAACCCGCAACTCAGGGTAACAAAACAGGTCGGACAACACTCAACGACCTGGGACCACCGTCAACCCCAACGGTTCCCAACAAGACGGACCGGAAGATACTCGACGGCCCGGGACTGCCGTCTACTCAACGGCTCTCTCCCACGACTGTGCAACAGGGAAACAAGACCTCTCGGGACTACCGTATACCCAAACGGCTCCCGGCACAGATAAGCAACCCGCTACAACTACCAGACTCCACTCTGCTCCCAAGCACGAGTGCAAACGCATCCCACACTAAAAGAAAATCCCGACCTCTCGGCCCACTACCCGGGCGAGGATAACACTATGTCCAGGGATAGCAAAACAGTGTGGGTGTCTAAACATAATTAACCCAAGCCCAAGTGAGGGTTTTCTACTGGTCTGGTTACACATGCAACATATGACGGGGGTGCTAGGTCAAGTTCCAAGATAGCTGTATCAACAGATAATAAAAGGAATAACAATTCCTATAATCTAGCATACTACACAATGAAATAAACTATCATGCATAATCCTACATCAGTAGAAATACTGTACAGTCCATAATACTTGGAGATAAGGCCACCCACCTCGATTTGCCACCAATTGCTCGTAGACACTTGCAATTGGCCTCCACGCAATCCGCACGTAAAACGGGACACGCCGTCGGAGTCCGCACGCAAAACGGAGCACGCCGCCGGAGTCCGCACGCAAAACGGAGCACGCTGCCGGAGTCCGCACCAAAAACGGAGTCTGCACGCGAAACGGTGCACGGCGCCGGAATCCGCACGCAAAACGGTGCACGGTGCCGGAAACCGCACGCAAAACGAAGTCCGCACGCAAAACGGTGCACGGTGCCGGAGTCCGCACGCAAAACGGAGTCCGCACGCGAAACGGTGCACGACGCCGGAATCCGCACGCAAAACGGTGCACGGTGCCGGAAACCGCACGCAAAACGGAGTCCGCACGCAAAACGGTGCACGGTGCCGGAGTCCGCACGCAAAACGGTGCACGGTGCCGGACACAGAAAAGAGCAAGAGGGTTAATTACAGTCCAGAAGGTCACCCCGAAAACTGTACAAAAATACAGTAAAACCAACACACGGGACCTACCCGATTGCGCCGCCGACGCCGCGGCACCCCCATCGGAAGCCTCGCGCGCTCCACGAGGCCCACAATGCCACGCCGCAACACTCCCCGACCTTCTCCCTCACTCTCGGATGAAGAAAGAAACGAAGAAGGAGAAGAAGTCGCTTGCGGGGAGGAAGAAGAAGAAGAAAAAGAGGAAAAAGGGGAGGGGCGGTCCACGGTGCACGGTGCGCCGTGCACCGGCCGGTGCACCACACCCACCCGGGTGCACCCGGCCCACGCAAGAGGAAGGGCGGCCACGTGGCCGCGTCCCTGCGCGCCACGCGGCCGCGCAGTTCACGCGCCACACGGGCGCGTGACACCAGCCGCCCACAGGCGCGGGACACGCGCCCGTGACACGGGCGTGCGCCCCAGCGCCCGCGCGGGCGCCAACTGGGGTCCGCCACGTGGCGGCCCCCACGTGGCCCGTGCGCGGGTGCCCTGTGCACCTGACGCGCGCAGAGGCGCCTGTCGCGTCAGCCGCGCCTCGCCTGACGCGCCGCAGCCTCCTCGGGATCCGTGCCACGCGTGTCTCGATCCGCGTGCCGCTTTGCCTCGAAAAGCGCGCACGCCTACCGGACTCCAAATCCAACAAATAAATAGTCCATCCTTAGCGATTTCGCGCGCTGAGTCCAGAAATGATGTCCGATTCTCCAAATTCTCATCCGAAAATTGCGGAGTGCCCCCGGATAGCCCACTCGATCCGATTTCCGCGCCGGGTCCATTTTTAAAGTCCGATTTGCCCAATTCCAACTCTAAAAATTCCCGAAGGCGACCGGAGAGGTAAACTTCTATCCGGACTTCACCCGGAGTCTAATTTTGACATCTGAATCGCGCGAAATCACTTCTAAACACCCGACGGGTCCTCCAACTTCCCACGGGGTTTCCAATGATGCAAGCAAATCCCAAATTGCATCACAAATCCATTTCTGGGCCCCCAACACACGCACCAACACCCCCAACGGCGACCGAAAGCTGCCCAACAACCGGCAACCCTACGCGGGGGATTCCGGGACCTCACATAGCCCTTCTCCAAAAGGTGCTTTGTCAACCTTTCGTACCATGCTCGCGGTGCTTGTTTTAAACCGTAAAGAGCCTTTTTCAAACAAAAAACATGGTTAGGTAGTTTACAGTCTACAAAACCTTTCGGTTGAGCCACATAAACTTCCTCATTTAAAAACCCATTTAAAAACGCGCTCTTAACGTCCATTTGAAAGAGTTTTATTTTAAAGTGACAAGCAATAGCGAATAAGATACGAATGGACTCGAGTCTAGCTACAGGGGCGAACGTTTCATCAAAGTCTATACCTTCTATTTGAGAGTAGCCTTGAGCAACTAAACGTGCTTTGTTCCTGATGATGGTACCATCCTTATTTGTCTTGTTCTTGAAAATCCATTTAGTACCGATCACATTGTGTTGCTTCGGAGGCGTCGTTAATTCCCAGACTTTGTTGCGTTCAACCTGATGGAGCTCTTCCTGCATTGCTTCAATCCAGTAGTCATCCTGAAGAGCTTCATCGACATTCTTTGGTTCGATCATGGAAACGTAACAGGCGAATCCACAAACCAACTGTCTCCGAGTTTTGACTCCTTCTTGTGGGTCTCAAATGATGTTTGATTCAGGATGATCCTTGGAGATGCGTAACGTTTGTTGTAATGGAGTACTCGGAGGTACATGAGATGATTCCTGCACATCAGATAAGCTTGAAGAACCATTAGATGCATCATTAATATTGGAAGTATTATCATGAGAAGATGCACTTACAGAAGTATCATCATCAAGAGAGATATCAGGGGTAGATTTATCAGATGCAAAGTGGAAAGCTTCATCTACTTTAACATTTATAGATTCTACGATCGTCTTAGATTCCAAGTTAAATACCCGATATGCTCTACTATTCGTAGAATACCCCAAGAAAATCCCTTCGTCACTTCGAGAGTCAAACTTTCCAAGATTTTCGCGGTCACGTAAAATGTAACATCGAATCCCGAAGATACGAAAATATTTGATGTTGGGTTTTCTACAACACCATAGTTCATATGGTGTATTTAACATTCCCGGGCGCAAATAAACTCGATTAATAACATAGATTGCAGTGTTCACAGCTTCAGCCCAAAAATGTAGCGGTAAATTCCGGCTATGAAGCATAACACGTGCCATCTCTTGAACAACCCTGTTTTTGCGCTCGACAACACCATTCTGTTGAGGTGTATAGGGTGCTGAGAATTCATGCTTAATGCCGTTGGAAGTGCAAAAATCAATGAATTTAGAATTTATGAATTCTCCACCTCTATCACTTCTAACACGAATGATCTTTTCATTCTTTTCAATCATAATACGAAGGCAAATCTCGTGAAAAGAATCAAAAGTATCAGCTTTCTCTTTTAAAAATGCTACCCATGAATACCGAGAGAAATCATCAACCAATAAGAAAATATACCATTTACCTCCCAAGGATGGTTGACGTGTTGGCCCCATAAGATCCATATGCAATAATTCCAAGGGCCGTTTGGTACCGACGTGGTTCAGGTTTTTGTGTGCAGCCCTTGATTGTTTTCCCTTAAGACAACCACCACACACAATATTTTGTTCAAGTGAAAGTTTAGGAACCCCCTTGACCACATCTTTGTTCGAAATTCTAGCAAGTTCCTTAAAATTTATGTGTCCTGGCCTTTCATGCCAAAGTGTTTCATTATTCAAAGAGGCTAAGTTACAATTTTCAGAAATTTTATTTGGAACAACATAACAATTGTTTTCAGATCTAACCCCTTTTAAAAAGAAAACATGATCCTTATCAGTTACAATGCATTTAACAGATGAAAAATTAACAGAAAAACCATTGTCGCAAAGTTGACTGATACTAATGAGGTTAGTCTTAAGCCCATCAACAAATAATACATTATTCAGAATCGGGCCATCTGGAATAGCTACTGTTCCTTTTCCAACAATTTTGGAAGACTGGCCGTCTCCGAAAACCACAAGTCCTCCGGAGATTTTCTCAAAATTTTGAAAGCAGTTTTTGTCACCGGTCATGTGACGAGAACAGCCGCTATCCAGATACCAAGACGAATTATCATATGCATGCAAGGAAATATTTGTAACAAGACAAGGGAAAACTTCACCTTTGCGTATCCAAACCTTTCGAGTTTTGGTGTACGTCGGAAATGATTGTGAGGTTGATACCTTTGGTGAAAGCGTCTTGTTTGATCCATCGCTTTTCCTTGGCGTCGTCGTCTTGTTTGATGAACTACCGAGGCTTTTTCCTTTCGAATAATTTGCATTTGCTTTCCGAGGAATTACCCTTTTGGTAGTCGTTGCAAGAAGTGCTTGAGTTGAGCGTTTGGCTCCCATCTTGCAATTTCTCCTTATGTGCCCTGCAAAATTACAACGAAAACATACCTTAGTGCTTGACGATCCCGAGGAGGGTGAAGTAGGCTTGTTGTCGTTGCTTGTCGTGAATTCCGGTGTCGGAGGAGGAGATACCGACTGAGGCACGAAAACTGTCCCAACCGAACTAAAATCGTCTTTAGTTCGATTGTATCCGAGGCCGAACTTGTTTGATTGACCAAGACCAAGAAGCTTATCCAACTTACTCCTTCCTGATGAAAATCACTGTAAGTCATCCTTGAGTTGGAGAATGGTCTCTGTCATTTCCAATTTTTCCTGTCGAGCCTCGCCGTTGAGCTTCAAGAAGTAATTTGCTTTGTTCACCATATCTATATAATTCTTCTCGAGTTGCTCATTGGACTCTTGAAGGGAAACATTTGCTTTTATCAGATTGTCCCTTTCCACTTCAAGATCGGTCGAGAGAGAAGTTACCCTTTTTACTTCTTCTTCGAGATCCTGCAATCTCCCTCTCAACCCCTTGTTTTGCTTAGCCAGTTTCTTTGAATCCCTTAAAAGTCTGTGGTAGGCTAGAGCAAAATCTTCACCTTCCGAATCATCCGATTCATTGTTCGTTGCATTCTTTTCAACAGTGGAGTTGGACAATGAGTCGGATGTACTTGCCATTAAGCACATGAAGGGTGAAGATGTGGACGCGTGGAACGCAGTTGCGTTGTCTTCTTCATCACTTGATGATGACTCATTTGACGATGAGGTGTCATCCCAAGTGACGGCTTGCATTGCCTTCTTCTTAGACGGATTCTTAGTTGGACATTCCGTTGAGATATGGCCGTACCCTCGGCACTTGAAGCATTGGACTTGTCCTTCTGTGCTTTTCTTATCCTTAGAAAAGCCTTCTTGCTTTCTTGACTTGTAACTTGAAGAACCATTGCCTTTCTTCCACTTTCCGAAGGATGGAGTTTTGCTTGAATTACCCCTTCGAAAATTTCGGCGAAACTTCCTTGTCAAGAGAGCGAGCTGCTTCTCAAAGCCCTCCATAGATAGGTTCTCGTCATCGCCTGAGGAGGATGAATCCGCGTCTTCTTCTTTTGTTGTTTTCAAAGCATAACCTGAAGGCTTAGAAGAGGATGCCTTTCCTGAAGAATAGTTAGTAGGAAATGTCATTTCATAAGTTTGTAAAGAACCAACTAATTCTTCTACACGGATTTCGTCCGGGTGTTTAATAGTTTCAATGGCTGTAACCTTGGAACGAAATTTTCAGGAAGAGTTCTTAAGATCTTTCTTACAATTTTAAATTCTGGAATCTTCTCTCCCAAGTTGGCACATGAGTTTACTATGTCTTGCAATCGTGTGTAATAGTCTGTGAACGATTCATTTTCTGCCATGAAAATAGAGTCAAACTTGCTCGCAAGCATTTGCAGTTTCTGAATCTTCACAAGGTTAGTTCCCTCATGCGTAACTTGAAGAACATCCCAGATTTCTTTCGCAGTCTCACATGCCGAGACGCGAGAGAACTCTGTTAGTGATAAGGCATTAAATAAAGCATTTATTCCCTTGCCATTGTAAGAAGATATATCAATCTCTTCCTTGGTCCATTTCGACCTAGGTTTGATGGTGAGAACATCACCAATAAATTCAGTTGGATTAGACCATCCTAATTCAATTGATTGCCACACCCATTCGTCGATGGAAATTAAAAAGGCTTTCATCCGTACTTTCCAGTACGCATAATTTGTTCCATCGAAGAACGGGGGTCTGTTGATGTTTCCACCTTCAACCATTATTTACAACCCTATTCCCGCTCTGATACCACTTGTTGGGTTATATGAATAATAGGATCTAAATAGGGGAAAAAACACCTAGAGGGGGGTGAATAGGTGTAAACCATAAACACTCAAAAACCTTTGCGATATAAAAACCCAATGCGGAAAAATAAATAACACGCAGAGATTTTTACGTGGAAAACTCCAAACCGGAGTAAAAAAACCATGGGACCGATAACACGGTGAAATCCACTAGAATTAAACACGTACAAGGTGATATACCGTACTCACAGACGACTCAACCTTTTCCATACGCTCCTAGTTGATCTTCTCCGCTTGCTCCACGATGCTTCTCGAATCCATGATGTGCGTCCAACGCCGAATCCACGGCGTCCAACGTCGAGTCCACGACGTCCGACCGAATCCACGGTCTTCACCCAGTAGCACGCTTCGAATCCACGAACGTACCTCGCTCCGAATCCACGAGAGCGGTTGCACCTTGAATCCACAAGGCCACGCGAGTCCACGCGCCGATTTTGGGGTAAATCGTTGTTTTTGGGTGGTGATGATCCGCCGAATACTTAGATTAGAAATAGATCAGAAATACCATCTAAGTATTCATTGATTTTATTCTACTCAGAATATGAGTATAAAAACCTAGAATCAAATCAATCAATATAGATGAAGAAACATAAGATTAAATCTAGTATTTCCTTTCTTCTCTATATGTGGATCTTAGGCAGTATATAAGATTATATTTTATTATGACGGCTATTTGGATTAACCCTAGAAAAAGAATCATAGGGTCTATTTATAGGTTAGAAACCCTTGGAAGAAGATAAGGATCAAAAACTAACCTTTTCTGGAGTTTTTACATGACGACGATCCGGATCGGAGATCGGTGATCCGGATTGCAGTAGCGAGAAAAACAAATTCCAGAAAAACGAAGGTTCGGGATCCGGATCGAAGTGCTTGATCCGGATCGTTCATACAGTTCACCAAACATCAACGTTCAGGATCCGGATTGCGAAGCCTGATCCGGATCGTTCAAATAAAATGGTAAACTCAGTGTTCGGGATCCGGATCAAGGGAAGCTATGATCCGGATTGAACTGGTGTATGAACGAACCACCTTCGGGATCCGGATCGAACAGTCTGATCCAGATCCTGAACATGTCCCATGTCCAGTTTTTGATATTTATGCAATAACAAATCCATCCAAGTGTTTCTACGCTATAAGAAGTATTCGGATCACCAAAGATATTAAGTTAAACATACCTGATCCTTTTGAATTCTTCTTTCTTGAGATTGAGTTATATGATCCAACTTCCTTTACCTTCAATCTTCAAGACTTAACCGAATTCACGAAATACGCCAACTCAAATTCTATAACAGGTGTCAGGGATGGGTGGTGCTGGATGTTACGGCATTTTGGTATTGGCATATTTCGTGAGTCAAGTCAGTGAGTTGAGTCGGAGTCTTAAAGGGATCAAATTGTCAATCAGCAATCAAAGACTTAGAGAAGATTCAACAAGAGCTCAAGTTGACACTCAGTGTCTTGAATCTTGAAGATTGAAGTTGAAGAATTGTGGATCAGTTACATCAATCTCAAGAAGAAAGTATTCAAAAGGATCAGGTATGGTTAACTAAATAATTTTGGTGATCCGAATACTTTCTTATAGTATAGAAACACTTGGAAGAATTTTTAATTTCATAATAATCAAAAACTGGTGTTCGGACATGTTCAGGATCCGGATCAGGGCCAACGATCCGGATCCCGAAGGTTGTTGCTTCATACAAGACTTCGATCCGGATCCATGCAATTTCCGATCCGGATCCCGAATGTTAAGTTTTCTGATTTGTATGAACGATCCGGATCGGGCAATGCGATCCGGATCCCGAACCCTTGGTTTTCTGGAATCGTCAATCTCGTTACGACGATCCGGATCGCAGTAAATCCGATCCGGATCGCCGTCCTGAAAATTTCCAGATAAGGTAAGTTTTTGATTCTTATCTCTTTCCAAAGGTTTCTAAACTATAAATAGACACTTAGGGTTTCTCAAAAACGTGGGAGCTACGGCCGATCAATTTATAAAACACTTGAGAGCAACCCTAGAGGCTAGGTTTTTATCGATCTTCTTCATAGCCTCTTTTAGGTCAATTCGATGGTTCTTTCAAGAACATATCTTTTGTCGAATTGATCTAATCTTTGCTTAGAGATTTCTTCTACGGTTCCTCAATGAGAATCTAAGCAGAGGATCACCATCGAAGTCAATATTCTTATCGACTGAGTTTGCGTCGTGGATTCGACGTGGCATCGTGGATTCGGTGTGCTAAAGGCGTTTCGTGGATTCGAAGCGTGCGTTCGTGGATTCGAACGTGAGCAGTGGACGGGCAAAACGGTGGAGCGCGAGGTCCAAGAAATTGAAGGAGGGGTTAAATCCGTGGAGACGGTAATCACCTTGTTATTCTTCTTTTCTTAGGGATTGTTATTGCGTGGATATCCAACCGGTCAGCGCAAGGTCCGAAGAAGCTGAAGGAGGGGTTTGAGTCCGTGGAGTCGGTAATCACCTTGTTATTCTTCTATTCTTAGTGGATTGTTATTGCGTGTTGGTCCCGTGGTTTTTCTCCTGGATTGGAGTTTCCACGTATATCTCGGTGTGCTGTTTTTATTTTCCGCATTGGTTTTTATTTTGCACTGAGATTGAGTTTTTAAGTATTACACCTATTCACCCCCCCTCTAGTTGTTTGATAGTACCTATTTAGATCCTTTGGGATTCATAACTCTACAATTGGTATCAGAGCGGGTTTTAGGTTTATCTATCATGATGGGTGAAAGTGGTAATATTTATAGACCTCCTCTTTTTGATGGGACTAATTATGCTTATTGGAAAGTGCGGATGAGAGCTTTTCTCATCGCAATTGATGAGCGAGTATGGCAATCCGTGGAATGCGGTTGGGTGCATCCTGTTGAGGAAGTAGGAAATTCTACTACCCCAAAACCTCGCTCTAGATGGTCCAAAGAGGAATTTGAAAGATCTTCTTACAATGGGAAAGGTATGAACGCTTTATTTAACTCTCTTTCCTCGACTGAATTTACAAGAATTTCCGCGTGTGAAACCGCGAAGGAAATTTGGGATATTCTCAAAATTACACATGAGGGTACTAATCTTGTAAAAATTCAAAAGCTCCAGATGCTTACAAGTCAATTTGACTCTATTCATATGGAAGAGCATGAATTGTTTACAGATTATTACACTAGACTTCAAGATGTAATTAATACATGTGCTAATCTAGGAGAAAAGATCCCGGAGTCGAAAATTGTAAGAAAGATACTTCGGACTCTTCCGGAACGGTTTAGGGCAAAGGTTACCGCCATTGAAACCGTTAGTCATCCGGATGAGATGAGTGTTGAGGAATTAGTAGGTGCTTTGCAAACTTATGAATTGACTTTTCCTACTAATCAAGTTTCTTCCAAGTCTTCTTCTAAGCTTACAGGTATTGCATTCAAATCCACAAAGAAAGAAGATAGCGAATCGAGTTCCGACGATGAAATCTCTTTTGCCGATTTTGAAGAACAATTGGCGCGGATCACAAAGAAATTTCGTCGGAAATTTTGGAAGAATCGAACCGATGGATCTTCATCCACGAAACCATCTAAAGGATCATCGGGTTCTAAATCCTCTAACCTCAAATTCCTTGCAAAACCTTCTAAGGAAAAAGATGAATTCGAAGGGGAAATCCGATGTTATAGATGCAAAGGCTACGGCCATATTTCAACGGATTGTCCTACTCCGAAATTATATAAAAAGAAGGCTTTGCAAGCGAAAACTTGGGACGATTTTACTTCTAATGAATCAACCTCAAGTAAAGAGGAAAAAATCGTTGCTTCTCATGCCTCTCATTTTCCCTCTTCTAATAATTGTTTATCATCATTAGTCACTAACTCTACTCCTTTGATTTTGTATGAAACATCAACAACCGGCGGAGAGTCATCAAGTGAGGGGGAGTCGGACGAGGAAGAACTCGTTGAGGCATATCAACAACTTCTTGCGGAATCTAAGAAGATGGCCAAACATATCAAGAAGTTGAGAAAGCAACGACTTGAAGATCAAGACGAGAATCATGCTTTAAAGATCAAACTTCATGATCTCGAGGAGGAACGAGAGCTTTTATTGGATAATAATAAAATCCTCCAAGAAAAGATAAATCAATCGGAAACGGTCGTTAATTCCCATATTAACAAGATTGATTTTCTTGAAAAGCAGTTTGAGGAAATACATGTCACCAATCAAGCATTGACCAAGCAAGTTCATCAACTTAAATCCGACATACAAAGGATTTCAACCGGTTCCAAGAAACTTGAATGTATGTCCGGATTAGGTCAAACAAGCAAGGTTGGTTTGGGATTCAAAAAGAACCAAACTGTGAATGCTTCAAGTTCCACAATGAAATTGAAAGGAAGAACTTGTCACCTATGTGGACTTGAAGGACATTTGGTGAAGAATTGCCCGAAAAAGAGAAAGAAGAGTCCTTCGGCAACTTCATCTACGGAGCGAACTCAACGGAATCAAAAGACACATCAAGTCAAAGGAGTTCACTCAACCCACCAAAGGTCCGAGCCACAACATCAATCATTCAAGTGGATCACTGCGAGGCAAAGACCTAAGGTGGATCAACAGTCAAAGCGGACAACCCCCGGCCACAACGAATCAAGACAACCCAAAATCCAGCGATTTTGGATTCGGAAAGGTGATATCTTTCCTTGTCTTAAGTTCTAAATAGCTTATGACTGTATGTAATGCTTTGATTAGTTTTCCTTTCATATTTTTCTTAATCTTTGCATTACATGTTTCTCAATGCTCTTCGTTTTTATACTTTGTTTTTGAACAAAAGGGTTTTTACTGAACAAGTGCATTGAATAAAAAGGGCTTCACTTTTATTCACTCCAAATTAATTTTATTTGGATTATCAACTTTACTCCTTAATCATAATCTTGAAGATACTTCATTATAGGAGTTTTTGATTTTATAAGCATCAAATTTTAGAAATCATGTGTGATCTTTAGATGCTTAATCTATCTCGGTTGTGTGAATTCATTGTGATAAACGTGAGACAACCGATAGACTAAAATTTGGGATTTAATTCTTTCACGTAAGAGATTGCATTCTTTCAAGGGTATTGAAATGATTTGCAAAAGATGTGGAAAGAGTTACATCCGAAAGGAGTGTGAAAACTACCACCACATGTAGGAAAGAGCTGCCACCCCGGTCGTCCGGTTTGTGTGTGAAGCTACCACATGTTATGGATGCTTGATAGTATTTTATGAGAAAATCTTTAGTTGAAGCATTTGGAGATTTATATGCAAAACTCTTATATTTTGAACAATCTCCTGGTTGGTATAAGGTGGGATAGTTGAAAGATGCTCAAAGAGCCACCCTTAGGTATTTTAGTGCTTATCTCAATTTGAAAGGGTAGAATTCAAGATTGATGTCGTTTGGAAATCTCCGTATGTCATCTTTGTAAATCCGTTACATCTTGATAGACTTTGGATCTCAAGATTATTTTTGATGACTTGTGTTTGATGAATATAACATGAAAAACGGTTTATAATGTTTTACCTTTATTTTTCATGATTTTGGAGTAAATCTTTTTAATTTTGTGAAATTAATTGGATTGAATGACATCTGTGTGAATTCACTGTTTAAAGCACTTAAATTGATTTCTTGATGGAATACAAATCGGTATTTGAAAAGATTCTAAAATCTGGATTTGTTTCAAGAAATTATTTAATTTTTGCTTTCTGGTACCGGTACGCAATCTGCATTTTTGTTATATATACTAGAACTGAGCTTTTATCTCTCTTTCTCCATGAACTAATTTTGTTAGTAATTTCCTTTTGTCTAGTATGTTCACTGTTTGACAATTTGTGACAAAAAGGGGGAGAAGAGAAATGACGGAGATGAGATCATCAAGAGAGGACAAACGAAACGAAAATGGAAAAATGGGGGAGAACGGAAAATGATGATCGTACCACAAAGGGGGAGAACATAGATGCTCAAGAACATGGAGAACATGTTAGAGATGCTCAAGATAGGGGGAGACAAAGAAAGGTTGAAAGAGCTGGGAAAAACAAAAGAACCAAAAGGATGAATCAAATGTAGGATTTTAATTTCTAACGACTGACGTTTGATTTTGTTTGGAGTTTTGTTTTGCAGGAATTACATCACTTTAAGACTCCAAGTCCTAAGTCATAGAGTATGTTCTAGGACTGTTTGGTTCAAATGTAATTTTGTATTTATTGGATCTTTCACGCAAAGAAAATCAATGTTTTGGTGATAACATTGAATTTCGATTTTTGGTTTAAGATAAGTGACTTGAGCGCTTTTATGTATTTTTGGGTTTTGTCACGAAATTGCCAAAGGGGGAGATTGTTACGGCATTTTGGTATTGGCATATTTCGTGAGTCAAGTCAGTGAGTTGAGTCGGAGTCTTAAAGGGATCAAATTGTCAATCAGCAATCAAAGACTTAGAGAAGATTCAACAAGAGCTCAAGTTGACACTCAGTGTCTTGAATCTTGAAGATTGAAGTTGAAGAATTGTGGATCAGTTACATCAATCTCAAGAAGAAAGTATTCAAAAGGATCAGGTATGGTTAACTAAATAATTTTGGTGATCCGAATACTTTCTTATAGTATAGAAACACTTGGAAGAATTTTTAATTTCATAATAATCAAAAACTGGTGTTCGGACATGTTCAGGATCCGGATCAGGGCCAACGATCCGGATCCCGAAGGTTGTTGCTTCATACAAGACTTCGATCCGGATCCATGCAATTTCCGATCCGGATCCCGAATGTTAAGTTTTCTGATTTGTATGAACGATCCGGATCGGGCAATGCGATCCGGATCCCGAACCCTTGGTTTTCTGGAATCGTCAATCTCGTTACGACGATCCGGATCGCAGTAAATCCGATCCGGATCGCCGTCCTGAAAATTTCCAGATAAGGTAAGTTTTTGATTCTTATCTCTTTCCAAAGGTTTCTAAACTATAAATAGACACTTAGGGTTTCTCAAAAACGTGGGAGCTACGGCCGATCAATTTATAAAACACTTGAGAGCAACCCTAGAGGCTAGGTTTTTATCGATCTTCTTCATAGCCTCTTTTAGGTCAATTCGATGGTTCTTTCAAGAACATATCTTTTGTCGAATTGATCTAATCTTTGCTTAGAGATTTCTTCTACGGTTCCTCAATGAGAATCTAAGCAGAGGATCACCATCGAAGTCAATATTCTTATCGACTGAGTTTGCGTCGTGGATTCGACGTGGCATCGTGGATTCGGTGTGCTAAAGGCGTTTCGTGGATTCGAAGCGTGCGTTCGTGGATTCGAACGTGAGCAGTGGACGGGCAAAACGGTGGAGCGCGAGGTCCAAGAAATTGAAGGAGGGGTTAAATCCGTGGAGACGGTAATCACCTTGTTATTCTTCTTTTCTTAGGGATTGTTATTGCGTGGATATCCAACCGGTCAGCGCAAGGTCCGAAGAAGCTGAAGGAGGGGTTTGAGTCCGTGGAGTCGGTAATCACCTTGTTATTCTTCTATTCTTAGTGGATTGTTATTGCGTGTTGGTCCCGTGGTTTTTCTCCTGGATTGGAGTTTCCACGTATATCTCGGTGTGCTGTTTTTATTTTCCGCATTGGTTTTTATTTTGCACTGAGATTGAGTTTTTAAGTATTACACCTATTCACCCCCCCTCTAGTTGTTTGATAGTACCTATTTAGATCCTTTGGGATTCATAACTCTACAATGGATTGTGGTTGGCAGGGTTTTGCGGTGACCGAGGATATTGGGCGGTTGACTGGAGGTCGGTTATAGGACTTGATTATAGACAGCAGGGTATTGCGGCGACCGCGGATATTGGGCGGTTGACCGGATATTTATTTATGCATCAGATTGGGTATCAGATTTCTCTAGTGGACGGAGTTTCCCACTTATTGAGTACTTTTGCATCTGATTGAGGACCGGGGTTTTCTTTAGTGGTTGAGCTTTCCCACTTTGATCAGAGTCGTGATCCAGTCCTGCTGATTTACGATACTTATGATACTTGTTACTGAGATACTTTACTCGTGTGGGTCGCTCCCCTCGAATGCCACTCCGGAGTGTGCGATATACGTACTTTGAGTCCTTGAGACTCCTATCCCTTATCGGTGTTATGCGTCAGCCAGCATACCCGATTTGTCAGGCACAGCAGGCAGTACCAGCTTTATTGGTGATGCTAGATTGGGTTTATTTGGACAGATACTGTTTTTCTGATGCATTCATACAGTCATTTCGTTTGATACTGCATTTAGAGGCATAGTAGTGGTAGTTTCCCTTATCAGTAGCCTTTACAGCTTACCACTGTTCTTTCCCTTTTTGCCTCTAGTAGTCCTAGTGGGCACGTCAGAGTTTGAGGTTTTGCTCACTAGGGGAGACTACTATTTTATATAGTAGTTCTCACCCCCATTGTCTCTCTTTTCTTTTCCCCCTTTGTTTTGCAGAGTCTTCTGCAGGAGTTGAAGGGCCGTCTCGGGCAGATCGAGGTAAGCGGATAGCGGATTAGATAGTTCATCTACCCGACTGCGAGCTTAGTGGTGTATCAGTTGTACCCTTTTATTTCTCAGACAGTAGTAGTTTATTTTGGGTCTGGCTCTTGCAAGCTGTTTGTACTTATTTGGTGAGCTGGGAGAGACACTTGTATATTTCGAGAGTTTTTATTGTACTTTTACTTTCTAGCTGTGGTCTGAGATGTTGTAGTTTTATTTTAGCTCTGTTTTATCCTCCTTTATTATATCTTTTATATCAGAGCAGGTTACCAGCGCTTCGCGTACACAGGAAATTCTGTGTACACGGCGGATCTGTGGACGGGCCCGGGTTCTGGTTTACACCCGGGGCATGACAATTCCAGAAAAATTACGACGATGTTCCTTGCGATGCGTAGATGTAAATCGAGTACTTGCACTCCTCGTTCCGACTCTCGAGTGCAGAGAAAACCCACAAAAACCTCGGTGCTGTCCAAAATTCCATCACAGAAAAGGGGTCACAAAAATGGTCTGAAAAGCCCAAGAAAACCTCGAAATACGAAGAAGCTGAAAATACAATGTCGTAGCCCTACCTGTCGTGAAAACGTGGGCACAAGAATCACCTGAAAACTCCTTTAGGGTAGCCCAGGGGAGTCCGCAGACCGAAATGGGACGAAAAAGGCCACCAAGGAAGGAGCGTCGCAGTGCGCCGAATCGCAGTAAACGTCGAAGTAGCGTCCTCCAAAAATCCTGAAATTCCTCCACAAGGTGCAGCACTGAATAAGGAAGAAAATCTCTGTAGAGCTCTCCCTGCGAAACAGCCCAAAAAATGCTCAAAAGAAGGCCCAAGGGGCCTATTTATAGGCCCAACCCAAAAAAACCCACTGTTCGGATTCGGGCGCACCTTTTCGGGCGCCCGAATCCAACAGTCGCACAAAATACAGCCCGAAGCCCCGTCCGACGAGCGCTCGAAACCACCCGCGATCGACACGTGTCCCCAGAACATGGAACAGCGGTGCAAGCGCGCCTGGGCGACGACGCGTGTCCCGCGCCCGGTCAACCGGGTAGGTGGCGCCCGCCAATGGCTGGTCGCCACGTGGCGCGCGCCAATGGTCGCGCGCCTCGCCGGCCGCGCTGCCTGCCCCCCACACGCACACACATCCCGAGGCGCCGGCGCACACCCCCGTGGACTGCGCGGCAAGAAGCCGCCTATCACATGCTGCCACGTGTCCCCGCGCCCGGTCTATGCACTCGCGCGGGGTTCCGTGGACCGTGCAATGCGTGCCGGCCACTCCTAGTGCGCCACGTGTCCCCGCGCTGGGTCCATGCACCACCTGACGCTGCTCCGTGGACCGTGCAACCTGAACCGGCCAATAATAGGCTGCCATGTGGCCCTAGGCCGGTCTACGGCCTCCCCAATGCACCCGAATCCACTGAAAACTTCCGGGAGCCCGTTTTTGGGCATCCGGACTCAGAAAAATACAAGCAAATAGCCGTTTTGAAGCGTTTTTCCGCGCTGAATCCAAATCCGACCTCCGATCAGCCTGAAACCTCTTCTAAAATTCAGCAAAAGCAGCCGAAGGATAGGCTTAATCTAGGAACCTCACTGAGTCCATTCAACACATCCATTTGATGCGTTACTGGCCCAACACACCAATACCAGGTGTTTCACATCGAGGATTTACGGGAAAAAGCTACATGGGGTTTTGGGGCCCTATAGTTGCATGTTATGTCTCCATGATCGAACCAAAGAATGTTGATGAAGCTCTTCAAGATGACTATTGGATTGAAGCAATGCAAGAAGAGCTCAATCAGTTTGAAAGGAACAAAGTCTGGGAGTTAACGAAGCCCCCAAAGCAACAAAATAAAATTGGTACTAAATGGATTTTCAATAATAAGAAAAATGAAGATGGTACCGTTATACGGAACAAACCACGTTTAGTTGCTCAGGGCTATTCACAAGTAGAAGGTATAGACTTTGATGAGACATTCGCCCCGGTTGCCCGTCTCGAGTCTATTCGTATACTTTTCGCAATTGCTTGTCATTTTAAAATAAAACTTTTTCAAATGGACGTTAAGAGCGCATTTTTAAATGGTTTTCTAAATAAAGAAGTTTATGTGGCTCAACCGAAAGGTTTTATTGATCATAAACTACCTAACCATGTTTTTCGGCTGAAAAAAGGCTCTTTACGGACTAAAATAATCACCGCGAGCATGGTATGAAAGATTGACTAAGTATCTTTTGAAAAAGGACTATACTCGAGGGGGGGCCGATAGGACACTCTTTGTGAATCATTCTCAGGATAACTTCATTGTGGCACAAATATATGTGGATGACATCGTGTTTGGTGCTACAAGAAACAACGATGCTTCAAAATTCGCCGAGACGATGGAAAGCGAATTTGAGATGTCCATGATGGGTGAGCTTACTTATTTTCTTGGATTGCAGGTTAAGCAAAGTGATGATGGTATTCATTTATGTCAATCCAAGTATGCGAAGGAGTTGGTCAAGAAATTCGGATTAGAGAATTCTAAAGACTATCCGACTCCTATGGGAACAAGTAATAAGGGACTCGGTTGTGAATCTCACGGAGAAAAAGTAGACGAAAAATTGTATCGAAGTATGATTGGAAGTCTACTTTACCTTACGGCCAATCGCCCGGACATTTCCTTCAGTGTTGGGATTTGAGCGAGATATCAATCAGCACCGAAGGAAATTCACCTGAAAGTGGTAAAAAGGATCATCCGGTACGTCAAAGGTACAATCAATTTCAGAATTTGGTATCCTATGGGCACATCTCTGGACATTATAGGATACTCGGATACCGATTGGGCTGGATCAGTGGATGATCGAAAGAGCACGAGTGGTGCATGTTTTTACCTTGGCCATTGTCTTGTTGCATGGCATAGATCAAAGTTAATCCCTCATTCAATGATCTCTTGGTATTGTTTTTATCTTATTTGATAATTGAGTTAAGTATGAACTGGAGATCAATAGTTGGTTGAATACTTAATATTTTACATAATTGATAGCCAATTGAGGAGGAGAAATATTTAATGTTTCATGCTCAAAAGATGTGGAAAGAGTTACATCCTTAGTGGAGTTTGAAAACTACCACCATACGGAGGAAAGAGCTACCACCTCGATCGTCCGAGTACTGTGTGCAGCTACCACATGTTTTACCAAGCATGGTGTTCTCGTTTATTTGATAAAATGCTTTTGGAATACTTGACTCTGTCAAATTTCAAGGTTGGTATAAGGTGGGATTTCAAATTAAAAGATGCTCAAAGAGCCACTCCCTAAAATATATTGACTAGATATATTATTTGACTTATTTGGGAGTTCAAACATCTATCGATCTTGGTGCTTCATTTTCTTTACTCAATTGATGATTTGATAAATTCATTACTCATAAGATCGTGTTTGATGTTTTGGAACTTGCTCAATTTTAGATATTATAACTTTTATAAATTTTCGTTTCATTATTTTGGATATTTTGATAGATTTAGCATAATCTTTTTCTTTTATGTGAAACGATACTTTGTGTTTAAAGTTGATATGCAAGAATACTTACATACTTTTTCTGGATTTTCTGGAATTTTTACAAATTTTTCTGAAGAAAAAGTTGCAGGCAGTCCGGACTGGATTGACTTAGTCCGGATCCCGAACGATGGGATTTTCAGCACAAAGCCGATCCGGACTGAACTCATGATCCGATCCAGACCGCGGCTAGGTTTTAAAACAAAATGAAGGGTTTTCGATTTTGCATTCACTTTAAGTTTTTGTTTTTGCTTCTCTGAGTTTCTCTCTCCAGAACCAAGAGCTTTTGGATCTTTCTCAACTCATTTTCTCTCGATCCAAGTAAGTTTCTTTTATCAAAACTCAGCTTATACACCGTTCTTGCTTATTTTTGCCAAAACGTGATGGATTTCATGCCTTAATTTCATGTTTGCACGGTTTTTGATCAAATTTTTTTTGAAATAAGAACTCTGGATACTTTAGATTTGTTTCTATGCTTGTTATTCATTTGATAAACGGATTTTTGGGCTTTGATTTCTGAAAATTCGGTTTTGTAGCAAATTTTGGGAATTTTTGAAAATCATTAAATTGATCTATTTTTAAAATTCTTTTTGAAAAATTGTCTTGATTCCTAGTCTCTACACATGATAAGAATTGTTTGAGTATTAATTTTCAAATTAAACAATTTTTTCCATGTTTTGAGTTCTTGCTCACAGGACCACACTTTTGAAAATATTGGCAACGATGGTTTTTGGCTGGGTAATTGTGTTCATTGTGGCTTTGGCCAGCACGCGTGCGACTAACAAAAAGGAGCAAGCTAGAGCAGGTCAAGAAGAAACTAAGACTGTCCTTTCACATATCTCAGAGGCTGACACAAAAGACTGGGAAGAAATATGCAGGCAAGCACAACAGATTGCTGATGCAGAAGATAGATCCGCGTTAAAGAACAAGGAACCTATGAAATCCTGCTCAATGTTAAAGAAGTATTCTAGGAGGAAGAACACAAGGGATAGTGGACTTCACATTGATGAACCTCTTGCCGGTGTACAATCTCTACCTAGAGAAAACATTGTTCAGATGAAAGAATCTGCATGGATTGAATGAAGATACGCACCATCTGCATCCTCCCTACCTACTTCAACCCCAAGGAAAGACACGACAGAGGGTGATACGTCTATGTCCTCCATCTGTCGCGAGCAGAAGCGATTATCTACAGAACAAGAAAGAATGTCACTTGACTTACAGCATATCACTACTGGACAACGAAGGATTAGAAAGAAGTGTTCGAGAATCTCAAGGCTGCTCAAGGGAATTTTGGACACACTTGGATGCAGCAGCTCTGACGAAAATGATACAGACTGATGATTTTTGTTTTCATTGATAGTTCTAACAGTTTCTCTCTTGCAGGTTTTGTGTTTGAACTTTGCAATTCCCTTCTTAAATTTTTGTTTGGCGTGTTATAGTGACAAAAAAGGGGAGAGAACTTGAAACTTTGGACCTTAACCTTAGAGAACTTGAACTTTGAGAACTTTGAAGGTAAAAAGGTAAGTAGAACTTGAACTGTAGAACTTGAACTTTGATAACATGCCACCACTAACTATTTGACTAACTATTTGTGTATGTAATATTTCTAACAAGTGACTTGTGATAACTGACATAATTT
>CM055071.1:19194283-19244378 GCA_029204045.2 Tillandsia leiboldiana
TTTACTAACCGAAGATCGACGGGAAGGTTGTCCGGTCGCGTTCTTGCCTTCGGTTCGGTGTCCGGGAAGATCGGGCCCCTTCTCTTTCTCCTTTCCCTTTCTTCCGGCTAGGGTTCCGTCTTTTCTTTTCTTTTTCTCTTCTCACCGATTAGGGTTTTTATTTCTTTCTTTTCTTTTATTTCCGATAATCGGGATCCCTTATATAGCTCGTATTAAATCTTTTATTAATTTCCTTTTTAATTAGTACGTAAGAGAATTCTATTTTCCCTCATGGATAATTAATTAACTAATTAATTATCCCCTACGAGATAACCCACCTTATCTCTAACGGGTGCAACATATTTTGCACGGATTCCGATGCATGACTTAATCACCGTATCACTTTGAATTCCGTTCGGGAGATCCCGATATCGGATTTCAGATCCGATCGCACCGTTGGCTTTCTTTTTCCGCGCTCTATCGCAGAAAAATACCAGCACCTCACAATTGCCAACTTTTAAGAATTGAATAATTTTATTTCACTTAAAGGCTTAAATGGCTATATGTAAGTCAAAAATACCCCGAAAGGCCGGATCACTACACCACTCACACTTTATAAAAAGTTTCGTCCCGAAACTTAAGTACAAACCCCACTAATCAATTCGGGAAAACATTCTCTCATTTTCGATTCCAGTTCCCACGTCGCCTCGCGCTCTTCGTGGTTGCTCCACTGGACCTTCACATAGGGGATAGTTCGATTGCGCAACTTCTTGTCCTCTCTTGCCAAAATCCTCACCGGCGTCTCCTCGACGCTTAAATCCTCTCGCAACTCGATGGTGGAGGCATCCAAGGCATGAGAGGGATCAGCTAGGTATTTTCGGAGCATTGAGACATGGAACACGTTATGGACTCGTTCGAGATTCGGCGGCAGGGCTAATCGGTACGCCACCGGTCCTACGCGTTCTAGGATCTCGAACGGTCCTACGTACCTCGGGCTTAAGTTTCCCTTTATGCCGAAGCGTCGGTTCCCCTTGGAGGGCGAAACTTGGAGTAACGCGTGCTCACCCACCATGAACTCTAAGTCTCGGCGTCTGTTGTCCGCGTAGCTTTTCTGTCTGCTCTGGGCGGTCAGTAGCCTTTGCCTAATCAATCGCACCTTCGCTTCGGTCTCCTCCACCAAATCTGGGCCCAGAAACTTACGCTCACCCAAGTCGTCCCAGCATATTGGAGACCGACAGCGGCGCCCGTACAGGGCCTCGTATGGCGCCATCTGAAAGCTGGCCTGGTAACTGTTATTGTAGGCAAATTCCACTAGGGGCAAGCACCGTGCCCATCCTTCGCCCAGGTCTAAAACGCATGCCCGAAGCATGTCCTCCACAATTTGTATCACCCGCTCTGATTGTCCGTCGGTCTGCGGGTGAAAAGCCGTACTGAAGTGCAACTTGGTTCCCATTGCTCGCTGCAAACTCTGCCAAAAGTTTGACACAAATCGCGTGTCCCTGTCCGACGTGATGGATGTCGGCACCCCATGCAACCTTACTATCTCGTTGATGTAGGTTTGCGCCAGTCGTTCCCGCGTCCACGTCGTGTGTATGGGCAGAAAGTGGGCCGATTTCGTCAGACGGTCCACAATTACCCATATCGCATCGTGTCCCTGTGACGATCTCGGAAACCCGGTCACAAAATCCATGGTAATCATGTCCCATTTCCACTCGGGCACCGGTAGGGGTTGCAATTTTCCTGCCGGGCGCTGGTGCTCGGCCTTCACTCGTTGGCACACCAGGCAGTGTGCCACAAACCGAGTCACGTCTCCCTTCATTTTGGGCCACCAGAAGGTCTGCTTGACATCCTTGTACATCTTCGTTCCCCCGGGATGCGCTGCATATGGAGGAGTATGCGCCTCCCGCAGGATTTCCTCTTTGAGTTCCGGTAGATCCGGCACGCAGATTCGTCCCCGAAATCGTATCGTGCCGTCGGAGTTTACTGTGAAATCACCTTCTTGGTCGGCAGTTACTCTATTTCGCACCAGCTGGAGTTGGTCATCAGTCGACTGCCCCTCGAGAATTCTGTCAAGCAAGGTAGGTCTGACCACCAGTGTCAGAAGTTGTTCGACTGTACCCGCCGGTACTACTTCTAGTCTTAATCGCGAAAACTCCGCAATCAGACTATCTTGCCGGGTGATGGCACTTACCCCTGCCTTTTCGGCCTGCCCCTTACGGCTCAGGGCGTCGGCCACCACGTTTGCCTTTCCCGGGTGGTAGTGGATCGTTAAATCGTAATCCTTCAGTAGCTCGAGCCACCGTCTTTGTCGCAAATTTAACTCCTTTAGGGTGAAAAGGTACTTAAGACTTTTATGATCTGAATACACATTGCAGTGTGCCCCATACAGGTAGTGTCTCCAAAGCTTGAGGACGAACACAACCACTGCGAGTTCCAAATCATGCACGGGGTAGTTTCGCTCGTATTCTTTGAGCTGCCTTGACGCATAGGCTATAACCTTTCCCCGTTGCATGAGTACTCCACCCAGTCCGTTTCGCGACGCATCGCAATACACTTCATAATCCTCCCCTGGTTCTGGCAGGGCGAGAATCGGAGCTCGCGTCAATCTATCCTTGAGCTCCTCGAAGCTCCTCTGACATTTGTCCGTCCAGATGAACTTTTCCCCCTTTTTAGTCAAACGGTTTAAGGGGGTGGCTATCTTGGAGAAACCCTCCACGAAGCGCCGGTAGTACCCGGCTAATCCTAGAAAGCTTCGAACCTCTGTTACCGTCGTCGGTTGGGACCAGTCCGTCACCGAATCTATCTTCTTCGGATCGACTGCGACCCCAGCCGCCGAGATTACGTGCCCCAGGAAGCCAACCTCTCGGAGCCAAAACTCACACTTTTTGAGTTTGGCGTAGAGTTTCTATTCCCGTAGGGTCTGGAGGACTGTGCGCAGATGTTCTTCATGTTCCTCGTCTGTACGGGAGTAGATGAGGATATCGTCGATGAAGACCACCACGAATAAGTCCAGGAAGGGTTTGAATACCCTGTTCATCATGTCCATGAACACCGCCGGGGCATTTGTGAGCCCGAACGGCATTACTGTAAATTCGTAATGGCCGTAGCGAGTCCGAAAAGCCGTTTTGGGGATGTCCTCCCCCTTGACCTGGACCTGATGATAGCCCGACTGCAGGTCAATCTTTGAAAACACCGTCGCGCCCTATAGTTGGTCGAAGAGGTCGTCGATCCTTGGCAGGGGGTACTTGTTCTTAATGGTGACCTTATTTATCTCCCGGTAGTCGATGCACAATCGGAGACTTCCGTCCTTTTTCCTCACAAACAGGATGGGCGCGCCCCAGGGTGACGCGCTAGGCCTGATGAAGCCCTTATCCAAAAGGTCCTCCAACTGTGCCTTGAGTTCCTTCAGCTCCGCGAAGGCCATCCTGTACGGTGCCTTGGTGATGGGTTTGGTGCCGGGAAGTAGTTCAATGGGAAAGTCGACCTCTCGTTCCGGCGGCGCTCCGGGGAGCTCTGCCGGAAACACGTCCGAAAATTCCCTTACCACGGGAATTTCGGAAGTCGAGGAAACGGGTCGGGTGGCTAAATCTACCGAGGCTAGATAGGCCACGCACCCGCCCTCCATCAACTTCCTAGCTCGCGACGCGGAGATGATAGCCAAGAAGGAAGTGCTTTTACATAACATGTACACGTTTTTTGGGAATCCCGGCTTCTGTAGTTGCACCTGGCGCTTCTCGCAGTCGATGACCGCTTGATACTCGGTAAGCCAGTCCATGCCCAAAACCACGTCGTATTCCTTTAGCGGTATGACCACCAGATCCCAGGGGCACGACAACCTTCCCAGTCTTATTGAACACGAGGGTACTAGGCCAGTTGCCGCGATTGGCCCCCCAGGGGTCTGGACGGTCAGTAAGACATCAAGGGGACTACTTTCTAGCAGATGTGTTTGTGCAAAAGTGCGGGAAATAAAGGAGCGAGTCGCCCCGGTGTCAAACAGGGTTCGTGCTCGGAAATTAGAAACGGAGGTAATACCTGCGATCGCCTCCTCTTGCAGTGTCGCTCCATGTTGGCCCATGGAGTAGAGCCTCCCTCCTGGTTGTGGTCGCGATTCTCCTTCTGCTCTTGGCGCCGGAGGGTGCGGGGGCATTCCCGTTGATGCTCTACCCCGTCCTGGTGGCTGTGCCGTTGGGGTGGAAGCTGCGGAAGATGCCGCTCCAGTGTTCAGAGGGCAGTTGAATCGGAAATGCCCTGGTTTGCCACAGCGGTAACAGTGATCCTGTCTCTTAGGGCATTCCGTCACTGGATGCGATGCTCCGCAAATAACACATGGCTTGTTCGCTGGTCGCGGCTTTCCGATAGGCGCACTCTTGCTTCCTTGTTGCGTCTTGGGGTACTTTGGGGGTCGGCTTCCACCAGACGGACCCCCTCCCGGGTAAGTCTGTGTCCGCTTCCTCTCCCGGTTATTTTCTGATCCCTCACGTCGAGCTCGGGTGATAGCGAACCCCCGCTCCACTATGGTGGCCCTGTCCACCACTTCCCTGAACGTGCGCAGGTCCGCTGCCTGAACCATCTCGAAGATGTCGCTCCGTAACCCGTCCACAAAAAGACGGGCCTTGTGGGGTTCATCTCTTATAACAAACGGGACGCAGTTAACCAATCTTACGAACTCCCTTTGATATTCCATGACCGAGCGGTTCCCTTGTCTAATGTTCTTCAGGTCGTCTTCCAATTGCCGCTTGACGCTATCGGAGAGGAAAGCGTCAAAAAGTTCCTCTCTAAAGGCCGTCCATGTCGGTAGCGGGTCGTTTGTAGACGGATCCGGGCGTACCGTCTTCCACCAGATGCGTGCATTCCCTTCGAGGAAGTGGACGGCTAGTGGAACCCGCTCTTGTTCCTCCATCAATAGGTCCTCGAAGAGTTTTTCCATGGTATCTACCCATTTCTCGACGACCCAAGGATCGGTCGTCTCTCCCTCAAAAGTGGGAGGGTCATGCTTCTTGAACCTAGTCAAATTCGTCCTGACCCTTTCTCGCGTCGTTCGTTGCTCCGTGATCCCTCCTACAGCGGCGGACCCCCCGAGAGTAGGGGTCGTTCCTGCCTCCCCTGCTGTCGCTCCCATCACGAGCCCCGTGGTCGTCGGAGTAGGTACATCCCTTGGGGATGGGGGCTGTTCCGTCGTCGTGCCACCCGTCCCTTGCGGTCCCGTAGTGGGTGCGGTGGCTTCGGGCGGAGGGGTCGGATCGCGCTCGGCTGGCGCGGTTGCCTGTTGCTGCGTCAGGTGACGAACCTGCTCCGTCAGCGTCGCTAATTGCCCGGCCATTTCCCGTAGTTGACGTTGGAGAAGCTGGTTCTCTGCGGTGGCCGGGGTCACTCTGTCCACGTCCGCATTCTCGGTGGACGATCTAGTCCGGGCCATCGTCCGCTATAGACAAAGAAACCATGTTAACCCTAAGGTTATAACCCTATCACCCGGTCTTACGATTACACCTACATTACGTCCCCTTTTCCCCGTACTCTCCCGTACTACGCACCTATACCTGGTTATCTCATGTCTAATTTGCTTGTGGCACCTTACACTGTGGATGTGGATCACGTCTACTATGGTTATGGTTGTTCTCTCTGATACCATTTAATCTGTCACGCCCCCGGGGGTTTTTGAGTCTATCAAAGCGGAAAATCGCGTGTATCTTTTTTTTTCTTCTTGACAAGGTAATTTAAACCTCATCCCCGGTGCGTGCCAGACCGCCACATACACAAATTCTCCCTGCCCACGGACAGAGTCTCCTTTGTATATGCACGGCGTCTTATTTACAACAACATACATCAAACACCAACCATCAACCATACAATAGACATACATCATCAAGCGGAATATTAAAGCGGCATCAGTGTTTAGAAAGGATAAAGCCAGCGGTTGCAAAACCCGTGCCCACACGGCACTTCGTTTTGAGAAAACCTTTTCGAAGTCATTTGGTTTATCATGAAAACGTGCCGCATAAGAAAACATCACCAAAAGAACCGAAATATAAAAGTACACCTCATACACAGCGCTAAGTAATACATGTCCACGAATATTACGACCCACAAGCAAATTAACTAAATTAAGCATAAGAGAAATGAGATAATAAAAACCAAGTGTTCTGACTACGGCCCTCGCGACGCAGTCTCACCGCCCTTCCGGCTAACGCACCTCGTAACACCTGTCACGGAGTGGGTAATGTCAGTGACAAACAAAGTAGATGTCTAATATCAATAAGGAATAAGAAGCAAACCGAATACACCGGAACCATTTCGCTAAAACCCTGCACATATTAAGCTGGGCCCCAACCCCAGATTTATCAATTAAATTGGGCACCAACCCCAGAATATTTGTCGGAGAGACTAAAGTCTCCCCTCGTGCGCAAACACCTCTTTGATGCATTTAACCCCTTCACGGTGCTGGTGTGCTATTCCCAGCGGGCGCGAAGGGGTCCTCACGGCTCCCACCCCTTTGTGAGGAACACGGGTCATAAGAGACCACTCTTCTGAAAAAGTACACCCATGCGGAGGCCAATCCGCCTGTGTACGTGCAGCATCCGAAAACGGATTTGCCGAGATCGGCGTGTCATGAGCACCGCGACCGTAGCCGCTTCAATTGTTAGATAAAAACACAATTTTGCGAAAGGTTAAACTGTCCATCTACTTTGTTAGATAAATTAAGAGCATTTTAATGACGATAGATGCACTTACTGCACTGGTTGTATTTACAGCAACCGTACCCACCTATTTGAAGAGAAATCGGAACACCTGAATCTTTCGCGCACCCCCGCTGCGCACTTGGACCTAAAGAAAAGTCCGCAAGGATAACTATAGTCAAAAACGTGTACTAACATCCGAAAACAAAAGACCCAATTTACTATTTTTGACGGGAAAGTCCAACACCGTCCGGGTTGACGAAACGGAAATCCCGCGCCGCCGTCGTTGTCCGGCGGAACCCCGCGCGGTTCGGAACCGCGCGGCGCGTTTCCGCGGCGACGCCCCCGCGGCGCGGTGCCCGCGCGGGTGTTGCCCGTGCGGCTGCCTCGCGGTGCCCGCGCGGGTATTGCCCGTGCGGCGATCGCGCGGTGCCCGCGCGGGTGCGGCCCCGCACGGCGCCCGCGCGGTTGCGGGTCCGCGCGGCTGCCGCCCGCGCGGCAGCCGCGCGGTGCCCGCACGGTCGCGGGCCCGCGCGGGTGCCGCCTGCGCGGTTGCGGGCCAGCGCGGCAGCCGGGCGACGCCCGCGCGGGTGCGGCCCCGCACGGCGCCCGCGCGGTTGCGGGTCCGCGAGGGTGCTGCCCGCGCGGCAGCCGCGCGGTGTTGGGTTATATGTAATAAGGATCTAAATAGGGAAAAAAACACCTAGAGGGGGGTGAATAGGTGTAAACGTATAAACACTCAAAAATCGTTGCGATAAAAACCCAATGCGGAAATAAAAATAACTCGCAAGATTTTTACGTGGAAAACTCCATCACCGGAGTAAAAAACCACGGGACCGATAACACGGCAGAAATCCACTAGAATTAAAACACGTACAAGGTGATTTACCGTACACACTTACGACTCAACCTTTTCCATACGCTCCTAGAGGATCTTCTCCGCTCGCTCCGCGACGCTTCTCGAATCCACGATCTGCGCCCAACGCCGAATCCACGGCGTCCAACGTCGAATCCACGACGTCCGACCGAGTCCACGGTCTTCACCCAATAGCACCCTTCGAATCCACGAACGTGCCTCGCTCCGAATCCACGAGAGCGGTTGAACCTTGAATCCACAAGGACACGCGAATCCACGCGCCGATTTTTGGGGTAAATCGTTGTTTTTTGTGGTGATGATCCGCCGAATACTTAGATCAAAGATAGATCGGAAATACCATCTAAGTATTCATTAGTTTGATTCAACTCAAGATGTGAGTATGAAAACCTAGAATCAAACTAATCAATATAGATGAAGAAACATAGAGTATTCTCTAATTATTTCGTTTCTTCTCTATATGTGGATCTAGAGCCGTATAAAATAAGATATGAATATGACGGCTATTTTCCTTCTTTTTTGGATTAACCCTAGAAAAAGAGTCATAGGGTCTATTTATAGGTTAGAAACCCTAGGAAGGAGATAAGAATCAAAAACCTACCATTTCTGGAAATTTTACGGACGGCGATCCGGATCGGATTAGCTGTGATCCGGATCGTCGTAACGAGTCAGGTAGTTCCAGAAAAACGAAGGTTCGAGATCCGGATCGAAGTGCTTGATCCGGATCGTTCATACAGTTTACCAAACATCAACGTTCGGGATCCGGACTGCGAAGCCTGATCCGGATCGTTCAAGGAAGATGGTAAACTCAGTGTTCGGGATCCGGATCAAGAGAGGCTACGATCCGGATTGAACTGGTGTATGAACGAACCACCTTCGGGATCCGGATTGAACAACCTGATCCGAATCCTGAACATGTCCCAAGTCCAGTTTTTGATTTTTATGCAATGAAAGATTCTTCCAAGTGTTTCTACACTACAAGAAGTATTCGGATCACACAAAATCTTTAGTTAAACATACCTGATCTTTTTGAATTCTTCTTTCTTGAGATTGAGTTAAATGATCCAACTTTCTTCACCTTCAATCTTCAAGACTTGAAACTTTCACGAAACTACGCCAACTCAAATTCCGTAACACGCGATGCCCGCACGGTTGCGGGCCCGCGCGGGTGCCGCCCGCGCGATTGCGGGCCCGCGCGGCGCCCGCACGGTTGCGGGCCCGCGCGGCAGCCGCGCGGTGCCCGCACGGTTGCGAGTCCGCGCGGGTGCCGCCCGTGCGGCAGCCGCGCGGCGCCCATGCGGTGCCCGCGCGGTTTTGGGTCCGCATGGGTGCCGTCCGTGGCTCTCCTCCGCGCGATGCCCTAGCGGCACCGCGCGCCTCCGCCGTCCGTTCCGTGCCCTAGCATGATGACGACGACGGCGACGGTGACGGATACGACGGAGAAACCAAGAACTCAAACAAAAGAGACGACGGAAAAATCCCAAATAAATTATAACAATTATTTTACTAACCGAAGATCGACGGGAAGGTTGTCCGGTCGCGTTCTTGCCTTCGGTTCGGTGTCCGGGAAGATCGGGCCCCTTCTCTTTCTCCTTTCCCTTTCTTCCGGCTAGGGTTCCGTCTTTTCTTTTCTTTTTCTCTTCTCACCGATTAGGGTTTTTATTTCTTTCTTTTCTTTTCTTTCCGATAATCGGGATCCCTTATATAGCTCGTATTAAATCTTTAATTAATTTTCTTTTTAATTAGTACGTAAGAGAATTCTATTTTCCCTCATGGATAATTAATTAACTAATTAATTATCCCCTACGAGATAACCCACCTTATCTCTAACGGGTGCAAGATATTTTGCACGGATTCCGATGCATGACTTAATCACCGTATCACTTTGAATTCCGTTTCGGGAGATCCCGATATCGGATTTCAGATCCGATCGCACCGTTGGCTTTCTTTTTCCGCGCTCTATCGCAGAAAAATACCAGCACCTCACAATGGCCAACTTTTAAGAATTGAATAATTTTATTTCACTTAAAGGCTTAAATGACTATATGTAAGTCAAAAATACCCCGAAAGGCCGGATCACTACAGCTAGGCTGAAATACTATTAATAGTACCAAGTCATTGGTGCTATTAAGTTTTTAACACTTGGATTAAAAAATGTGTGGTTGAGATGATAGTGGGCCCCTTGGGTTTAATAGGTGGTTGGGAATAGTAAAATCTAACGGGTGAAAATGATTAAAGGACTTGATATAAGGGTAGAAAACTTGATAGTACCAATAATTTCGTACTATTAATAGTATAGTAGCCGGACTCTCTCTCTCTCTCTCTATATATATATATATATATAGTTTGGCTAATATATATGTTTTTGAAAGTATTAAAGTGTTGACACTATAATATTTTTAACCGTTGAATTAATTCTAATAGTTTTTTTGAATTATACATAATGATTCACAAATAATCATTATCGTTGACTTTTGATCCAATGACCAAAAATTCAATTCCAATGAGTAAGTTTTTTAATATTTTTAAAAATATTCTAGCTCGGCATAAATAAATGAGTTTTTTTATAATTTGGTCTGTTTATAACGGTTTTGAATTTTATATTTAAGTTAGGATAAAAATTAAATAATAAAATTCTTATATATATATATATATATATATATATATATATATATATATATATATATATATATATATATATATATATATATATATATATATATATATATATATATATATATATATATATATATATATATTCGAGCTGTTATTGAACCGAACACGAGCGAACGGGCTCCGGCTCGAGTTCGGCTCGTTTATTAAACGAGATGAAAAATTCGGCTCATTTACTAAACAATCGATTCGATTTCTAACTCATTTCGAGCCGAACACGAATTGGCTCACGAACAATATGCTGTATTGTCACCCTACTCAAAACCAAGCCACTCATCTCACTTACGGTGTGTTAGATTGTGACACCCCCTAGGAAGTGGGGCGTTTTGCACAGTTATATTTTGATGAGGTGGTGAGGTTGCATAGTATACCTGCCTCGATTGTATCAGATAGGGACCCGAGGTTTGTGTCGCATTTTTGGACGAGTCTACAGTCAGCTTTGGGGACCCTGCTCCGTTTTAGCACGGCATTTCACCCACAGACCGATGGACAGTCTGAGCGCACCATACAGACTCTGGAGGATATGCTTAGAGCGTGCGTTATGGATTTCGGAGGAGGGTGGTACCGGCACTTGGCATTGGTTGAGTTTGCGTACAACAACAGCTATCAAGCGAGCATCCAGATGGCTCCGTTTGAGGCGTTGTATGGACGCAAGTGTCGGTCGCCCTTATATTGGAGTGACGTGGGTGAGAGGAGGACTTTGGGACCAGATTTACTGATGGAGGCTGAGGAGAAAGTCAGATTAGTTCGCCGACATCTTGAGACAGCCCAGAGTCGTCAGAGGAGCTACACTGATACTCGGCGGCGAGACCTTGAGTTCCAGATTGGTGATCATGTCTTTTTGAAGGTCTCACCTTCAAAAGGGGTCAAAAGATTTGGAGTCCGGGGAAAGCTTAGTCCCCGCTTTATTGGACCCTTCGAGGTACTGGAGAGGATTGGCCCTGTGGCCTATAGAGTTGCACTTCCACCGCGCCTGGCCGGAGTCCATAATGTTTTTCATGTCTCAGCTCTGAGGAGATACGTCTTCGACCCTTCGCATGTTATCGACTTCACTTCTCTGGAGATTGGTGAGGATCTTGGTTATGAGGAGCGCCCATTGCGAATTCTGGCTCGTGAGGTGAGAGAATTGCGCAACCGGGCCATTCCATTTGTGAAGATCCAGTGGAGCAACCATGGGGAGCGAGAGGCTACGTGGGAGCTGGAGACGGTGATGCGGGATACCTACCCTTCTCTGCTCGAGATACCTGATTGAGGTACGCAGGTTTGCTTCCTTTTGTTTCGAGGACGAAACTCCCTTTTAGTGGGGGAGGATGTGGAGACCGTAAACCCCATGCGGCTTTCCTGCTGAATCCTCAGTATAGAACACCTATTATTGGTATCTGGCCCATAGTGCATCAAGGTGGTGCCACTGATGGACCTTGTGAGGTAACTTTTGCTGTATTGGCCTTCGGCTGTGGTTGCCGAAATTTCTGGAAGGATTTTGGCCAAACAGAGGTTGGAATTAGATTCTGCACGGAAAAACACTTGAAAACGGCTATTTGCTTGTTTAATTTGGAGTCCGGATGACCAAAAACGGGCTACCGGAAGTTTCCGGGGATTTCTGGTGCATGGGGGTGACCGTGGACCGGCCGGCGCCACGTGGCGGCTCGGGATTGGGCCGGCCCACACTGCTTGGTCCACGGGAGAAGCGCGTCGGCGCATGGACCGCGCCTGGGGCCACGTGGCGTACCCGCATTGGCGGGCGCACGCGGCGCGGTTCAGGGGAATTTGGGCGCGGCTGGGTGGACCGGGTGTACGGCACGTGGCAGGCCGCCAGTGGAGGGTTCTGGTGGTCGCGGTCCACGGAGACGACGGCGTTGCACGGGGCAGCCCAGCGGCCGACGCGTGGCGCAGCGCACTTGAGTGCGCCACGCGTCGCCCCGCCAGCAACCCCGCCCCGTCTCTCTCCCGCCCGCGGGAGGGGGCACGTGGCGCGCGCGGAGGCCCCCGCACGGCTGTACCCTGTATTGCGGGTACGTGGCGGGCGCCCGGGCGCGTCGGACGGGATTTGGTCCAACCCGGGCCTCGCCGGATTTGGATCCCGGGTTTTTGGGCCCCAAGAACCCGACCTGTTAAGCCTTTTTAAGGCTATTTAAACCGTAGTAATCCCCATTTTTACCTCTTTTAGCATTTGAATTTCACAGTGGACCCTTAAGGGAAATTTTACCTCTACCGGAGCTGGACCCGACGGTGGCTCGCCGGACTTTCTTGGTGCACGGATCCCGAGGTTGGCATTTTTCCGGCGCGACGCGATATTGTTCATCATCGACCCGTTTTGCTTCTTCTCAGTGCGCAGACTCTCCCGGCATTCCCCGACACCTGATTTCGACGATTTTTGCGCCGTTGGACTCACGACAGGTAGGACTTTAACTTTGATGTTCAGAGTTTTCTCAGATTCCTTTCGGATTTTGGAGATATTTGAGCTTTTTGTTGCTCCTTTTTCTTCACGGATTTTTGGACAGCGCCACGGTATTTCGGCCATATCTTCACGTACCGATATCGGATCGAGGTGATTCAAGAGGCTAAATTCATCTACTTTTCGCGAGGAATCTCCTGGATTTTTCTCAAAATTTTCTGAGATTGCCTCGAAGGTGAGAATCTTCCTTCTTCCCGAGTGGTTATCTGTGGTAGTTGGTACAGTTATGAATGAGGTGCTTTTCTTGCCAGATTTTTATCTCAGTGTAGAAAATTCGGATTTGGACTTACAGGTAGTCGTTTCGAAGCTATCGACGCGTAGATCGCAGGGATATTTTATTCAGATTTTTCTGAGGACTTTCAGCAGGTGATTTTTGCCCATCTTCGCAGCTGAAATACTGTGTGATAATCTGGCAGTTTTGAAGGAATGTTGTGTACTGACAAGTCAGTTTTTGTACCCAGGGGCAGTGTGGACTGTGCCGGACCTGTTGGGCTCTGTGTAGCTGCTATTTTTGGTATTATCAGCTGTAGGACTTTTGACAGTTCGACTGATCAGGTGGGTGGCCTCGCTTTCAGGATTTACGATCTGGACACTAATTCTAGCTGCATAGGGAAATACATGTATTGTTTTACCTCCAGTATAGCATGTTAGAGAGCATGAGTTGGGATTCTTTGTTTATTCAGTTTAGCATGTGTTGCTTATTATTTTCCCCCACATCCTTATTTATTGCTATCTTCGGACTTGACCTAGCACCACTGTCATATACTGCATGTTCAACCAGACTAGTAGAAAACTTCAACTTGGGCTAGGTTACTTTATTGCTTTAGACACTTCCACTATCATTATTATTTCATCTGGACTTAGCTTCTTCCTCGCCCTGATAGGGGGTCGAGGGGTCGGGTTATTAGTGGGGTGCATTCACACTCGTGTCGGGGGACCGAGTGGAGTCAGATAGTGGGTTATTGATCAGAGTGTCTTTTGATTACTGTCTGAGGGACAGGGGGGTCTCGGCTGTGTTGTGTTCCAGCCAGTGAGTGAGACAGGGTTCTTTTGATTACAGTCGATCTTGTGGATCGTGGATTTGGATTATAGCCTGCATAGGCCACATTGAGCTCGACATAGATGCGCAGATACTTTACTCGGTGGGGTCGCGCCCCTCGAGTGCCACTCCGGAGCTAGGAGGGTTACTTGCTTTTGCGATTTTGTCGACGCAGTCCCTCTGGCTGGTTCCTTTTTGGCAGTCACGGACGCCCTACGTAAGTCCGGTCCTCCGTGGATGTAACGGCAGTAGGTAGGCGCAGGTTTGACTGGACCCGATGCGGCAGTCAGTATAGATTGGGTGTTGAGTTGAGAGATAGTAGTGGTACCTGATTTTGTTCTGTTTTCACCCTTGAGCATCTAGTTAGAGGCATAGCAGCCGTAGAGTTACTTTATCAGTTTTCCTCCCAGCATTGCATCTTTATTTTAGCCTCTTGTAGACTTAGTGGGCAGACCGTCGGGCTTGTTGGCGGCACCCACTGAGAACTACTTGGGATGTAGTTCTCACACCCGTCGTGGTGTCTTTTTCCCCAGGGACCTCTACTTCTGTACCTGCCGCACAGGTTGCTGATCCCGCTGATCGAGGTAAGGGAATTGCGAGTTAGATCCCTACCAGATGTCGCCCTGAGAGTAGCTGTACCCTCACCATTTGAGAGTTCTTGTTGAGTGATCTTGTAGTGAGGATCGAGTTGTACTCTTTTATTTTGAGAGACATATGTACATTGTGTGAGGACTTGGTCTGTACTTATACTTAGAGTTATTTTATTTCAGTTCAGTATTTCTATTTCAGCTCTGATATCTGTATAGTATAGGTGATCTTTTGCAGGTTAGACGCTACGTTCCTACGGGGCTTCCCGTAGGGGCAGCGGATCTGTTGGCGAGTCCGGGTCGCAGTTTCGACCCGGGGCGTGACAGATTAGAGTGGTTCACAATTGGTATCAGAGCCATTCACCAGCCGAAAATGTGAGATGAGTCTCGGCTGAGCCAGGGTTATAGCGGGTAGAGCGAGGCTCCCCGGCTAATGACCGTTGTGAGTGGAGTGCAGCTCCTCACAAGGTCGGCTAAGGCTAGCGAGACGAGTCTCACATCGCCTGGTGCTTGTGAGTGTGCTTGAGCCTGACGTGGACGTCAGGGCTTAAAGGGGGGAAGAATGTGACACCCCCGGAATTTGGATTAGTCCTCTATATAAATGATATAATAGGACTAAATCTCTAATCCGGCTATAGCATTTTGGATGGTAGCAAGATCCAAGAGGAACATGAGAGTTAAGCGTGCTAGAGCTAGAGTAGTTCTAGGATGGGTGACCCCCTGGGAAGTGGGGCGTCACATAGATTGAGCCTAATCCTTAGGCACTTTAAGTTGCATGCATCCAGTTGATGCTCTCGTTTAATGGAGAAAAAGCAGGGCTAACATTCGAGCATTTAAAATTGTTTTATTGGTGATCTCTCACAGGTTTTACTTCCCAAAAAAAAAAAAAAAACTTCACCTCCGCGGCACTAATTTTTTTAATCTACTGGCTGGTAAGGTTTGTTTTATTGGTGATCTCTAATTCATTTTACTTAAAATAGAAAAAAAAATCACCGCCGCACAAGTCACTGTAAATTTTTTAATTAACGAGTTAGTAAGAATTATAAGATAAAAACAAATATGACCATCAAGGAGAGATGAAATCCTTCTATCATTTTTGTTCACCATCCGGACTCTCTAAAATTCAACCAAATACTTCATAGAGAGAGCTGCATTGTCTTCAACGATTGGGATGCCAAAATTGATAAGCGGCAATAAAATATAATCTATGCTCTTTAAAATTTACAAAACTGAAATTTATGATTTTATGGTCTCATTTGTCTAGTATAAATTATTGTCGAATTCATCTTATATTTTTTTAAAATTTCTCAAATTTTAAACCACTTCTATACTGGACAAGTAATATTAAAAAATTCTAAAATTTAATTTCCAGAAATTTTGAATGGTGTAATTCAATCATATTTAAAATACCGATTGTCAATTCTAATGCCCATGAATGAAAATGATGCAGTAATAAATACCTCCGTTTACTTTAAGTATTTTAGTCTAACTTATTAGATCTGGAGAAAAAGAATAAATTTAAGGTAAAAACATACCAAATTTGGCTGCACTATATGGACCGTTTCGTTTTGATTATCCTATTTTCAAATTTTTAATTTTGCTATTTATTTTTTAAATTTATTTTATTTGAGTTAGTTAACGATACTTTAACTTCAAAGTTTAAATTAATTACTTATTTTAATAAATTTATAGTTACAATAATTACATGAATTATACTAATTAATTATAAAAAGATAATCTATAGATTCAAAATTAAAAGTTAAAATATTTTTAACCGATTCAAATCAAACAAATAAAAAGATTGAACACTAAAATTAAATATTTTAAAAATGAAATAATCAAATTAAAATCATCCATAATTTAGATAAGATTTGTTGGTTTTTACCTAAATTTAACTAATAATAAGAGTGTGTTGAGTCACGCCCTTTGTACTGCCGACTTCTTTTACTATCCCAAAGACTCAAAACACAAAGAGCGCAGTTGAATCACGCAACTCTCACCACTCTTATCCCACGCACCAGCTGCATATATAAAACCCTCACAGAATGAATCCGCAAAACTAAGCCAGCGATCTCTCCTACGTGCTCTCCTACATACACCCAACACAAATTCCGATGGCCGCCAAAGCGAAGAACAACAAGCGCATCACCACCTCCGTCCCTCTCCGGCGAGTGGCAGCCATCGCCCTGGCGACTTTTCTTGTGGCGGTCGGGGCTCTGCCTGTTCTGGCCGAGTCCCAGAGCTGTTCGGCCCAGCTCGCTGACCTCCTGACTTGCGGGCCTTACGTCGTTCCGGGTCAACCCGCAGGCCAACCCAGTAGCCAATGTTGCAACTCTCTCAAAGCTGTCGACAACAACTGCGCCTGCAACACCATTCAAATCATCCAAAGCCTGCCTGCGAAATGTGGCCTCGCTGCCGTCAAATGCCGTAAGATTCTTCCCTCCTCGCCTCATATGAAGAGTAAAATCTTACCTATATATAATGTAAGGGATTTTTCACCTATCAGCGTAAGCTTTTAGCTTTTAGTTTGATCCGAGCCTGTTTAACAACTAGTACTTCAAACTTAACAATGGCAACCACCCAACTTAAAATCCAACCTTTTTGTTCTCCTACTATAGGTGATTTGGAAATATGGCCTTTTTTTGTTAGTTGAATATTTAAGCTGATTTGTCGCTTGATATAAAAAATTTGCACTAATTTTAATTTAAAATGAATAAATTGAGGGATGAAATAGTTTTACCTAGTTTCTCAATTGAATATCATTTCGTTCGTTTGGAGTTTTTTCTTTTCTTTTTTTTTTTTTGTTCTGGGAGGACTAACTCTCCTTTCTTTTTTATTTGAAATTTGTGAACAGTGTTGTAGAGTGCGGCCGTTTGCAATGATCGTGATCATGGAAATAAAGGCTTTCATGCGCTTCTACCAGTTTCAAATTTGAGATATTAATCGTATTTTTTCTTTTTTAGTTGACTCTCTTAGGCGTCTATATATCTCGCCACAAAATTATGTTCAATAAATGTACTTATCAAGGAAACTTATGTGATTCTATATGTCAACAAAGTCTAGTATTGCACTACCTTATATTAATTTCTTTGATGTTATTGAATGAATAACATAAACTATTTACTACATGAATCTACGATCATAGTAAGAAATGAAGCCAATAAGAAAACAATAAACTTTGTGACTTATAATATAAATTAATGATTTCTATTCTTATGCGTGATTCTCTCATTTCTCAAACATATTTGGCAGAAATCGAATGAACCGTACATGCAATATGAATTTACCGAGCAATGGGCCATAGAGGTAGTAGAACAAAATTTTAGTACGTACGTGGGAACCATCCTCACCGTGTACCGAATGATTCACCTTCCATCATTATAACAAAATAATTTTTTTATGGCAATTTAATAATTATAATTATAAAATATTCGCTATTAAATAATATTTAATTATATTTTAGCGGTAATTATTTTAAATATTATTTTTTTATCAATAAATAAATCTATATTAAATATGTGGGTATTTCGCCTAATTTTTAAAAATAATTTTGAGCTGAAAAGATATTTTTGAAAAAATTTATTTGAAAAGTGATTTTGATATTTTAAAATCAGTTTTCTTATTTTCGATGCCTAAAATCAGAAACAATTAAAACCTACTTTTCGAAATTTGATTCTAATTTTGAACTCAAATTTTAAATTTTTATTTTAATTTTATATTCAAAATTTAAATTTTAAAATTTTAAATTTTAAAATTTTAAATTTATATATTAAATTTCAAATTTTAAATCTCAAATTTTAAATTTTAAAATTCAAATTTTAAATTTTAAATTTTAAAATTATAAGTTTTAATTTTTAAATTACAAATTTTACATTTTTAAAATTTAAATTTTCACTTTTTAATATTCAAATTTTAAATTTTAAAATTTCAACCTAATTCTAGCCCAAACCTAATGTGACACCCCCGGAATTTGGATTAGTCCTCTATATAAATGATATAATAGGACTAAATCTCTAACCCGGCTATAGCATTTTGGATGGTAGCAAGATCCAAGAGGAACATGAGAGTTAAGCGTGCTAGAGCTAGAGTAGTTCTAGGATGGGTGACCCCCTGGGAAGTGGGGCGTCACAGTTGGTATCAGAGCCATTCACCAGCCGGAAATGTGAGATGAGTCTCTGCTGAGCCAGGGTTATATAGCGGGTAGAGCGAGGCTCCCCGGCTAATGACCGTTGTGAGTGGAGTGCAGCTCCTCACAAGGTCGGCGCTAAGGCTAGCGAGACGAGTCTCACATCGCCTGGTGCTTGTGAGTGTGCTTGAGCCTGACGTGGACGTCAGGGCTTAAAGGGGGAAGAATGTGACACCCCCGGAATTTGGATTAGTCCTCTATATAAATGATATAATAGGACTAAATCTCTAACCCGGCTATAGCATTTTGGATGGTAACCCGATTAATCCCACCCTCACCTGCATCGAGCCCTCCCACACCCTCTCTCTCTCTCTCTCTCTCTCTCTCTCTTTCTCCGAGCTCGAGCTCTCATCCTCTCCTTCAACTCTATTCACTTCTACTCGAGCTCTCCACGTCCTCTCTAAGCACCTATCCTATTTTCAAATCGCCCTCTCTTCGCCCCCGACCTTCTTAGCCTCGCGTGGACGATCATCCTCGACACAGCTGTAGTAACTAAGAATTTTTAAATTTGAGATTTGAATTTAAATTTATTTTTCTAAAATTTATTTAATTCAAAAATTTGAATTTTCGGAGTCTTAGAGAAACTGCCATAAACTCAACAAGGTAAAATCACTGCTTGATCAGTCTCGCCGAACTGAACGCGATGGTACGATCCGATTTTCAGTTTGACGAGTCTTTCACCTCGAAAATGGTGCAAATAGTAGTTTAAGTTATAACTTGAAATAAATAGCAACCTGAGAATTTTCGAAAGTATTTATGTAAAGATGCCTAACTTAACCTATCTAGATCCGAATCAAACGAAATAAATACTCGATTTGATCGGTCTCACCAAACTGAACAACCTGGCATAGTCTGTTTCCATGTTCGACAGTCCAAAATCCTCAAAAAGCATGTCGAACGGTACCTTCACTGGAAGAAGGTGACTAATGCGAGTTATTGGGACCGATTCAGTTTAAACCAAATACGCTAGTTGAACGGTCTTGACGAGTTGAACGTGATGGCGTGTTGTGATTCCATGTTTGGTGATCCAAAGTCATCGAAAAATGTGCAAAAAGTGTAATTCATTGTATTGATGGCTTATTTCTCCTAACGAAGCTCGAATATATACGACGAACCAAAATCACTACTCAATAGGTTTTGTTGGGTTATGTTAAAATATGGATCTAAATAGGGGAAAAACCACCTAGAGGGGGGGTGAATAGGTGTAAACAATAAACACTCAAAAATCGTTGCGCAATAAAACCCAATGCGGAAATGAAAATATAACATGCAAGATTTTTACGTGGAAAACTCCAAAACCGGAGTAAAAAACCACGGGACCGATAACACGGCGAAATCCACTAGAATTATAACACGTACAAAGGTGATATACCGTACTCACAGACGACTCGACCTTTTTCCAAACGCTCCTAGTAGATCTTCTCCGCTCGCTCCGCAACGCTCCTCGAATCCACGATTAGCGTCCAACGCCGAATCCACGGCGTCCAACGCCGAATCCACGGCGTCCAACGTCGAATCCACGACGTCCAACCGAATCCACGGTCTTCACCCAGTAGCACGTCTCGAATCCACGAACGTACCTCGCTCCGAATCCACGAGAGGGGTAGCACCTTGAATCCACAAGGCCACGCGAGTGCACGCGCCGATTTTGGGAAAATCGTTGTTTTTGGGTGGTGATGATCCGCCGAATACTTAGATCAAATATAGATCGGAAATACCATCTAAGTATTCATTAATTTGATTCTACTCAAAATCTGAGTATGAAAACCTAGAATCAAATTAATCAATATAGATGAAGAAACATAGATTTAATCTCGTTATTTCCTTTCTTCTCTATATGTGGATTTTTCTCTTTCGATCGTATTTTGGATTACCCTAAAAAATGAATCCTAGGGTTTATTTATAGGTTAGAAACCGTTGGAAGAGGATAAGAATCAAAAACTGACATAATCTGGAATTTTTCAGGACGACGGTCCAGATTGGAATCGGCGGTCCGGACTGTCGTGGCTAAACAGACAATTTCCAGAAAAATATATGTTCGGGGTCCGCACTGAAGTACCCGATCCGGACTGTTCATGCAGTTTCTGTAAAAACCACGTTCGGGGTCCGGACTGAAGATCCACGGTCCGGACTGGATTTGCGCATGAACAAACAACGTTCGGGGTCCGGACTGTGATCACTGATCCGGGTCCTGAACATGTCCCATGTCCAGTTTTTGATTTTTTATGCAATCAAAAATCCATCCAAGTGTTTCTACACTATAAGAAGTATTCGGATCATCAAAATTAATTAGTTAAACGTACCTGATCCTTTTGAATTCTTCTTTCTTGAGATTGAGGTATATGATCCAAACTTCTTAATCTTCAATCTTCAAGACTTAACACTTTCACGAAATACGCCAAAACAAATTCCTTAACAATCTCCCCCTTTGGCGGTTTCGTGACAAAACAGAAAATCCACTTAAGAAAATTCAAAAAGATATTTTTGTTGCTATCACCATACAACAAAAATTTACATTTGAGAACCAAGAATTAAGTACATGAGATAAACTCCTAAAACAGACTCTAGACTTAGACATCTGTACTCTCTACAAAAGAAATCATTCTTGACAAAAGAGATCGTTAGATACCTCAAGAATATTTAGCATTCAAAACCAAACAGAGATAGAGTTTATACTTACCATGACATTTGTGAACTCAGATATGTATTAAGATCAAAATCGGAAATAGACATATCTTCTAAGCATTAAAATCCAAATGTCATAAGTTTGTTAGTAATCAAACAACTTGTTAGTAATAATACATGCCCAAATAGTTAGTCGAATAGTTAGTCGAGGCATGCATTCAAAACACAATACAGAACCAAAAGTTGGTTTGATACTTACCTTCAAGGTTTCAAAGTTCACAGTTCTCACACCCATTGTTCCAATTGTTCAGTTCACAGTTCTCACACCCATTGTTCTTCCAATTGTTCTTATATCTCTCCCCCTTTTTGTCACTAAAGTAGCCAAAATTACAAAAATAAAAGGGAGAGTTCAAAAAGCAAAGGAAATGTAAGAACTAAAACTGAAAACACCTGCAAAACAGAAAGATATCTTAGAAAGAAATTCAGTTGTCGGACTCAGAATCCTCAGAGCTACTGCAGTCCAATTTGTTCAAAATCCCTTTAAGCATCCTTGACAGTTTGGAACAATTTTGTTTCATCTTGTGAATGTCAGCCGACATTCTTTCTTGTTCTTCAGCCATTCTCCGTTGTTCTTGTTGCATAGATACTATAGCAGCTTTTGTGATGTTTCTCTTGGAGGTAGAAGGGGATTGCGTGGATGCTGAAAGTGTATTTTGACCTTCATTACACGGAGATTCTTTAGGCATAGAGCGTGCTCTGCCGAGGGGTTCATTGATCTGAATTCCTCTGCCCCTCGAATTCTTGCTCCTTGTGTGCTGCTTGGTTGTTGAGGAAGACTTCATCAGCTTCTTTTGCTTTAGATAGAACCTATCTTCGTCATCAACCACTTGTTGTACTTCTTCACAAAATGTGTCCCAATCTTCTTCGTCTTCTGATTCTGAACCATTTTGAAGAACATTCTTCGTTTCCTCTTGACTTGGTCCAGCTTGTTCCTTCTTAACAGATGCTCTCGTTCCCACCATTGCTACAATGAGTGCAATAATCCAAGCAAAAGCCATTTTTGACACTCGTGCTCAGATGATAGAAAAACCTGTGAGCAAACCTCAAGAACACGAGAAAAAATTATTTATTTTCAAAAATTGGAAAAATTGTACCCAAACAATCATTATCATGTAGAGAGATTAGGAATCAAATTAGTTTTGCAAAATGAATTTTAAAAATAGATCAATCCCATGATTTTCAAAAATTCCTATTATATGCCCTAAAATCGAATTTTCAGAAATCGAAGCCTAAAAATCCGTTAATCAAGATAATACCTAGCATATAATCAGAACTAATTTACCCAGAGTTCTTATTTCAAAAGAAATTTGACCAAAAACCAAGCTCAAATGAAAAAGTTACAAGATTTCCTCACGTTTTTGAGCAAAAAGATGAAAACCAGTGAAAAACCGAGTTTTTGATTAAGAAAACTCACTTGGAATCGAAGAACCTGAGTTGAAAAAGCTCCAAATCAGTTGATTTCTAGAGAGAGAAGCTCTGGAGGCTTAGGAACAAAAGATTGAAGTAAAAAGAAATCAAAACCATTTTGTTCTATATAAAACCCTAGCCGTGGTCCAGAACGCCCTATGAATGCAGTCCGGATCGGCTACCCGCAGGAAATTCCTGCGTTCGGGATCCGGATCGGATTGTCCAGTCCGGATCGGCTCCAAACTTTTTCTACAGAAAAATTTAGAAAAATTCCAGAAAATCCAGAAAAAGATTGTAAGCACTTTTGCATGTCAACTTTAAATGAAAATCATCATTTCATAATAAAAGAAATAGATTATGCAAAATCTATCAAAAATATCCAAATAATGAAACGAAAATTTATAAAAATTAAATCCCTTAAAGTTGAACAAGTTCAATTACATCTATCATGATCTTATGAGTAATATCTTTATCAAATCATCAATTTGGTAAAGAAAATGAAATACCAAGATCAATAGATGTTTGAAATCCCAGATAAATTAGATAATATATCTAGTCAAATTATTGTAAGGAGTGGCTCTTTGAGCATCTTTCAATAAAATCCCCACCTTATACCAACCTTGGAATTTGACTGAGTCAAGTATTCCAAAAAGTATTTTATCTAATCAACTTGAAAAAACCATGCTTGGTATACATGTGGTAGCTGTACACAGTACTCGGACGACCGAGGTGGTAGCTCTTTCCTCCATGTGGTGGTAGTTTTCACACTACTCATTGGGATGTAATGTGACGCCCCACTTCCCAGGGGGTCACCCATCCTAGAACTACTCTAGCTCCAGCACGCTTAACTCTCATAACCTCTTGGATCTTGCTACCATCCAAAATAATATAGCCGGGTTAAGAGATTTAGTCCTATTATATCATTTATATATAGGACTAATCCAAATTCTGGGGGTGTCACATGTAACTCTTTCCACATCTTTTGAGCATAATAATTTGCATTAACTCCCCCTCAATTGGCTATCAATTATTTAATATATAAGCTATTCAATCAAAAATTGATCTCGATTTCATACTCGACTTAATTGTCAAATAAGATAAAAACTATACCAAGAGATCATTTGAGAGAGAAATTGACTTTGATCAAAACAAAGATGACTTAATTGATATAAATGATCATAGCATGAAATGAATTATTATGATATCCAAAGCATAATAAATTTCAAGTTATATAAAAGGATGCAGTTAAAGTCAATAGTACTAGTGCTCAATTGATGTTCTATGTACAAACATAGGTAATGAACAAAAACACAAAACAAAACCTAACCTAAGCAATGATTTCAAAAAAAAATTATTTCAAGGAAAACACTCCAATTGTCTTACGCAAATGACTAAATCGTTTTTGATCCAAAGGTTTTGTTAAGATGTCAGCTAATTGATCCTCAGTTGAAATGTACGAAATTTGAAGAATATTTGATTCAACTAGCTCTCTTAGAAAATGATATCTAAGTTCAATGTGTTTTGTTCTCGAGTGCAACACAGGATTTTTAGAAATATTTATAGCACTTGTGTTGTCACAAAGAATCATTACCGAAGTTGCTGAAATCCGGAAGTCGCTCAACACACTTTTCATCCAAATGAGTTGGGTTGAACAACTACCTGCTGAAATATATTCCGCTTCGGCAGTCGAGAGTGCAATGCAGTTTTGCTTTTTACTATGCCATGCAACAAGCCAATGGCCAAGATAAAAACATGCACCACTCGTACTCTTCCGATCATCCACTAATCCTGCCAAATCGGCATCTGAATATCCTATAATGTCAAGCGTTGTTCCCATAGGATACCAAATTCCGAAATTCAAAGTTCCTTTGACGTACCGGATGATCCTTTTCACCGCTTTCAGGTGAACCTCCTTTGGTGCTGATTGATATCTCGCGCAAATCCCAACACTAAAGGATATATCCGGGCGACTAGCCGTGAGTTAGAGTAGACTTCCAATCATGCTGCGATAAAGCTTCTCGTCTACACTTTCACTAAGAGATTCACTTCCTAATCCCTTATTGCTAATTCCCATAGGAGTCGGAAAATCTTTAGAGTTTTCTAAATCGAATTTCTTCACCAACTTCCTTGCATACTTGGATTGACACAAATGGATGCCTTCATCATTTTGTTTCACTTGCAATCCAAGAAAGTATGTCAGTTCGCCCATCATTGATATCTCAAATTCGCTTTCCATAGTTTCCGCGAATTTAGAAGCATCATTATCTCTTGTTGCCCCAAATACGATGTCATCGACATAGATTTGTGCCACAATGAAATTATCCTGATAATGCTTCACAAAGAGAGTTCGGTCTGCTCCCCCTTGAGTATAGCCCTTTTCTAATAGGTGCTTTGTCAACCTTTCGTACCACGCTCGCGGTGCTTGTTTTAGACCGTAAAGAGCCTTTTTCAAACGAAAAACATGGTTAGGTTGTTTACAGTCTACAAAACCTTTCGGTTGAGCCACATAAACTTCCTCGTTTAAAAACCCATTTAAAAACGCGCTCTTAACGTCCATTTGAAAGAGTTTGATTTTAAAATGACAAGCAATTGCGAACAAAATTCTAATTGACCCGAGTCGAGCTACCGGGGCGAATGTTTCATCAAAGTCTATACCTTCAATTTGTGAGTAGCCCTGAGCAACTAGACGTGCTTTGTTCCTGATGATGGTACCATCCTCGTTTTTCTTATTCTTGAAAATCCATTTAGTACCAATCACGTTGTGTTGCTTCGGAGGCTTCGTTAATTCCCAGACTTTGTTTCGTTCGAACTAATGGAGCTCTTCCTGCATTGCTTCAATCCAGTAGTCATCCTGAAGAGCTTCATCAATGTTCTTTGGTTCTAACATGGAGACGTAACATGCGACACCACAAACCAACTGTCTCCGAGTCCTGACTCCTTCTTATGGGTCTCCAATAATGTTTGATCCCGGATGATCCTTGGAGATGCGTAGCGTTTGAGGCAACGGAGTACTCGGAGGTATATGTGATAATTCCTGCACATCAGATAAACTTGAATAACCATTAGATGCATCAACTTTATCGAAAGAGTTATTACGAGAAGATGCATTTACAGGAGTATCATCATCTAGAGACATATCAGGGGTAGATTTATCAGATGCAAAGTGAAAAGCTTCATCTACTTTAACATTTATAGATTCTATCATCGTTTTAGATTCCATGTTAAATACCCGATATGCTCTACTGTTTGTAGAATAACCCATGAAAATCCCTTCGTCACTTCGAGAGTCAAATTTTCCAAGATTTTCGCGGTCACGTAAAATGTAACAACGACTCCCAAAGATACAAAAATATTTGATATTAGGTTTTCTACAAAACCACAGCTCATATGGTGTATTTAAAGTTCCCGGGCGCAAATACACTCGATTAATTACATAGACGGCGGTGTTCACAGCTTCAGCCCAAAAATATAACGGTAAATTCCGGCTATGAAGCATCACACGTGCCATCTCTTGAATAACCCTGTTTTTGCGCTCGAATACACCATTCTGCTGAGGTGTATAGGGTGCTGAGAATTCATGTTTTATTCCATTGGAAGTGCAAAAATCAATGAATTCTCCACCTCTATCACTTCGAACACGAACGATCTTTTCATTTCTTTCATTCATAATACGATGACAAACCTCATGAAAAGAGTCGAAAGTATCCGCTTTCTCTTTTAAAAAAGTTACCCATGAATACCTAGAGAAATCATCAACCAAAAGAAAAATATACCATTTACCTCCCAAAGATGGTTGACGAGTCGGCCCCATTAAGTCCATGTGCAATAATTCCAAGGGCCGATTGGTACTAACGTGGTTCAAGTTCTTGTGTGCAGCCCTTGATTGTTTTCCCTTTTGACAACTACCACACACAATGTTTTCTTTAAATAAAAGTTTAGGAACCCCCTTAACCACGTCTTTATTTGAAATCCTTGCTAGTTCTTTAAAATTAATGTGACCTAGTCTTTCATGCCAAAGAGTTTCATTATCCAAAGAAACTAGGTTACATTTTTCAGAAATTTTATTTGAAACAACATAGCAATTATTTTCTGACCTAACCCCTTTCAAAAAAAAAACATGGTTCTTATCAGTTACAAAACATTCTATAGAGGAAAAATTAACTGAGAAACCATTGTCACAAAGTTGACTTATGCTAATGAGATTAGTCTTTAGGCCTTCAACAAATAAGACATTGTTCAGAACCGGGCCTTCTGGAATAGCGATTGTTCCCTTTCCAACAATTTTGGAGGAACGACCGTCTCCGAAAACAACATGTCCTCCGGAGATTTTCTCTAAATTTTGAAAGCAGTTTTTGTCACCGGTCATGTGACGGGAACACCCACTATCCAGATACCAAGACGAGTTGTCACCGGCATGTAAAGAAGTATGAACAACAAGACAAGGGAAGATTTCACCTTTGCGCACCCAAACCTTTTTGGACTGCGTCGGCAATGTTAGTGAAGTTATTCTTCTCGGTGAAAGCGTCTTGATTGATTCATCGCTTGACATCGTCTTGCGAGGTGAACTACCAAGGCTCTTTTCCTCTGAAAAATTTTTCTTTGATTTCTGGGGAATCACCTTTTTGGTAGTTGTTGCAAGATGCGCTTGAGTTGATCGCTTTGCTCCCATCTTGCAATTTCTTCTAATGTGCCCTGCAAAACCACAACGAAAACATACCTTTGTTCTTGACGATCCCGAAGAGGGTGAGCTAGGGTTGTTGTCGTTGTATGCTCTAAATTCCATCGTCGGAGGAGGAGATACCGACTGAGGCACAAAAACTGTTCCACTCGAACTAGGACTGTCTCCAGTTTGAGTGTATCTGAGGCCGAATCGGTTTGTTTGACCAAGACCAAGCATCTTATCCAACTTACTCCTTCCAGAAAAGAATCGCTTTAAATCATCTTTGAGTTGGAAAATGGTCTTCGTCATTTCCATTTTCTCCTGTCGGGCCTCGGTATAGAGCTTCAAGAAGTAACCAGCTTTATCAATCATTTTTACATGTTCCTTCTCAAAATGCTCATTTTTCTCTTGAAGTGAAGCATTTGCTTTTATCAGGTTATCCCTTTCCACTTCAAGACCGGTTGAGAGAGAAGTTGCCCTTTTTACTTCTTCTTCGAGATCCTGCAATCTCCCTCTCAACCCCTTGTTTTGCTTAGCCAGTTTCTTTGAATCCCTCAAAAGTTTATAGTAGGCTAGAGCAAAATCTTCACCTTCAGAGTTACTCGATTCGTCGTCCGTTGCAGTTTTTTCAACCTGGGAGGAGTTGGACAATGAATCGGATGTACTTGCCATTAAGCACATGAAGGGTGAAGATGTGGACGCGTGGAATGCCGTTGCGTTATTCTCTTCATCACTTGAAGATGACTCATTTGACGTTGAGGTGTCATCCCAAGTGACGGCTTACATCGCTTTCTTCTTTGACGGATTCTTATTTGGACACTCCGTTGAGATATGGCCGTATCCTCGGCACTTGAAGCATTGGACTTGTCCCTCTGAGCTTTTCTTATCCTTTGAAAAACTTTCTTGCTTTCTTGACTTTTGGCTTGAAAAACCTTTGCCTTTCTTCCACTTTCTGAAGGATGGAGTTTTACTTGAATTACCCCTTCGAAAGTTTCGGCGAAATCTTCTTGTCAAGAGAGGAAGCTGCTTCTCAAAGTCCTCCATAGATAGGTTCTCGTCATCGTCTGAGGAGGATGAATCCGCGTCTTCTTCTTTTGTTGTTTTCAACGCAAAACCTGAAGACTTAGAAGTAGATGCTTTTCCAGAAGAATAGTTTGTAGGAAATGTCATTTCATATGTTTGTAATGAACCAACTAATTCTTCTACACGGATTTCGTCCGGGTGTTTAATAGTTTCAATGGCCGTAACCTTGGAACGAAATCTTTCAGGAATAGTTCTTAAAATCTTTCTTACAATTTTAAATTCTGGAATTTTCTCTCCCAAATTAGCACATGTGTTCACGATGTCTTGCAATCGTGTATAGTAATCTGTGAAAGATTCATTTTCTGCCATGAAAATAGAGTCAAATCTGCTCGTAAGCATTTGCAGCTTTTGAATCTTCACAAGGTTATTCCCTCATGTGTAACTTGAAGAACATCCCAGATTTCTTTCGCAGTCTCACATGCCGAGATGCGAGAGAATTCCGTTTGTGACAAGGCATTAAATAAAGCGTTAATTCCTTTGCCATTGTAAGAAGATAAGTTTATCTCTTCCTTGGTCCATTTCGACCTAGGTTTGATGGTGTGAACATCAACAATAATTTCTGTTGGATTAAACCATCCTAACTCAATTGATTGCCACACCCGTTCGTCGATGGAAATAAGAAATGCTTTCATCCGTACTTTCCAGTAGGCATAGTTTGTTCCATCGAAGAACGGGGGTCTGTTGATGTTTCCACCTTCAGCCATTGTTTACAACCCTATTCCCGCTCTGATACCAATTGTTGGGTTATGTTAAAATATGGATCTAAATAGGGGAAAAACCACCTAGAGGCGGGGTGAATAGGTGTAAACAATAAACACTCAAAAATCGTTGCGCAATAAAACCCAATGCGGAAATGAAAATATAACACGCAAGATTTTTACGTGGAAATCTCCAAAACCGGAGTAAAAAACCACGGGACCGATAACACGGCGAAATCCACTAGAATTATAACACGTACAAAGGTGATATACCGTACTCACAGATGACTCGACCTTTTTCCATACGCTCCTAGTAGATCTTCTCCGCTCGCTCCGCAACGCTCCTCGAATCCACGATTAGCGTCCAACGCCGAATCCACGGCGTCCAACGTCGAATCCACGACGTCCAACCGAATCCACGGTCTTCACCCAGTAGCACGTCTCGAATCCACGAATGTACCTCGCTCCGAATCCACGAGAGCGGTAGCACCTTGAATCCACAAGGCCACGCGAGTCCACGCGCCGATTTTGAGAAAATCATTGTTTTTGGGTGGTGATGATCCGCCGAATACTTAGATCAAAGATAGATTGGAAAATACCATCTAAGTATTCATTAATTTGATTCTACTCAAAATCTGAGTATGAAAACCTAGAATCAAATTAATCAATATAGATGAAGAAACATAGATTTAATCTCGTTATTTCCTTTCTTCTCTATATGTGGATTTTTCTCTTTCGACCGTATTTTGGATTACCCTAAAAAATGAATCGTAGGGTTTATTTATAGATTAGAAACCGTTGGAAGAGGATAAGAATAAAAAACTGACCTAATCTGGAATTTTTCAGGACGACGGTCCGGACTGTCGTGGCTAAACAGACAATTTCCAGAAAAACATACGTTCGGGGTCCGGACTGAAGTACCCGATCCGGACTGTTCATGCAGATTCTGCAAAAACCACGTTCGGGGTCCGGACTGAAGATCCACGGTCCGACTGGATTTGCGCATGAACAAACAACGTTCGGGGTCCGGAAGGTGATCACTGATCCGGATCCTGAACATGTCCCATGTCCAGTTTTTTATTTTTTATGCAATCAAAAATCCATCCAAGTGTTTCTACACTATAATAAGTATTCGGATCATCAAAATTAATTAGTTAAACGTACCTGATCGTTATGAATTCTTCTTTCTTGAGATTGAGGTATATGATCCAAACTTCTTAATCTTCAATCTTCAAGACTTAACACTTTCACGAAATACGCCAAAACAAATTCCTTAACAGGTTTCAACGAGCCGAACGTCGTGGCGTTGTTTGTTTTCCTGTTCGACGACTCTAAAGTTTTGAAAGTGCAAAAAACACTAAAATTCAGCGTAAAAGTGCAAGAAGTTTATAGTTTATGTAAAGAATTGCACTAAACTTCTTGAAGAATGGATGTTCTGCAAAAAGGATCTATAGGAGAGGGACCTACCTGAAATTATTCATGGTTGGAGGGCTTATTAGCATTTTGTGGCACCCACTCTTTTTAGCCACTAACCGCACACGTGGGGATAACCGCAGCCACTCCCCACGTTTTCCTCATTTTCTGCCACTACCCACGAGTAACCCCAAACATCACAGGAGGAAGAAGAAGAAGTTTCTCTTCTCAATTCCGGACTTGAGTAGTGATGTGACGCCCCACTTCCCAGGGGGTCACCCATCCTAGAACTACTCTAGCTCTAGCACGCTTAACTCTCATGTTCCTCTTGGATCTTGCTACCATCCAAAATGCTATAGCCGGGTTAGAGATTTAGTCCTATTATATCATTTATATAGAGGACTAATCCAAATTCCGGGGGTGTTACATTCTTCCCCCCTTTAAGCCCTGACGTCCACGTCAGGCTCAAACACACTCACAAGCACCAGGCGATGTGAGACTCGTCTCGCTAGCCTTAGCCGAACTTGTGAGGAGCTGCACTCCACTCACAACGGTCATTAGCCGGGGAGCCTCGATCTACCCGCTATATAACCCTGGCTCAGCCGAGACTCATCTCACATTTCCGGCTGGTGAATGGCTCTGATACCAACTGTGACGCCCCACTTCCCAGGGGGTCACCAATCCTAGAACTACTCTAGCTCTAGCACGCTTAACTCTCATGTTCCTCTTGGATCTTGCTACCATCCAAAATGCTATAGCCGGGTTAGAGATTTAGTCCTATTATATCATTTATATAGAGGACTAATCCAAATTCCGGGGGTGTTACAAGTGAGTAGGCCATCCATCTGCAACCTTGTGCCAGAGGACCCCTGGCATGTCCCTTCTCTCTCTGTAGACTGATCCTGAGGAGCTTGATCGCCGAACTCTACCGCACGGCGCCTTGAAGGACAGATCTACATCTTCTTCTCCTTCTCAGCCTGAGGTGAATTATGTCACGCCCCGGTGTCGAAACTGCGACCCGGGCGCGCCGACAGATCCGCCGCCCATACGGGAAGCCCCGTATAGACGAAACAACTTGTTGGGTTATATGTAATAATGGATCAAAATAGGGGAAAAAATACCTAGAGGGGGGTGAATAGGTGTAAACAATAAACACTCAAAAAATCAATGCACAATAAAAACCCAATGCGGAAATATAAATGAACACGCAAGATTTTTACGTGAAAAACTCCAAACCGGAGTAAAAAACCACGGGACCGATAACACGGTGAAATCCACTAGAATTAAACACGTACAAGGTGATATACCGTACTCACAGATGACTCAACCTTTTCCATACGCTCCTAGTTGATCTTCTCCGCTCGCTCCGCAACGCGTCTCGAATCCACGATCTGCGTCCAACGCCGAATCCACGGCGTCCAACGTCGAGTCCACGACGTCTGGTCGAATCCACGGTCTTCACCCAGTAGCACGCTTCGAATCCATGAACATACCTCGCTCCGAATCCACAAGAGCGGTTGCACCTCGAATCCACAAGGCCACGCGAGTCCACGCGCCGATTTTGGGGTAAATCGTTGTTTTTGGGTGGTGATGATCCGCCGAATACTTAGATCAAAGATAGATAGGAAATACCATCTAAGTATTCATTAGTTTGATTCAACTCAAGATGTGAGTATGAAAACCTAGAATAAAACTAATCAATATAGATGAAGAAACATAGAGTAATATCTAATGATTTACTTTCTTCTCTATATGTGGATCTAGGGCCGTATAAGATGATATTTGATTATGACGGCTCTATGTGGATTTTCTGGATTAACCCTAGAAAAAGAATCATAGGGTCTATTTATAGGTTAGAAACCCTAGGAAGAAGATAAGGATCAAAAACTGTCATTTCTGGAAATTTTTACGACGGCGATCCGGATCGGATTAGCTGTGATCCGGATCGTCGTAACGAGTCAGGCAATTCCAGAAAAACGAAGGTTCGGGATCCGAATCGAAGTGCTTGATCCGGATCGTTCATACAGTTCACCAAACATCAACGTTCGGGATCCGGATTGCGAAGCCTGATCCGGATCGTTCAAGGAAAATGGTAAACTCAATGTTCGGGATCCGGATCAAGGGAAGCTACGATCCGGATTGAACTGGTGTATGAACGAACCACCTTCGGGATCCGGATTGAACAATCAGATCCGGATCCTGAACAAGTCTCATGTTCAGTTCTTGATTTTTATGCAATAAGAAATTCTTCCAAGTGTTTCTACACTACAAGAAGTATTCGGATCACCAAAAATATTTAGTTAAACTTACCTGATCCTTTTGAATTCTTCTTTCTTGAGATTGAGGTATATGATCCAAACTTCATTCATCTTCAATCTTCAAGACTTAACACTTTCACGAAATGCGCCAAAACAAAATCCTTAACACAACTAACCTGCAAAAGATCAACTATACTATACAGATATCAGAGCTGAAAGTAAAAAACTGAAAAAGAAAATAAATAAATACAAATAAGTCCTCACAAAATACAAAAGTCTCTCAAAGATACAAGAAAAGTACAACTCTATACCTCACTACAAGGATCACTCAAAAGTAACTCTCTCAAAATATACAAAGTGGGTACATCTACTCTCTCTGGAGGACGACTGGTAGGGATCTATCTCGTGACTCCCTTATCTCGATCAGCAGGATTAGCAACTGGTGCAGCAGGAACAGAAGCAGAAGTCCCTGGGGAAGAATACACCACGGCGGGTGTGAGAACTACTTCCCACAGTAGTTCTCAGTGGGTGCCGCCAACAAGCCCGACGGTCTGCCCACTAAGTCTACTAGAGGCATAAAGTAACAAAAACAGTGCTGAAAGGAAAGAGCTGGAAAATAAACTCTGCAGCTACTATGTCTCTATCTAGATGCTCAAAAAGAGGAACAGATGGAAACATGATTCATCTACTAATACTCAAATATAGTCACCCAATTTACACTGACTGCCGCATAGGGTCCAGTCAAACCTGCGCCCACCTACTGTCGCACATCCACAAAAGGACGGGTCTACCATAGGGTGTCCGTGACTGCCAAAACTGGCCCAGGCAGAGGGACTGCATCGACAAGTCGCGATAGCAAGTAACAGGCCCAACTCCGGAGTGGCACTCGAGGGGCGCGACCCCACCGAGGAAAGTATCCGCGCATCTCTGTCGAGCTCAATATGGCTCATGCAGGCTATAGTCCAAACCACGATCAACAAGATCGACAACAACACCAACGCTCACTCATAGGCTGGAAAACCACACAGCCGGGACCACCGTCCACCAGACGGCTCCCACAACAGAACACTAAACTCACAGGAAAGACCGACACCATAAGGGTTCGGAAACCCGATAGGCCGGTGCTTAGAACCCTATCAAACAAGAACAGACTCTAGGCTCCGCCTATCGAAGTTCCCAACCCCCTTATAGTTCGGGAACACAACAACCTCGGTACAACACGCAGAAGACACCAACCAGGGCCCGAAAGTTCCGGGAGACCTACACCTACAACCCTATCAAACAAGAACAGGTTCCAGGCTCGGCCCCCGTGGCTTTCGTCCTGACAAAGGAACGGCCCCTAGAACCCAGACCACTCGAATCCTTTCGAGTGGGGAGGTTTACAGGAAAAAGGTGACATTTGTTATTGAAAACCATTTCCACTCAGCCCACACAGGGTGAGGATTAAAGTAGTTCCCTTTTTAAAAAACTATCTTGATTTGAGGAGAAACCCATTTTTAATGATTTTTAGTTCTTTTAGGAAAAACAGTTAGAAAACAAGTATTTTACCCAAACCCCGAAGGGCTGATGCCTTTGTCCAATCAAACAAGAACAGACTCCAGCGGCCCTTCGATGCTTGGAAGAAAACATTGGTAGACTAAAATCATGTGTATGTCAAAAAGGGTTCTGGGTTCTAGGTCCGGCTAACACTGGTACACTACTGCCACTAACACAGTGGCTACAACCCAAACAGGGGAAACAAGACCTCCCGGGGCCACCGTTGTGATGACCTAGATCTCTGCAGAGCTGTGGTAGAGTCATTGGTGACATCTGGGGAGCCTGTACTGTGTGTTGGAGGTGTTTGTGCACCAATTGGACACAAGTGGCGGACTTCGGGCTTAATGGATCACGTGGGTGATCAGTGGACTCCGTCGGATCTTCGGAAGTGGTCTCGCGCGAAATGGATATTAAAATTGGGCTCAGCGCGAAGTTTGGACAAAAGAATACCTTTCCGGGTGCCTTCGGCAAATTTTGGAGTTAGAATTTGGCAAATCGGACAGCAAATTCAGATTCAGCGCGCGAAAATGGTTAAAATGGACTACCTACTTGACGTTTTGCGCAACCGGTTACTGTTCACGCCGGAACAGTAACTCCGGCGGCCGGCGGACGGCGGCGGCGGCGGCACGCGGGCGCGGGCAGCGCGCGGGTGCGCGGGTAGGCGCGCGGTCCACGGCCGGCGTGCACCAGGGGATGGGGACACGTGGCAAGTCTTGATTGGTCGGTTCTGTGAACCGGGACCACGGAGTAGGCAGGCCTGGTGCATGGACCGGGGTGGACACGTGGCGGTCACTGGTTGGCCGGTCCACGTGCGCATGGTCCACGGTGCAGGCGAGGTCTGCCTCGGGCAGCGTGCCTGGCAGGGGCGCAGGCGGCGCGTAGGCGTGACTGTCGCGTTGACCGCCGCCACGTGTCGATCCCCGGGGGTGGCCACGCGATGCAGCGGGAGTTGTGGCTCCCGCTGTTGCCTGTTTTGTGGGCAATGTGGAGGCCCGAGGGAGATTCGGGCCCGCACAGTGTTGGGCCGGGCCCAACACTGTAGCCGCCTGAAAATCCCCAGCGCCCGGAAGTGGGGACATGTTGGGTATTATCCGAATTGTTTCTTCCAGCCTATAAATAGGCCATGTTCAAGCCCGAATAGCTTTTTCCCTGTTCCTCCTCTCACAGTGCCACCTTCACAAGATCTCTTCCTCTCCCAGATGCGGATCCATCTGCAGATTCCAGGATTTTTTTGCGACACGCATCCCGAGGTTTCTATTTTTACGGCGCGGCACGATGCTCGTTCGTTTGTGATCTTCTTCGTCGCATTTTGGTGCGAGGACTCCCCCGGCTTACTCCGACCTCCGATTGAGGCGATTCTTGCGCCGTTGGACTCACGACAGGTAGGGCTTTGATCTTCGTGTTTTGTGCTCCTCCTCATTTCGAGTTTATCTTGGAGTTACTCGGGCTTCCATTTGACCCTTTTTCTTGGGCGGAGTTTTGGACAGCGGTGCGGTATTTTGGCCATATCTTTGCGCATAGGCATCAGATTGGGGTGATTCAAAAGGCATTTTTCATCTACACAGCGCAAGGAACACCCTCAAATTTTCTGGGAATTTTCTGAATATTTTTCAAAGGTGAGAAATCTCTGTTTACAGGAAGTTGAGCTACAGTTTTTGAGAACGGTTTATTTCAGGGTGGTTCCCTTGTCGGATTTGTTTCTCAGCGTAGGAAACTCGGATTTGAGCGTGCAGGTACTCGTTTCGACGGGTTCGTCGCGAGGATCGTGAAAGTATTTTTCTTGGAATTTTCCGGGCACTTCTCGTAGGTAAAAACAGGGCATCTTTGAGACTGAATTCTGGATAGCATGTTTTCAGATATTTGTGTGCTTATTTGTGTGTATGTTTTGGGGTAATTGTGAACAGCGATCGCGGCGGTTTATCTATTTGAGCATTTGACGTGAAAAGGGGATATTGGACAGCGAGGAGGTTTTACAGCTGAGGATTGCGCGTGTCCAGGTGGGTGGTTGTTGCTTACCTCTATTTTGACATGCTCACTAGGAATATTAGAGTGACCCCCTTTACTTGGACATCTTGATTAATCATGATCGGGGTTTGGTTATGCATGCCTGTGTGGGGATTGGGTGGCTATGTTAGCGTTTAACCTTGCATGTGGAATGGATTATTTATTTTGGACTATATGTGTAGTGATCTGGCCCTTAGGGGTATTTTTGACCCACATATAGTCATTTAAGCCTTTGAGTGAAATAAAATTATTCAATTCTTAAAAGTTGGCCAGTGTGTGGTGCTGGTATTTTTCTGCGATAGAGCGCGGAAAAAGAAGGCCGACGGTGCGATCAGATCTGAAATCCGATATCGGGATCTCCCGGAACGGAATTCCTAGTGATACGGTGATTAGTCATGCATCGGAATCCGTGCAAAATATCTTGCACCCGTTAGAGATAAGGTGGGTTATCTCGTAGGGGATAATTAATTAGTTAATTAATGATTCGATGACGGAAAATAGAATTCTCTTACGTACGAATTAAAGAGAAAATTAATTAAAGATATAATACGAGCTATATAAGGGATCCCGATTATCGGAAAGAAAAGAAAAGAAAAATAAAAACCCTAATCGGTGAGGAGAGAAAAAGGAGAAGACGGAACCCTAGCCGGAAGAAAGGGAAAGGAGAAAGAGATGGAGCCCGATCTTCCCGGACATCGAACCGAAGGCAAGAACGCGACCGGACAACCTTCCCGTCGATCTTCGGTAAGTAAAATAATTGTTACAAATTATTTGGGATTTTTTCGTCGTCCTTTTTGTTTGAGTTCTTGGGTTTCTCCGTCGTATCCGTCGCCGTCGCCGTCATCGTCGCCATGCTAGGGCACGGAACGGACGGCGGAGGCACGCGGTGCCGCTAGGGCATCGCGCGGAGGAGAGTCGCAGACGGCCACCGCCGCCGCAAGCGGCGACGGGACCGCCCGGGCACCGCGCGGGCTCCGCGCGGGCCATACCCGCGCGGGCGCCGCACGGCTACCGCACGGACGGCACCCATGCGGACCCGCAACCGCGCGGGCACCGCATGGGCGCCGCGCGGCTACCGCGCGGGCGGCATCCACGCGGACCCGCAATCGCGCGGGCACCGCATGGGCGCCGCGCGGCTACCACGCGGGCGGCACCCACGCGGACCCGCAACCGCGCGGGCACCGCGCGGCTACCGCGCGGGCACCGCGCAGGCGCCGCGCGCCTACGGCGCGGGCGGCACCCACGCGGACCCGCAACCGCGCCGCGTGGGCGTCGTCCGCGGAGACATGCCGCGGGGTTCCGAACCGCGCGGGGCTCCGGCGGACGGCGACGGCGGCGCGGGATTTCCGATTTTCGTCAACCCGGACGGTGTTGGACTTTTCCGTCGAAAAGAGTAAATTGGGTCTTTTGTTTTGGGATGTTAGTACACGTTTTTGACGATAGTTATCCTTACGGACTTTCTTTAGGTCCAGGAGCGCAGCGGGGGTGCGCGAAGGATTCAGATGTTCCCATTTCTCTTCAACTAGGTGGGTACGGTTGCGATAAGTGCAACAAGTGCAGTAAGTGCATCTATCGTCATTAAAATGCTCTTAATTTGTCTAACAAAGTAGATGGACAGTTTAACCTTTCGCATAATTGTATTTTATCTAACAATTGAAGCGGCTACGGTCGCGGTGCTCAATACACGCCGATCTGGGCAAATCCGTTTCGGATGCTGCACGTACACAGGCGGATTGGCCTCCTCATGGGTGTACTTTTCCGGAGAAGTGGTCTCTTTTTGACCCGTGTACCTCACAAAGGGGTGGGAGCCGTGAGGACCTCTTCGCGCTTGCTGAAAATAGCACACCAGCACCGTGAAGGGGTTAAAAGCATCAAAAAGGTGTTTGCGCACGAGGGGAGACTTTAGTCTCCCCGACAGGTACTCTCGGGTTGGTGCCCAACTTAATTGGTAAATCTGGGGTTGGTGCCCAGCTTAATTATGTGCAGGGTTTTAGCGAAAGGTTCCGGTGTATTTGGTTTGCTCCTTATTCCTTATTGATATTAGACATCTACTTTGTTTGTCACTGACTTTACCCACTCCGTGACAGGTGTTACGAGGTGCGTTAGCTGGGAGGGCGGTGAGACTGCGTCGCGAGGACCGTAGTCAGGATACTTGGGTTTTTATCTCGTCTTCCTTATTCTTAAATTAGTTCATTTGCTTGTGGATCTTATTAGTCGTGGACATGTATTAGATAGCACTGTGGATGAGATGTACCTATGCGTTTTAGTTACTTTCAGTGATGTTTTCTTATGCGGCACGCTTTCAGGAAAAGCTAAATGATTTCGAAAACGTTTTCTCAAAACGAAGTGCCGTGTGGGCACGGGTTTTGCAACCGCTGTTTTTATCCTTTCCAAACGGTGACGCCGCTTTTATAACATTAGTTAAATTACTGTATTCTGTTTGACGATGTATGTCTATTGTATGGCTGATGGTTGATGTATGATGTTGTAAATGAGACGCCGTGCATATGCAAAGGAGACTCTGTCCGTGGGCAGAGAGAATTTGTGTATGTGGCGGTCTGGCACGCACCGGGGATGAGGTTTAAGTTACCTTGTTAAGAAAAAAAAAATAATACACGCAATTTTCCGCTTGAAAGACTCAAAAACCCCCGGGGGCGTGACAGATTAAATGGTATCAGAGAAAACAACCATAACCATAGTAGACGTGATCCACATCCACAGTGTAGGGTGCCACAAGCAAATTGGACATGAGATAACCAAGGTATAGGTGCGTAGTACGTGAGAGTACGGGGAAAAGGGAACGTAATATAGGTGTAATCGTAAGACAGGGTGCTAGGGTTATAACCTTAGGGTTAACGTGGTTTCTTTGTATCACAGCAGACAACGGCCAGGATCCGGCCACCGAGCGCTAACCATTCTCAATGGACAGGACGGATCCCGTAGCCGCAGCCAACCGCTTACTCCGCAACCAGCTACGCGACATAGCGGGGCAAATGCTAACTCTCACCGAGCGCCTAGGCCTACTGACTCAGGATTTCGAGGGTGTCAACCGCACCCAGCGAGACGCCAGGGACGGCGCCTATCGGGGAATGCCACCGGCAGGGTTCCCCACTTTTAACGAAGCGGTTATGTTGGCCCGGCGGGCAGAGCAAGAACTGGCCGAGACACGCGCTCGGCAGAGTTATCCCTATCCCAGTCCGGCGGAGGACCCTTTCCAGCAGGGCCCGGCACTCAAACGCCCGAGGACAGAGGGGAACTTTGGAAAGGCGATGAGAGGAGAATCCAAACCGCAGAGGAAGCCGTGTCCCATATGCAGTGGGGCGCATCAGGTGACTGATTGTCCATGGAGACACGACCACTGCTACCGATGCGGCAGACCAGGACACGCACGCTATGAGTGCCCACGGAAACCGGGCACCACCAGGCCTCCGGCACCGCGACCGGAGGGGACAGAGAAGACTGCTACACCCGTTTCGCAAGGGGGCCCCGCCCCGGAGGGCCAAGGAGGAGGACGTCCGGAGAAAGCACGGAAGGACGAACCGACACCAACGAGGGGCGCGAAACCACCTCAGGGACCGTGTGTAATCTGCGAGGGTGCTCACCCAGTGGCGGAATGTATGTGGAGGTACCATTACTGCAATCAGTGCGGCTTACCGGACCACTCCCGTGCCTTCTGCCCTCAGAGGCCTACCCTCGCCGTCGCGCCACCACAGCAGGAAGGACCAGAGAGTGCTGCGGCCCCCGTTCAGCCAAAGGATTTGCCCGGCGACCAGCAATCCACAGGCTCCTCAGACGTCGAGTCCCTTCCCCAGCACGCTGCACGACGCTGGCCCAAGGGCTGTGGACGGACTCCCCGGGATACTACAGTGGAGGACGCGACGTCCCAGACCTAGTAACGGCAGGTAATTTTTGGTTTCTCTTTTCCCTCTTAGATTAGGAGCACCGGTTACACCTTAGCCTGCTACCCCTGTTAGACTCTCTCTCTCTCCCTCTCTCTAAAATCCTTAGGTATTAGGCGAAGCCTTCCCCGGCCGATGTACACGGGCGGGTTTCGAAGCATAGGAGAACCTTGTGTACTCGGGGCCTGTTAAGGGCCATGCAAGGAATAAATAGGCTCCACCCTATGCCTTGCAGCCGAGAACCCAATGGGCCGATAGGTAGTTTAGGGCCGCTCCCCAGATAAGGATCAGCGGTCCCGTGGTAAAAGAATTTCTGGATGTATTTCCGGCGGAGCTCCCCAGAATGCCGCCGGAACGAGAGGTTGACTTCCTGATTGAGCTGCTTCCCGGCACCAAACCCATCACCAAGGCACCGTACAGGATGGCCTTCGCGGAGTTGAAGGAACTCAAGGCACAGTTGGAGGACCTTTTGGATAAGGGCTTCATCAGACCTAGCGCGTCACCCTGGGGCGCGCCCGTCCTGTTTGTGAGGAAGAAGGACGGAAGTTTCCGGTTGTGCATCGACTACCGGGAGATAAATAAGGTCACCGTTAAGAACAAGTACCCCCTGCCAAGGATCGACGACCTCTTCGACCAACTACGGGGGGCGACGGTGTTTTCAAAGATTGACCTGTAGTCGGGCTATCATCAGGTCCAGGTTAAGGGGGAGGACATCCCCAAGACGGCTTTCCGGACTCGCTACGGCCATTACGAATTTACAGTAATGCCGTTCGGGCTCACAAATGCCCCGGCAGTGTTCATGGACATGATGAACAGGGTATTCAAACCCTTCCTGGACTTATTCGTGGTGGTCTTCATCGACGATATCCTCATCTACTCCCGTACAGACGAGGAACATGAAGAACATCTGCGCACAGTCCTCCAGACCCTACGGGAACAGAAACTCTACGCCAAACTCAAAAAGTGTGAGTTTTGGCTCCGTGAGGTCGGCTTCTTGGGGCACGTAACCTCGGCGGCTGGAGTCGCAGTCGATCCGAAGAAGATAGATTCGGTGACGGACTGGTCCCAACCGACGACGGTGACGGAGATTTGAAGCTTCCTGGGGTTAGCCGGGTACTACCGGCGCTTCGTGGAGGGTTTCTCCAAGATAGCCACCCCCTTAAACCGTTTGACTAAAAAGGGGGAAAAGTTCATCTTGACGGACAAATGTCAGAAGAGCTTCGAGGAGCTCAAGGATAGATTGACGCGAGCCCCGATTCTCGCCCTGCCAGAACCAGGGGAGGATTATGAAGTGTATTGCGATGCGTCGCGAAGCGGACTGGGTGGAGTACTCATGCAACGGGGAAAGGTTATAGCCTATGCATCAAGGCAGCTCGAGGAATACGAGCGGAACTACCCCGTGCACGATTTGGAACTCGCAGCGGTTGTGTTCGTCCTCAAGCTTTGGAGACACTACCTGTATGGGGCACACTCCAATGTGTACTCAGATCATAAAAGTCTTAAGTACCTTTTCACCCAAAAGGAGTTAAATTTGCGACAAAGACGGTGGCTCGAGCTACTGAAGGATTACGATTTAACGATCCACTACCACCCGGGAAAGGCAAACGTGGTGGCCGACGCCCTGAGCCGCAAGGGGCAGGCCGAAAAGGCAGGGGTAAGTGCCATCACCCAGCAAGATAGTCTGATTGCGGAATTTTCGCGATTAAGACTAGAAGTAGTACCGGCGGGTACAGTCGCACAACTTCTGGCACTGGTGGTCAGACCTACCTTGCTTGACAGAATTCTCGAGGGGCAGTCGACTGATGACCAACTCCAGCTGGTGCGAAGTAGAGTAACTGCCGACCAAGAAGGTGATTTCACAGTAAACTCCGACGGCACGATACGATTTCGGGGACGAATCTACGTGCCGGATCTACCGGAACTCAAAGAGGAAATCCTGCGGGAGGCGCATACTGCTCCATATACAGCGCATCCCGGGGGAACGAAGATGTACAAGGACGTCAAACAAACCTTCTGGTGGCCCAAAATGAAGGGAGACGTGACTCGGTTTGTGGCACAATTCCTGGTGTGCCAACGGGTGAAGGCCGAGCACCAGCGTCCGGCAGGAAAATTGCAACCCTTACCGGTGCCCGAATGGAAGTGGGACATGGTTACCATGGATTTTGTGACCGGGTTCCCGAGATCGTCACAGGGACACGATGCAATATGGGTAATTGTGGACCGTCTGACGAAATCGGCCCACTTTCTGCCCATACACACGACGTGGACGCGGGAACGACTGGCACAAACCTACATCAACGAGATAGTAAGGTTGCATGGGGTGCCGACATCCATCACGTCAGACAGGGACACGCGATTTGTGTCAAACTTTTGGCAGAGCCTGCAGCGAGCAATGGGAACCAAGTTGCACTTCAGTACGGCTTTTCACCCGCAGACCGATGGACAATCAGAGCGGGTGATACAAATTGTGGAGGACATGCTTCGGGCATGTGTTTTGGACTTGGGCGAAGGGTGGGCACGGTGTTTACCCCTAGTGGAATTTGCCTACAATAACAGTTACCAGGCCAGCATTCAGATGGCACCATACGAGGCCCTGTACGGGCGCCGCTGTCGGTCTCCAATATGCTGGGACGACTTGGGTGAGCGTTAGTTTTTGGGCCCAGATTTGGTGGAGGAGACCGAAGCAAATGTGCGATTGATTAGACAAAGGCTACTGACCGCCCAGAGCAGACAGAAAAGCTACGCGGACAACAGACGCCGAGACTTAGAGTTCATGGTGGGTGAGCATGCGTTACTCCGAGTTTTGCCCTCCAAGGGGAAACGACGCTTCGGCATAAAGGGAAAGTTAAGCCCGAGGTACGTAGGACCGTTTGAGATTCTAGAACGCGTAGGACCAGTGGCGTACCGATTGGCCCTGCCGCCGAATCTCGAACGAGTCCATAACGTGTTCCACGTCTCAATGCTCCGGAAGTACCTAGCTGATCCCTCTCATGCCTTGGATGCCTCCACCATCGAGTTGCGAGAGGATTTAAGCGTCGAGGAGACGCCGGTGCGGATTTTGGCAAGAGAGGACAAGAAGTTGCACAAACGAACAATCCCCTATGTAAAGGTCCAGTGGAGCAACCACGAAGAGCGCGAGGCAACTTGGGAACTGGAATCGAAGATGAGAGAATATTTTCCCGAATTGATTAGTGGGGTTTGTACTTAAGTTTCGGGACGAAACATTTTATAAAGTGTGAGTGGTGTAGTGATCCGGCCCTTAGGGGTATTTTTGACCCACATATAGTCATTTAAGCCTTTGAGTGAAATAAAATTATTCAATTCTTAAAAGTTGGCCAGTGTGTGGTGCTGGTATTTTTCTGCGATAGAGCGCGGAAAAAGAAGGCCGACGGTGCGATCGGATCTGAAATCCGATATCGGGATCTCCCGGAACGGAATTCCTAGTGATACGGTGATTAGTCATGCATCGGAATCCGTGCAAAATATCTTGCACCTGTTAGAGATATGGTGGGATATCTCGTAGGGGATAATTAATTAGTTAATTAATTATCCGATGACGGAAAATAGAATTCTCTTATGTACGAATTAAAGAGGAAATTAATTAAAGATATAATACGAGCTATGTAAGGGATCCCGATTATCGGAAAGAAAAGAAAAGAAAAATAAAAACCCTAATCGGTGAGGAGAGAAAAAGGAAAAGACGGAACCCTAGCCGGAAGAAAGGGAAAGGAGAAAGAGACGGAGCCCGATCTTCCCGGACATCAAACCGAAGGCAAGAACACGACCGGACAACCTTCCCGTTGATCTTCGGTTAGTAAAATAATTGTTACAAATTATTTGGGATTTTTCCGTCGTCCTTTTTATTTGAGTTCTTGGGTTTCTCCGTCGTATCCGTCGCCGTCGCCGTCATCGTCGCCATGCTAGGGCACGGAACGGATGGCGGAGGCGCGCGGTGCCGCTAGGGCATCGCGCGGAGGAGAGTCGCGGACGGCCACCGCCGCCGCAAGCGGCGACGGGACCGCGCGGGCTCCGCGCGGGCCATACCCGCGCGGGCGCCGCGCGGCTACCGCACAGACGGCACCCACGCGGACCCGCAACCGCGCGGGCACCGCATGGGCGCCGCGCGGCTACCGCGCGGGCGGCACCCACGCGGACCCGTAACCGCGCGGGCACCGCATGGGCGCCGCGCGGCTACCGCGCGGGCGGCACCCACGCGGACCCGCAACCGCGCGGCTACCGCGCGGGCGGCACCCACGCGGACCCGCAACCGCGCGGGCACCGCGCGGGTGCCGCGCGGCCGCTGCGCGGGCAGCACCCGCGCGAGGCACCGCGCCGCGTGGGCGTCGTCCGCGGAGACACGCCGCGTGGTTCCGAACCGCGCGGGGCTCCGGCGGACGGCGACGGCGGCGCGGGATTTCCGGTTTTCGTCAACCCGGACGGTGTTGGACTTTTCCGTCGAAAAGAGTAAATTGGGTCTTTTGTTTTGGGATGTTAGTACACGTTTTTTACTATAGTTATCCTTACGGACTTTCTTTAGGTCCAGGAGCGCAGCGGCGGTGCGCGAAGGATTCAGGTGTTCCGATTTCTCTTCAACTAGGTGGGTACGGTTGCGATAAGTGCAACAAGTGCAGTAAGTGCATCTATCGTCATTAACCACCTTCGGGATCCGGATTGAACAATCTGATCCGGATCTTGAACATGTCCTATGTCCAGTTTTTGATTTTTATGCAATGAAAAATTCTTCCAAGTGTTTCTACACTACAAGAAGTATTCGGATCACCAAAAATCTTTAGTTAAACATACCTGATCCTTTTGAATTCTTCTTTCTTGAGATTGACTTAAATGATCCAACCTTCTTCACCTTCAATCTTCAAGACTTGAACCTTTCACGAAATTACGCCAACTCAAATTCCGTAACAATCTCCCCCTTTGGCGGTTTCGTGACAAAACACAGATCCACTAAAGAAAATTCAAAAAGATATTTTTGTTGCTATCACCATACAACAAAAATTTACAATGGAGATCCAAAAATTTAAAAACATGAGATAAACTCCTAAAACAGACTCTAGACTTAGACATCTGTACTCTCTGCACAAAGAAATCATTCTTGACAAAAAGAATCGTTAGATACCTCAAGAATTGAAACATACAAAACCAAGTACAGAGATAGAGTTTATCTGATCATCATGACATTTGAGAATTCAGATATGTAAGAGAATCATAGTCAAAAACCAACATATCTTCTATGCAATCAAAAACCAAATGTCACAAAGTGTTAGTCCAACATCAACTTGTTAGTCATATTACATGCCCAAATAGTTAGTCGAATAGTTAGTGACATGCAACAAATCACAAGATAAAACCAAAGTTGAAGTTGAAGTGATACTTACCTTGATGTTCACTTACCTTGATGTTCACACATTCACACAGTTTTCACATCATCATTGTTCAAGTACCATCATTGTTCAAGTTCTTGTTCAAGTTCTCTCTAAACTCTCTCCCCCTTTTTGTCACAAACTAAGCCAAAATTATAAAAACTTAAGGAGAGTTAAGAAGTTTAAAATCAAGAAAATCCTGAGAACTAATACTAAAACAAAGTAAAAAGAGAACATTAAAACCTAAAAACTGAAATCCTGCACAAGAGAATTAGTGGACAAACGATTCAAGCATCTGAATCTGAGTCATTCGAGGCGGAGTCCTCAGAGCTCGTGCAGCCCAGCTTCTTCAAAATTCCTTTAAGCATTCCCGAAATCGTAGAACACTCTTGTTTCATCTGATGTATGTCCTTGGACATCTTTCTGAGTCCTAGAGCCATTTTGTCTTGCTCTTGTTTGAGGGAAGACTCCATGTTTCCCTTTTGGTCAATTCTTCTTGAATTTGAAGACCGTTGTGTGACGATTGACGGAGCAGTCTGTCCTTCATTCCGAGGAGATCTTCTTGGCAAAGAATGTGAGTTGTCAAGAGGTTCATTGCTTGGCACATTCTTTTTCTTTGCTTGCTGCTTAAGTATTGAGGAAGACTTCAGTAGCTTCTTTTTCTTCAGGTAAACCTTATTTTCTTCATCAATACCTTGTTGTACTTCGGCAAGAAATGTGTCCCAATCTTCTTCGTCTTCTGATTCAGTGTCAATTTGAGAGATATTCCTTGGGTTCTCTTGATATGGTTCATTTATTTCAATACCTCGAGCTTGTCCAGGTCGTCGAGCGAGTCTTTTTCTTTTTAGTATGGATGAAGAGGTCATTGGTGCTTTTCCTTTTTCTGTAGCAGTGGGCGGAGCCTTTTCCTTTGATGTCTCTGCACGGGCTTTCCCTTTCGAAGCAGTAGAGGTTTTCTGTGGCGATTTTTTTTAGGATGTGTTTCATCCTCTGACAACTCATCCCAGTTGACTTCATCCTTTTTAGCCCTCTTGGGCTTTACAGTGTCTCTCGTATTTACCATAGCCGCCAGAAGGAGAATGATCCACGTGATCACCATAGCTATTGGTTTCTTGTATAAAGAATTCCTGTGAGCAACACCTCAAGAACACGAAAAAATTATTAATTTTCAGAAATTAGAAAAATTGTACCCAAACAATCATTATCGTGTAGAGAGACTAGGGATCAAATTAGTTTTGCAAAAGGAAATTTAAAAATAGATCAATTGCATGATTTTGGAAAATTCCGATTATATGCCCTAAAACCGAATTCTTTGAAATCGAAGACCAAAAATCCGTTTATCTTGAGAATACCTAGCATATAATCAAAACTAATCTACCCAGAGTTCTTATTTCAAAAGAGATTTGATCAAAAACCATCCACAAACTGTTACGGAATTTGAGTTGGCATAGTTTCGTGAAAGGTTCAAGTCTTGAAGATTGAAGGTGAAGAAAGTTGGATCATTTAGCTCAATCTCAAGAAAGAAGAATTCAAAAGGATCAGGTATGTTTAACTAAAGATTATTGGTGATCCGAATACTTCTTGTAGTGTAGAAACACCTGGAAGAGTTTTTAACTGCATAAAAATCAAAAGCTGGTGTTCGGACATGTTCAGGATCCGGATCAGAGCCAGCAATCCGGATCCCGAAGGTTGTTGTTTCATACATTACTTCAATCCGGATCGCAGCATCTCACGATCCGGATCCCGAACGTTGAGTTCTCAGAATTGTATGAACGATCCGGATCAGGCATTCTGATCCGGATCCCGAACGATTGTTTTTCTGGAAACCGTCTTTCTTGCTACTGCAATCCGGATCGCCCAAATCCGATCCGGATCGCCGTCCGTAAAAATTCCAAAAATGTTAGGTTTTTGATTCTTATCTCCTTCCAAATGTTTCTGACCTATAAATAGACCCTATGACTCTTTTTCTAGGGTTAATCCAAAAAGGAACATAGCCGTCATATTCATATATCATTTTATACGGCCTAAGATCCACATATAGAGAAGAAAGGAAATCATTAGAGAATACTCTATGTTTCTTCATCTATATTGATTAGTTTGATTCTAGGTTTTCATACTCACATCTTGAGTTGAATCAAACTAATGAATACTTAGATGGTATTTCCGATCTATCTTTGATCTAAGTATTCGGCGGATCATCACCACCCAAAAACAACGATTTCCCCAAAATCGGCGCGTGGATTCGCGTGTCCTTGTGGATTCAAGGTTCAACCGCTCTCGTGGATTCGGAGCGAGGCACGTTCGTGGATTCGAAGGGTGCTATTGGGTGCAGACCGTGGATTCGGTCGGACGTCGTGGATTCGACGTTGGACGTCGTGGATTCGGCGTTGGGCGCAGATCGTGGATTCGAGAAGCGTCGCGGAGCGAGCGGAGAAGATCCTCTAGGAGCGTATGGAAAAGGTTGAGTCGTAAGTGTGTACGGTAAATCACCTTGTACGTGTTTTAATTCTAGTGGATTTCTGCCGTGTTATCAGTCCCGTGGTTTTTTACTCCGGTGATGGAGTTTTCCACGTAAAAATCTTGCGTGTTATTTTTATTTCCGCATTGGGTTTTTATCGCAACGATTTTTGAGTGTTTATACATTTACACCTATTCACCCCCCTCTAGGTGTTTTTTTCCCCTATTTAGATCTACATTACATATAACCCAACAAGTGGTATCAGAGCGGGAATAGGGTTGTAAACAATGGTTGAAGGTGGAAACATCAATCGACCCCCTTTCTTTGATGGAACAAATTATGCGTACTGGAAAGTACGGATGAAAGCCTTTTTAATTTCCATCGACGAAAGGGTGTGGCAATCAATTGAATTAGGATGGTCTAATCCAACTGAAATTATCTCTGATGTTCGCACCTTAAAACCTAGGTCGAAATGGACCAAGGAAGAGTTAGATTTATCTTCTTACAATGGCAAGGGAATTAATGCTATTTTTAATGCCTTATCTCAAACTGAATTCTCTCGCGTCTCGGCATGTGAGACTGCGAAAGAAATCTGGGATGTTCTTCAGGTTACACATGAGGGAACTAACCTCGTGAAGATTCAGAAACTGCAAATCCTTACGAGCAAGTTTGACTCTATCTTGATGGCAGAAAATGAATCTTTCACGGACTACTATACACGATTGCAAGACATCGTAAACTCATGTGCTAACCTGGGAGAGAAGATTCCAGAATTTAAGGTTGTAAGAAAGATCTTAAGAACTCTTCCTGAACTATTTCGCCCAAAGGTTACAGCCATTGAAACTATTAAACACCCGGACGAAATGCGTGTAGAAGAATTAGTTGGTTCATTACAAACATATGAAATGACATTTACTACTAACAATTCTTCTGGAAAAGCATCCTCTTCTAAGTCTTCAGGTTATGCGTTGAAAACAAAGGAAGAAGACGCGGATACATCCTCCTCAGACGATGACGAGAACCTTTCTATGGAGGAATTTGAGAAGCAGCTCACTCTCTTGACAAGGAAGTTTCGCCGCAACTTTCGAAGGGGTAATTCAAGTAAATCTCCATCCTTCGGGAAGTCGAACAAAGGCAAGGGTACTTCAAGTTACAAGTCAAGAAAGCAAGAGAACTTCTCAAAGGATAAGAAAAGTTCAGAGGGACAACTACAATGCTTCAAATGTCGAGGCTACGGCCACATTGCAACGGAGTGTCCCAACAAGTATCCGGTAAAGAAGAAGGCGATGCAAGTCGTCACTTGGGATGACAACTCAACGTCAAATGAGTCGTCTTCAAGTGATGAAAAAAAGAGCTCCACGGCATTCCACGCGTCCATATCTTCACCCTTCATGTGCTTTATGGCAAGTACATCCGAGTCATTGTCCAACTCCACTGTTGAAAAAAATGCAACGGACAACGAATCGGATGATTCGGAAGGTGAAGATTTTGCTTTAGCCTACCACAGACTTTTGAGGGATTCAAAGAAAGTGGCTAAGCAAAACAAGAGTTTGAGAGGGAGAGTGCATGATCTCGAAGAAGAAGCAAAAAGAGCAACTTCTATCTCAAACGCTCTTGAAGTGGAAAGGGAAAATCTGATAAAAGTAAATGTTTCCCTTCAAGAGTCCAATGAGCTTTTTGAGAAGGAAGATACAAAACTGGTGGATAAAGCGGATCACTTCTCAAAGCTCTACAACGAGGCTCGACAGGATAACCTGGAAATGACAAAGACCATTTTCCAACTCAAGGATGACTTGAAGCGATTCTCTTCAGGAAGGAGTAAGTTGGATAGGCTTCTTGGTCTTGGTCAAACAAATCGGTTCGGCCTCGGGTACACTCAAACTGGAAACAGTCCAAGTTCGAGTGGGACAGTTTTTGTGCCTCAGTCGGTATATCCTCCTCCGACACCGGAATTCAAGACAAACAACGACAACAAACTTACTTCATCCTCTTTGGGATCGTCAAGATCTAAGGTATGTTTCGTTGTGGTGTTTCAGGGCACATAAGAAGATATTGCAAGACGGAGTCAACGCGCGAACACTCAAAACACCTCTTGCAAGGCTACCACAAAGGTGATTTTGGAACTCATTGAAATCAATGAAGGAAAAGAACC
>CM055071.1:19244478-19294113 GCA_029204045.2 Tillandsia leiboldiana
ATCGCCGACTAGATAGTCTGCTAGCCCCGAGCTCGAGTTTTGTAGTTTTGTTGTATCCCCTGTACACTCTCGACGGTTGTATCGTTCTTTTGTTTGCTTGGGGTCTGGGCTGCGGCCAGCTGGTTGTATTTACCGTCGTGAGCTGGAGAGACATATGTATATTCTTGAGAGTTATTGTACTTTTATTTCCAGCATTTGTCTGAGATGTACTAGTTTCCGTTTGCTCTGTTTTATGCTCTAGTATTATTCTTTATATCGAGCAGGTTACCAGCCTTCGTACACGGAAAATACCGTGTGCACGGCGGGTCTGTAGACGAGCCCGGTTTCTGGTTTACACCCGGGCGTGACAGATTATTTTGGTAGCTAGCTTAGGGATAGTGTCAGTTTGGGACTTAAAACCCTAGGCTTTTGGCAGACCCTAGGAAGGCAGAGCGTGAGTGACGCGATATTTGCGAAAGTCGGCAATGTTTTTAACTCGTCCTGGGAGTGGAGAGGGATTGGCATTAGCCTTTTCTGTGGACTATTAGTTGGCTGCAGACAACATAAGGTTACAGAATAGGGGAGGTCCATGACTTTCGCTGGATTGGGTCGGAGTGGTTTGTTTACTGACCCGTGATTCTTTGTGGCAGGATGCCTCCTAGGCGGCAGATCCCTACTCGGGGTACTCCTACACCCCCGGAGGAGCCGGAGCAGTCCGGGCCTTCTGAGATCAGTGAGCTGAGGGCCATGGTGGCCCAGTTGGCGGAGATCACCGCCGACAGGAGCAAGGTTCGAGCATTTGCTGGCTCAGGTGGCGGCACCTCCCCCTACTACTGTAGAGGCCCGTACCACCGGTTGTACCGCCGCTATTCCACTTGTTCCTACGCACCGTCGTCAGAGCACTGGGGCTCAGGGGGTGATCAGGCCATGACCCCAGCGGAGGAAGCAGGAGTTTGCTGATAAACTCGCACAGTTCTGTAAGCGAGACCACCTAGTTTTCTCGGGGGGGGAGTACTCATCCAGCGAGATAGGATCGTGGTTGGCATCAATGGAGAAGTTGTTCAGAGATTTCTTCATTGATTCGAGATTCAAGTACACTGGCCGGTACGTTTGTTAGGGGTGGGTGATGCGGATGCTGTGTGGTGCGTCGGTCGCTCCTGAGCCCTAGAGTTTCAGACTCACCCGACAGCATACCCTGTCGGAGTGGTAGTTCAGGAGGTGATCCTTGACACTTACTTCTCCACGAGCGTGAAGAAGAAGATAGAAGATGACGTGAAGAACCTGCAGCAGGGTGATCGCTCAGTATGGGACTATTTCCAGGAGTTTACGCATTTGCTTAACTGCGTACCCTATGTTGCCAGGACGGGCTGCACCAGGTGGAGCTGTTTGAGACAGGTTTACGCCCCCGAGATCTATACCTTGGTACACGCCCAGAGGCTTCAGACTTTATCAGAGGCAGTGGATCATGCACAGTGGGTCGAGAGGGGAGATCATTGGTCGCTAGGCGCGGAGGCTCGGTCGCTCAGAGTTCTGAGAGGAAGCGGCCAGCACCAGACGAGGGGGGACAGGCCAGTTCATGGAGGCCGCCCCGACCGCCACCGCCACAGTCTTCGGGCCGTGGGCGTTCGGATCGGCGAGGGCCTGGGGGATCCCAGAGGCCCCCACAGCAGCAGCCCCAGCGACAGCAGCAGCACTCGCAGCAGCAGAGGTCGCAGTCGCGACAGCAGGGGTCACAGCGGCAAGGGCAGCAGCAGCAGCAGTCGAGGCAGCCCTAGTCTGCGGTCAGGTGCGTCTTTGTAGGGACAGCACGCGGCGGATACTGTGACCAGAGGTATGGCCGCTGTTATCGGTGTGGACAGTCCGGCCATATTCGAGCTACTTGCCCTCTCTCTACACCGCAGGCTCCTTCCTCAGCATCAGCTCCTTCGGTGCCCCAGCAGCCCTTATGCTCCAGCGAGCAGGGCTCCTTCCTCCCACCCTACAGACTACCGACCACCAGCTCAGAGCGGGCGAGTCTACGCCGCCCAGGTAGGGGACTCTGCGGCGGCCGACCGTGGTGGCAGTATCATTTTACTTCTCGGCATTAGAGCTCGCACTTTATTTGATACCGTGCATCACATTCTTTTATTAGTAGAGCATTTGCATCATCGCATGGACTAGAGTTACGTCGGTTACCGCATGCATTAGAGGTACGATTCCTATCATATTTTGATTGTAGAGGAGTGTTGTTGGTCTTGCCCGGTACAGCTTGAGTCTTGGATTTTGCCAGCGGACCTGATGTCCTTAGTCAGCTGCGAGATTATGACATTGTGCTGGGGATGGATTGGCTAGCTCGCTTTTCGCGACGATTGATTGCGCCGCGAGGACTGTTACTTTTAGCGAGCCAGGCCAGGAGTGTATGTTTACAGGGGTGCCAGAGTGCTTTCTTTGCCTCTGTGGTTTCGACTTCTCGGGCGAGGCAGATGATGCGCAGTGGATGCGTGGCCTTTTTGGCGTCGTGGTTAAGGAGCCTGTGGCGGCACGGGACTCCCGGATATCCCTATTGTCCACGAGTTCCCGGATGTGGTTTCCTCCAGATCTGATTCATATGCCGCCGGATAGGAGGTTGAGTTTTTGATTGACGTAGTTCCCAGGAACTGCGCCAATCTCTAAGGCTCCTTACCGAATGGCACCGGCTGAGCTGCGAGAGCTAAAGGCGCAACTCCAGGATTTAATGGACAAAGGTTTTGTCAGACCAACGCGTATCGCCTTGGGGAGCGCCGGTGCTATTTGTGAAGAAGAAGGATGGATCACTTCGACTATGTGTTTGATTATCGGGAGTTGAATAAAGTGACCATCAAGAACAAGTACCCTTTGCCGCGCATTGATGACTTATTTGATCAGCTGCAAGGGTCTTGTGTCTTTTCTAAGATTGATTTACAGTCTGGTTACCACCAATTGAAGGTGAGGCCGAGGACATCCCAAAGACGGCATTCAGACGCGGTACGGGCATTATGAGTTCACCGTCATGCCTTTTGGATTGACAAATGCCCCTGCTGCTTTTATGGATTTAATGAACAGGATCTTTCGACCATACCTGGATCGGTTCGTCGTTGTTTTTATTGATGACATCCTAGTTTATTCCCGAAGCGATGTGGAGCACGAGGAGCACTTGAGGATTGTGCTACAACTTCTGAGAGAGAGGAAGTTGTATGCCAAGTTATCTAAGTGTGATTTCTGGCTTCGGGAGGTTGTCTTTTTGGGCCACGTGATTTCAGCCGCTGGAGTGGCAGTAGACCCGGCGAAGATCGAGGCAGTCCGGGATTGGCCCCGACCGACGACGGTATCAGAGGTCCGCAGTTTTATGGGCTTAGCTGGATATACCGTCGGTTTGTGGAAGGTTTTGCGAAACTTTCCACCCCTCACACTCGTTTGACGCGAAAAGGGATTAGGTTTATCTGGAGTGAGGATTGCCAGAGGAGCTTCGAGGAATTAAAGAACAGATTGATGTCGGCTCCTATCCTTTCCCTACCTGTTATGGGGAAGGGATATGTGATTTACAGTGATGCATCGCACAGTGGACTTGGTTGCGTGCTGATGCAGGAGGGAAAGGTAATTGCTTATGCCTCTCGGCAACTGAAGGATTATGAAAAGAATTACCCTACCATGATTTGGAGCTAGCTGCAGTGATTTTTGCACTAAAGTTGTGGCGCCACTACCTTTATGGGGAGCACTGCGAGATTTACACCGACCACAGAGCTTGAAATACCTGTTCACACAGAAGGAGCTCAACTTGAGGCAGCGCAGATGGTTGGAATTGTTGAAAGACTATGATGTAGACATATTATACCATCCTGGCAAGGCCAATGTGGTTGCTGATGCCCTGAGCAGGAGAGCAGTACAGAGTCTATCTTCGTTGATCACCGATCAGGCGCCATTACTTGAGCAGATGAGGCGGTTAGAGCTCGAGGTTGTGTCCCCTGGGGTCCTGCTAGACTTATGTCTCTAGTCGTGCAGCCCACTCTGTTGGACAGGATTCGGGAGAGACAGAGTGAGGACCCCCACCTGATGAGGATTCGAGAGCAGATGCAGACTGGTTTGACAGGGGACTTTTCGATTGATGCTTCGGGAGTACTGCGGTACAGGGACCGAGCATGTGTGCCTATGGATGCGGAGATCCGAGAGCAGATCTTGAGGGAGGCCCATATACACCTTATACCATCCATCCTGGTGGGACTAAGATGTATAGGGACCTTAAGGCACAGTTTTGGTGGAACGGGATGAAAAGAGACATTGGGAGATTTGTAGCGCACTGTCTAACTTGTCAGCAAGTAAAGGCTGAACATCGTGTACCTGCTGGCACGTTGCAGAGTCTCCCAATCCCTGAATGAAATGGGAGCATGTTACCATGGATTTTGTCACTGGTTTGCCGAGAGCACAGACGGGAGCGGATGCTATCTGGGGTAGTCGTGGATAGACTTACCAAACTCCGCACACTTTTACCAGTGCAGGTGACTCGGTCCATCGATCGGCTGGCACAGCTGTACTTAGACGAGGTAGTGAGGCTGCATGGTGTGCCCGTCTCCATTGTATCTGACCGAGATCCGAGATTTGTTTCGCGCTTCTGGAGGAGCCTACAGGCCACTTTAGGGACAACAGCTCCGTTTCAGCACAGCATTTCACCCGCAGACAGACGGACAGTCAGGAGCGTACTATACAGATTCTTGAGGACATGCTCCGGCTTGCACGCGGGACTTTGGAGGGGGTTGGGTACGACACTTATCATTGGCAGGTTTGCGTACAACATAGCTTTCAAGCGAGCATCCGAATGGCTCCGTTTGAAGCATTGTATGGACGCAAGTGTCGTTCCCCTCTTTATTGGAGTGATGTGGGTGAAAGGCGACCTTGGGCCAGAGTTGCTTAGAGAAGTGGAGGCTAAGGTCAAGGTAGTCAGGCAGCACTTCAGACAGCACAGAGCAGACAGAGGAGCTATGCAGATGTTGCGGGAGGCGAGACCTGGAGTTCGCAGTTGGGGATCATGTCTTTCTGAAGGTCTCGCCTTCAAAGGGGATCCGAAGATTTGGGATTCGGGGAAACTGAGCCCTCGCTACATTGGACATTTCGAGGTATTAGCGCATAGGGCCAGTTGCCTACAGGCTGCACGTCCTCCCAGGCGTTCAGGTGTTCACGACGTTTTTCATGTATCGACTCTGAGGAAGTATGTTTCATGACCCGTCTCATATCATCAATTTCACCCCACTGAGGGTCACCGAGGACCTGAGCTATGTTGAGCGGCCGTTTGAGGATCTTGGACCGGGAGGTTAGGGAGTTGCGCAGTCGGGCCATCCCTTATGTGAAGATCCTCTGGAGCAGTCATGAGGAGCGCGAGGCTACCTGGGAGTTGGAGTCAGCGATGATGGTTGCTTACCCCCACCTGTTCGAGGGCACCTGCTTGAGGTATGACTTTTGTTTCGAGGACGAAACTTGTTCTTGTGGGGGAGGATGTAGTGTTTCTGGTTTTGCCCATGCAACTTTCCGATGAATCCACTGTGTAGAACACCTAGTGTTGGTGTGTCTAGCCCATGGTGCATCAAAGGGGTGCCACAGATGGACCTTGTGAGACTTGGATAGCTGATTTGGCTTTCGGCTGCATTTGCCGAATTTTAGAAAAGGTTTTGGGCCAATCTGAGGTTGGGATTTGGATTCAGCGCGGAAAAAACGCTTGAAAACGGCTATTTGCTTGTTAAATTTGGAGTCCGGATGACCAAAAGCGGGCTTCCGGAAGTTTTCGGGGTTATTCGGTGCATGGGGGAGCCTCGTGGACCGGCCTGAGCCACGTGGTGGCCTATTATTGGCCGGCTCACGCAGCTTGGTCCACGGGGTGGCGCGGCGGTGCATGGGACCGCGGGCGGGAGACGCGTTGGCGTGCCCTGATAGGCCGGCGCACGCGGCATGGTTCACTGAGTGTGCGGGGTTGCGGTGGACCCGGGCGCATGACACGTGGCGGCTTCGGATTCGTTGGCTCACGTGGGCGCGATCCACAGTGTGCGCGGGGGGGGCGCCTCAGGACTGCGCGCGGCACAGTGGCGCCAGGGCGGGACGGTCGGCCGCACTCGAGTGCGCCACGTGTCGCCTCGCGGTTGGGCGGCCGTACCTACCCCCGCTGACCGCGAGGGGACACGCGGCGCACAGCGGGGCCGCGGGGACTTGCTGTCCCCTGTTTGGGGTGCGTGGCCCGCTCCTGGGAGTTTCGGGTGCGTCGGAACGGGAAGCGTACAACCGGGTTTCCGGGCGCAGTGCGCCGAAAGTTGCGCCCGAAAACCCGGCCCGGCAGGCTTATGGGCTGGGCCTATAAATAGCTTCCCCTATTCGTTCTTTTGGCTTTTTGGACCCCATTTTCGCAGAGCATCCTTCAGCAAAGTTTTTCCTCCCTCAGTGCACTACCCTTTGGAGAACTTTGAGGATTTTGGAGGCACTCTTCCCGAGGTTCACCATTTTACGGCGCGGCGCGACGCTTGTTTCCCCGGCGATCTTCTTCGCCCCTTCACAGTGTTTGGACTCCTCCGACTCACCCCGACATCGGATTTCGCCAATTCTTGCGCCGTTGGACTCATGACAGGTAGGACTTCAACTCCTGTGTTTTGAGGTTCCTCGATTTCCATGCTAATCTTGGAGTTTTTCTGAGCACCCATTTTACCCATTTTTCGTCGCGGACTTTTGGACAGCACCGCAGTGTTCTTGCCGTATCTTTTCGCTCGGACGTCAGATCGAAACGATTCAAGAGGCAATTTCATCTACACTTCGCAAGGAGTCTCCTGGATTTTCTCAGATTTTTCTGGTTTTTGGACGAGGGTGAGAATCTCCTTTTTCTGTGGTTCTTTGTTACAGAAATTTGGTACAGTTTGGATTGGGATGCTGCTCTTGTCGGATTTTTATCTCAGCGTAGGAAACTCCGATTTGGGCGTGCAGGTACTTGTTTTCGACGGGCTCGTCGCGAGGATCGCGACAATATTTCCTTGTATTTTTCGGGCATTTTTTTCACAGGTAACAAATTGGTGAATTATGGACTGTGGTATTAAGGACAGATTCTGGGAATTGTGAATGAATAGCTTATGTACTTTCCTTTGGGGTATTTTGTACAGATTGGTGGGGAGTTTTGGACTGAGCTTGGGTTTCGCTTTTGGGAATTGGGATTAGCGCTCGAGTGGGTGATGGTTGTAAACCTCCTATTTGTGATTTATCACTAGGCCTATTAGAATGCTCTTGATCAGGCTGTTATTAGAACTGTGCGATGGACTTAGCATGCTTGTATGAAATCTTGGTCCCTTCGTTAATAATCGCATTGTTAGAAAACTACAAGTTAATTAGTGGTGTGTCCATGCTTTAAATATGTAGTATAATTACTTGGAACATTATGCTAAATCCCTATCTTGTTGAATGTTAAATGAAAGGGTTGGGGTATGTGGTTAGAGTATTTAAAATGGTTCATTAAGAAAAAGACTTTTGCATGCTTGAATGGTCACCTAGATAGGCCACCTTTTTCTGCTACACTATCATGCTGGAATTGACTTAGGAGAAACATGTTCATTCTTTCTTCAGTCACTTAGACATAGGGGATATTATGCTCGGGTTAGAGCAGGGGCTGGGATAGTGTAGTCAGATACTTGGGTTTCGGGGAGAGGGTTTTGGTTTCCTTTGGGGGATGGTACTTTTCCTTATAGATCAGATGTGCGCGATTCGCAGACTTGAGACCCTGAGACTCCTGTCCCATATCGGCGTTATGCGTAGGCTGGCATACCCGATTTGGCAGACATTGAGAATCCTATCCCATATCGGTGTTATGCGTAGGCTGGCATACCCGATTTAGCAAGACCTTGAGACTCCTGTCCCATATCGGCGTTATGCATAGCTGGCATACCCGATTCGGCGGACATTGAGACTCCTATCCCATATCGGTGTTATGCGTAGGCTGGCATACCCGATGTGGCAGGCTTCGATATTCCGATGCATACATTTAGCTATCTTTAGCTGGGCAGGTAGAGGCATATTAGTGGTAGCTTTTATCAGGAGTCATACTCATAGTTACCGCATTTATTCTTTTAGCCTCTGGTAGTCCTAGTGGGCAGGTATGAGTTTTGAGTTGAGGTTTACCCACTAGGGGAGGCTACTGTCTTTATAGTAGTTCTGACCCCCACTGTTTTCCCTTTTCTTGTCCCCTTTGTTTTGCAGAGTCATCTGCTGGAGTTGCGGGACCCTCCTCCCAGGATCGAGGTAAGAGGATCGCCGACTAGATAGCTGCTACCCCGAGCTCGAGTTTTTGTAGTTTTGTTGTATCCCCTGTACACTCAGACGGTTGTATTTTTTTTTTTATTTTGGGTCTGGCTTGCGGCCAGCTGGTTGTATTTACTCGTGAGCTGGGAGAGACATATGTATATTCTGAGAGTTATTGTACTTTTATTTCAGCATTTGTCTGAGATGTACTAGTTTCAGTTAGCTCTGTTTTATGCTCTAGTATTATTTCTTTATATATGAGCAGGTTACCAGCGCTTCGTGTACCACGGGAAAATACCGTGTGCACGGCAGGTCTGTGGACGAGCCAGGGTTATGGTTTACACCCGTGGCGTGACAGATGAGCTCCCGTCCGACGCGCCTGAAACCATCCCGTGCTGACACGTGTCCCGCACAGCAAACAGCTGTGCGGGCGCGCGTCAATCGCCGCCGCATGGCCCACCCGGGTGAGGGACGCGTGTCCCGGACAGGAAACAGTTGGTGCGGGTGCGCCTGGTGCCGACGCGTGGCACCGCCCGGTCAGGCGGGTAGGTGGCGCCCGCGAATGGCCGGGCGCCACGCGTCCCTCGCCCTGTCGCGGTCACACGTGCGGGCAGGCGCAGCCTGGCCGCCTGCCACGCACGCGCCCCGAGGCGCCAGTCCGCGCCCCCGTGTGCCGCACCTCGTGAACCCATCAATGGCATGCCGCCACGTGTCCCTACGTCGGGTCCATGCACCCGCGCGGGGAACTCCGTGGACCACGCACCCTGCGCCAACCAACCAGGGGTCGAAACGTGTCCCCTCGCCCAAAATCCTGCACCGCCGCTCAAATCCATGCACCGCCGCACGAACTCCGTGGACCGCGCACCAAAAGCCAACCAATCCACGCCTGCCACGTGTCCTGCGCCGGGCTCATGCACCCAGCCGCGCCGCTCCATGGACCGAGCGCGTGCGAACCGGCCAATGATAGGCCGCCACGTGGCAAGCCGGCGGTCCACGGTCCCCCCCCATGCACTAGGGACCACTAAAAAACTTCGGGAGTCCCTTTTTTGGGCTCCAGACTTAGAATTTAACAAGCAAATAGCCGTTTTCAAGCGTTTTTTCCGCGCTGAATCCAAATCCAACCTCTCTTTGGCCAAAAAACCTTTTCAAAAACTCGGCAAATGCAGCCGAAGGTGCAACCAGACAATAAATACCTCAATGGGTCCATCTGGCTATCCCTTTGTTACACTATGGACCAGACACACCATCAACAGATGTTTTACACATTGGATTCACGGAAATTAAAGCATGGGAATCTGGACCACTACAGGAATTTTTTGGAGATTTCTTCGAAGGTGAAAAATTATACTTTTTCTGGACAGAGTACTGCAAACTTTTGATCTTTGGAGTTTCGCGTTTACCGCGGTGATTAAATTGTATCTAGGCCTATAGGTCTCGGATCGGGACGAGTAAGTACTCGTTTTTCATCTACTCGTCGCGAGGATCGCAACGGTCATTTTTCCGGATTTTTCTGAGGACCGCACTGAGGTGGAATTTTCTCGTTTTCCGTGTTGTTTTGCAAAACAGTAATTTCTGTTTAAAGATGCTTATTTATGCCGTGTGCGGTCTATTTTTTGTTATAGTTCTCGCATTTTTGAGGTTTGCGGGGATTGAGGATCTTGGACAGCGAGGAGTCTCATACTGTTGTGGTTTGCGCTTTTCGAGGTGGGTAGTTGTTGTGGACCTCATCTTTGATTTACTCACTAGGAATATTAGAGTGATCCCCGTTGTTGAATGCCGATTAGTATATCGTGGGTAACATGCATGCTTGTATAGTTTGGACTTGTGCTATGTTAGTACTTAGTGTTCTTATGAGATCTTTATAATCCTAGAATAGCATGCTCAAATCAATGTAAGAACAACGATATTTGTCTTTCTTTTACCATCAAGAGGACACTTGCATGCTTGTATGGACATCTAGTTTGGCCACCTTTTTCTGCTACACTATCATGCTGGGAATTTGACTTAGGAGAAACCATGATTTCTATATTATTCTCCTTTATTATATACTCAGGATATTTATTGCTCGGGTTAGAGCAGGGGTTTGGGATAGTGTAGCCGGGGCCTAGATTTTGGATTGTGGGGTATGGCGGCAACCGCGGATATTGGGCGATTGACCGGTGGTCAGTTATTGGATTAGGGAGTTTGGGGCACGGCGGCGACCGCGAATATTGGGCGGTTGACCGGATGTTTACTTATGCATCAGATTTGGGGATCGGGGTTCATTAGTGGATGGATTTTTCCCACTTTGATCATAGTCGTGATCCAGTCCTGCTTTAGTGAGATATTGAGACATGGTTACTGTACTTGGGAGACATGATTATTTTACTCTTGTGGGTCGCTCCCCTCGAGTGCCACTCCGGAGTGTGCGACCGTGCCATACAAAAGCCGGTCCGTTACTTATTTTGGGGTGCGACCGTACCGGTCAGAAGTCGGTCTGTATCCCGCGGATGGGTTCTTGAGTTCGACAGCAGAGCAGACAGTGCCAGTTTTTATTGGTCGTTAGATTGGGTTTATTCAGTCAGGCACATTCACTGATACATTCTTATAGTTACACCTTTCTGGCTCTGCATTTTAGAGGCATAGTAGTGGTAGCTTCATTTTCTTATCAGCAGTACCGTTTATAGCTTACCACCTCTCCTTTCCTTTTTGCCTCTGGTAGACCTAGTGGGCACGTCAGAGTTTGAGGCTTTACCCATAAGGGGAGGCTACTATTTTTATAGTAGTTCTCACCCCCATCGTCTTTTCTTTGTTTCTCCCTTTGTTTTGCAGAGTCCTCTGCGGGAGTTGCTGGGCCGTCACCATCAGATCGAGGTAAGAGGATAGCGGACTAGATAGAGTGTCCACCCGACAGTATGCTAGCTGGACTTTTGATGTACCCCTATATTCTCAGACAGTTTTATTGTACTTTATTTTTGGGTCTGGCGTTAGTCAGCTGTTTGTATATTTGTGGTGAGCTGGGAGAGATACTTGTATTTATTTACAGTTGTATTTCTTTTATTTTCGGCTTCAGTCTGAGATGTAGTATTTTAGTTCAGCTCTAATTTTATGCTCTTTTATTATATCTTTTAATATCAGAGTAGGTTTTCGGCGCTTCGTGTACGCGGGAAATACCGTGTGCACGGAGGATATGTAGACGGGCCTGGGTTGTGGTTTACACCCGGGGCGTGACAGATTAGGTGGTATCAGAGCTTAGGGATAGGTCAGTTGGGACTTAGGAAACCCTAGGCTTTTGGCAGACCTTAGGATGATAAGGCGTGAGTGGCATGATATTTTGCGAAAGTCGGTGATTTATTTATTTGACTCTTCCAGTGAGTGAAGAGGGATCAACATATCCTATTTCTGTTGAATAGTTATGTTGGCTGTAGACAACATAAAGTTGCAGAAATAGGGAGATGTCTTTAACTTTCGCTAGATTAGGTCGAGTGTGGTTTTGTTACTGACGTATTTTTCTTGTGGCAGGATGCCTCCCTGACGCCAGATCCCAACCCGGGGTACTCCTACACCCCCGGATGAGCCGGAGCAGTCCAGACCTTCTGAGCTTAGTGAGTTGAGGGCCTTGGTGGCCCAGTTGGCTGAGAGTACTCGCCGACAGGAGCAGAGGATGGATCAGTTTCTTGCCCAGAGAGAGGCACCGCCCCCGGCTGTTTCTGAGGCCCCTACACCACTAGTTGTACCATCTGTGCCGACGATGCCATCGTCGAGTAGCGGGGCTCCGAGAGCGATCCAGCCTTTGACACCGGATGAGGAGCAGGATATCGCTGACAATCTCACCAAGTTTTGTCAGCGAGGACCGCCTAGATTTTCGGTGCGGGATACATAGCCATGGGAGATTGGGATGTGGTTATCAGCGATGGAGAAGCTATTCAGGGACTTCTTCATCGATCTGAGGTACCGAGTGCATATGTCGGTGCACTGTTTGGACGGAGATGCAGATGCCTGGTGGCATCGGGTAGAGCCACTGGAGTTTCAGATTACCCGACAGCTACCTTGATCCGAGTTTCAACGGATGATACTGGATACTTACTTCTCGACTAGTGTTAAGCGAAAATTGGAGGATGATTTGAAGAACCTTCAGCAGGGCGACCGACCGGTTCAGGCATACTATCAGGAGTTCATTCAGTTGCTCAACTGCGTGCCATTCGTCGTTGTGATGGTCCCCATCAGGTGGAGTTATTCGAGGCAGGTCTCCGTACCGAGGTATACACCTTAGTGCATGCTCAGAGGCTCCAGACTCTCGAGGAGGCCGCGGAGCATGCCCAATGGGTAGAGAGAGGAGATCATGTGGTTGCCAGGCCAGGTGGTATGGTTGCACAGAGTTCCGATAGGAAGCGACCCGCACCAGATGACGGAGGACAGGCCAGTTCATGGAGACCGCCACGACCGCCGCGGCCTCAGTTCTCTGGCCGTTGGCGTTCTGAGCGGCGAGGGCCTGGTAGATCCCAGAGGCCACCGCAGCAGCAGCAGCAGCATCAGTAGCAGCAGAGGTCACAGCCGAGGCAGCACAGGTCTCAGCGGCAGTCTCAGAGGCCGCAGCAGTAGCCGAGACAGACCCAGCCTTCAGATAAGTGTGTTTTCTGTAGGGGTCAGCATCCGTTAGACATGTGTGACTTGAGGTGGGGTCGATGTTTCCGTTGCGGACAGCCTGGGCACATGTAAGCTACCTGCCCTCTTTCTACATCATCGGCACTTTCTTCGGCGTCGGCTCCTTATTCACCTCAGCAACGGCCACCAGCTCAGCGACCCTATGCTCCAGCGAGTAGGCCATCTTCTCCCCACCCCACCGACTACCGGCCTCCAGCACAGAGCGAGCGAGTATATGCCGCCCAGTTAGAGGACTCCTCAGCAGCCGACCATGTGGTGGCAGGTATTACTTTACTTTCTAGCATTAGGACTCGTACCTTGTTTGACACGGGAGCATCGCATTCTTTTATTAGTCGAGCATTTGCATCCCTTTATGGTATAGAGATAGAGTCCTTGTCGCATGCATTAGAGGTTCGGATTCCAGATCATGTTTTTCATGTCGAGGAGTATTGTGAGGCTTGCCCGGTACAGTTGGGATCTCGGATCTTGCCGGCAGACTTGCTTGTCTTGCGGCAGCTCTAGGATTTTGACGTGGTACTAGGTATGGATTGGTTGTCGCGGTACTTTCCCACTATTGACTGCAGAGAGAGGACGACGACTCTCCGTGAGCTAGGACAGAAGGAGTTTATCTTCAGAGGTTGCCTGAGCACATTGTTCGCAGTGACTATTTCTTCGGCGAGGGCTAGGCGGACGATGAGCAGAGGTTGCACTGCCTTTCTGGCTACTATCATGGAGGTGCCTACGGTGGCACTGGGACTCGAGGATATCCCCGTTGTCCGCGAGTTTCCAGATGTGTTTCCCCTTGAGTTGACGACTATGCCGCCGGAGAGAGAGATAGAGTTTGTGATTGACGTGGTCCCGGAAACCACGCCAATCTCGAAGGCACCTTATCGAATGGCGCCTGCCAAGTTGAGAGAGTTGAAGGCGCAACTACAGGATCTGATGGACAAGGGTTTTGTTAGACCCATTGTTTCGCCGTGGGGAGCGCCTGTTTTGTTTGTAAAGAAGAAGGATGGTTCGCTTCGATTATGTGTGGATTATAGGGAGCTGAACAAAGTGACCATCCGAAACAAGTATCCATTACCGCGGATCGACGATTTGTTTGATTAGCTACAGGGTGCTTCGGTGTTTTCGAAAATTGATTTCCAGTCCGGTTACCACCAGCTGAGGGTGAGGGCCGAGGATATCTCCAAGACGGCATTCAGATCTCGGTATGGGCATTATGAGTTCACGGTAATGCCATTTGGTTTGACGAATGCCCCTGCCGCATTTATGGATTTGATGAACCGGATATTTCAGCCATATTTGGATCGGTTTGTTGTAGTATTTATTGATGATATATTGATTTACTCCCGGAGTGATGTTGAGCATGAGGAACACTTGAGGACAGTGCTATAGCTTCTGCGAGAGAAGAAGCTGTATGCCAAGCTTAAGAAGTACGAATTTTGGCTCCGGGAGGTCGCCTTTTTGGCCCACGTAGTTTCAGCTACGGGAGTGGTGGTTGATCCGGCTAAGGTGGATGCTATTCTAGATTGGCCGAGGCCGACGACTATCACCGAGTTGCGGAGTTTTCTAGGTTTGGCTGGCTATTATCGTCGATTTGTGGAGGGCTTTGCGAAGCTTTCCACTCCCCTTACACATCTGATCAGGAAAGGGGTTAAGTTTATATGGAGTGAGGCTTGTCAGAGCAGTTTTGAGGAGCTGAAACAGAGGTTGATGACGGCTCCTGTGAGGACCCGGATCCCCACGACGAGATTACTGGTTGACCAGCAGCTTCTGGAGGCCTTTGTGGTGCGTCGGTGGTGTTTGTGCACCAATTGGACACTAGTGATGGACTAAGAGTGTTTAATGGATCACGAGAGTAGTCTGATGACCCCGTCGAATGCTCAGAAGTGGTTTTGCGCGCAATGGATATTAAAATTGGGCTCAGCGCGAAGTTTGGACAAAAGAACACCTTTCCGAGAGCCTTCGGCAATTTATAGGATTGGAATTTGGCAAAATGGACGCCGGATTTGGAATCAGCGCGCGAAAAACGGTCAAGATGGGCTATTTACTTGCATTTATCGGAGTTTGCTACAGTAATCTACTGTTCACGGCCGGAACAGTAATTCCGGCGACGGCCGGCGGCGGCGGGCAGCGGAGGAAGGCGGCGGCGCGGGCTCGGGCAGGCGGCGCGCGGCCGCGGGCAGGCGCAGAGCGGCGCGGGCAGGCGCGTGGGGGCGCAGGCAGGTGCGCGGTCCACGCGGCGGACGTGCACCAGGGCGGTGCCACGTGGCGGCCGCTGAGTAGGTGGTGCAGGAGGCGCGGTCCACGGAAAATTGTGGGTGCACGGTGGACCGGTGTGTGACACGTGGCAGCGTGTGGTTGGTGCGGTGTGGTGCGCGCGGTCCACGGAACAGTGTGCAGTTGGCCTCGGGATCCGTGCCCGACACTGCGGCGTGCGCGCACGCGGGCGCGCATTGACGCGCGGTTCCCGCGCTCGGCGGGCCACGTGGCGGCGTCCGCGGCGGCCACGCGTCGTCCGGGGAGTGGCCAGCGTGGCTGTCCCCTGTTCGGCGCCATGTGGCGCGACGGGGAGCCCCCAGATTTCAGATGAACGACCGAATTTAGCTGGACACTTGGGTATTTTGGATTTGTTGGGGAAGTGAGTGTTTTTCTCCTCTTCGGCTGGCCATTTGAGGGCATTCCCGAGCCGATCTTCACAGGAGTTGTGAAGATGAAGTGTTCCTCTCCCTCTCCTCCACCCTCTGATGAAGTTTTAGATTTTTTTGGTGGTCTCGACATCCGTGTTTTCTGCGACGCGGCGCACTGCGACGACTCTTGGATTTCGGCTTCCATCGTCACATTTCGATCCGAGAGGCACCCTGGATCACTCCGATGGTGTTTTCAGCTGATTTTTACGGCAGCACGTTCACGAGAGGTACGTCTTCGATTTTTGTATTGATTGCTTCGTCTCGGTTTGAGCTCTTGGCACGGTTTACGAGGCATTTCTGAGCCACTATTTTGCTGGTGGATTTTTGGACAGCGGAGGCTTGTCGGATTTTTATCTCCGCAACCGGGCATCAGAATGAGGCATTTAAAGACTCGATTGATATCTACGCTTCGAGAGGATCGCCTTCATATTTTTGTTAGAATTTTTGAAGATTATTTTGAAGGTGATAATTAACCTTCTTTTGGATGGGTTCCCGACAGATTTTGGACAGTGTACATTTTGACTTGCCGCGGTGTTCTAATTGTATCTTGGCCTACAGGTATCAGAACGGAGCGTTTAAACAGTCGATTTGGGGCTACTCATCGCGAGGATCGCAACCGCGATTTTTATGGAATTTTTGGAGGTCCGTATACAGGTGAAAATGCTTCTTCTCTCTGCTGGTTGGTAAAAACAGCTTATGCTATTTTTTTTTGAGACTGTGGCTGTGATGTAATTGTTTCTCGGCTTCGATGTTGTTTGTTGGAACAGTGGTATGTGCAACTGTTTACCGAGAGTGCGGTTCCGACGGAATTTGGATTTCCTGTGGCTGCGGACTTCACCGACTTCAGCTTTGCCTGCGGAATGCGTTTTAGGTGGGTGCTTTATTCCGAGAACCGGTGGACGGTTCTCTAACTCTTTATGTTAGAATTGCATGCAGGTGAAGGGTACAATACCCGAGTTTGATGGGTAAGCTTAATAATGTTGATTTTATGGGAATTGCAAGATAAGTATCCATTTTATGACCATGGTATTAATCGAATATTCATGTTGATGATTAGTGGAGGCTTACCTAAGGCAAGGTCACCCTATATGATTTATTTATCAAGCCATGTTAGCACATAACCCTTTTGTTGAGGCTGGTTTATGCAATGGGATAGGATTATGTAGTTATGTGCAGGTTCTACTCTGAGGATCGATTATGGATCGGGGATTATGGACAGGTATAGTCATTGATAATTTTGGCATGAGGTTTATTTTTCTTTATTCTTCTTTGAGGACAAATGCATGCTTGTATGGACATATAGCTAGGCCATCTTTTACTGCTACACTTTATATTAGGACTTGACTTAGGAGAAACCATCTTTGCTTCTTTTCTCCTTTTCTGTCAGTCGTGCGGTTCATGTTGCTCGGGTTCGAGCAGGGATTTGGGATAGTGTAGCTGGGGTCCTGGTGTCGGGGACAGGTTGTGCCGGATGGTGATAGGCAGGGTTTTCGGCGGCCGCGGATATTGGGCGGTTGGCCGGGTGTGGGTTGTTGCACTAGGTTGTGGTTTGTGGGGTATTGCGGCAACCGCGGACATTGGGCGGTTGACCGGAGGTTGCTTATGCATCAGATTGGGCATCAGGCTTCTCTTGTGGTTGGAGTTTTCCACTTACTATTTACTGTTGCATCAGATTGTGATCGGGTTTTCCTTAGTGGTTGGGCTCTTCCACTTTGATCATAGTCATGATCTAGTCCTGCTATTGAGATACTTGTGATACTGATGACAGAGCTACTTTACTCGTGTGGGTCGCTCCCCTCGAGTGCCACTCCGGAGTAGGCGGTTGATATATTGGCCAGTGAGTGCCAGACAGTGATGCATCGGTCAGTGAGTACCGATTGGTTAGCAGATACTTGAGACAGCAGAGCAGGCAATACCAGTTTTACTGGAGGCACAAGATTGGGTCTATTATAGGCATTTATTTATTGTTACACTCGCGTCATGGGGACTGAGTGGAGTCTACTGGCTGTGTGTAGACCAGTGCTAGTGTTGTTGGGAACCGTTTGGGGTTTGACGGTGGTTCCGTGGTCGTTGTGAGTTCTTTGACCATTGTGTGAGAGGTTGAGCATCTTGAGTCTATCCGTTCTGAGAGAGAGGGCATGGATTTGACTATAGCCTGCATGAGCCATTACTCGATAGCGAGTTAGTCCGGTTGGATGCCCTACGTAATTCCTGCCCGATAGCGGGAGGTGGTTGTAGGTGGGCGCAGGTTTGACTGGACCCGATGTGGCAGTCAGCTCGATTGGGTCGATTGAGCACCTCGCGTGCGAGTGTTGCATATCTTTATCAGAGTTTCCCCATTTGAGCATTTAGATAGAGGCATGGTAGCTGTAGAGTGTCTTCAGCTTCTTTCTTCAGTTTTACTGCATTGATTATCTTTTGCCTCTGGTAGTCTTGGTGGGCAGATCGTCGGGCCTGGTGGCGATACCCACTGAGAACTCCCTTTTGGTGTAGTTCTCACACCCGTTGGGGGTTTTCCCCCCCCTTTTGTCCCTTCTCTCCTTTGTTTTGCAGAGTCTTAGCGGGTGTTGCTGATTCTGCGGTGGCTGTCCGAGGCGAGGGAGTCGCGAGTTAGATTCCTACCTATCTTTGGAGAGTAGCGGTACCCCCTTTCGGAGGAGATCTTCAGTACAGTCTGTAGATTAGTATTTTATTTTTTTTCTCTTTGAGAGACTGATGTATTGTGAGGGTCTGACTTGTACTGAGAGGCTGTACATTGATGTATCATTTATTTATTCAGGATTACCTCCCTGTTTGAGTTGGAGTTGGTATTTGAGGTTATTGTATGATTATCATGTATGGGAGATGGACTTTGTACCTTTATTTCCAGTTGTTCAGACCTTTGGTTTTAATTTTTCAGCAGTTTTATCTTTCAACTCTGATACCTGTTTAGCTGTAGCACTTTTCTTGCAGGTAGGACGCTTCGCCTATGCGGGTTTGGCATAGGTGGCGGATCTGTTGGCGAGCCCGGGTCGCAGTTTCGACCCCGGGGCGTGACAGCTCCGATCCTTGCTCTCCCGATCATAGGAGTAGGATTTGTGATCTACAGCGACGCCTCTCACAGTGGTCTGGGTTGTGTACTGATGCAGCATGGTAGGGTAATTGCCTATGCTTCACGGCAATTGAAGGACTATGAGAAAAATTACCTTACTCATGATCTTGAGTTGGCGGCGGTCGTGTTTGCTCTGAAGCTGCGGCGGCACTATTTGTATGGAGAGCACTGCAAGATTTACACTGATCACAAAAGCTTGAAGTATCTGTTCACTCAGAAGGAGTTGAACTTGAGGCAACGCCGGTGGTTAGAGTTGCTAAAGGATTATGACGTGAGTATCTTTTATCATCCCGGCAAAGCCAATGTTGTGGCAGATGCTTTGAGTAGGAGGACGAGTCTAAGTATGATGATTTCGCAGCAGGCACCGTTAGTGGAACAGATGAGACGGTTGCAGATAGAGGTTGTATCCCCTGGGGTCTCTGCTAGACTTATGTCTTTGGTCGTGCAGCCCACTCTGTTGGACAGGATTAGAGAGAGACAGAGTGAGGACCCCCACTTGATGAGGATTCGACGATAGATACAGACCGAGCTGACAGGGGATTTTTCAGTTGACGCTTCGGGAGTACTGCGGTACAAGGACCGAGCTTGTGTGCCTATGGATTCAGAGATTCGAGAGCAGATCTTGAGAGAGTCCCATTATACACCTTATACCATTCATCCTGATGGGACTAAGATATATAAGGACCTCAAGGCACATTTTTGGTGGAGTGGTATGAAGAGAAACATTGGGAGATTCGTGGCTCACTGCTTAACTTGTCAGCAAGTAAAGGCTGAACATCGTGTACCCGCTGGCAAGTTGCAGAGTCTCCCAATCCCGGAATGGAAATGGGATCATATCACCATGGATTTCATCACTGGACTGCTGAGGGCGTAGAGTGGGGCTGATGCAATCTGGGTAGTCGTGGATAGACTCACCAAGTCCGCTCACTTTCTACCGGTGCAGGTGACTTGGCCTTTGGAGCGACTGGCGCAGTTGTACCTAGCTGAGGTGGTGAGGTTGCATGGTGTACCCGTCTCGATTGTATCAGATAGAGACCCGAGGTTTGTCTCGCATTTCTGGTGGAGTTTACAGACAGCATTGGGGACGCAGCTCCGATTTAGCACAGCATTCCACCGACAGACCGATGGACAGTCTGAGGGCACCATACAGACCCTCGAGGACATGTTGAGAGCGTGCATCCTGGATTTTGGAGGAGGGTGGTATCGACACTTAGGATTGGTTGAGTTTGCGTACAACAACAGCTATCAAGCGAGCATTCAGATGGCTCCGTTTGAAGCGTTGTATGGATGCAAGTGTTGGTCACCCCTATATTGGAGTGACGTGGGTGAGAGGAAGACTTTGGGTCCTAATCTACTGTTAGAGACAGAGGAAAAGGTCAGATTGATACGACGACATCTCGAGACCGCCCAGAGTCGAGAGAGGAGCTATGCTAATACCCGACGGTGAGACTTAGAGTTTCAGATTGGTGATCATGTCTTCTTCAAAGTCTCGCCTTCGAAGGGGGTCCGAAGATTTGGAGTTCGTGGGAAGCTTAGTCCCCAGTTTATTGGACCCTTTGAGGTACTGGAGAGAGTTGGCCCTGTTGCTTATCGAGTTGCTCTTCCTCCACGCCTGGTTGGAGTTCATGATGTGTTTCACGTCTCTGCTTTGAGGAAGTATGTATTTGATCCTTCGCACGTGATTGACTTCACCTCACTGGAGATTGGGGAAGACCTTGGGGACGAGGAGCGCCCATTGCGGATTCTGGCTCGCGAGGTGAGAGAATTGCGCAATCGGGTGATACCGTATGTGAAGATTTTATGGAGCAACAACGAGGAGCGGGAGGCCACTTGGGAGCTGGAGGTGGTGATGAGGGATACCTATCCTTTCTTGTTCGAGGCTTCTGGCTGAGGTACGTTTGTCATGTTTTCTAAGTTTTGTGGACGAAACTTTTTTTTAGTGGGGGAGGATGTAGGGCCCCAAAACCCCATGTAGCTTTTTCCCGTGAATCCACGATGTGAAACACCTGGTATTGATGTGTTGGGCCAGTAACGCATCAAATGGATGTGTTGGATGGACTCAGTGAGGTTCCTGGATCAAGCTTATCCTTCGGCTGCTTTTGTCGAATTTTAGAAGAGGTTTCAGGCTGATCGGAGGTCGGATTTGGATTCAGCGTGGAAAAACGCTTGAAAACGGCTATTTGCATGTATTTTTCTGAGTCTGGATGCCCAAAAAGGGGCTCCCGGAAGTTTTCAATGGATTCAGGTGCATGGGGGAGGTCGTAGACCGGCCAGGTGCCACGTGGTGGCCTATTATTGGCCGGTTTAGGTTGCGCGGTCCACGGAGCAGCGCCAGGTGGCGCATGGACTCGGCGTGGGGACACATGGTGCCCCAGGAGTGGTCGGCGCGCATTGCGCGGTCCACGGAACCTCGCGTGGGTGCATCGACTGAGCGCGGGGACACGTGGCAGCATGTGATAGGCGGGTTCTTGCCGCGCGGTCCACGGGGGCGTGCGCCGGCACCTCAGGACGCATACGCGCGTGGGGGGCAGGCGGCGTGAACGGTCGGCGGGTCGCGCGGGCTGGCCACGTGGCGCCCAGCCATTGGCGGGCGCTACCTACCCGGTTGACCGGGCGCGGGACACGCGTCGTCGCCCAGGCACGCTTGCACCTCTGTTCCGTGTTCCGGGGACACGTGTCGATCGCGGGTGGTTCCGGGCGCTGGTCGGACGGGGCTTCGGGCTGCATTTTGTGCGACTGTTGGATTCGGGCGCCCGAAAAGGTGCGCCCAAATCCGAACAGTGGGCTTTTTCGGGTTGGGCCTATAAATAGGCCCCTTGGGCCTTCTTTTGAGCATTTTTTGGGCTGTTTCGCCAGGAGAGATCTACAGAGATTTTCTTCCTTATTCAGTGCTGCACCTTGTGGAGGAATTCCAGGATTTTTGGAGGATGCTACTTTGATGTTTACTGCGATTCGGTGCACTGCGACGCTCCTTCCTTGGTGGCCTTTTTCGTCGCGTTTCGGTCTGCGGACTCCCCTGTGCTACCCCGAAGAAGTTTTCGGGTGATTATTGCGCCCACGTTTTCATGATAGGCAGGGCTACGACTTTTGTATTTTCAGCTTCTCCGTATTCTAAAGTTTTCTTGGGCTTTTCGAACCATTTTTGTGACCCCTTTTCTGTGATAGAATTTTGGACAGCACCGGGGTTTTTGTGGGTTTTCTCTGCACTCGAGAGTCGGAACGAGGAGTGCAAGTACTCGATTTACATCTACGCGTCGTAAGGAACATCGTCGTAATTTTTCTAGAATTTTTGGAGATTGCTTCAAAGGTGAAAATTATACTTTTTTTGGACAGAGTACTGCAGGCTTTTGATCTTTGGAAGTTTCGCGTTTACCGCGGTGATTAAATTGTATCTAGGCCTACAGGTGTTGGATCGGGACGAGTAAGTACTCGTTTTTCATCAACTCATCGCGAGGATCGCAACGGCCATTTTTTCGGATTTTTCTGAGGACTGCACTGAGGTGGAATTTCCTCGTTTTCCGTGTTGTTTTGCAAAACAGTAATTTCTGTTTAAAGATGCTTATTTATGCCGTGTGCGATCTATTTTTGCTGTAGTTCTCACATTTTGGAGGTTTGCAAGGATTGAGGATCTTGGACAGCGAGGAGTCTCATACTGTTGTGGTTTGCGCTTTTCGAGGTGGATAGTTGTTGTTGGGTCACCTCTGTAATAAGGATCTAAATAGGGGAAAAACCACCTAGAGGGGGGGTGAATAGGTGTAAACGATAAACACTCAAAAATCTTTGCGCAATAAAAACCCAATGCTGAAATGAAAATAACACGCAAGATTTTTACGTGGAAAACTCCAAAACTAGGAGTAAAAAATCACGTGACCGATAACACGGTGAAATCAACTAAGATTATAACACGTACAAAGGTGATATAACGCACTCACAGACGACTCATCCTTTTTCCATACGCTCCGAGTTGATCTTCTCCGCTCGCTCCGCAACGCGCCTCGAATCCACGATTTGCGTCCAACGCCGAATCCACGGCGTCCAACGTCGAGTCCACGACGTCTGACCGAATCCACGGTCTTCACCCACTAGCACGTCTCGAATCCACGAATGTACCTCGCTCAGAATCCACGAGAGCGGTAGCACCTTGAATCCACAAGGCCACGCGAGTCCACGCACCGATTTGGGAAAATCGTTGTTTTTTGGGTGGTGATAATCCGCCGAATACTTAGATCAAAGATAGATCGGAAATACCATCTAAGTATTCATTAATTTGATTCTACTCAAAATCTGAGTATGAAAACCTAGAGTCAAATTAATATAGATGAAGAAACATAGAATTAATCTAGTTATTTCCTTTCTTCTCTATATGTGGATATCTCTTTTTTCGACCGTATTTTGGATTAACCTAAAAAATGAATCGTAGAGTTTATTTATAGGTTAGAAACCGTTGGAAGAGGATAAGAATCAAAAACTAACCTTATCTGAAATTTTTCAGGACGACGGTCCGGACTGGAATAATGCGGTCCGGACTGTCGTAGCTAAACAGACTATTTCCAGAAGAACACACGTTCGGGATCCGGACTGAAGATCCACGGTCCGGACTGTTCATGCAGTTTTTGCAAACTCCACGTTCGGGGTCCGGACTGAAGATCCACGGTCCGGAATGTTCATGCAGTTTCCGCAAAATCCACGTTCGGGGTCCGGACTGAACCGATGTGTTTCGGACTGGATTTGCGCATGAACTACCCTATGTTCGGGGTCCGGACTGTAGACACCTGATCCGGATCCTGAACATATAACATGTCCAGTTTTTGATTTTTATGCGATTAAAAATCCATCCAAGTGTTTCTACACTATTAGAGATATTCGAATCACCAAAATTATTTAGTTAAACGTACCTGATCCGTTTGAATCATTTTTACTTGAGATTGAGGTATATGATCCACACTTCTTCATCTTCAATCTTGAAGACTTAACTATTTTCACGAAATACGCCAAAACAAATTCCTTAACAATCTCCCCCTTTGGCGGTTTCGTGACAAAACAGAGATCCACTTAAGAAAATTTAAAAAGATATTTTTGTTGCTATCACCATACAACAAAAATTTACATTTGAGAACTAATAAATAAATACATGAGATAAACTCCTAAAACAGACTCTAGACTTAGACATCTGTACTCTCTGCAAAAGAATTAATTCTTGACAAAACAAAATCGTTAGATACCTCAAGAAATTTTTGCATTCAAAAACCAAACAGAGATAGAGTTTATACTCACCATGACATTTATGAACTCAGATATGTATTAAGATATCATAATCAGAAATAGACATATCTTCTAAGCAATAAAATCTAAATGTCATAAATTTGTTAGTAATCAAACAACTTGTTAGTAATAATACATGCCCAAATAGTTAGTCAAATAGTTAGTCGAGGCATGCATGCAATCACAATACAAAACCAAAAGTTGCTTTGATACTTACCTTCCAGAGTTCAAAGTTCAAAGTTCTCACAAACCATTGTAACCATTGTTCCAATTGCTTATCTCTCTCTCCCCCTTTTTGTCACTAAAGTAGCCAAAATTACAAAATTAAGGAGAGGTATAAGTTCAAAACAGGAAAATGTAAGAACTAAACTAAAAACCTGCAAAAGAAAAGAATTGAAAAAGAATCAATCATCGGACTCTGTGTCACGCCCCGGGTGTAAACCAGAACCCGGGCCCGTCTACAGATCCGCCGTGCACACGGAATTTCCCGCGTACACGAAGCGCTGGTAACCTGCTCAGGTATAATATAAACAATAAAAGAGCATAATATAGAGCTGAAATAGAAGAACCACATAATATCTCAGACTGGAATAATAATAAAGCTGTAATAAATACAATAATCTCTCAACTCACCAAAATAGTACAACCTGCTGGCCAAAGCCAGACCCAAAATAAGAAAAATACATCAGTCTGAGTAAAGGGTACAACATCTGTCTAACAACAACTCAATCTCATAGGAGATCTATCTACTCAGCGATCCCCTTACCTCGATCAGCTGCCGATGGCCTAGCAGCTCCTACAGACGACTCTGCAACACAAAGGAGAAGAGACAGGAAACAACAATGGGGGTGAGAACTACTAGATAAACCAGTAGCCACCCCTAGTGGGTAAAACCTCAAATGCTGATGCACCCACTAGGACTACTAGAGGCAAAAGGAAAGGACAGTGGTAAGCTATAAAGGCTACTGATAAAGAGGAAACTACCACTACTATGCCTCTAAATGCCATGCCGAAGGAAATGACTGTAAGTATGCATCAGTATCTACCCTGCCTGCCTGAATAAACCCAATCTAATCACCAGTAAAAACTGGTACTGCCTGCTGTGCCTGTCGTATCGGGTATGCCAGCCCACGCATAACACCGATGTAAAAAGGAGTCTCAAGGACTCAAAGCCTGCCTGTCGCGCACTCCAGAGTGGCACTCGAGGGGAGCGACCCACACGAGTAAAGTATCTCAGTAACTAGTAATCATAAGTATCATAAAACAGTAGGACTGGATCATGACTCTGATCAAAGTGGGAAAACCCATCCACTAAAGAAAAGCTAATCCCCAATCTGATGCAATAGTACTCAATAAGTGGGAAACTCCATCCACTAGCAAAAAGCTCGATCCCCAATCTGATGCAAAGATCTACATCCGGTCAACCGCCTAATGTCCGCGGTTGCCGCAATACCCCATAAGTCCAAAGCCTGATAAAGTAATCAACATCTGGCCGACCGCCTGATGTCCGCGGATACCACAAGGCCCCACAACCCATAATCGAGTCTAACCTGTCCCAGACTCGATGGCCTCAACTACACTACCCCAAAACCCTGCTCAAACTTGAGCAACATGCATCTGAATGCAAAGGAGAATAATAAAACATGGTTTCTCCTAAGTCAAGTCCCAATAATAGTGTAGCAATAAATAGTGGCCTATCTAGTTGTCCATACAAGCATGCAATTGTCCTCTTTTAAAACTGAAGAAAAGTGTTTGATATTTATTTAGAAAAGGATGGCTTAAATGTCCCAACATAGTAAGTCATTTTGCATGCGAGATTATGATATAGCCTTTGTCCCAACAACAGTGTCCCAATTTAATATAAATAAGCCGTCATATAATTTGTGGGGTTTACTCATGCAATTCACAATTAAAATACCGATTACCAGTTTAAAATAGGGGATCTCTAATACTCCTAGTGAGATAGTCAGAAGTGAGGTAAGCAACAACCACCCACCTCGAAAAGCATGATCCACACCCAGAAAGGTCTCCTTACTGTCAACAGTCCTCTATACCCGCAACTCGTCAAGAACAGTGCACAACTGTACAGAATAACACACCCAGAGTAAACACAAATCCCAAAAATACAGCCTTTGCTATTTTTCCAAACAGCACAAAAAGATGGGATTTTCACCTCTGTACATGCTCTGAAAAATCCAGAAAAATTGCGGTTGCGTTCCTCGCGACGAGTAGATCAAAATCGACTTTTGAAACGCCTTAATCCGATGCTCCTAGCTCAAGATATAAATCGGAGAAGTCGGGGCTGTCCAGAAAATATCACAGCAAAAAGGGGGGTCAAAGATGCCTCGGGAACCATGCCAAAAGTGCGAAATGAGGTGAACCGATCAACACAGAAAATGAAGCCTTACCTCTTGCGGTCGCGCTGTCGCAGAAATCGTTCAAAAATTCCTCTTGGTTAGCGCACAGGAATTTTCCAACTGAACTCCGACGATAACGGGCCGAAAAAGGAGAAACGTCGGAGCGTAATGCGTCGCAGATATCTCTCTGTCGGGAACTCCAAAAATTCTGAAATTTCTATGGTAGATAGAGGACAGAGAAATGAAAAACTTTCATTAAGGGCTCACTCTCATTTTCTCTCTCTAAAACTCAGAATTTGCAAAGAGAGAGGGAGGGGTATTTATAATGGGCCAATTTACTATTCGGGCTCCACAAAGAATCCGGGCCCGAACACGAAACACCGAAACCAGCCAATCAGACAGCGCCACACCCACAAAACAGGAAACATCCGTACGGGCCAATGAAATTGCGCCACGTGTCCCAGCCGCCCTCGTGTTCCACGTGCCTCGTGCACGTGGGCGGCTTGAGCCAGCCAATGGGGGAGTGCCACGTGTCCCCACGCGGTTCACGTGGTCCACGCCCCCGGTCTACGCGCCGGGTCTTCCGGATCCTGTCGGCCAATGGGGTGATGCCATGTGTCACACGCCAGCCGCCTCCCTTGACGCCGTCCAGCCAATCAGGAGCTGACACGTGGCATCCGGAATCTTCGGTGCTCCCGGTGCACGACTATTCTGTGGACCCCGCGCCTGTGCGCCTGCCCGCGCCTGCCTGCTCCTGCCCGCGCCTGCCCGCGGCCGCGTTCCGCCCCTGCGCCGCCGCGCGCCGCCCTGCTCTGCCTCCCGCCGGCTTGCGCCGGTGCCGGAACAGTGTTTCCGGCGGCCGGAACAGTAATTCCGGCATGAACAGTACCCCAGTGTCGAAAAAATAAAGTAAATATGCCATTTTGATCGTTTTCGCGCGCTGAGTCCAAATCCGCCGTCCATTTTGCCAAATTCTCATCCGAAATTTTGCCGAAAGCCCCCGAAAAAGCCAACTTGCTCCGTTTTTCGCGCCGGATCCATTTCTGAGGTCCAATTTCGTCACTACAAGCTCCATTACACCATATAAGCCTTCTATTGTCACTGTTAAGGCTACAACAGTTACTGGGGAAATCCGGATCATCACATCCTCCCCCACTAAAAAGAGTTTCGTCCTCGAAACGAGAATCATACCTCAGTCCGATGTCTCAAATAAGTAGGGGTGGGTATCCCTCATCTCTGACTCGAGCTCCCACGTAGCTTCGCGCTCGTCATGATTGCTCCAAAGGATCTTCACATAGGGAATGGTCCGACTGCGCAATTCTCTCACCTCTCGATCCAGAATCCGCAGTGGGCGCTCCTCATACCTCAAATCCTCACTAATCTCGAGTGGTGTGAAGTCGATGACGTGCGTTGTGTCGAAGACGTACTTCCTCAGAGTAGAAACATGAAATACATCATGGACACCAGCAAGCCTCGGAGGAAGTGCAAGTCGGTAGGCAACTGGCCCGATACGCTCCAATACCTCAAAGGGTCCAATATATCGGGGGCTAAGTTTCCCGCGGATGCCGAACCTCCTGATTCCTTTGGACGGCGAGACTTTCAGGAATACATGATCTCCAACCTGGAACTCTAAGTCTCGTCGCCGAGCATCGGCATAGCTCTTCTGCCGGCTCTGGGCGGTCTGAAGATGCTGTCGAATCACTCGGACCTTCTCCTCTGCCTCTAATAATACATCTGGTCCCAAGGTCCGCCTCTCGCCCACGTCACTCCAATAAAGCGGTGATCGACACTTGCGTCCATACAACGCTTCAAACGGAGCCATCTGAATGCTCGCTTGAAAGCTATTGTTGTACGCGAACTCAACCAAAGATAAGTGTCGAATCCAACATTCGCCAAAATCCAAGACGCAAGCCCTCAGCATGTCTTCCAGAATCTGTATAGTCCGCTCTGACTGCCCATCAGTCTGCGGATGAAAGGCTATACTGAACCTAAGCTCAGTCCCCAAGGCTGTTTGCAAGCTCTTCCAGAAACGCGAAACAAACCTCGGGTCTCTATCTGATACTATGGAGGCTGGTACTCCATGTAACCTCACTATCTCTTCAAGATATAACAGAGCTAGTCGCTCGAGTGACCAAGTAGTTTGTATAGGCAAAAAGTGCGCTGACTTAGTAAGTCGATCCACAACTACCCAGATAGCATCAGCACCTCCCTGTGCCCTTGGCAATCCGACCACAAAATCCATCGTAATGTGGTCCCATTTCCACTCGGGAATTGGGAGACTCTGTAACTTGCCAGCTGGCACTCGATGCTCAACTTTTACCTGTCGACAAGTTAAACACTGAGCCACAAATCTCCCGATATCCCTCTTCATGCCTTTCCACCAGAAGTGTGCCTTGAGGTCCTTATACATCTTAGTTCCACCAGGATGTAGGGTATAAGGTGTATAATGGGCCTCTCGCAATATCTGCTCTCTGATTTCCGCATCCACTGGCACACATACTCGGTCCCTGTACCTTAGTACTCCCGAAACATCCACCGTAAAGTCCCCTGACTGATCGCTCGGGATCTGATCTCTAATCCTGGTCAAGTGGGGGTCCTCACTCTGTTTCTCTTTGATCCTGTCCAGTAGAGTGGGCTGCATGACTAAAGATGTCAGTCTAGCAGAGACCCCAGGGGACACAACCTCTATCTCTAGTCGCCTCATCTCTTCTAACAGTGGTGTCTGGTCTGTGATCAACATGGACAAACTCTGCACCGCTCTCCTGCTCAATGCATCAGCAACTACATTAGCCTTGCCTGGGTGGTAGAGAATATCCACATCAAAATCCTTTAGTAGCTCCAACCATCTGCGTTGCCTCAAATTCAGCTCCTTCTGCGTGAACAGGTACTTTAGGCTCTTATGGTCGGTGTAGATCTCACAATGCTCCCCATACAGATAATGGCGCCAAAGCTTCAGTGCAAACACCACGGCAGCAAGCTCCAAATCATGGGTAGGGTAATTCTTCTCATGCTCCTTGAGTTGTCTCGATGCATAAGCAATTACCCTCCCTTCCTGCATCAACACACAGCCAAGTCCACTGTGTGATGCGTCGCTGTAGATCACATATCCTTTCCCCATAACAGGGAGGGAAAGGATAGGAGCGGACATCAGTCTACTCTTCAGCTCCTCAAATCTCCTCTTACAGTCCTTACTCCAGATAAACTTCACTCCTTTACGCGTCAAGCGAGTGAGGGGTGTGGAGAGCTTCGCAAAGCCTTCCACAAACCGACGGTAATACCCAGCTAAGCCCATAAAACTACGCACCTCAGAAACGGTCGTCGGTCGGGGCCAATCCCGGACTGCCTCAATCTTCGCCGGGTCCACTGCCACACCTGCGGCGGAAATCACATGGCCCAAGAAAGCTACCTCCCGAAGCCAAAACTCGCACTTCGCCAGCTTGGCATACAATTTCTTCTCTCGTAGAAGTTGTAGTACAGTTCTCAAGTGCTCCTCATGCTCAGCATCACTTCGGGAGTAAACCAGAATATCATCAATGAATACTACCACGAATCGATCCAAGTACGACCGGAAGATTCGGTTCATTAAATCCATGAATGCGGCAGGGGCATTAGTCAGTCCAAAAGGCATAACTGTAAACTCATAATGCCCGTACCGTGACCTGAATGCCGTCTTCGGAATATCCTCGGCCTTCACTTTCAGCTGGTGGTAACCGGACTGCAAATCTATCTTGGAAAAGACACAAGACCCTTGCAGCTGATCAAAGAGATCGTCGATGCGCGGCAAAGGGTACTTGTTCTTGATGGTCACTTTATTCAATTCCCTATAGTCCACACACAATCGAAGTGACCCATCCTTTTTCTTCACGAATAGCACCGGCGCTCCCCAAGGCGACACACTTGGTCTGATGAAACCCTTATCCATTAAATCCTGGAGTTGCGCCTTAAGCTCTCGCAGCTCAGCCGGTGCCATCCGGTAAGGAGCCTTAGAGATTGGCGCAGTTCCTGGAACTACGTCAATCACAAACTCAATCTCCCTATCTGGCGGCATGCTAGTTAACTCAGGTGGAAAAACATCCGGGAACTCGCGGGCAATAGGGATATCCCTGAGTCCCGGTGCCGCCGTAGGCCCCTCAACAATACTAGCCAAAAAGGCTACACATCCTCGATGGATCATCTGCCTTGCTTGGGAAGTCGAAACCATAGCGGCAAAGAAAGCACTCTGACATCCCCGGTATACCAACATCTCCTGGCCTGGCTCTCTAAAAGTGACAGTCCTCACGGCACAGTCAATAGTCACGAAATACCGAGCCAGCCAGTCCATCCCGAGAACCACATCAAAGTCCCTCAGCTGTCTCAAGACCAACAGGTCCGCTGGCATAATCCAGGACTCGATCTGCATCGGGCAGGACCAACAGCACTCCTCCACGTGCAGAGTGTGATCGGGAATCTGAACCTCTCGTGCATGTGGTAAAAGTCCTACCTCTAACCCATGTAATGATGCAAAGGATTTGCTAATAAATGAATGCGATGCTCCAGTATCAAATAAAGTACGAGTCCTAATGCCAAAAAGTAAGGTGATACCTGCCACCACATGATCTGCTGCCGAAGAATCCTCTACCTGCGCGGCATACACTCGCCCACTCTGAGCTGGAGTCCGATAGTCCGTGGGATGGGAAGAAGATGGCCTGCTTGCCGGAGCATAAGGTCGCTGTTGAGATGGCGGTCGCTGCTGTGGTCAAAAAGGAGCTGATGCTGAAGAAGGTGCTGCAGATGTCGCAACCGGGCAAGTAGCTCGTATATGACCCGGCTGTCCGCATCGATAACAACGGCCAATCCTCAAATCGCACGTGTTTGATGGATGCTGGCCTCTGCAGAAAACACACGTCTCTGTAGGCTGGGTCGGTCTTGACTGCTGCTGCTGTCTCTGGGACCGTTGCTGCCGCTGAGGCCCACGCTGTGATGACTGAGATCTCTACTGCAGTTGCTGGGGCTGACGGAATGTACCTGATCTCTGGTGTCCCTGAAACCCACGACCCTGAGAATGGAATCGTGGAGGTCTCGGGGGTCTATGACGACTCGACTGCCCCTCATCCGTCTGTGCTGGGCGCTTCGCCCCTGGGATCGCTGCGGGGGCTGGGGCTACCTCCTCCATAACTGCTTCCCCGCGTTCAACATAGAGTGCCTGCTCCATAGAGGCCTCCAAGGTCTGCAATCTACGTGAACGGACTAACTGAAAAAGATCTCGGTGCAGTCCTCATTCGAACATATAAATTCGATGTGTCTCATCTCTGGCCACGTGTGGTACACACGCCAACAATTGATTGAAATTAGCAATATACTCATGCACGGGCCGATTTCCCTGTCTGAGATTCTTCAATTGCTCCTCTAGCCTCTGACGAACGCTCTCCGGGAAGAAAGCTCCAAGAAGTAGATTGCGGAACTCCGCCGAGGTCAGAAGCTGAGCCCCAGGCGGACCAGCCGGTCGAACACGCCGCCACCAAGCCTCGGCGTTGCGCTCCAAAAAGTTCGTCGCCAATAACACCTGGTATCGCTAATTGATGAACAATGTCTCAAAACGTCGCTCCATCGCCATGATCCACGACTCTGCCTCCCACGGCTATGCACTCTGCCCCGAGAAATGGGGTGGGTCAAACTGGCGAAACCTCATCAACAAATCGACCATCTCCCGCTGTTCTGCCGGGGTCAGAGGTCCCGTCAACCCAGACGGCTGTCTACCAGTACCCCGAGCAACAGGGGATGCCGGGGTCACCGGTACAACTGGGGGAGCCACGGCAGGTAAAGATGGTACGGGAGAACCCTGCGGGGGTGCTACCACTGGCTGCGCCCTCTGTTCTAATATATGTGTCAACCGCCCCATGGCCTCCTCCTGACGTCGGGTAGCCTCCTACTGACATCGAACGGCCTCTGCCATCTGGGCCATCTGAGCCTGGAGCTCCCGTACCTCACCCTGCTGGCCTTGCTCGGACTCCTCCTGCTCGGGCTCAGAGGAAGAAGGCTGCGAACGCGTCAACATCCTGCGTCGCGGAGGCATCCTGCCACAAGAAACCACGAATCAATAACACAACCCCGCACGACCCAATCTAGCGAAAGTCAAAGACATCCCCCTATTTCTGTGACTTTATGTTGTCTGCAGCCAACATAACTGTTCACCAGAAATTGGGTATGTCGATCCCTCTTCTCTCACTGGAAGAGTCAAACAAATAAATCAACGACTTTTGCAAAATGTCTCATCTCTCACGCCCTATCATCCTAGGGTCTGCCAAAAGCCTAGGGTTTCCTAAGTCCCAACTGACCTATCCCTAAGCTCTGATACCAACTTAATCTGTCAAGCTCCTGCAGACGACTCTGCAACACAAAGGAGAAGAGACAGGAAACAACAATGGGGGTGAGAACTACTAGATAAACCAGTAGCCTCCCCTAGTGGGTAAAACCTCAAATGCTGACGCACCCACTAGGACTACTAGAGGTAAAAGGAAAGGACAGTGGTAAGCTATAAAGGCTGTCGATAAAGAGGAAACTACCACTACTATGCCTCTAAATGCCATGCCGAAGGAAATGACTGTAAGTATGCATCAGTATCTACCCTGCCTGCCTGAATAAACCCAATCTAATCACCAGTAAAAACTGGTACTGCCTGCTGTGCCTGCCGTATCGGGTATGCCAGCCCACGCATAACACCGATGTAAAAAGGAGTCTCAAGGACTCAAAGCCTGCCTATCGCGCACTCCAGAGTGGCACTCGAGGGGAGCGACCCACACGAGTAAAGTATCTCAGTAACTAGTAATCATAAGTATCATAAAACAGCAGGACTGGATCATGACTCTGATCAAAGTGGGAAAACCCATCCACTAAAGAAAAGCTAATCCCCAATCTGATGCAATAGTACTCAATAAGTGGGAAAGTCCATCCACTAGCAAAAAGCTCGATCCCCAATCTGATGCAAAGATCGGCATCCGGTCAACCGCCTAATGTCCGCGGTTTCCGCAATATCCCATAAGTCCAAAGCCTGATAAAGTAATCAACATCTGGCCAACCGTCTGATGTCCGCGGATACCACAATGCCCCACAACCCATAATCGAGTCTAACCTGTCCCAGACTCGATGGCCTCAACTGCACTACCCCATAACCCTGCTCAAACTTGAGCAACATGCATCTGAATGCAAAGGAGAATAATAAAACATGGTTTCTCCTAAGTCAAGTCCCAATAATAGTGTAGCAATAAATAGTGGCCTATCTAGATGTCCATACAAGCATGCAATTGTTCTCTTTTAAAACTGAAGAAAAGTGTTTGATATTTATTTAGAAAAGGATGGCTTAAATGTCCCAACATAGTAAGTCATTTTGCATGCGAGATTATGATATAGCCTTTGTCCCAACAACAGTGTCCCAATTTAATATAAATAAGCCGTCATATAATTTGTGGGGTTTACTCATGCAATTCACAATTAAAATACCGATTACCAGTTTAAAATAGGGGATCTCTAATACTCCTAGTGAGATAGTCAGAAGTGAGGTAAGCAACAACCACCCACCTCGAAAAGCGTGATCCACACCCAGAAAGGTCTCCTTACTGTCCACAGTCCTCTATGCCCGCAACTCGTCAAGAACAGTGCACAACTGTACAGAATAACACACCCAGAGTAAACACAAATCCCAAAAATACAGCCTTTGCTGTTTTTCCAAACAGCACAAAAAGAGGGGATTTTCACCTCTGTACATTGCTCTGAAAAATCCAGAAAAATTGCGGTTGCGTTCCTCGCGACGAGTAGATCAAAATCGACTTCTGAAACGCCTTAATCCGATGCTCCTAACTCAAGATATAAATCGGAGAAGTCGGGGCTGTCCAGAAAATATCACAGCAAAAAGGAGGGTCAAAGATGCCTCGGTAACCGTGCCAACAGTGCGAAATGAGGTGAACCGATCAACACGGAAAATGAAGCCCTACCTCTTACGGTCGCGCTGACGTAGAAATCGTTCAAAAATTCCTCTTGGTTAGCGTACAGGAATTTTCCGACTGAACTCCGACGATAACGGGCCGAAAAAGGAGAAACGTCGGAGCGTAATGCGTCGCAGATATCTCTCTGTCGGGAACTCCAAAAATACTGAAATTTCTATGGTAGATAGAGGGCAGAGAAATGAAAAACTTTCATTAAGGGCTCACTCTCATTTTCTCTCTCTAAAACTCGGAATTTGCAAAGAGAGAGGGAGGGGTACTTATAATGGGCCAATTTACTATTCGGGCTCCACAAAGAATCCGGGCCCGAACACGAAACACCGAAACCAGCCAATCAGACAGCGCCACACCTCACAAAATAGGAAACATCCGTACGGGCCAATGAAATTGCGCCACGTGTCCCAGCCGCCCTCGTGTTCCACGTGCCTCGTGCACGTGGGCGGCTTGAGCCAGCCAATGGGGGAGTGCCACGTGTCCCCACGCGGTTCACGTGGTCCACGCCCCTGGTCTACGCGCCGGGTGTTCCGGATCCTGTCGGCCAATGGGGTGATGCCACGTGTCACACGCCAGCCGCCTCCCTTGACGCCGTCCAACCAATCAGGAGCTGACACGTGGCATCCGGAATCTTCGGTGCTCCCGGTGCACGACTATTCTGTGGACCCCGCGCCTGTGCGCCTGCCCGCGCCTGCCCGCGCCTGCCCGCGGCCGCGTTCTGCCCCTGCGCCGCCGCGCGCCACCCTGCTCCGCCTCCCGCCGGCTTGCGCCGGTGCCGGAACAGTGTTTCCGGCAGCCGGAACAGTAATTCCGGCATGAACAGTACCCCAGTGTCGAAAAAATAAAGTAAATATGCCATTTTGATTGTTTTCGCGCGCTGAGTCCAAATCCGCCGTCCATTTTGCCAAATTCTCATCCGAAATTTTGCCGAAAGCCCCCGAAAAAGCCCACTTGCTCCGTTTTTCGCGCCGGATCCATTTCTGAGGTCCAATTTCGTCACTACAAGCTGCATTACACCATATAAGCCTTCTATTGTCACTGTTAAGGCTACAATAGTTACTGGGGAAATCCGGATCATCACACTCTGTCACGCCCCGGGGGTTTGTTTTAGCGGAAACGGTTCCCAAAAGTCGTACTTTTGACGTAAATTTTTTTTCTCTTTTTTTTTTTTTTTGATAGCAAAGAAAACCCTTCTTCCCCGGCGCATGCCCAGACCCGCCACACATATAGGATCACTCTGTAAACGGACAGAGCCTCCCCTGTATATGCACGGCGTAGCGTTCAGTACATATTCCAAACATACACAACCATTCAATCACAACAATTATTAACATACAACCAGCATTCTAATTTATTAAAACGCATGGCCGATCAATTTAGAAAGGATAAATCCACAGTTTTAAAAGAGCGCCTACCCGGCACTTACGTTTTGAAAACGAGTTTCGAAATCAGCATAAATCCACAAGGTTTTGAAAACAGTGCCCACTCGACACCCAAGTTTTGAAATCCATTTCGCAATCCATAAATCCACAGGGTTTTGAAACCAGTGCCCACACGACACTTAGATTTTAAAAACGGTTTTCGCAATCTTTTCTTTGGTTTTGCCTTTTTCTTTTTCAAATGGCCAACAGAAACAAAAGGAAGAGTAACACATAAGAGGATAACCAAATGCAACCCATACTGACATCCACGCCGACCCCACGAGGGTATCGAGAACCTCACACATAACTACAATGTAACTGAAATGCAAGAATGAAAGAAGAAATACAGTCCAGGGTCCCCATGGCCCGCTGAAGGCTCTGCCAAAACTTCGAGACAAAGCGCGTGTCTCTGTCCGAGGTGATCGATGCCGGCACTCCATGTAGTCTCACGATCTCGCTAATATAAGCTTGAGCTAACCGTTCTCGGGTCCAGGTCGTATGAATTGGCAGAAAGTGTGCTGACTTGGTTAACCGGTCGACTATGACCCAAATCGCGTCGTGACCCTGCTGAGAGCGCGGAAAACCCGTGACAAAGTCCATGGTGATCTGATCCCATTTCCACTCCGGCACAGGTAGCGGCTGTAGCTTCCCTGCTGGCCGCTGATGCTCGGCCTTTATCTGTTGGCACACTAGGCAGTGAGCTACGTGTCGGGTGACGTCCCCCTTCATTTTGGGCCACCAGTAGATCTGTTTGAGGTCCTTGTATATCTTCGTGCCCCCTGGATGTGCCGCATAAGGGGCCCGGTGTGCCTCTGTCAAGATTTCCTCCTTTAACTCCGACGAATCCGGCACGCAGATTCGTCCGCGGAACCGTAGGGTGCCGTCGTTTTCCACCGCAAAATCGCTCTCTTGGTCCAGGGGAATCTTGTCTCGTATGCGTTGTAAGTATGGGTCGGTCTGCTGTCCCTCCTGGATCTTCTCAAGTAACGTCGGCTTGACCACCAAGGTTAGAAGTCGCATAACCGTGCCTGCTGGCACCACCTCCAACTGCATTCGTGCGAACTCCGCGATCAAGTGGTTCTGCTCCGTTATCGTGCTCCCAGACGCCCCTTCCTGATGCCCTTTCCTGCTCAAGGCGTCTGCCACCACGTTTGCCTTCCCGGGATGGTATTGAATCGTCAAGTCGTAATCTTTCAACAACTCTAGCCATCGTCTCTGCCGCAAGTTTAATTCTTTTTGGGTAAAGATGTACTTAAGACTTTGATGATCCGAGAAGACGTTACAGTGGACTCCAAAGAGATAGTGCCTCCACAGTTTTAAAACGAAGACTACTGCGGCCAGTTCTAAGTCGTGTATCGGGTAGTTCTTTTCGTAATCCTTCAGTTGCCTGGACGCGTAGGCAATCACTTTCCCCTGTTGCATCAGGACACCACCCAGACCAATCCTCGATGCGTCGCAGTACACTTCATAATCCTCTCCGGGTGTCGGCAGCACAAGTATTGGTGCCCTGGTTAACCTCCTCTTGAGTTCCTCAAAACTCTCCTGGCATTTGGCCGTCCATATGAACTTCTCCCCTTTTCTGGTTAACCGATTTAAAGGGGTAGCAATCTTCGCGAAACCCTCTACGAAACGCCTATAATATCCTGCCAATCCTAGGAAACTGCGGACCTCTGTCACCGTCGTCGGCGGCTGCCAGTCGACCACTGATTCCACCTTCTTGGGATCCACGGCAATTCCCTGTGCCGAGATCACATGTCCTAGGAAACCGACTACGCGCAGCCAGAACTCACACTTCTTGAGTTTAGCAAACAGCTCCTGCTCTCTGAGAGTTTGGAGGATCATTCGCAAATGGTCCTCGTGCTCCTCGTTGGTAGTGGAATAAATCAAAATGTCGTCGATGAAGACCACCACGAATCGATCCAGGAAGGGTCTGAAGATCCGGTTCATCATGTCCATGAAGACTGCGGGGGCGTTTGTGAGTCCGAAAGGCATAACCGTGAACTCGTAGTGGCCATACCGGGTCCGGAAAGCAGTCTTCGGGATGTCCTCGTCCCGAACCCGGAGTTGGTGGTAGCCTGATTGCAGATCGATTTTGGAGAAGACCGTCGCCCCCCTCAGCTGGTCGAAGAGATCATCTATTCTGGGCAGGGGGTACTTATTCTTCACTGTAGCTTTGTCTATTCCCCTGTAGTCAATGCAGAGACGCAGGCTTCCGTCTTTCTTTCGCACAAAAAGTACCGGTGCGCCCCAGGGCGACACGCTCAGTCTGATAAAACCTTTGTCCAAAAGGTCCTCGAGTTGTGCCTTAAGCTCCTTCAGCTCTGCGAAGGCCATTCGGTAAGGCGCCTTCGTAATAGGCTGCGTGCCCGGTAGTAGCTCGATAGGGAAAACCACCTCCCGTTCTGGGGGCATCCCAGGCAGTTCCGTGGGAAAAACGTCGGGGAAGTCCCTCACCACTGGGACATCTGTAAGTGTCGTCGGGGGTCGGGTAGCCAAATCCACCGATGCTAAATAGGCCACGCACCCTCCCTCAACCAGTCTTCTGGCCCGCGCCGCTGAAATAATCGCCGGGAAGGAGATGCTCTTGCCCATGATGTACACATGCTCGGGGAAGCCCGGTTCCTGTAGTCGCAGCTGTCGCTTGTCGCAATCAATGAGTGCCTGGTACCTCGTGAGCCAGTTCATGCCCAACACCACGTCGTACTCCCTCAGGGGAATTACCACCAAATCCCCAGGGCATGCCAGCCGCCCCAGCATAATCGGGCAGGCGGCCACAAAGCTGACCGCCTCCAACGTCCCTCCCGCCGTTTGAACCGTCAAGAAAGTTTGGAGGGGTGCCTCCTCGAGATCATGCATAAATACGAAATCACGAGAAATGAACGAGTGTGTTGCTCCGGTATCGAAAAGAGTTCTAGCACGGGAATTTGAAACGGAAGTAATTCCTGCAAGTGCGTCCTCCGGCGGATCTGTATCTTGGCGGGTCATTGAGAAAACTCTCCCGCCTGGTTGTGGCTGCCTGTGCTCCTCGCGCCGTGGTGCAGGGGGTCTAGACGTCGACGCCATAGGAGCTTTCCCTCGCCCTGAGAGCTGTGGCGTGGGCGTAGAAGCTGCAGAGGACGCAGATCCCCCGCCTAAGGGGCAGTTGCGGCGGAAGTGCCCCCGTTTGCCGCACCTGAAGCAGTGGTCGCCTCTTTGGGGGCACTCTCCCGGAATGTGCCCTCCCCCGCATATAACACAAGGCCTATTCCCCGGCCTCGGCCCTCCTGCTGGCGCGGTCCGGGGCCCCGCCTGTGGTCTCCACCGTTTGGGGGCCCCGCCCCTACTCCAGGAGCCTCCCCCCGAGTTCTGCTGTTGCCGCTTCCGGTCCTCCAGCCGCGTCGAGTTCTCCCTTCTGGCGCGGGTGACCGCAAAACCCCGCTCCACCGTAGTGGCTCTGTCGACCACTTTCTGGAAGGTGTGCAGTTCGGCTGCTTGCACCACCTCGAAGATATTGCTCCGCAAGCCATCCACAAAGAGTTGCGCCTTGTGAGCCTCGTCCCTTATGACGAACGGGACGCAGTTTGCTAGTCGGACGAACTCCCGCTGATACTCCATGACCGTCCGGTTCCCCTGCTGGATGTGGTTCAGGTCATCCTCCAACTTTTTCTTGACACTGCTGGTGAAGAAGGCCCCGAACAGCTCCTGTTTGAAAGTTGCCCAGGACGGAAATGCGGTACCCTTAGCAGGATCGGGGCGTACCGTCTTCCACCACTAGCGGGCGTTCCCCTCCAAGCAGTGGACTGCTAGGGGAACCCGCTCGTCATCCTCCATGAGTAAGTCTTCAAAAAGTTTCTCCATCGACCCCACCCATTTCTCGACGACCCAAGGATCAGTCGTGTCCCCTTCGAACGTGGGTGGGTCGTATTTCTTGAAGTCCTTCAGGTTGGCCCGCACCCGATCCCGCTCGGTCATCACAACCGTCCCCTCCCTCGTGGCGGCGGCAGCCACGGTAGGGGTAGGTGTGACTACAGTCTCCTCTAGAGTAACCCTGCTGGTTGTCCCCGGCGCCGGTCCCGTAGCCGCCGCCGGCGGTGGCACTGTCGGTGGTGCCGCGGCCGGTGCTGTCGGCCCCTGTGGAGGAGCCGGGGCGACCGTCACCGTCGCGGCCTGCTGCTGTTGCGTCAACTGATGCACATGCTCAGTGAGGTTTGCCAGATTCCCCGCCATCTCCCGCAATTGCTGCCGCAGGAGCTGGTTCTCCGCGGCCGTCGACGTCGTCGCGTCTGCCTCTGCGTCCCCGGCCGATGATCTAGTACGGGCCATGTCTGTCACACACAACGAGGGTCAACATCAGACCTTACCTACAACAACGAATTACTTAGTTTGAGAGAAGACTCCAATCTCCCCCCCCCCCGATCACTCACGTTCTACAGTCCTATGCCCTACCCATTTCATTCATTTGTAGATAAGTGAGGTATTCCCACGGATGTCGGCACTAACTATTGTGATTGAATGAATTCTCTGATACCATCTTAATCTGTCACGCCCCGGGGGTTTGTTTTAGCAGAAACGGTTCCCAAAAGTCGTACTTTTGACGTAAATTTTTATTCTCTTTTTTTTTTTTTTTGATAGCAAAGAAAACCCTTCTTCCCCGGCGCATGCCCAGACCCGCCACACATAGAGGATCACTCTGTAAACGGACAGAGCCTCCCCTGTATATGCACGGCGTAGCGTTCAGTACATATTCCAAACATACACAACCATTCAATCACAATAATTATTAACATACAACCAGCATTCTAATTTATTAAAACGCATGGCCGATCAATTTGGAAAGGATAAATCCACAGTTTTAAAAGAGCGCCTACCCGGCACTTACGTTTTGAAAACGAGTTTCGAAATCAGCATAAATCCACAAGGTTTTGAAAACAGTGCCCACACGACACCCAAGTTTTGAAATCCATTTCGCAATCCATAAATCCACAGGGTTTTGAAACCAGTGCCCACACGACACTTAGATTTTAAAAACAGTTTTCGCAATCTTTTCTTTGGTTTTGCCTTTTTCTTTTTCAAATGGCCAACAGAAACAAAAGGAAGAGTAACGCATAAGAGGATAACCAAATGCAACCCATACCGACATCCACGCCGACCCCACGAGGGTATCGAGAACCTCACACATAACTACAATGTAACTGAAATGAAAGAATGAAAGAAGAAATACAGTCCAGGGTCCCCAGCGACCCAGCTGCTCCTGTCCCGTCCTCACCGCCGCCTACCTCTCCCCCCGTCTGAACCCTGTCACGAAGTGGGAAGTCAGTGACGAAAAATAGTAGAGCAGGAGAATATAATAAAACAAACCGTGAAGACAACCGGAGCAACCACCCTCTCAAGGAGGAAAAGGCAACCTGTACACCTGTATCCTGTAATACCCGGCCACGTCGGACAACTAAACCGACGGCCCATACCGTACCTGCAGAAACCCGACCACGTCGGACAACTAAACCGACGGGTCGCACCGCTCGCACCTCGGCGCCTCAAACCCCAACGTCACCTCGTGGGTATACACGGGTCATAGACCGCTTTTCCGGAAAAGCGCACCCTTCGCGGTGGCCAAACCGCGGCTGCGCGTGTTGCAGCCTCGAGCACAGTAACCACAATGCATGAACAAGAGTAAGATAGTAACATGTGTAATCAAGGTACTCTACTAACAAGTATAATTGGAGGTAAAACAGTAACACGTAACTTCAGGAGTATGATAACACATAACTACTAGAGTGCAGCGATAACATGTAGCATCTAAAATAATGATAATAGGCAGCATTTAAAGTGGAACGATAATATGTAATATTTAAAGTAAACGGTCGTCGGAGATCGATGCTAAAAACCACACTCAACCCACCTGTCGCTAGTAGAAAACAACGCTCGGCTCCCTCGCATCCTGGTACGCTCGCTCGGACTCGCACACCCACCTGCCGCGAGGGAAAGTCAGCGCTCAGACTCGGATAAAAAAAACAACACGATAATCTGCCAGTCCCGGTTCGCGGCTCCCCGCCCGCACACTGGGCCGTGCGCGTGCCCAGCCCCGTGCGGGTCACCCCCGCACGCGGGCTGGGCGCGCGCCCGGCCCCGTGTGGGTCACCCCTGCACGCGGGGCTGGGCGTGAGCCCGGCCCCGTTCGGGTCACCCCCGCACCGTGCGGGTCACCCCCGCACCGTCCGGGTCACCCCCGCACGCGGGGCTGGGCGCGAGCCCGGCCCCGTGCGGGTCACCCCCGCACCGTGCGGGTCACCCCCGCACCGTGCGGGTCACCCCCGCACGCGGGGCTGGGCGCGAGCCCGGCCCCGTGCGGGTCACCCCCGCACCGTGCGGGTCACCCCCGCACCGTGCGGGTCACCCCCGCACGCGGGGCTGGGCGCGAGCCCGGCCCCGTGCGGGTCACACGGGAACGCCGGTTTGGGGGGGGGGGGGGTCTTCGCACATGCGGCGAATTCCGGAGAATCCGTCGCCTGTGCCCGCCCCCACCCCCCCCCCCCCCCCCCCGTCTCCCCTTGCCGATTGGAACGATCAAGAACCCAAAAAAACCATGACTGAAAACCTCCGTCTCACCTCGGTTTCGACGACGATGGTTGAGAGGGGAGGGATCGTCCGTTCTTGCGTGCCCGGTTCCGGTAGAAAGCATGCGGTGTTCTTCCCTCCTCTCGATCGCTTCGTCGCGGTGCTCCACGCCGATCAAAGGGAAGGTTTGGGGGAAGCGTTCTTGATTACGCTCGGGGTAACGCACGCCAGGGTTGAGGGGGAAAGGAAAGGGGTTCCCAAATCTAATTCCCCGAGCCTATTTAATTAGTCATTTTGGCACAATTGGGTCTAAACCCAAGGTCGCAATAAAATAAAAATAACTTAAATTAAATTAAACCCGGGTCTGGTTTACCTCTAATAAGGCGTGCTGAACGCTCAGTGTAGTATGCCGGTTTTTAGTTTCAGCCTACCGACTCTTCTGTTGAGATTTTTGAGTGAGGAAAGCTGCGAGCATGTGTATTTTCAATTTACAGCGGAGCTCGGGAGGTTCCGGGCTGTGGCGGAAAGCCCGGGGTCGAAAAGTGAGTTGCTGGGGCACTTTTGGGCTTTTTATTTTATTTATTTATTTATTTTTTTTGTGAAAAAGAGGATTTATTTGAGTTTGGTTTTTTTGTGTGTGTGTGTTGCTGTGAGGGGCTTGGGCAGGGAGTGGAGGAATTTAATTGGTGGTGGCTTGGTTGGTGGCACTTAATTAAGTGCCTTTAATTAGTGTTGGTGCTTATTAAAGCCTCTGCCACTCACCTCCTCTCCTCGAAGCAGCAGCAGGAGGATTTTCTTTTGGCTTGGAGAAGCAGAGGGAGGAAAATAGAGAAGAAGGAGAGAAGAGAGCGGGAGCCTTGGAGGAGGCCTCTTGGGAGTGATTCGCCTGTTGGTTGCCGGGGAGCGCCGAGCGAGGTGCGCGCGACGGCAACGACGAGGTTGGTGCCCATTTGCTTAATTTTATTTTATTTTCTTGGGATTTTGAGTTCTCTTCTTCCGCCTTTTCTTTCGCCGTTTTTGGGCGGTGCGGACTTGTTGTCCGGGGTGGCAGGTACTGCTCGAGCCGCGCGCGCGCGCGCTTCTTTGGCGGCGCGAAGCTGTGAGGGCTGCCGCTGGGCGGGCGCGCATTAGCGCCGCGCGCAGCATGCGCCCTGCTGCCATTTTTGAGCAGCAGGGCGCCGGTCTGCTTGAGAGCCGCGGCGTGGGGCCGCGCGGCCCTGCAGGCCGCGCACTTGGCGCGCGGCACTGCAGGGGTGCCGCGCGGGCGGCCCCTGTGCCGCGCGGCACTGCAGGCCGCGCGCTTGGCGCGCGGCACTGCAGGGTCGCCGCGCGGCACTGCAGGGGTGCCGCGCGGCAATGCAGGCCGCGCGCTTGGCGCGCGGCACTGCAGGGTCGCCGCGCGGCACTGCAGGGTCGCCGCGCGGCACTGCAGGGGTGCCGCGCGGGCGGCCCCTGTGCCGCGCGGCACTGCAGGCCGCGCGCGGGGCGCGCGGCACTGCAAGAGGCCGCGCGGGCGGCCCCTGTGCCGCGCGGCACTGCAGGCCGCGCGTGGGGCGCGCGGCACTGCAGGAGGCCGCGCTGGCGGCCCCTGTGCCGCGCGGCACTGCTGGCCGCGCGCGGGGCGCGCGGCACTTTAGGTGGCCGCGCGGGCGGCCCTGTGCGCGCGGCACTGCAGGCCGCGCGCGGGGCGCGCGGCACTGCAGGGACCGCGCGGGCGGCCCCTGTGCCGCGCGGCACTGCAGGCCGCGCGCGGGGCGCGCGGCACTGCTGGAGGCCGCGCGGGCGGCCCATGGGGCCGCGCGGCCCTGCGGAGGTGCCGCGCGGGCGGCCCATGGGGCCGCGCGGCCCTGCAGGCCGCACGCTGGGCGCGCGGCCCTGCACGGTGCCGCGCGGGCGGCCCATGGGGCCGCGCGGCCCTGCAGGCCGCGCGCTGGGTGCGCGGCACTGTAGGGCGCCGCGCGGGCAACCCTTGGGCCGCGCGGCGCTGCCGGCCGCGCGGCTGGCCGCCGCCGCGCGGGGCCGGGTTCTTTGGGCTGTTCGGCCGTGGGGCGCTCTGTGCCGTTGTCTTCGGCTCGACGGTGCGCCGCGGCGGGTGCGCGATGGTCTTTTCCGCCCAACGCCCGACGTTCCTTCGTGGGCGGTTTGGTTTGTACCGCCGTTTTGACCGCGGTGTTGGGCCGCGGGTTTTTTTCTGACCCCTGTTTTCGCCGTTTCCGCAGTGGTGGCTTAGCGCTAGCTTTCTACGTGACCGGTGGTACACGTTTTGCCGCGAGGAGCTGCTGGATTGCTTCGGGACCTTCTTCTAGCGCGCGATTTTGTGGGTTGAGCACAGGTGGGTTGTTTTATTTAGAAATCACGAATTTCTCTACATGGCTTCGAATGCAAAGGTATCGTGTTCCTTTTCATTATTACTCTTATCTGGTAACCGACAGGATGTTGTTCTAAATCGTTGGAAACCCCTTGTGAGTATTGATCTCGTGCCGGGGGCCGAGAAAGGGGGATTCCTAGATTTTCTAGCTATACTCCAGAGTCTCAGGATGTTAGTAGCATTACCAGATTTAGTCGAGGGTTGGTTTTTCTGACTTGATTGTGAGTAGAGTCATTCGAGTTTTCCGATCTATTTGATCGAGGATTTTAGCCTGCAGATGCCGCTTGCTGAGATAGATGTGACATGATCCTTACCCGGTGGGGTCGCACCCCTCGGGTCACGCTCCGGACGCGTTGAGATATTGATACCCCTGGCCGTGCTACCAGGTGGGTACTCGCCCCTGGCCGTGCTACCAGGCGGCTATTTGAGAGAGATTGAGACAGTCGGACAGGACGCCCCACATAAATCCCGTCCTCAAGTGGATGTGTGGTGGTGGGCAGGTGCGCTCCTAGTCAACAGGCGCAGGCTTGACTGGCCCCTATGGGCAGTCGTTGAGATTTGGTGACATGAGCGGGTGGTTGTGGCATATGTTCTTAGATGGTTTTCCTTCGAGCATAGTTTTGAGGCATATAGTAGTAGATTCATTTCCTGCATGCTTATCTATCTATCTATCTATCTATCTATCTATCTATCTATCTATTTATCTATCTATCTATCTATCTGTTTTTGCCTCCAGCGGACTTGGTGGGCGCACCGTGAGTTCTGACAGCGGTACCCACTGAGATCTTCTTTTGCAGTTGATCTCACACCCGCTGCGTGTGACAGGTGTTCCTGAGGCGTCTTTTCCAGGCTCGGCTCGTGCGGAGTCCTCTGATCGAGGTAAGGGCGTCGCCGACTAGTTCCTACCCGAGTCGGTCGAGTCAGAGATAGAGTGACCTGTACCTTTTTGGTTTCCTCTTTTGTACTAGACAGTGGTACTGTACTTATGTTTTGTGAGATAGTGGGCTCTTGTACTTGGACTCTTTTATTTAGTGATTTCAGTTATTCCGTTCTCTTCTTTCTGCATAGTTTCTTTTCCGCTCTGATACTTGTGTAGCGATAGATCTCTTTGCAGGTTGGACGCTTCGTCTGTACGGCAGTTTCCGTACAGACGGCGGATCTGTTGGCGAGCCCGGGGCGTGGTTCGACCCCCGGGGCGTGACAGATTTAGGTGGTATCAGAGCCTAGGTGTATAGGTCATTGGGGACTTAAAGACCCTAGGCTTTTGGTTGGACGGTAGGATGACTATCATGAGAGACGAGATTGTAGCGAGAGTCCTGATTGGGTAGCAACTCCCCCAGGTGATTGGGGTGAGTGACTTTACGTGTTTACTCGCTAAAAGTGGTTATGTTGGCTGCAGACAGCATAATGCTTTAGAACGGGTAACAGGTATAGACTTTCGCTTGATTGGGTCGTGAGAGTTCCTTCTCTAACACTTGTTTTCCTTTTGCAGTTGCCTGAGATGCCTCCGAGACGTCGCGTGACGATGAGGGCACTTTCTGCGGCTGATGACGAGCCCGAGCAACAGGAGGCCGCTCAGGACGAGGTCCAGGAGCTACGGGCCCAGGTGGCCCAGATGTTTGAGGCGTTGCGACGCCAGGAGGAGGCGGCCAAGCGCCAAGAGGAAAGTATGGAGCGGATGATGAGGTTACTTGAGCAGAGGACGTCACCAGTTGCGCCTCCTATGGCGACTTCGTCGACCTCGTCTCCGATCGCCCCGTTGTCGGAGGCAGAGCAAAAGGAGCTCACAGATCGACTATCCTACATCTCCAAGTTTCACCCTCCGCTATTTGCAGGGCAGAGCTCAGAGCCTTGGGAGGCGAAAAACTGGATTTCAGCGATGGAAAAGTTATTTGAAAACCTGTTTATCAAGGAGAAGCATCAAGTGCACGTAGCCACACACTTCTTGGAGAAGGACGCCGAGACCTGGTGGCATCGTGTTCGGCCTGTGGGACCGTCGGGTGTACCTTTGCTGTCTTGGGCTGAGTTTCGTGCTTTGCTGCTCGGGGTCTACTTTCCCGACAGCGCAAAGCAGAAGCTAGAGGGGGACTTGCGACGGCTGCAGCAGGGGGATCGGCCCCTCGCGACGTATGTTCTTGAGTTTCAGCAGCTTTTGGGTAGCGTGCCTCACGTTGCCCGGGATGAGGCCCAGAGGGTTGAGCTGTTTGAGAGAGGTCTGCACAAGGATATTTACCCTCACGTTCACTCATTTAGAGCCCAGACTTTGGATGCGGCGATTGATCACGCACAGTGGGTTGACAGAGGATCTGTGGTTATGTCTGAGCAGGGGCTGGCGCCTGGGGCTAGTTCGGGGGAGAAGCGCCCGGCGCCATCTGAGTTTGGACAGTCTAGCAGACCGAGGCCCCCGAGGGCCGCCACCGTTCCAGCCTCGGGGCCGCGGGACGCAGAGGAGGCAGGGATCGGGGGGCCCTCGACCCCCTAGGCAGCAGCAGCAGCAGCAGCGGAGACGCGGTGACAGATGTGTGATATGCGGCGGCCCCCACGCACCTTCGCAGTGTGATCAGCGGCAGGGCCGGTGTTTCCAGTGTGGGCAGGCAGGGCACAGAGCATGGTCTTGTCCTAGAGCGGGATCAGCCGCGGCATCGACAGCTTCGGCTCCTCCACCGCCCTTTCCGACGGGCGGGGCTTCGGCAGGTTTTGGCCAGGGGGATAGGGCCACTTCGTCGCGGCAGTCAGACAGGCGACCACCCCCGAGCGGGAGAGTCTATGCAGCTCAGGTCGAGGACTCGGGGACGGCTAGCCACGTGGTGGCAGGTATTATCCTTATCTCATCTACCCGCACTAGAGCTTTATTTGATACCGGAGCATCACATTCTTTTATCAGTAGGACTTTTGCATCCATGCATGGGCTAGAGATAGGGCCGTTAGAGTGTGCTCGGGAGGTTCAGATACCTGAGCACGTGTTACTCGTGGATGAGTGTTGTTGGTCCTGCCCAGTGCAGTTGGGGCCCTGGTTGTTGCCTGTTGACCTTTTGGTCCTAGGTCAGCTCCGGGATTTCGATGTAGTGCTAGGTATGGACTGGTTGACTCAGTATTATGCTACCATCGATTGTAGAGAGAGGACTGTGACCCTTCGTGAGCCAGGGCAGCAGGAGTTCGTTTTTAGGGGTTGTCAGAGCACTCTTTTTGCTGCGACGATTTCTTCTGCTAGAGCACGTCAGATGATGAGCCGTGGATGTATCGCTTTCTTAGCTACTGTTGTAGAGGTGCCTACGGCGATGCCTAGGCTCGAGGACATTCCAATTGTCCGAGAGTATCCAGATGTGTTCCCTCCTGAGTTATCGTCCATGCCGCCGGATCGAGAGATTGAGTTCGTGATTGATGTAGTTCCTGGAACTACACCAATCTCTAAGGCACCCTACAGGATGGCCCCGGCGGAATTGAGGGAGTTAAAGGCTCAGCTGCAGGATCTTTTGGATCGCGGGTTTGTGCGACCTAGTGTTTCTCCTTGGGGAGCCCCGATTCTGTTTGTAAAGAAGAAGGACGGGTCACTTAGGCTTTGTGTGGACTATCGGGAATTGAATAAAGTGACCGTCCAGAACAAGTATCCACTTCCTCGGATTGATGATTTATTTGATCAGCTTCAGGGAGCTACGGTCTTCTCGAAGATAGATCTTCAGTCTGGTTACCACCAGCTGAGGGTGAGGGCCGAGGATGTATCCAAAACGGCGTTTAGGACTCGGTATGGGCATTACGAGTTCACAGTGTTACCTTTTGGTTTGACGAATGCCCCGGCTGCGTTTATGGATCTGATGAACCGAGTGTTCCAGCCGTACTTGGACCGTTTCGTGGTGGTTTTCATAGATGACATTTTAGTATATTCCCGTAGCGATTTTGAGCACGAGGAGCACTTGCGGATAGTGCTACAGCTTCTGAGAGAGAAGGAGTGTATGCCAAGTTAAAAAAGTGCGCCTTCTGGCTTCGGGAAGTTTCTTTTCTAGGCCATGTGGTATCAGCCGCAGGAGTGGCAGTGGACCCGACGAAGATCGACGCAGTTCGGGATTGGCCTAGACCGACGACGGTGACTGAGATACGGAGTTTCTTGGGCCTTGCAGGCTACTACCGTCGGTTTGTAGAGGGCTTTGCGAAGCTCTCTACTCCCCCTCACCAGATTGACCAGGAAAGGGGTAAGGTTTGATTGGTCAGAGCAATGCCAGCAGAGCTTCGAGGAGTTGAAGCAGAGGTTGACTACAGCACCAGTCCTTGCACTACCTGTCATGGGAGAGGGGTACGTGATTTACAGTGACGCCTCCCACAGCGGCCTTGGATGCGTGTTGATGCAGCATGGTAGGGTGATTGCCTTTGCTTCGCGCCAGCTAAAGGATTATGAGAGAAATTACCCTACGCATGACCTTGAGCTAGCTGCCGTTGTTTATGCCTTGAAGCTCTGGCGTCATTATTTGTACGGTGAGCACTGCGAGATCTTCACCGATCATCAGAGTTTGAAATATCTGTTCACTCAAAGAGAACTCAACTTGAGGCAGCGCCGGTGGCTTGAGCTGCTGAAGGATTATGACTTGAGTATTCTGTATCATCCCGGCAAGGCCAACGTAGTTGCGGATGCTTTGAGCCGGCGAGCAGGGCAGACCTTGAGCATGCTTATTACCCAGCAGGGACCACTGAGAGAGCAGCTGAGGAGATTGGGTTTGGAGGTTGTGGCCCCTGGGGTTTCCGCACAGATGATGTCTATGGTCTTGCAGCCCACTCTGCTGGACAGGATTAGAGAGAAGCAGAGTGGGAACCCCTATCTTGAGGGGATCAGAGACCAGGTGCAGCGTGGCCAGGATGGGGACTTTTCTGTGGATGTAGCGGGAGTACTACGTACCGGGACCGCTACTTGGTGTGCCCGGGGATTCTGAGATTAGAGATATGAGCTCGTAGCGAAGGCCCACTATAACACCTTACACCAAACGCATCCACCCCGGGGACAAGATGGTAATATAGATTTGAGGCTCGTTCTGGGGCCACATGAAGAGGGGACGTCGTAGGTTTGTGGCTTCATTGTCTAACTTGCCAGCAGGTTAAGC
>CM055071.1:19294213-19327040 GCA_029204045.2 Tillandsia leiboldiana
GCCCGAATCTTGGGACATGGCTGGTATTTTCGTGTTTTGTGGGCAGCTTATAAATAAGCCCGAGCTCCCTTCTCTCTTCGTCTTTTTGCATTTCGAGCGTAAAAAAAACGGCAGGAGAGGAGTGGTCTTCGCCAAGTTGATCCTCGCGAGTGTAGCTTCAGTGTCTGCAGAGTTTGGGGCTTTTTGGGGGCAATGATTATGCCGAGGATTTCCTATTTTCTTGTGCATCGAGACGTTTCTTTCTTGGTGCCCGAGCTCTCCCGGCTACTCCGACCATATTTTCGAGCGATTTCTTCGCGTTGGCATTCACAACCGTGAAGTCTACGACTTTGTGTTTCGTCCACCTTTCTGGTTTGCGCTTTTCGAGGAGTTTTCCATGCTCACCGAGGACCTGGTTTGCTGTGAGGATTTGTGAGGAACAGCAGCTCATCTGAGGAGACTCCACGTTACGCGTGCGGATCGGACATGCTTATAGACTTTTTATACATCTACTCGAAGCGAGGGATCATGTGGTATTTTTATGGAATTTGTTGGAGACCTTCCGAAGGGATACACTTTATTCATCTGTACAAGAGTTTTACGTTGGCTGGTTTTGGGATTTTTGCGCAACGATACTGGCATTTGGAATTTTTCGAGACATCAGCAGGTGACCAATATAGCATCTTTGCGGCTGTAATTTCAAGTGGTATGTCTGGATTTTGGGATTAAGGTGTAACTGTAAAATTATGTTGTACCCAGGAGGGATTGTGGACTTTACTGGACCTGTTGGAATGAGTTTCTGTTTCCTATTTTTCAGCGGGCCGCACCCCGGACTGTGTAGCCAACTTCAGGATGGGGGTGCCTTGTCTTCATGACATTGGACCTGTGCATTAATTCGATCTGGATAGGAGCATGCATGTTGTAAATATATTGTTATAGCGTGCTAGAATATAGGAATTGATGTTCCTGTTGTTGTTAGTGATTATGGTTTATTCCTCTCCTACAACTGTTGATTATTAATATCTTGGAAACCTGACCTAGCACCCCCGTCATAGTTACATGTGTAACCAGACCAGTAGAAAACCCTCACTTGGGGCTAGGGTTATTATGTTTAGACATCCACACATAATGTGTCATTCCGGGACTTAGTGTTACGGAATTTGAGTTGGCGTATTTCGTGAATTCGGTTAAGTCTTGAAGATTGAAGGTAAAGAAGGTTGGATCATATAACTCAATCTCAAGAAAGAAGAATTCAAAAGGATCAGGTATGTTTAACTTAATATCTTTGGTGATCCGAATACTTCTTATAGTGTAGAAACACTTGGATGAATTTTTAATTGCATAAAATCAAAAACTGGACATGGGACATGTTCAGGATCCGGATCAGACTTTCCAATCCGGATCCCGAAGGGTGTTCGTTCATACACCAGTTCAATCCGGATCGTAGCTCCTTTGATCCGGATCCCGAACACTGGGTTTACCATTTTATTGAACGATCCGGATCAGGCTTTTCAATCCGGATCCCGAACGTTGATGTTTGGTGAACTGTATGAACGATCCGGATCAGGCACTTCGATCCGGATCCCGAACCTTCGTTTTTCTGGAAACTGTTTTTCTCGCTACTGCAATCCGGATCGCCGATCTCGATCCGGATCGTCGTCATGTAAAAATTCCAGAAAAGGATAGTTTTTGATCTTATCTTTTTCCAAGGGTTTCTAACCTATAAATAGACCCTATGATTCTTTTTCTAGGGAATCCAATAATCCAAACGAAGCCGCTAAAAAAACGTCATCTTTATACGGCCTAAGATCCACATATAGAGAAGAAAGGAAATCATAGATTCTATCTTATGTTTCTTCATCTATATTGATTGATTTGATTCTAGGTTTTCATACTCACATTTTGAGTAGAATCAAATCAATGAATACTTAGATGGTATTTCCGATCTATCTCTAATCTAAGTATTCGGCGGATCATCACCACCCAAAAACAACGATTTACCCCAAATCGGCGCGTGGACTCGCGTGGCCTTGTGGATTCAAGGTGCTACCGCTCTCGTGGATTCGGAGCGAGGTACGTTCGTGGATTCGAAGCGTGCTACTGGGTGAAGACCGTGGATTCGGTCGGACGTCGTGGACTCGACGTTGGACGCCGTGGATTCGGCGTTGGACGCAGATCGTGGATTCGAGAAGCGTCGTGGAGCGAGCGGAGAAGATCAACTAGGAGCGTATGGAAAAGGTTGAGTCGTCTGTGAGTACGGTATATCACCTTGTACGTGTTTAATTCTAGTGGATTTCACCGTGTTATCGGTCCCGTGGTTTTTTACTCCGGTTTGGAGTTTTCCACGTAAAAATCTCTGCGTGTTATTTATTTTTCCGCATTGGGTTTTATATCGCAAAGATTTTTGAGTGTTTATTGTTTACACCTATTCACCCCCCTCTAGGTGTTTTTTCCCCTATTTAGATCCAATTATACATAACCCAACAAGTGGTATCAGAGCGGGAATAGGGTTGTAAACAATGGTTGAAGGTGGAAACATCAACAGACCTCCGTTCTTCGATGGAACAAATTATGCGTACTGGAAAGTACGGATGAAAGCCTTTTTAATTTCCATCGACGAACGGGTGTGGCAATCAATTGAATTAGGATGGTCTAATCCAACTGAATTTATTGGTGATGTTCGCACCATCAAACCTAGGTCGAAATGGACCAAGGAAGAGATTGATTATCTTCTTACAATGGCAAGGGAATTAATGCTTTATTTAATGCCTTGTCTCAAACTGAGTTCTCTCGCGTCTCGGCATGTGAGACTGCGAAAGAAATCTGGGATGTTCTTCAAGTTACGCATGAGGGAACTAACCTTGTGAAGATTCAAAAACTGCAAATGCTTACGAGCAAGTTTGACTCTATTTTCATGGCAGAAAATGAATCGTTCACAGACTATTACACACGATTGCAAGACATCGTAAACTCATGTGCTAACTTGGGAGAGAAGATTCCAGAATTTAAAATTGTAAGAAAAATATTAAGAACTCTTCCTGAAAGATTTCGTTCCAAGGTTACAGCCATTGAAACTATTAAACACCCGGACGAAATCCGTGTAGAAGAATTAGTTGGTTCATTACAAACATATGAAATGACATTTCCTACTAACTATTCTTCGGGAAAGGCATCCTCTTCTAAGTCTTCAGGTTATGCGTTGAAAACAACAAAAGAAGAAGACGCGGATTCATCCTCCTCAGGCGATGACGAGAACCTATCTATGGAGGACTTTGAGAAGCAGCTTGCTCTCTTGACAAGAAGATTTCGCCGAAACTTTCGAAGGGGTAATCAAGCAAAACTCCATCCTTCGTAAAGTCGAAGAAAGGCAAAGGTTCTTCAAGTTTCAAACCAAGAAAGCAAGAGGTTTTTCTAAGGATAAGAAAAGCTCAGAAGGACAAGTCCAATGCTTCAAGTGCCGAGGGTACGGCCATATCTCAACGGAGTGTCCAAATAAGAATCCGTCCAAGAAGAAGGCGATGCAAGCCGTCACTTGGGATGACACCTCATCGTCAAATGAGTCATCGTCAAGTGATGAAGAAGATAACGCAACGGCGTTCCACGCGTCCACATCTTCACCCTTCATGTGCTTAATGCCAAGTACATCGAGTCATTGTCCAACTCCACTGTTGAAAGATTGCACGGACGATGAATCGGATGATTCGGAAGGTGAAGATTTTGCTCTAGCCTATCACAGACTTTTGAGGGATTCAAAGAACTGGCTAAGCAAAACAAGGGGTTGAGAGGGAGATTGCAGGATCTCGAAGAAGAAGTAAAAAGGGTAACTTCTCTCTCGACCGATCTTGAAGTGGAAAGGGATAATCTGATAAAAGAAAATGTTTTCCTTCAAGAGTCTAATGAGCAACTCGAGAAGAATTATATAGATATGGTGAACAAAGCGAATTACTTCTTGAAGCTCAACGGCGAGGCTCGACAGGAAAATTGGAAATGACAGAGACCATTCTCCAACTCAAGGATGACTTACAGTGATTTTCATCAGGAAGGAGTAAGTTCGATAAGCTTCTTGGTCTTGGTCAATCAAACAAGTTCGGCCTCGGATACACATCGAACTGAAGACAATTTTAGTTCGGTTGGGACAGTCTTTGTGCCCCAGTCGGTATCTCCTCCTCCGACACCGGAACTAACGACAAGCAACGACAACAAGCCTACTTCACCCTCCTCGGGATCGTCAAGCACTAAGGTATGTTTCGTTGTGGTATTGCAGGGCACATAAGGAGAAATTGCAAGATGGGAGCCAAACGGTCAACTCAAGCACATCTTGCAACGACTACCAAAAAGGTAATTCCTCGGAAAGCAAATGCAAATTATTCGAAAGGAAAAAGCCTCGGTAGTTCATCAAACAAGACGACGACGTCAAGGAAAGCGTCGGATCAAACAAGACGCTTTCACCAAAGGTATCAACCTCACAATCATTTCCGACGTACACCAAAACTCGAAAGGTTTGGGTACGCAAAGGTGAAGTTTTCCCTTGTCTTGTTACAAATATTTCCTTGCATGCATATGATAATTCGTCTTGGTATCTGGATAGCGGCTGTTCCCGTCACATGACCGGTGACAAAAACTGTTTTCAAAATTTTGAGAAAATCTCCGGAGGACTTGTAGTTTTCAGAGACGGCCAGTCTTCCAAAATTGTTGGAAAAGGAACAGTAGCTATTCCAGATGGCCCGATTCTGAATAATGTGTTATTTGTTGATGGGCTTAAGACTAACCTCATTAGTATCAGTCAACTTTGTGACAATGGTTTTTTCTGTTAATTTTTCATCTGTTGAATGCATTGTAACTGAAAAGGATCATGTTTCTTTTTAAAAGGGGTTAGATCTGAAAACAATTGTTATGTTGTTCCCAATAAAATTTCTGAAAATTATAACTTAGCCTCTTTGAATAATGAAACGCTTTGGCATTAAAGGCTAGGTCACATAAATTTTAAGGAACTTGCTAGAATTTCAAACAAGGACGTGGTCAAGGGGGTTCCTAAACTTTCACTTGAACAAAACATTGTGTGTGGTGGTTGTCAAAAGGGAAAACAATTTAGGACTGCACACAAGAACTTGAATCGCTTCGGTACCAAACGGCCCTTGGAATTATTGCATATGGATCTTATGGGGCCGACACGTCAACCATCCTTGGGAGGTAAATGGTATATTTTCTTATTGGTTGATGATTTCTCTAGGTATTCTTGGGTAGCATTTTTAAAAGAGAAAGCTGATACTTTTGATTCTTTTCACGAGATTTGCCTTCGTATTATGATTGAAAAGAATGAAAAGATCATTCGTGTTAGAAGTGATAGAGGTGGAGAATTCATAAATTCTAAATTCATTGATTTTTGCACTTCCAACGGCATTAAGCATGAATTCTCAGCACCCTATACACCTCAACAGAATGGTGTTGTCGAGCGCAAAAACCGGGTTGTTCAAGAGATGGCACGTGTTATGCTTCATAGCCGGAATTTACCGTTACATTTTTGGGCTGAAGCTGTGAACACTGCAATCTATGTTATTAATCGAGTTTATTTGCGCCCGGGAACGTTAAATACACCATATGAACTATGGTGTTGTAGAAAACCCAACATCAAATATTTTCGTATCTTCAGGAGTCGGTGTTACATTTTACGTGACCGCAAAAATCTTAGAAAATTTGACTCTCGAAGTGACGAAGGGATTTTCTTGGGGTATTCTACAAATAGTAGAGCATATCGGGTATTTAACTTGGAATCTAAAACGATCGTAGAATCTATAAATGTTAAAGTAGATGAAGCTTTCCACTTTGCATCTGATAAATGTACCCCTGATATCTCTCTTGATGATGATACTCCTGTAAGTGCATCTTCTCATGATAATACTTCCAATATTAATGATGCATCTAATGGTTCTTCAAGTTTATCTGATGTGCAGGAATCATCTCATGTACCTCCGAGTACTCCATTACAACAAACGTTACGCATCTCCAAGGATCATCCTGAATCAAACATCATTGGAGACCCACAAGAAGGAGTCAAAACTCGGAGACAATTGGTTTGTGGATTCGCTTGTTACGTTTCCATGATCGAACCAAAGAATATCGATGAAGCTCTTCAGGATGACTACTGGATTGAAGCAATGCAGGAAGAGCTCCATCAGTTTGAACGAAACAAAGTCTGGGAATTAACGAGGCCTCCGAAGCAACACAATGTGATCGGTACTAAATGGATTTTCAAGAACAAGAAAAATAAGGATGGTACCATCATCAGGAACAAAGCACGGTTAGTTGCTCAAGGCTACTCTCAAATAGAAGGTATAGACTTTGATGAAACGTTCGCCCCTGTAGCTAGACTCGAGTCCATTCGTATCTTATTCGCTATTGCTCGTCACATTAAAATAAAACTCTTTCAAATGGACGTTAAGAGCGCGTTTTTAAATGGGTTTTTAAATGAGGAAGTTTATGTGGCTCAACCGAAAGGTTTTGTAGACTCTAAACTACCTAACCATGTTTTTCGTTTGAAAAAGGCTCTATACGGTTTAAAACAAGCACCGCGAGCGTGGTACGAAAGGTTGACAAAGCACCTTTTGGAGAAGGGCTATACTCGAGGGGGAGCAGATCGGACTCTCTTTGTGAAGCATTATCAAAATAACTTCATTGTTGCACAAATCTATGTCGATGACATTGTGTTTGGAGCAACAAAGGATAATGATGTTTCAAAATTCGCAGAAACCATGGAAAGCGAATTTGAGATGTCTATGATGGGGGAACTGACATACTTTCTTGGATTGCAAGTGAAACAAAATGGTGAAGGCATCCATCTATGTCAATCCAAGTATGCGAAGGAGTTGGTAAAGAAATTCGGATTAGAAGATTCTAAAGATTTTCCTACTCCTATGGGAAGTAGCAATAAGGGATTAGGAAGTGAATCTCTTAGTGAGAATGTAGACGAGAAACTTTATCGCAGCATGATTGGAAGTCTACTTTACCTCACAGCTAGTCGCCCGGATATATCCTTTAGTGTTGGGATTTGCGCGAGATATCAATCAGCACCAAAGGAGGTTCACCTGAAAGCGGTGAAACGGATCATCCGGTACATCAAAGGAACCATTAATTTCGGAATTTGGTATCCTATGGGAACAAGTCTAGATATTATTGGATACTCAGATGCCGATTGGGCAGGATCTGTGGATGATCGGAAAAGTACGAGTGGTGCATGTTTTTATCTTGACCATTGTCTTGTTGCATGGCATAGTAAAAAGCAAAACTGCATTGCACTCTCGACTGCCGAAGCGGAATACATCTCAGCGGGTAGTTGTTCAACTCAACTCATTTGGATGAAAAGCGTGTTGAGCGACTTCCGGATTTCAGCAACTTCGGTAACTGTTTTATGTGACAACACTAGTGCTATAAACATTTCAAAAAACCCTGTGTTGCACTCTAGAACAAAACACATTGAACTTAGATATCATTTTCTTAGAGAGCTAGTTGAATCAAATATTCTTCAAATTTCCTACATTTCAACTGAAGATCAATTAGCTAACTTTTTAACAAAACCTTTGGATCAAAAACGTTTTATTCATTTGCGTAAAGCAATTGGAATGCTTTCCTTGAAATAACCTCTTTTTGAAACTTTTGTTTAGGTTAGGTTTTGTTTTTGTGTTTTTGTTCATCATCTATGCTTAGACATAGAACATTAATTGAGCATTAGTTTTATTGACTTTAACTGCATCCTTTTATATATTTAGAAATCTATTATGCTTTAGATATCATAATATTTCATTTGATGCAATGATCATTTATGTCAATTAACTCATCTTTGTTTTGATCAAAGTCAATTTCTCTCTCGATGATCTCTTGGTATAGTTTTTATCTTATTTGACTGTTTAGTCGAGTATGAAATCGAGATCAATATTTGGCTGAATACTTTATATCTTAAATAATTGATAGCCAATTGAGGGGGAGTCAAAGAAAAAGTATTATGCTCAAAAGATGTGGAAAGAGTTACATCCCAATGAGGAGTGTGAAAACTACCACCACATGGAGGAAAGAGCTACCACCTCGGTCGTCCGAGTACTGTGTGCAGCTACCACATGTATACCAAGCAAGGTTTTTCAAGTTTGATTAAATAAAATGCATGTTGAAATACTTGACTCTGTCAAAATTTCAAGGTTGGTATAAGGTGGGAATTTTAATGAAAGATGCTCAAAGAGCCACTCTCTTCAATAAATTGACTAGATATATTATCTAACTTATCTGGGATTTCAGACATCTATTGATCTTTGTATTTCATTTTCTTTACCGAATTGATGATTTGATAAAGGCATTACACATAAGATCAAGTTAGATGTAATTGAAGTTGTTCAACTTTAAGGGATTTAATTTTTATAAATTTTCGTTTCATTTGTTGGATGTTATTGATAGATTTGGCATAATCTATTTCTTGTTGTATGAAACGATGATTTTCGTTTAAAGTTGATACACAAAAGTGCTTACAATCTTTTTCTGGTTTTTCTAGAATTTCTCTGAAATTTTCTAAAGAAAAAGATGGAGCCTATCCGGATTGGACCTGCCGATCCGGATCCCGAACGCAGATATTCTTCTGCGGGCAGCCGATCCGGATTGGACCTGCCGATCCGGATCCCGAACACAGATTTTCTCTGCGGGTAGCCGATCCGGATCGTAATCACGAACTGATCCGGATCGCGGCTGTTGGGTTATATGTAATATAGATCTAAATAGGAGAAAAAACACCTAGAGGGGGGTGAATAGGTGTAAACAATAAACACTCAAAAAATCATTGCGCAATAAAACCCAATGCGGAAATAAAAATGAACACGCAAGATTTTTACGTGGAAAAACTCCAAACCGGAGTAAAAAAACCATGGGACCGATAACACGGTGAAATCCACTAGAATTGAAATACGTACAAGGTGATTTAACGTACTCACAGACGACTCAACCTTTTACCATACGCTCCTAGTTGATCTTCTCCGCTCGTTCCGCAACGCGTCTCGAATCCACGATCTGCGTCCAACGCCAAATCCACGGCGTCCAACGTCGAGTCCACGACGTCCGACCGAATCCACGGTCTTCACCCAGTAGCACGCTTCGAATCCACGAACGTACCTCGCTCCGAATCCACGAGAGCGGTTGAACCTTGAATCCACAAGGACACGCGAATCCACGCGCCGATTTTGGGGAAATCGTTGTTTTTGGGTGGTGATGATCCGCCGAATACTTAGATTAGAAATAGATCGGAAATACCATCTAAGTATTCATTGATTTGATTCTACTCAAAATCTGAGTATGAAAACCTAGAATCAAATCAATCAACTATAGATGAAGAAACATAGAATTAGATCTAGTATTTCCTTTCTTCTCTATATGTGGATCTTAGGCCGTATAAGATGATATTTGATTATGACGGCTATTTTCCTTTTATTTTCTTAGCCCTAGAAAAAGAATCATAGGGTCTATTTATAGGTGAGAAACCCTAGGAAGGAGATAAGAATCAAAAACCTACCATTTCTGGAAATTTTACGGACGGCGATCCGGATCGGATTTCGGCGATCCGGATTGCAGTAGCAAGAAAGACAGTTTCCAGAAAAACAATAGTTCGGGATCCGGATCGAAATGGCTGATCCGGATCATTCATACAGTTTCACCAAACATCAACGTTCGGGATCCGGATTGCAAATCCTGATCCGGATCGTGCAAGTAAACAGGTAAAACTAGTGTTCGGGATCCGGATCATGAGATGCTGCGATCCGGATTGAACCAGTGTATGAACGAACACCCTTCGGGATCCGGATTGGAATGTCTGATCCGGATCCTGAACATGTCCCATGTCCAGTTTTTGATTTTTATACAATGAAAAATTCTTCCAGGTGTTTCTACACTACAAGAAGTATTCGGATCACCAAAAATCTTTAGTTAAACATACCTGATCCTTTTGAATTCTTCTTTCTTGCGATTGAGTTAAATGATCCAACCTTCTTCACCTTCAATCTTCAAGACTTGAACCTTTCACGAAATTACGCCAACTCAAATTCCGTAACAGCGGCTAGGGTTTTATATAGAACAAAAGGGTTTTGATTTCTTTTACTCCAATCTTTTGTTCCAAAGTTTCCAGAGCTTCTCTCTCTAGAATTCATCCATCTTGGAAGCTTTCAAACTCAAGTTCTTCGACTCCAAGTAAGTTTTATTGATCAAAATCTCGGTTTTTCACAGTTTTTCATATTCTTCCTCAAAACGTGATGAAATTCTTGTATCTATTTCGTTTGTGGATGGTTTTTGATCAAATTTCTTTTGAAATAAGAACTCTGGGTAGATTAGTTTTGATTATATGCTAGGTATTCTCATGATAAACGGATTTTTGGCCATCGATTTCAAAAATTTCGGTTTTAGGGCATATAATGGGAATTTTCGAAAATCTTGCGATTGATCTATTTTTAAAATTCCTTTTGCAAAACTAATTTGATTCTTAGTCTCACTACACGATAATGATTGTTTGGGTACAATTTTTCAAATTTTTGAAAATTAACAACTTTTCGTGTTCTTGAGTTGTTGCTCACAGGATTTCTTTTCACAAGAAACCAATAGCAATGGTGATCACCTGGATCATTTTTCTTCTGGCTGCTATGGTACATACGAGAGACACTGTCAAGCCCAAGAGGGCTAAGAAAGCGAAGAAAGCAAAAGATGATTCCGATACGGAATCTAAGACGGAATCGATCGATTGGGATGAGTTTCAAGTTGAAGCAACAGCACCCACTGCTTCGAAAGGAAAAGCGCCTGCGGAAACATCAAAGGCTCCGCCTACTGCTGCTGAAAAGGGCAAAGCTCCAATGGAAGAAACTTCTGGGAAGACAAAAAGAAAAAGACTTGCTCGACGGCTTGGACGAGCTCGAGGTATTGAAATAAATGAACCATGTCAAGATGAAACAAAGAATATCCCTCAAACTGAAAATGAATCTGAAGACGAAGAAGATTGGGACACATTTCTTACTGAAGTACAACAAGGTATTGATGAAGAAAATAAGATTTACCTAAAGAACAAGAAGCTACTGAAGTCTTCCTCAATACTTAAGCAGCAAGCAAGGAAAAAGAATGTGCCAAGCAATGAACCTCTTGACAATTCACATTCTCTGCCAAGAAGATCTCCTCGGAATGAAGGTCAGACTGCTCCGTCAGTCGTCACACAACGTTCTTCAACTTCCAGAAGGACTGACCAAAAGGCAAACTTAGAATCTTCCATCAACCAAGAACAAGATAAAATGGCTCTAGAACTCAGAAAGATGTCCAAGGACATACATCAGATGAAACAAGAGTGTTCTACGATTTCGGGAATGCTTAAAGAAATTTTGAAAAAACTGGGCTGCACGAGCTCTGAAGACTCTGCCTCAGATGATTGACTTGTGCTGATTTCTAATAATTTTTTTGTGCAAGTTTTTAAGTTTTAGTTTTTAGTTTTTAGTTCTCAAACTTTTGGTACTTGAACTGTTAACTATTCTCTCCATTTTGGTAATTTTTGGCTAACTTTTATGACAAAAAAGGGGAGAGAGATAAACAATGATAAACTTGAAACTATAAAGGTCAACCTGAGAGGTAAGTATAACCTCAACTTGAAAGGTAAGTAGAACTTCAACTTTCGGTTTTCATTTGTGTTTGAATGCATGCCTCGACTAACTATTCGACTAACTATTTGGGCATGTAGTATAACTAACAAGTTGATCTTCACTAACATGACATTTGGATTTTGATTGCATAGAAGATATGTTGGTGTTTTAACTATGATCAATTTACATATCTGAATGTATAAATGTCATGGTAAGTATAAATGAGTATAAACTTCATCTCTGTATGTGGTTTTTGAATGATATAAAATTCTTGAGGTATCTAACGATTTCTTTTGTCAAGAATGATTTCTTTTGCATGTATAAATGTCATGGTAAGTATAAATGAGTATAAACTTCATCTCTGTATGTGGTTTTTGAATGATATAAAATTCTTGAGGTATCTAACGATTTCTTTTGTCAAAAATGATTTCTTTTGCAGAGAGTACAGATGTCTAAGTCTAGAGTCTGTTTTAGGAGTTTAACTCATGTATTTTATTTTTGATCTCCATTGTAAATTTTTGTTGTATGGTGATAGCAACAAAAATATCTTTTTGAATTTTCTTGAGTGGATCTATGTTTTGTCACGAAACCGCCAAAGGGGGAGATTGTTACGGAATTTAAGTTGGCGTATTTCGTGAATTCGGTTAAGTCTTGAAGATTGAAGGTAAAGAAGGTTGGATCATATAACTCAATCTCAAGAAAGAAGAATTCAAAAGGATCAGGTATGTTTAACTTAATATCTTTGGTGATCCGAATACTTCTTATAGTGTAGAAACACTTGGATGAACTTGTAATTGCATAAATATCAAAAACTGGACATGGGACATGTTCAGGATCCGGATCAGACTTTGCAATCCGGATCCTGAAGGTTGTTCGTTCATACACCAGTTCAATACGGATCGTAGCTTCCTTTGATCCGGATCCCGAACACCGGGTTTACCATTTTATTTGAACCATCCGGATCAGGCTTTTCAATCCGGATTCCGAACGTTGATGTTTGGTGAACTGTATGAACGATCCGGATCAGGCACTTCGATCCGGATCCCGAACCTTCGTTTTTCTGGAAACTGTTTTTCTCGCTACTGCAATCCGGATCGCCGATCTCCGATCCGGATCGTCGTCACGTAAAAATTCCAGAAAAGGATAGTTTTTGATCCTTATCTTTTTCCAAGGGTTTCTAACCTATAAATAGACCCTATGATTCTTTTTCTAGGGCGAATCCAATAATCCAAAAAGAAGCCGCTAAACCTAAAAGTCGTCATCTTATATACGGCCTAAGATCCACATATAGAGAAGAAAGGAAATCATAGATTCTATCTTATGTTTCTTCATCTATATTGATTGATTTGATTCTAGGTTTTCATACTCACATTTTGAGTAGAATCAAATCAATGAGTACTTAGATGGTATTTCCGATCTATCTCTAATCTAAGAATTCGGCGGATCATCACCACCCAAAAAACAACGATTTACCCCAAATCGGCACGTGGACTCGCGTGGCCTTGTGGATTCAAGGTGCTACCGCTCTCGTGGATTCGGAGCGAGGTACGTTTGTGGATTCGAAGCGTGCTGCTGGGTGAAGACCGTGGATTCGGTCGGACGTCGTGGACTCGACGTTGGACGCCGTGGATTCGGCGTTGGACGGAGATCGCGGATTCGAGAAGCGTCGTGGAGCGAGCGGAGAAGATCAACTAGGAGCGTATGGAAAAGGTTGAGTCATCTGTGAGTACGGTATATCACCTTGTACGTGTTTAATTCTAGTGGATTTCACCGTGTTATCGGTCCCGTGGTTTTTTACTCCGGTTTGGAGTTTTCCACGTAAAAATCTCTGCGTGTTATTTATTTTTTCCGCATTGGGTTTTATATCGCAAAGATTTTTGAGTGTTTATTGTTTACACCTATTCACCCCCCTCTAGGTATTTTTTCCTCTATTTAGATCCTATTATACATATAACCCAACACTTAGTGTTATCCTCGCCCGGGTAGTGGGCCGAGCGGTTGGAACTTCTTTTTAGTGTGGGATGCATTTGCACTCGTGCTTGGGAGCAGAGTGAAGTCTGGTAGATGTAGTGGATCGCTTGTCTGTACCGGAAACCGTTTGGGGTAAACGGTGGTCCCGAGAGGTCTTGTTTTCCCCTGTTTGTATTGTCGCCACTGTGTTAGTGGCAGTAGTTCACTAGTGTTAGCCGAACCTAGAACCCTTTTTGACATAGACAAGATTTTAGTCTACCAATGTTTTCTTCCAAGCATCGAAGGGCCGCTGGAGTCTGTTCTTGTTTGATTGGACAAAGGCATCAGCCCTTCGGGGTTTGGGTAAAACACTTATTTTTCTAACTGTTTTTCTAAAAAAGAACTAAAATCATTAAATATGGATTTCTTCTAGATCAAAATGATTTTCAATAACAAATGTCACCTTTTTCCTATAAATCTCCCCACTCGAAAGGATTCGAGTGATCCGGGTTCTAGGGGTCGTTCCTTTGTCGGGACGAAAGCCACGGGGGCCGAGCCTGGAACCTGTTCTTGTTTGATAGGGTTGTAGGTGTAGGTCTCCCGGGACTTTCGGGCCCTGTTGGTGTCTTCTGCGTGTTGTACCGAGTTTGTTGTGTTTCCGCACTATAAGGGGGTCGGGAACTTCGATAGGCGGAGCCTAGAGTCTGTTCTTGTTTGATAGGGTTCTAAGCACCGGCCTATCGGGTTTCTGAACCCTTATGGTGTCGGTCTTTCCTGTGAGTTTAGTGTTCTGTTGTAGGAGCCGTCTGGTGGACGGTGGCCCCCAGCTGTGTGGTTTTCCAGCCTGTGGTTGAGAGTTGGTGTTGTTGGTCGATCTTGTTGATCGTGGTTTGGACTATAGCCTGCATGAGGCATATTTGAGCTCGACAGAGATACGTAGATACTTTCCTCGGTGGGGTCGCGCCCCTCGAGTGCCACTCCGGAGTTGGGCCTATTACTTGCTATCGCGACTTGTCGACGCAGTCCCTCTGGCTGGGCCAATTTTGGCAGTCACGGACACCCTACGGTAGACCCGTCCTGTTGAGGATGTGCGGCAGTAGGTGGGCGCAGGTTTGACTGGACCCTTTGCGGCAGTCAGTATAGATTTGGTGAGTATACTGTGTGAGTTAGTAGATGCATCATATTTCCATTTGTTCCACTTTTTGAGCATCTAGATAGAGGCATAGTAGCTGTAGAGTTACTTTTCTAGCCCTTTCATTTCAGTTTTATATTGTTACTTTATGTCTCTAGTAGACTTAGTGGGCAGACCGTCGGGCTTGTTGGCGGCACCCACTGAGAACTACTTGGGACGTAGTTCTCACACCCGTCGTGGTGTCTTTTCCCACAGGGACTTCTACTCCTGTTCCTGCTGCTCCTGTTGCTGCTTCTTCTGATCGAGGTAAGGGAGTCGCGAGATAGTTCCCTACCAGTCATCGTCCAGAGAGTAGATGTACCCCTTACTTTTTGTGAGTTCATGTTGAGAGATCTTGTAGTGAGGTATAGAGTTGTACTTTTATTTTACTGCTTGAGAGACTTATGTACTTTTGGTGAGGGCTTTGTGTTGTATATTTTCTTCTTTTTAGCAGTTTACTTTCAGCTCTGATATCTGTATGGCATAGTTGATCTTTTGCAGGTTAGTCGCTTCGTCCATACGGGGCTTCCCGTATGGGCGGCGGATCTGTTGGCGAGCCCGGGTCGCAGTTTCGACGCCGGGGCGTGATAGATTAGGTGGTATCAGAGCCTAGGCTATAGGTCATTGTGGACTTAGAAACTCTAGGCTTGTCGTTGGACATTAGGATGACTACGTGAGAGTCGTGACTGTTAGCGAGAGTCCAGATTGGGTTCCAACTCTCCCAGGGGATGGGATGAGTAACCGACATGTCTTCCTTCGGTGGCAACTGTCACGCCCCGGGGTCGAAACTGCGACCCGGGCTCGCCTACAGATCCGCCACCTATGCCAAACCTGCATAGGCGAAGCGTCCTACCTGCAAGAAAAGTGCTACAGCTAAACAGATATCAGAGCTATAATATAAAACTGCTGTAAAGATAAAATCATCCACTGTACAACTGGAAAATAATACAACAATGTCCACCTCCCAAAATGATAATCGTACAATATCCTCATATACAAAACTCATAGCTCAACAGGGAGGTATCTCCAATAACTACAACAGTCTCTCAAAAGAGGAAATAAAACAACTAATCTACTGAAGCTCTCCTCTGAAGGGGTACCGCTACTCTCCAAACATGGGTAGGGATCTAGCTCGCGACTCCCTCGCCTGGATCAACAAACGCAGAATCAGCAACACCCGCTAAGACTCTGCAAAACAAAGGAGAGGAAGGAAAAAGAAGGGGGAAAACCCCCAAAGGGTGTGAGAACTACACCAAAAAGGGAGTTCTCAGTGGGTACCACCACCAAGACCGACGGTCTGCCCACCAAGTCCTCAAGAGACAAAAACTAACCAAAACCGTAAAGACTGGTATAAAGAAGCTGGAGCCTCTCAACAGCTATCATGCCTCTAACTAAATGCCCAAACGGGGAGAACCAAAGAATTGTATGCAACTACTAGCACATGAAGTGCACAATTGACCCAATCGATAGACCAGTAATCACTGGCACTGCCTGCTATGCCTGCCTATGACTGCCTATGCCTGCCATGCCTGCCATGCCTGCCTATGCCTGCCATGCCTGCCATGCCTGCTATGCCTGCTATGCCTGCCTATGCCTGCCATGCCTGCCATGCCTGCCATGCCTGCTATGCCTGCCTATGCCTGCCTATGCCTGCCATGCCTGCTATGCCTGCTATGCCTGCCATGCCTGCCTATGCCTGCCATGCCTGCTATGCCTGCTATGCCTGCCTATGCCTGCCTATGCCTGCCATGCCTGCCTATTCCTGTTATGCCTGCTATGCCTGCCTATGCCTGCCTATGCCTGCCATGCCTGCCTATGCCTGTTATGCCTGCCTATGCCTGCTGTGCCTGCCTATGCCTGCTTATGCCTGCCATGCCTGCTATGCCTGCCTATGCCTGCTTATGCCTGCCAAATCGGGTATGCGGGCCAACGCATAACACCGACAGGGGATAGGAGTCTCAAGGACTCAAAGGTGTATGCCAAATCGGGTATGCCAGCCTACGCATAACACCGACAGGGGATAGGAGTCTCAAGGACTCAAAGTGTGTATGTGCCTGCCAAATCGGGTATGCGGGCCAACGCATAACACCGATAGGGGATAGGAGTCTCAAGGACTCAAAGGTCTGAGTAACAAGTATCATAGTAGAATAAATCAGCAGGACTGGATCGTGACACTGATCTAAGTGGGAAAGCCCAACCACTAAAGAAAGCCTCGGTCCTCAATCAGATGCACCAATAAATATCCGGTCAACCGCCCAATGTCCGCGGTCTCCGCAAAACCCTGCCAACCACAATCCAGCACAACCCGTCCTTGACACCAATGTCCTGGGTACACTACCCCAGACCTCTGCTCGCACCCGAGCAACATAGACCGCCTGACTAACAAAGGAGGAGAAAGGGAAAATCATGGTTTCTCCTAAGTCAAGTTCCAATAAGTAGTGTAGCAGTAAAAGATAGCCTAACTACATGTCCATACAAGCATGTTTTTGTCCTCAGAAACGATAAAAGTGGGTGAAACATATATTAGCAAAGAATGCTAAAGTATTCCTACTATGGTATACCAATCTTACCCAAGTAGGCCATTCCTTGCTTACCGCTCGCTCATATCGGTTGCACATCAAATATGCCAGCTATTAGTCATAGAGGGGTGACATCCCCACAAGTGTACTTACATTCACCCTAATGTAAGAACCTTAAACAGTTACCAAATTAAGCCTACCCACCTGAAGTGTTCAATCCAAGGCAAACCTGGGGTCGGTGAAGAGCGTGGCCACTTGCTCTCACAATCCGCTGAACCCGTATCCACGGTACATGTCGCGCCACCTCGGCTCCTTACAGTGTTCCAAAAACACTCGCGAACCCTCCTGGGTACAATAAAAGGTCCAAAGTTACACCTTATGCTAAAATATCCAAGTATACACCAACCGCTGAAACCAGCCCTGAAGATGTGCAATTTTCACCTGCAGAACGGACTCTGAAAAAATCCACCAAAAATACTGTCGCGATCACCGCGTCGAGACCTTCGAAACGAGTACCTGCACGTCAAAATCCGAGTCCCGGAGGCCGAGTTACAAATTCCACAACACGGTGAGCGCGAAAGTCCACAACAAACACAACTGTACTACTCTGCACAGCAAAGGGGAAAGAAGTATACCTTCGGGCGAATCTCAGAAAATTCCCCGAAAACACGACGGTAATCCTTGTGACACATAGATCCAAAGAGTGTAAAAGCACGCCTCAATCCGAGCTCGTACACCAAGTTGCACGCGAAACGGTGCATGCCGCCGGAGTCCGTACGCAAAACGAAGCACGGTGCCGGAATCCGCACGCAAAACGGAGTCCGCACGCAAAACGGAGCACGGTGCCGGAATCCGCACGCAAAACGAAGTCCGCACACAAAACGGAGCACGCCGTCGGGGTCCGCACGCAAAACAGTGCAGTAAAACACGGTCCCTAACACAGATAAGAGCAAGGGGTCAAACCAAAGTCCAAAAGAACGCCCCAAAACTGTGCCAAAAATACCGTAAAAACGAAGTGCGGAACCCACCTCGACTGCGCCGCGCCGCCCAACCGCTCCAGTGGAACACTTCGCGCGCTCCGCGAGGTCCACAACGCACCGCCGCACCCCACAAAAATTCCCACCTCACTCCCTCTCTCGCTCGGTTGGAGAAGAAAGAAAAGAAAATGGAGGAGGAATGGTGTGCGGGGAAGAAAGAAGAAGAAGAGAAGAAAGGGAGGAGGGGGGGCTCCCGTGGACTAAGTCCACGGTGCACCGGCCCACATGCACGGCGGTCCACCACACTCGGGCGCGTGCACCCAGCCCAGGCACGCGCCTGCCTGCCCACGCGGCACGCGGCCAGCGTCCCACGCGGGCGCGGTTGCCGCGCGCCACACGGGCGCGTGACACCCAATCCCACGCAGGCGCGGGACATGCAGCGCGCCACACGGGCGTGCGCCTCCCCGCGTGACCGCGCACGCCAGTGGGGGCCCTCCACGTGGCGGACCCCGCGCGCCACGTGCCGCAGGAGCGCTTCCCCAGCGCGCCTGCCTGCCGCGCCCACGCGCGCCGTACACGCCTCGAACTGCGCGCCAGCGCCGCCTCAAGATCCGCGCACGAGCCTCAAAAAACGCGCGCGTCAACCGGTCTCCGAAAAAAGAAAGTAGATAGTCCATTCTCAATGATTTCGCGCGCTGAATCCAAATACGATGTCCGATTCCCCAAATTCTTATCCAAAAATTTGCCGAAAGTCCCCAGAAAGCCCACTTGATCCAATTTTCACGCCAGGTCCATTCCAAAAATCCGATTTGCCCATTTCCAGCTCTAAAAAAATTCCATAAGGCATCCGGAGAGGTGATCCTTTATCTAAACCTGGCCCCGAGTCCAATTTAATATACATTGCGCGCGAAATCACTTCTAAGCATTCGACAGGGCCATCTGACTATTCTCGTGATCCATTTAACACACCGAGTCCATCAAAAGTGTCCAATTGATGTACAAACGCCACCGACATGCCGCATAGGCCTCCAGGAGCTACTGGTCAGCCAGTAATCACCTCGTGGGGATCCAGGTCCTCACAGCAACTATGTTGGCTGCAGACAACATAGTACTACGGGAAGGGGGACATGCCTTTGACTTTCGCTGAATTGGGTCGAGTGTTGTTTGGTACTGTCCTAATGTTTGAAAGTGTATTGCAGGTGGGCACGATGCCTCCCCGACGCAGGGTACAGACGCGTTCTCAGCCTTCCCTCTCTGATGAGCCTAGACAGGAGGAGCCAGCGCAGGGTCAGCAGAGTGAGGTGCTGGAGCTTCGGGCTCAGATGGCCCAGTTTGAGGAGGCTGTACGGCGCCAGGAGGAGGCTACACGGCGCCAGGAGGAGGCCATGGGTCGGATGATGCTTATGTTGGAGCAGAGGGTACAGCCAGTTGTAGCACCCCCAGGGAGTTCTCCAGCACCTTCGTCGCCAGCTGTGGCACCCCCAGTTGATCCAGCAGTGCAGGTAGCCCCTATTGCACCAGATACCGGTAGACAGCCGTTCGTGACGGCTGGGCAGTTGACCCGGGCAGAGCAGTGGGAGGTGGTGGATTTGTTGTTGAGATTCCCTCAGTTTAACCCACCTCGTTTTTCGGGGCAGAGTTCGGAGCCATGGGAGGCAGAGTCGTGGATCACGGCAATGGAGCGCCATTTCGAGAGCTTGTTTATTCAGGAGCGGTTTCAGGTCCTATTGGCGACTCACTTCTTGGAGCGCAACGCCGAGGCCTGGTGGCGGCGTGTTCGACCAGTAGGTCCACCTGGGACCCAGCTGCTTACTTGGGCAGAGTTCCGTGGTCGACTTCTTGGAGCCTTTTTCCCGGAGAGCGTCAGGCAGAGGTTGGAGGAGCAGCTGAGGAATCTCCGACAGGGAGATCGGCCCGTGCATGAGTACATCGCAGAGTTCGACCAGTTGTTGGCTTGTGTACCCCACGCGGCTAGGGATGAGGTGCACCGGATCTACACGTTTGAGCGAGGACTGCGCCGTGATATCTACCAGTTTGTCCGCTCGCAGCGATTGCAGACTCTGGATGCCTCTATGGAGCAGGCCCTCTATGTGGAGCACGGAGAGGCGGTTATGGTCGAGGTGGCCCCAGCTCCCACAGGGATTACGGGGGCGAAGCGCCCAGCACCGGATGATGAGGGTCAGACGAGCCGGCAGGGACCTCCGAGACCTCCACGATCTCGTCCTGAGGGTCGTGGGTTTCGTAGGCGCCGGAGATCAGGTGGGCCCACGCAGCAGTAGCAGTATCGGCAGTAGCGACAGGAGCGGTGTGTCATCTATGGCGGGCCTCATCCACCGTCGTAGTGTGATCTGAGACAGGGGCGGTGTTTCCTCTGTGGAGAGTTGGGACATTTCCGCGCAGCTTGCCTCCAGGCCATTTTGTCAGTGCGGCCGATTGCGACAGCACCCACCTTGCCTATCTATGCAGCGGAAACCCCTCCGGCACACCGTCAGCTAGAGTGGGCCACGACGTCGGGACAGACGGGACGACGATCTGCGGCACCCAGTGGACGGGTTTATGCAGCCCTGGTAGAGGACACCCCGGCAGCGGATCATGTCACGGCAGGTATGATTTTATTTATGTTAGCTGAGTTGAGTATTTCGTTACCGCTGCATTGTTCTGCATTATTGTAGAGCATCTTCCTAAGCATCTTTGCATGGGTATGGGTTCGGAATTTCTACTACATGTTTAGGCGATTGGATTCTTCCCAGTATCCTATGAGTGGAGGCGGATTGCGGTGCATGATCAGTGCAGCTGAGACTTGGGACTTCACCGGCAGATGTGACGATTCAAGGACAGCTCCAAGACTTGGATTGAGCACGGAGGTTGGACCGATTGGTGCGGTGTCGTGCTACGACTGATAATGGAATGAGAGCAGTTACCCTTCTGCGAGTGGGACAGGGGGAGTTCATTTTCTCGGAATTACCGGCGTATCCTTCCAGCAGCTTTGGCTTCGGTGGCATTGGACTGACGCCACCTCGGTAGCAGATGTGAGGTTTAGGACTAGAGGTTGTGTCCATAGGAGTCTCTGTTAGTGATAGCTTTCGTTTTGGTAGCCACAGCAGGAACGGCACCAACACTTCTCTCACTTTTCTCGCCTTTGTACTGAAATTTACGAACATGACGAAAACTTCGAAAGATTGCTCCAGAAATGGAGACAGTGCCCGAACCTGTTCTTGTTTGATTGGGGCGAAGGCACTGATCTTTCGAAATTTTCGAACTTTTCGCTAATTTCAGCTGTTTTCCTAAATCGAGGGTTGGGGTTGATGACTTTCCTGCTGGTGGAGCCGTACTTTTCTTGTTAGTTTAGTGTTTGCGTTCTTTGGTTGATTTGATTGTTTTAGTTTTGTTGTTTTGGGGTGTTTTAGTTTCGGGGACGAAACTTTCTTTTAGTGGGGGAGGATGTGGTGACCCTGACCCCCGTGTAGCTTCTCCCATGAACCCTGGTGTAGAACCTAGTGTTGGTGTATCTGGCCCATGGTGCATCAAAGGGATGCCACAGATGGACCCTGTGTGATATCCACAGCTGGATTGGCCTTCGGCTGCATTTGCTGAATTTTTGAAATCGTTTTGGGCCAAACAGAGGTTGGATTTGGATTCAGCGCGGAAAAATGCTTAAAAACGGCTATTTGCTTGTTTGATTCTGAGTCCGAATGCTCAAAAACGGACTCCCGAAAGTTTTCGCTAAATTTCGGTGCATGGGAGGGGCCGTGGACCGCCGGCTGCCACGTGGCGGCCCATGATTGGCCGGTCCGCAGCGCTCGGTCCACAGAGCGCCGCGGCTGGGTGCACGGGCCCGGCGCATGACACGTGGCGCCGCCTGATTGGCGGGCTTGTGAGGCGCAGTCTACAGAAATTGCGCGGCGGTACATGGACCGGGGCGGGGGACACGTGGCATCCCCCGGTTGGTCCGTGAACGCGGCCCGGTCCACGGAACCCGAATTAGGGTGCGTGGACCGGGTGCACGGGACAGGTGTCGTCACGCCATTTGCGGGCTCACGACGCGCGGCGCACGGGGTCGCGGACGGGCGCCTCCGGGCGCGTGCGTGGCAGGCGGCCAGAGCGGCGCCCTGCCCGCACGTGTTACCGCGACAGTGGCAGGGACGCGTGTCGCCCTGCCACTGGCGGGCGCCACCTACCCGTTTGACTGGGTGGGTGCCACGCGACGACAGCTCGCGCGCCCCGCACAGCTGTTTGCTGTGCGGGACACGCGTCGGGCCCCGGGAGGGCCACGTGGCCGCACCCGGCGCGCCCCGCACAGCTGTTTGCTGTGCGGGTGACGTGGCTGCACGAGGTTTTTCGGGTGTCTACAGTAAAACTCATCTGCGCCCGGATTCGGGCGCCCGAAAGTTCGGGTGCGCCCGAATCTTGGGACATGGCTGGTATTTTCCCGTTTGTTTTGTGGCAGCCTATAAATAGCCCGAGCTCCCTTCCTCTTCGTCTTTTTGGCATTTCCGAGCTTCAAACCAGCAGGAGTTCTTCACCAAAGTTGATCCTCGCGCAATGTAGCTTCCATCTGCAGAGTTTGGAGATTTTTCAGGGCACGCTTATCGAGATTTCCATTTTCTTGGCGCATCGCGACGTTCTTTCTTCGGTGCTTCTTCCGTCGCTCTTCGGTGTACGAACTCTCCCGGCCTACTCCGACCATATTTTCGAGCGATTTCTTCGCCGTTGGCTTCACAACAGGTAAGGCTACGATTTTGGTTTCTCCACATTTCTTGGTTTCACACTTTTCGAGGAGTTCTACCTTGCTCACTGAGGACCTGGTTTGCTGTGAGGATTTGTGAGGACAGCAGCTTCATCCGAGGAGATCTCCGCGCACGAGTGTCGGATCAGGACGTGCTTATAGACTTTTTTCATCTACTCGACGCGAGGATCATCGTGGTATATTTCTTGGAATTTTTGGAGACCTTCCCGAAGGTATACACTTTTCCTTTTATCTGTACAAGAGTTTACATTTGGATGGTTTTGGGATTTTTGCGCACTGATACTGTGGAATTTGTAACTTGGCCTACGGTGCTCGGAATAGGGCGTGCAGGAACTTGTTTCGAAGCTATCGACACGAAGATCGCAGGGATGTTTTATTTGGTATTTTTTGAGCATAATTAGCAGGTGAAATAATCACATCTTTGCGGCTGTAATTTTAGTGTTGTATTTCTTGGCAGGTTTTGGGATTTAAGTGTAACTGTAGCCTTATGTTGTACCCAGGAGGGATTGTGGACTGTACTGGACCTGTTGGACATAGAGTTGTTGTTTTCCTGGTTTTCTCAGCTGTGCGACCCCGGACTGTTAGCACCTTCATGTGGGTGGCCTTGTCTTCATGACCATTGGACTGTGCATTAATTCTATCTGCATAGGAGCATGCATGTTGTAATGTATTTTGTATAGCGTGCTAGAATAAAGGAATTGATGTTCCTGTTGTTGTTAGGTGATTATGTGTTTATTTCTCTCCTACAACTATTGATTATTAATATCTTGGAACCTGACCTAGCACCCCCGTCGTATGTTGCATGTGTAACCAGACCAGTAGAAAACCCTCACTTGGGCTAGGGTTATTTATGTTTAGACATCCACACATAATGTTTCATTCCTGGACTTAGTGTTATCCTCGCCCGGGTAGTGTGCCGAGCGGTCGGGACTTCTTTTTAGTGTGGGATGCATTTGCACTCGTGCTTGGGAGCATAGTGGAGTCTGGTAGATGTAGTGGATCGCTTGTCTGTACCGGGAACCGTTTGGGGTAAACGGTGGTCCCGAGAGGTCTTGTTTTCCCCTGTTTGGGTTGTCACCACTGTGTTAGTGGCAGTAGTTCACTAGTGTTAGCCGGACCTAGAACCTAGAACCTTTTTCGACATACATATGATTTTAGTCTACCAATGTTTTCTTCCAAGCATCGAAGGGCCGCTGGAGTCTGTTCTTGTTTGATTGGACAAAGGCATCAGCCCTTCGGGGTTTGGGTAAAACACTTATTTTTCTAACTGTTTTTCTAAAAAAGCACTAAAATCATTAAATATGGATTTCTTCTAGATCAAAATGATTTTCAACAACAAATGTCACCTTTGTCCTGTAAATCTCCCCACTCGAAAGGATTCGAGTGATCCGGGTTCTAGGGGTCGTTCCTTTGTCGGGACGAAAGCCACGAGGGCCGAGCCTGGAACCTGTTCTTGTTTGATAGGGTTGTAGGTGTAGGTCTCCGGGGACTTTTGGGCCCTGTTGGTGTCTTCTGCGTGTTGTACCGAGTTTGTTGTGTTTCCGCACTATAAGGGGGTCGGGAACTTCGATAGGCGGAGCCTAGTGTCGGTCTTTCCTGTGAGTTTAGTGTTCTGTTGTGGTAGCCGTCTGGTGGACGGTGGCCCCCAACTGTGTGGTTTTCCAGCCTGTGGTTGAGAGTTGGTGTTGTTGATCGATCTTGTTGATCGTGGTTTGGACTATAGCCTGCATGAGCCATAGTTGAGCTCGACAGAGATACGCAGATACTTTCCTCGGTGGGGTCTCGCCCCTCGAGTGCCACTCCGGAGTTGGGCCTGTTACTTGCTATCGCGACTTGTCGACGCAGTCCCTCTGGCTGGGCCAGTTTTGGCAGTCACGGACACCCTACGGTAGACCCGTCCTGTTGAGGATGTGCGGCAGTAGGTGGGCGCAGGTTTGACTGGACCCTTTGCGGCAGTCAGTATATATTTGGTGAGTATACTGTGTGAGTTAGTAGATGCATCATATTTCCATCTGTTCCACTTTTTGAGCATCTAGATAGTGGCATAGTAGCTGTAGAGTTACTTTTCCAGCTCTTTCATTTCAGTTTTATATTGTTACTTTATGCCTCTAGTAGACTTAGTGGGCAGACCGTCGAGCTTGTTGGCGGCACCCACTGAGAACTACTTGGGACGTAGTTCTCACACCCGTCGTGGTGTCTTTTCCCACATGGACATCTACTCCTGTTCCTGCTGCTCCTGTTGCTGCTTCTTCTGATCGAGGTAAGGGAGTCGCGAGATAGTTCCCTACCAGCCATCGTCCAGAGAGTAGATGTACCCCTTACTTTTTGTGAGTTCATGTTGAGAGATCTTGTAGTGAGGTATAGAGTTGTACTTTATTTTACTGCTTGAGAGACTTATGTACTTTTGGTGAGGGCTTTGTGTTGTATATTTTCTTCTTTTTAGCAGTTTACTTTCAGCTCTGATATCTGTATAGCATAGTTGATCTTTTGCAGGATAGTCGCTTCGTCCATACGGGGCTTCCCGTATGGGCGGCGGATCTGTTGGCGAGCCCGGGTCGCAGTTTCGACGCCGGGGCATGACAGATTAGGTGGTATCAGAGCCTAGGCTATAGGTCATTGTGGACTTAGAAACCCTAGGCTTGTGGTTGGACATTAGGATGACTACGTGAGAGTCGTGACTGTTAGCGAGAGACCAGATTGGGTTCCAAGTCTCCCAGGGGATGGGATGAGTAACCGACATGTCTTCCTTCGGTGGCAACTATGTTGGCTGCAGACAACATAGTACTACGGGAAGGGGGACATGCCTTTGACTTTCGCTGAATTGGGTCGAGTGTTGTTTGGTACTGTCCTAATATTTGCAAGTGTATTGCAGGTGGGGACGATGCCTCCCCGACGCGGGGTACAGACGCGTTCTCAGCCTTCCCCCTCTGATGAGCCTGGACAAGAGGAGCCAGCGCAGGGTCTGCAGAGTGAGGTGCTGGAGCTTCGGGCTCAGATGGCCCAGTTGGAGGAGGCTGTACGGCGCCAGGAGGAGGCTACACGGCGCCAGGAGGAGGCCATGGGTGGGATGATGCTTATGTTGGAGCAGAGGGTACAGCCAGTTGTAGCACCCCCGGGGAGTTCTCCCGCACCTTCGTCGGCAGCTGTGGCACCCCCAGTTGATCCAGCAGTGCAGGTAGCCCCTATTGCACCAGATACCGGTAGACAGCCGTTCGGGACGGCTGGGCAGTTGACCCGGGCAGAGCAGCGGGAGGTGGTGGATTTGTTGTTGAGATTCCCTCAGTTTAACCCACCTCATTTTTCGAGGCAGAGTTCGGAGCCGTGGGAGGCAGAGTCGTGGATCACGGCAATGGAGCGCCATTTCGAGAGCTTGTTTATTCAGGAGCGATTTAACGTCCTATTGGCGACTCACTTCTTGGAGCACAACGCCGAGGCCTGGTGGCGGCGTGTTCGACCAGTAGGTCCACCTGGGACCCAGCTGCTTACTTGGGCGGAGTTCCGCGGCCTACTTCTTGGAGCTTTTTTCCCGAAGAGCGTCAGACAGAGGTTGGAGGAGCAGCTGAGGAATCTCCGACAGGGAGATCGGCCCGTGCATGAGTACATCGCAGAGTTCAACCAGTTGTTGGCTTGTGTACCCCACGTGGCTAGGGATGAGGCGCACCGGATCTACATGTTTGAACGAGGACTGCACCGTGATATCTACCAGTTTGTCCGCTCGCAGCGATTGCAGACTCTGGATGCCTCTATGGAGCAAGCCCTCTATGTGGAGCACGGAGAGGCGGTTATGGTCGAGGTGGCCCCAGCTCTCGCGGGGATTACGGGGACGAAGCGCCCAGCACCAGATGATGAGGGTCAGACGAGCCGGCAGGGACCTCCGAGACCTCCACGATCTCATCCTAAGGGTCGTGGGTTTCGTAGGCGCCGGAGATCAGGTGGGCCCCCGCAGCAGCAGCAGTATCGGCAGCAGCGACAGGAGCGGTGTGTCATCTGTGGCGGGCCTCATCCACCGTCGCAGTGTGATCAGAGACATTGGCGGTGTTTCCTCTGTGGAGAGTTGGGACATTTCCGCGCAGCTTGCCCCCGGGCCATTTTGTCAGTGCGGCCGATTTGCGACAGCACCCCCTTGCCTATCCATGTAGCGGAAGCCCCTCCGGCACACCGTCAGCAAATGGGCCACGACGTCGGGACAGACGGGACGACGATCGGCGGCACCCAGTGGACGGGTTTATGCAGCCCTGGTAGAGGACACCCCGGCAGCGGATCATGTCGCGGCAGGTATGATTTTATTTCTGTTAGCTGAGTTGAGTATTTCGTTACCGCTGCATTCTTCTGCATTATTGTAGAGCATCTTCATCAGCATCTTTGCTTGGGTATGGGTTAGGAATTTCTGCTACATGTTAGGGCGATTGGATTCTTCCCAGTATCCTATGAGTGGAGGAGGATTGCGGTGCATGATCAGTGCAGTTGACACTTGGGACTTCACCGGCAGATGTGACGATTCAAGGACAGCTCCAAGACTTGGATTTAGCACGCAGGTTGGACTGATTGTGCGGTGTCGTGCTATGACTGATAATGGAATGAGAGCAGTTACCCTTCTGCAAGTGGGACAGGGGGAGTTCATTTTCTGGGAATTACCGGCCTATCCTTCCAGCAGCTTTGGCTTCGGCGGCATTGGACTGACGCCACCTCGGTAGCAGATGTGAGGTTTAGGACTAGAGGTTGTGTCCTTAGGAGTCTCTGTTAGTGATAGCTGTCGTTTGGTAGCCACAGCAGGAACGGCACCAACACTTCTCTCACTTTTCTCGCCTTTGTACTGAAATTTATGAACCAGACGAAAACTTCGAAAGATTGCTCCTGAAATGGAGATAGTGCCCGAACCTGTTCTTGTTTGATTGGGGCGAAGGCACTGATCTTTCGAAATTTTCAAACTTTTCGCTAATTTCAGCTGTTTTCCTAAATCGAGGGTTGGGGTTGATGACTTTCCTGCTGGTGGAGCCGTACTTTCTTGTTAGTTTAGTGTTTGCGTTCTTGGTTGATTTTGATTGTTTTAGTTTTGTTGTTTTGGTGTGTTTTAGTTTCGGGACGAAACGTTCTTTTAGTGGGGGAGGATGTGGTGACCCTGACCCCCGTGTAGCTTCTCCCATGAACCCTGGTGTAGAACACCTAGTGTTGGTGTATCTGGCCCATGGTGCATCAAAGGGATGCCACAGATGGACCCTGTGTGATATCCACAGCTGGATTGGCCTTCGGCTACATTTGCCGAATTTTGAAATGGTTTTGGGCCAAACAGAGGTTGGATTTGGATTCAGCGCGGAAAAACGCTTGAAAACGGCTATTTGCTTGTTTGATTCTGAGTCCGGATGCCCAAAAACGGACTCCCGGAAGTTTTCGCTGAATTTCGGTGCATGGGAGGGGCCGTGGACCGCCGGCTGCCATGTGGCGGCCCATGATTAGCCGGTCCGCAGAGCTCGGTCCACAGAGCACCGCGGCTGGGTGCACGGGGCCGGCGCATGACACGTGGCGCCGCCTGATTGGCGGGCTTGTGAGGCGCGGGTCTATAGAAAATGCGCGGCGGTGCATGGACCGGGGCGGGGGACACGTGGCATCCCCCCGGTTGGTCGGTGCACGCGGCCCGGTCCACGGAACCCGAATTAGGGTGCGTGGACCGGGTGCACGGGACACGTGTCGTCACGCCATTCGCGGGCTCACGAGGCGCGGCGCACGGGGTCGCAGACGGGCGCCTCGGGGCGCGTGCGTGGCAGGCGGCCAGAGCGGCGCCCTTCCCGCACGTGTGACCGCGACAGTGGCAGGGACGCGTGTCGCCCTGCCACTGCGGCCGCCACCTACCCGTTTGACCGGGTTGGTGCCACGTGGCGACAGCTCGCGCGCCCCGCACAACTATTTGCTGTGCGGGACACGGGTCGGGCCCCGGGAGGGCCACGTGGCCGCACCCGGCGCGCCCCGCATAGCTGTTTGCTGTGCGGGTGACGTGGCTGCACGAGGTTTTTCCGGGCGGCTACAGTAAACCTCCTCTGCGCCCGGATTCGGGCGCCCGAAAGTTCGGGTGCGCCCGAATCTTGGGACATGGCTGGTATTTTCCCGTTTGTTTTGTGGCAGCCTATAAATAGCCCGAGCTCCCTTCCTCTTCGTCTTTTTGGCATTTCCGAGCTTCAAACCGGCAGGAGTTCTTCACCAAAGTTGGTCCTCGCGCTGTGTAGCTTCCATCTGCAGAGTTTGGGGATTTTTCGGGGCACGCTTATCGAGATTTCCATTTTGTTGGCGCATCGCGACGTTCTTTCTTCGGTGCTTCTTCCGTCGCTCTTCGGTGCACGAGCTCTCCCGGCCTACTTCGACCATATTTTTGAGGGATTTCTTCACCGTTGGATTCACAATAGGTAAGGCTACGATTTTGGGTGCTTCCACATTTCCTGGTTTCGCGCTTTTCGAGTAGTTCTTCCATGCTCACTAAGGACCTGGTTTGCTGTGAGGATTTGTGAGGACAACAGCTTCATCCGAGGAGATCTCCGCGCACGAGTGTCGGATCAGGACTTGCTTATAGACTTTTTTCACCTACTCGACGCGAGGATCATCGTGGTATTTTTCTTGAAATTTTTGGAGACCTTCCCGAAGGTATACACTTTTCCTTTTATCTGTACAAGAGTTTACAGTTGGATGGTTTTGGGATTTTTGCGCACCGATACTGTGGAATTTGTAACTTGGCCTACGGTGCTCGGAATTGGGCGTGCAGGTACTTGTTTCGAAGCTATCGACACGAAGATCGCAGGGATATTTTATTTGGAATTTTTTGAGCACAATCAATAGGTGAAATAATCACATCTTTGCGGCTGTAATTTTAGTGTTGTATTTCTTGGCAGATTTTGGGATTTTATTATAACTGTAGCTTTATGTTGTACCCAGGAGGGATTGTGGACTGTACTGGACCTGTTGGATATAGAGTTGCTGTCTTCCTAGTTTTCTCAGCTGTGCGACCCCGGACTGTTAGCACCATCAGGTGGGTGGCCTTGTCTTCATGACCATTGGACTGTGCATTAATTCTATCTGCATAGGAGCATGCATGTTGTAATGTATTTTGTATAGCGTGCTAGAATATAGGATTTGATGTTCCTGTTGTCGTTAGGTGATTATGTGTTTATTTCTCTCCTACAACTGTTGATTATTAATATCTTGGAACCTGACCTAGCACCCCCGTCATATGTTGCATGTGTAACCAGACCAGTAGAAAACCCTCACTTGGGCTAGGGTTATTTATGTTTAGACATCCACACATAATGTTTCATTCCTAGACTTAGTGTTATCCTCGCCCGGGTAGTGGGCCGAGCGGTCGGGACTTCTTTTTAGTGTGGGATGCATTTGCACTCGTGCTTGAGAGCAGAGTGGAGTCTGGTAGATGTAGTGGATCGTTTGTCTGTACCGGGAACCGTTTGGGGTAAACGGTGGTCCCGAGAGGTCTTGTTTTCCCCTGTTTGGGTTGTCGCCACTGTGTTAGTGGCAGTAGTCATTAGTGTTGGCCGGACCTAGAACCTAGAACCCTTTTCGACATACACATGATTTTAGTCTACCAATGTTTTCTTCCAAACATCGAAGGGGCGCTGGAGTCTGTTCTTGTTTGATTGGACAAAGGCATCAGCCCTTCGGGGTTTGGGTAAAACACTTACTTTTCTAACTATTTTCTAAAAAAGAACTAAAATCATTAAATATGGATTTCTTCTAGATCAAAATGATTTTCAATAACAAATGTCACCTTTTTCCTGTAAATCTCCCCACTCGAAAGGATTCGAGTGATCCGGGTTCTAGGGACCGTCCTTTGTCGGGACGAAAGCCACGGGGGCCGAGCCTGGAACCTGTTCTTGTTTGATAGGGTTGTAGGTGTAGGTCTCCGGCACTTTCGGGCCCTGTTGGTGTCTTCTGCGTGTTGTACCGAGTTTTGTGTGTTCCGCACTATAAGGAGGTCGGGAACTTCGATAGGCGGAGCCTAGAGTCTGTTCTTGTTTGATAGGGTTCTAAGCACCGGCCTATCGGGTTTCTGAACCCTTATGGTGTCTGTCACGCCCCGAGTCCGCAATTTGTCACGGTTCGGGCACGCCAACAGACCCGCCAATCGGGTATGAGCCTTTCACTACCCGGAAAGGAACGGTAATATCCATATCATACAACAAGTATATGCGGAAGCTCAATATCAGAGTACTAAAATCACTATAAATTTGAACTTTCATTTTATAAACAAGCAGTTTAAGCGATAATGAAAGCATACAAGAGTGAACCATAACTTAAATTTATTACACTTACATTTCTGAACTTGCTAATAAAATTATTACAATTCATTTACATAAATTCCTCACCATACAAAGTTCACTCAAGAAATATATAAAAAGGGATACCTCTGCTAGACCCTCTAGGTCTCTATGCTGCTGGGCCCTTGCCCCTGTCCTATGCATCGCCGTCTGCATCTGAACCGTCTCGCCGCTGTATCCATACCCGAACCTGTGGGGGGGGGTCACCCAGGGGTGTGAGAACTCCGACAGAGTTCCAGTGGGTTCAACCACCGAGAAAAAGTGTCCTACACCACTTGGTCCAATGGAAGCAATAATAATAGTGCTAGGAAACTAAAATCCTCAATATCAAAATGCGGTCATGCAATATAATATATCACTACACTATCTGTGTATACTCATCGACCAGCACTACTCTGTCTAGCCACACTAGGCTGCTAAGCACCAACTCGGCCACTATGCCGCTGTATACAGGGTCAAACTAACCCGGCCCCTTGGCCATCTATCTTTCTTTATTCTTTAAATTCTGGTGCTTAGTTCAAGTTAACCCTCAGAAATTCTTATCCAACGGGCCCCAGCCCGGTAGTCCTGCTACCATAAGATAAGATTTCTAAGGTTGCCGATAGCACCCGCAAGTGCTACCCCCGCCCAACGGGGAACTTGTCCTACGGGTCCACTGCCGGGAGAGGGACACTGCCCTTGGCTCCGACAAGGCTACTTTTTACCCCGAAGGTACGCTCTTTTATCTTTATATTTTTCTTTCTTTCTTTTTCTTTCTTTCTCTTTTGCTTTAGTTCTTAGCCTCTTTGCCTTTGAACACTTGCTTTTCTTTCTTATTCGAGCTTGTAGCTCCCTTTTGCCACTGGCAAATCTCTTTCTCTTTCCTTTGAGTGTTTAGCTCTTTGCTTTCACTTTAAGCCTTTCGAAAGTACCTCGTCCGACGGGTCACTGCCCCAGGAGTCCTGCTCCACTTGACGAGTCTCAATTCGAAGGCGCCATTTACATTTTCTTTTACGCTTTTTAGCCACTTTTAGCTTGCTTTAACTTGCCTTTTTTACATCAATTTATCTCTTACCCTAGGCCTTGCCATAAGATAACTAGAGATCTCCTGGACTCTTAAACATTTCACTTTCCTATTTAACTCAAATGAAGTTAAAGTTATTGTCCATTTGCCCAGACACCCTATGACCTTCTAGGGTTATAACTGTTTAATTCTTTAGCCTTGGGATCCATCACCCCTTTCCTGTTCCTCACTGAATCCTAGAGTTAACTTTACTCTAGTTTCCAATTTCACTTTTTAACATTAGGGTCACACTGACTCTAATTCCTGGTTCTACTTTTTATCTTAGAGTTACCCTGACTCTAATTTCCCCTGTCTGTGAGTTTGAAACTCCTCTGGATTCCCTTAGTTTTTCCTTTACCTAAGTTCCATTCGTACTCATCTTAGAGTTCCTTAACTCTATGTTGAACACTAGTTCACCTTAGGTCCTCCTTACCTAAGTTTCCTGAACATACTCATCCTAGAGTTCCTCCTTGACTCTATGTTGAATCACTAGT
>CM055071.1:19327140-19377718 GCA_029204045.2 Tillandsia leiboldiana
GCCTATGCCTGCCATGGCCTGCCATGCCTGCCTATGCCTGCCATGCCTGCCATGCCTGCTATGCCTGCTATGCCTGCCTATGCCGCCATGCCTGCCATGCCTGCCATGCCTGCTATGCCTGCCTATGCCTGCCTATGCCTGCCATGCCTGCTATGCCTGCTATGCCTGCCATGCCTGCCTATGCCTGCCATGCCTGCTATGCCTGCTATGCCTGCCTATGCCTGCCTATGCCTGCCATGCCTGCCTATTCCTGTTATGCCTGCTATGCCTGCCTATGCCTGCCTATGCCTGCCATGCCTGCCTATGCCTGTTATGCCTGCCTATGCCTGCTGTGCCTGCCTATGCCTGCTTATGCCTGCCATGCCTGCTATGGCCTGCCTATGCCTGCTTATGCCTGCCAAATCGGTATGCGGGCCACGCATAACACCGACAGGGGATAGGAGTCTCAAGGACTCAAGGTGTATGCCAAATCGGTATGCCAGCCTACGCATAACACCGACAGGGATAGGAGTCTCAAGGACTCAAAGTGTGTATGTGCCTGCCAAATCGGTATCGGGCCAACGCATAACACCGATAGGGGATTAGAGTCTCAAGGACTCAAAGGTCTGAGTAACAAGTATCATAGTAGAATAATCAGCAGGACGGATCGTGACACTGATCTAAGTGGGAAAGCCCAACCACTAAAGAAAGCCTCGGTCCTCAATCAGATGCACCAATAAATATCCGGTTCAACCGCCCAATGTCCGCGGTCTCCGCAAACCCCTGCCAACCACAATCCAGCACAACCCGTCCTTGACACCAATGTCCTTGGTACACTACCCCAGACCTCTGCTCGCACCCGAGCAACATAGACCGCCTGACTAACAAAGGAGGAGAAAGGGAAAATCATGGTTTCTCCTAAGTCAAGTTCCAATAAGGTAGTGTAGCAGTAAAAGATAGCCTAACTACATGTCCATACAAGCATGTTTTTGTCCTCAGAAACGATAAAAGTGGGGAAACATATATTAGCAAAGAATGCTAAAGTATTCCTACTATGGTATACCAATCTTACCCATAGGCCATTCCTTGCTTACCGCGCGCTCATATCGTTGCACATCAAATATGCCAGCTATTAGTCATAGAGGGGTGACATCCCCACAAGTGTACTTACATTCACCCTAATGTAAGAACCTTAAACAGTTACCAAATTAAGCCTACCCACCTGAAGTGTTCAATCCAAGGCAAACCTGGGGTCGGTGAAGAGCGTGGCCACTTGCTCTCACAATCCGCTGAACCCGTATCCCGGTACATGTCGCGCCACCTCGGCTCCTTACAGTGTTCCAAAAACACTCGCGAACCCTCCTGGGTACAATAAAAGGTCCAAGTTACACCTTATGCTAAAATATCCAAGTATACCCAACCGCTGAAACCAGCCCTGAAGATGTGCAATTTTCACCTGCAGAACGGACTCTGAAAAAATCCACCAAAAATACTGTCGCGATCACCGCGTCGAGACCTTCGAAACGAGTACCTGCACGTCAAAATCCGAGTCCCGGAGGCCGAGTTACAAATTCCACAACACGGTGAGCGCGAAAGTCCACAACAAACACAACTGTACTACTCTGCACAGCAAAGGGAAAGAAGTATACCTCGGGCGAATCTCAGAAAATTCCCCGAAAACACGACGGTAATCCTTGGACACATAGATCCAAAGAGTGTAAAAGCACGCCTCAATCCGAGCTCGTACACCAAGTTGCACGCGAAACGGTGCATGCCGCCGGAGTCCGTACGCAAAACGAAGCACGGTGCCGGAATCCGCACGCAAAACGGAGTCCGCACGCAAAACGGAGCACGGTGCCGGAATCCGCACGCAAAACGAAGTCCGCACACAAAACGGAGCACGCCGTCGGGGTCCGCACGCAAACAGTGCAGTAAAACACGGTCCCTAACACAGATAAGAGCAAGGGGTCAAACCAAAGTCCAAAAGAACCCCCAAAACTGTGCCAAAAATACCGTAAAAACGAAGTGCGGAACCCACCTCGACTGCGCCGCGCCGCCCAACCGCTCCAGTGGACACTTCGCGCGCTCCGCGAGGTCCACAACGCACCGCCCGCACCCCACAAAAATTCCCACCTCACTCCCTCTCTCGCTCGGTTGGAGAAGAAAGAAAAGAAATGGAGGAGGAATGGTGTGGCGGGAAGAAAGAAGAAGAAGAAAGAAAGGGAGGAGGGGCTCCCGTGGACTAAGTCCACGGTGCACCGCCCACATGCACGGCGGTCCACCACACTCGGGCGCGTGCACCCAGCCCAGGCACGCGCCTGCCTGCCCACGCGGCACGCGCCAGCGTCCCACGCGGGCGCGGTTGCCGCGCGCCACACGGGCGCGTGACACCCAATCCCACGCAGGCGCGGACTGCAGCGCGCCACACGGGCGTGCGCCTCCCCGCGTGACCGCGCACGCCAGTGGGGGCCCTCCACGTGGCGGACCCCGCGCGCCACGTGCCGCAGGAGCGCTTCCCCAGCGCCCTGCCTGCCGCGCCCACGCGCGCCGTACACGCCTCGAACTGCGCGCCAGCGCCGCCTCAAGATCCGCGCACGAGCCTCAAAAAACGCGCGCGTCAACCGGTCCGAAAAAAGAAAGTAGATAGTCATTCTCAATGATTTCGCGCGCTGAATCCAAATACGATGTCCGATTCCCCAAATTCTTATCCAAAAATTTGCCGAAAGTCCCCAGAAAGCCCACTTGATCCAATTTTCACGCCAGGTCCATTCCAAAAATCCGATTTGCCCATTTCCAGCTCTAAAAATTCCATAAGGCATCCGGAGAGGTGATCCTTTATCTAAACCTGGCCCCGAGTCCAATTTAATATACATTGCGCGCGAAATCACTTCTAAGCATTCGACAGGCCATCTGACTATTCTCGTGATCCATTTAACACACCGAGTCCATCAAAAGTGTCCATTGATGTACAAACGCCACCGACATGCCGCATAGGCCTCCAGGAGCTACTGTCAGCCAGTAATCACCTCGTGGGGATCCAGGTCCTCACAGCAACTATGTTGGCTGCAGACAACATAGTAACTACGGGAAGGGGGACATGCCTTTGACTTTCGCTGAATTGGGTCGAGTGTTGTTTGGTACTGTCCTAATGTTTGAAAGTGTATTGCAGGTGGGCACGATGCCTCCCCGACGCAGGGTACAGACGCGTTCTCAGCCTTCCCTCTCTGATGAGCCTAGACAGGAGGAGCCAGCGCAGGGTCAGCAGAGTGAGGGCTGGAGCTTCGGGCTCAGATGGCCCAGTTTGAGGAGGCTGTACTGCCAGGAGGAGGCTACACGGCGCCAGGAGGAGCCATGGGTCGGATGATGCTTATGTTGGAGCAGAGGGTACAGCCAGTTGTAGCACCCCCAGGAGTTCTCCAGCACTTCGTCGCCAGCTGTGGCACCCCCAGTTGATCCAGCAGTGCAGGTAGCCCCTATTGCACCAGATACCGGTAGACAGCCGTTCGTGACGCTGGGCAGTTGACCCGGGCAGAGCAGTGGGAGGTGGTGGATTTGTTGTTGAGATTCCCTCAGTTTAACCCCACCTCGTTTTTCGGGGCAGAGTTCGGAGCCATGGGAGGCAGAGTCGTGGATCACGGCAATGGAGCGCCATTTCGAGAGCTTGTTTATTCAGGAGCGGTTTCAGGTCCTATTGGCGACTCACTTCTTGGAGCGCAACGCCGAGGCCTGGTGGCGGCGTGTTCGACCAGTAGGTCCACCTGGGACCCAGCTGCTTACTTGGGCAGAGTTCCGTGGTCGACTTCTTGGAGCCTTTTTCCCGGAGAGCGTCAGGCAGAGGTTGGAGGAGCAGCTGAGGAATCTCCGACAGGGAGATCGCCCGTGCATGAGTACATCGCAGAGTTCGACCAGTTGTTGGCTTGTGTACCCCACGCGCTAGGATGAGGTGCACCGGATCTACACGTTTGAGCGAGGACTGCGCCGTGATATCTACCATTTGTCCGCTCGCAGCGATTGCAGACTCTGGATGCCTCTATGGAGCAGCCCTCTATGTGGAGCACGGAGAGGCGGTTATGGTCGAGGTGGCCCCAGCTCCCACAGGGATTACGGGGGCGAAGCGCCCAGCACCGGATGATGAGGTCAGACGAGCCGGCAGGGACCTCCGAGACCTCCACGATCTCGTCCTGAGGTCGTGGGTTTCGTAGGCCCGGAGATCAGGTGGGCCCACGCAGCAGTAGCAGTATCGGCAGTAGCGACAGGAGCGGTGTGTCATCTATGGCGGGCCTCATCCACCGTCGTAGTGTGATCTGAGACGGGGCGGTGTTTCCTCTGTGGAGAGTTGGGACATTTCCGCGCAGCTTGCCTCCAGGCCATTTTGTCAGTGCGGCCGATTGCGACAGCACCCACCTTGCCTATCTATGCAGCGGAACCCCTCCGGCACACCGTCAGCTAGAGTGGGCCACGACGTCGGGACAGACGGACGACGATCTGCGGCACCCAGTGGACGGGTTTATGCAGCCCTGGTAGAGGACACCCCGGCAGCGGATCATGTCACGGCAGGTATGATTTTATTTATGTTAGCTGAGTTGAGTATTTCGTTACCGCTGCATTGTTCTGCATTATTGTAGAGCATCTTCCTAAGCATCTTTGCATGGGTATGGGTTCGGAATTTCTACTACATGTTTAGGCGATTGGATTCTTCCCAGTATCCTATGAGTGGAGGCGGATTGCGGTGCATGATCAGTGCAGCTGAGACTTGGGACTTCACCGGCAGATGTGACGATTCAAGGACAGCTCCAAGACTTGGATTGAGCACGGAGGTTGGACCGATTGGTGCGGTGTCGTGCTACGACTGATAATGGAATGAGAGCAGTTACCCTTCTGCGAGTGGGACAGGGGGAGTTCATTTTCTCGGAATTACCGGCGTATCCTTCCAGCAGCTTTGGCTTCGGTGGCATTGGACTGACGCCACCTCGGTAGCAGATGTGAGGTTTAGGACTAGAGGTTGTGTCCATAGGAGTCTCTGTTAGTGATAGCTTTCGTTTTGGTAGCCACAGCAGGAACGGCACCAACACTTCTCTCACTTTTCTCGCCTTTGTACTGAAATTTACGAACATGACGAAAACTTCGAAAGATTGCTCCAGAAATGGAGACAGTGCCCGAACCTGTTCTTGTTTGATTGGGGCGAAGGCACTGATCTTTCGAAATTTTCGAACTTTTCGCTAATTTCAGCTGTTTTCCTAAATCGAGGGTTGGGGTTGATGACTTTCCTGCTGGTGGAGCCGTACTTTTCTTGTTAGTTTAGTGTTTGCGTTCTTTGGTTGATTTGATTGTTTTAGTTTTTGTTGTTTTGGGGTGTTTTAGTTTCGGGGACGAACTTTCTTTTAGTGGGGGAGGATGTGGTGACCCTGACCCCCGTGTAGCTTCTCCCATGAACCCTGGTGTAGAACCTAGTGTTGGTGTATCTGGCCCATGGTGCATCAAAGGGATGCCACAGATGGACCCTGTGTGATATCCACAGCTGGATTGGCCTTCGGCTGCATTTGCTGAATTTTTGAAATCGTTTTGGGCCAAACAGAGGTTGGATTTGGATTCAGCGCGGAAAAATGCTTAAAAACGGCTATTTGCTTGTTTGATTCTGAGTCCGAATGCTCAAAAAACGGACTCCCGAAAGTTTTCGCTAAATTTCGGTGCATGGGAGGGGCCGTGGACCGCCGGCTGCCACGTGGCGGCCCATGATTGGCCGGTCCGCAGCGCTCGGTCCACAGAGCGCCGCGGCTGGGTGCACGGGCCCGGCGCATGACACGTGGCGCCGCCTGATTGGCGGGCTTGTGAGGCGCAGTCTACAGAAATTGCGCGGCGGTACATGGACCGGGGCGGGACACGTGGCATCCCCCGGTTGGTCCGTGAACGCGGCCCGGTCCACGGAACCCGAATTAGGGTGCGTGGACCGGGTGCACGGGACAGGTGTCGTCACGCCATTTGCGGGCTCACGACGCGCGGCGCACGGGGTCGCGGACGGGCGCCTCCGGGCGCGTGCGTGGCAGGCGGCCAGAGCGGCGCCCTGCCCGCACGTGTTACCGCGACAGTGGCAGGGACGCGTGTCGCCCTGCCACTGGCGGCGCCACCTACCCGTTTGACTGGGTGGGTGCCACGCGACGACAGCTCGCGCGCCCCGCACAGCTGTTTGCTGTGCGGGACACGCGTCGGGCCCCGGGAGGGCCACGTGGCCGCACCGGCGCGCCCCGCACAGCTGTTTGCTGTGCGGGTGACGTGGCTGCACGAGGTTTTTCGGGTGTCTACAGTAAAACTCATCTGCGCCCGGATTCGGGCGCCCGAAAGTTCGGGTGCGCCCGAATCTTGGGACATGGCTGGTATTTTCCCGTTTGTTTTGTGGCAGCCTATAAATAGCCCGAGCTCCCTTCCTCTTCGTCTTTTTGGCATTTCCGAGCTTCAAACCAGCAGGAGTTCTTCACCAAAGTTGATCCTCGCGCAATGTAGCTTCCATCTGCAGAGTTTGGAGATTTTTCAGGGCACGCTTATCGAGATTTCCATTTTCTTGGCGCATCGCGACGTTCTTTCCTTCGGTGCTTCTTCCGTCGCTCTTCGGTGTACGAACTCTCCCGCCTACTCCGACCATATTTTCGAGCGATTTCTTCGCCGTTGGCTTCACAACAGGTAAGGCTACGATTTGGTTTCTCCACATTCTTGGTTTCACACTTTTCGAGGAGTTTCTACCTTGCTCACTGAGGACCTGGTTTGCTGTGAGGATTTGTGAGGACAGCAGCTTCATCCGAGGAGATCTCCGCGCACGAGTGTCCGGATCAGGACGGCTTATAGACTTTTTCATCTACTCGACGCGAGGATCATCGTGGTATATTTCTTGGAATTTTTGGAGACCTTCCCGAAGGTATACACTTTTCCTTTTATCTGTACAAGAGTTTACATTTGGATGGTTTTGGGATTTTTGCGCACTGATACTGTGGAATTTGTAACTTGGCCCACGGTGCTCGGAATAGGGCGTGCAGGACCTTGTTCGAAGCTATCGACACGAAGATCGCAGGGATGTTTTATTTGGTATTTTTGAGCATAATTAGCAGGTGAAATAATCACATCTTTGCGGCTGTAATTTTAGTGTTGTATTTCTTGGCAGGTTTTGGGATTAAGTGTAACTGTAGCCTTATGTTGTACCCAGGAGGGATTGTGGACTGTACTGGACCTGTTGGACATAGAGTTGTTGTTTTCCTGGTTTTCTCAGCTGTGCGACCCCGGACTGTTAGCACCTTCATGTGGGTGGCCTTGTCTTCATGACCATTGGACTGTGCATTAATTCTATCTGCATAGGAGCATGCATGTTGTAATGTATTTTGTATAGCGTGCTAGAATAAAGGAATTGATGTTCCTGTTGTTGTTAGGTGATTATGTGTTTATTTCTCTCCTACAACTATTGATTATTAATATCTTGGAACCTGACCTAGCACCCCCGTCGTATGTTGCATGTGTAACCAGACCAGTAGAAAACCCTCACTTGGGCTAGGGTTATTTATGTTTAGACATCCACACATAATGTTTCATTCCTGGACTTAGTGTTATCCTCGCCCGGGTAGTGTGCCGAGCGGTCGGGACTTCTTTTTAGTGTGGGATGCATTTGCACTCGTGCTTGGGAGCATAGTGGAGTCTGGTAGATGTAGTGGATCGCTTGTCTGTACGGGAAACCGTTTGGGGTAAACGGTGGTCCCGAGAGGTCTTGTTTTCCCCTGTTTGGTGTTGTCACCACTGTGTTAGTGGCAGTAGTTCACTAGTGTTAGCCGGACCTAGAACCTAGAACCTTTTTCGACATACATATGATTTTAGTCTACCAATGTTTCTTCCAAGCATCGAAGGGCCGCTGGAGTCTGTTCTTGTTTGATTGGACAAAGGCATCAGCCCTTCGGGGTTTGGGTAAAACACTTAATTTTTCTAACCTGTTTTTCTAAAAAAGCACTAAAATCATTAAATATGGATTGTCTTCTAGATCAAAATGATTTTCAACAACAAATGTCCACCTTTGTCCTGTAAATCTCCCCACTCGAAAGGATTTCGAGTGATCCGGGTTCTAGGGGTCGTTCCTTTGTCGGGACGAAAGCCACGAGGGCCGAGCCTGGAACCTGTTCTTGTTTGATAGGGTTGTAGGTGTAGGTCTCCGGGGACTTTTGGGCCCTGTTGGTGTCTTCTGCGTGTTGTACCGAGTTTGTTGTGTTTCCCGCACTATAAGGGGTCGGGAACTTCGATAGGCGGAGCCTAGTGTCGGTCTTTCCTGTGAGTTTAGTGTTCTGTTGTGGTAGCCGTCTGGTGGACGGTGGCCCCCAACTGTGTGGTTTTCCAGCCTGTGGTTGATAGTTGGTGTGTTGATCGATCTTGTTGATCGTGGTTTGGACTATAGCCTGCATGAGCCATAGTTGAGCTCGACAGAGATACGCAGATACTTTCCTCGGTGGGGTCTCGCCCCTCGAGTAGCCACTCCGGAGTTGGGCCTGTTACTTGCTATCGCGACTTGTCGACGCAGTCCCTCTGGCTGGGCCAGTTTGGCAGTCACGGACACCCTACGGTAGACCCGTCCTGTTGAGGATGTGCGGCAGTAGGTGGGCGCAGGTTTGACTGGACCCTTTGCGGCAGTCAGTATATATTTGGTGAGTATACTGTGTGAGTTAGTAGATGCATCATATTTCCATCTGTTCCACTTTTTGAGCATCTAGATAGTGGCATAGTAGCTGTAGAGTTACTTTTCCAGCTCTTTCATTTCAGTTTTATATTGTTACTTTATGCCTCTAGTAGACTTAGTGGGCAGACCGTCGAGCTTGTTGGCGGCACCCACTGAGAACTACTTGGGACGTAGTTCTCACACCCGTCGTGGTGTCTTTTCCCACATGGACATCTACTTCCTGTTCCTGCTGCTCCTGTTGCTGCTTCTTCTGATCGAGTAAGGGAGTCGCGAGATAGTTCCCTACCAGCCATCGTCCAGAGAGTAGATGTACCCCTTACTTTTTGTGAGTTCATGTTGAGAGATCTTGTAGTGAGGTATAGAGTTGTACTTTTATTTTACTGCTTGAGAGACTTATGTACTTTTGGTGAGGGCTTTGTGTTGTATATTTTCTTCTTTTTAGCAGTTTACTTTCAGCTCTGATATCTGTATAGCATAGTTGATCTTTTGCAGGATAGTCGCTTCGTCCATACGGGGCTTCCCGTATGGGCGGCGGATCTGTTGGCGAGCCCGGGTCGCAGTTTCGACGCCGGGGCATGACAGATTAGGTGGTATCAGAGCCTAGGCTATAGGTCATTGTGGACTTAGAAACCCTAGGCTTGTGGTTGGACATTAGGATGACTACGTGAGAGTCGTGACTGTTAGCGAGAGACCAGATTGGGTTCCAAGTCTCCCAGGGGATGGGATGAGTAACCGACATGTCTTCCTTCGGTGGCAACTATGTTGGCTGCAGACAACATAGTACTACGGGAAGGGGGACATGCCTTTGACTTTCGCTGAATTGGGTCGAGTGTTGTTTGGTACTGTCCTAATATTTGCAAGTGTATTGCAGGTGGGGACGATGCCTCCCCGACGCGGGGTACAGACGCGTTCTCAGCCTTCCCCCTCTGATGAGCCTGGACAAGAGGAGCCAGCGCAGGGTCTGCAGAGTGAGGTGCTGGAGCTTCGGGCTCAGATGGCCCAGTTGGAGGAGGCTGTACGGCGCCAGGAGGAGGCTACACGGCGCCAGGAGGAGGCCATGGGTGGGATGATGCTTATGTTGGAGCAGAGGGTACAGCCAGTTGTAGCACCCCCGGGGAGTTCTCCCGCACCTTCGTCGGCAGCTGTGGCACCCCCAGTTGATCCAGCAGTGCAGGTAGCCCCTATTGCACCAGATACCGGTAGACAGCCGTTCGGGACGGCTGGGCAGTTGACCCGGGCAGAGCAGCGGGAGGTGGTGGATTTGTTGTTGAGATTCCCTCAGTTTAACCCACCTCATTTTTCGAGGCAGAGTTCGGAGCCGTGGGAGGCAGAGTCGTGGATCACGGCAATGGAGCGCCATTTCGAGAGCTTGTTTATTCAGGAGCGATTTAACGTCCTATTGGCGACTCACTTCTTGGAGCACAACGCCGAGGCCTGGTGGCGGCGTGTTCGACCAGTAGGTCCACCTGGGACCCAGCTGCTTACTTGGGCGGAGTTCCGCGGCCTACTTCTTGGAGCTTTTTTCCCGAAGAGCGTCAGACAGAGGTTGGAGGAGCAGCTGAGGAATCTCCGACAGGGAGATCGGCCCGTGCATGAGTACATCGCAGAGTTCAACCAGTTGTTGGCTTGTGTACCCCACGTGGCTAGGGATGAGGCGCACCGGATCTACATGTTTGAACGAGGACTGCACCGTGATATCTACCAGTTTGTCCGCTCGCAGCGATTGCAGACTCTGGATGCCTCTATGGAGCAAGCCCTCTATGTGGAGCACGGAGAGGCGGTTATGGTCGAGGTGGCCCCAGCTCTCGCGGGGATTACGGGGACGAAGCGCCCAGCACCAGATGATGAGGGTCAGACGAGCCGGCAGGGACCTCCGAGACCTCCACGATCTCATCCTAAGGGTCGTGGGTTTCGTAGGCGCCGGAGATCAGGTGGGCCCCCGCAGCAGCAGCAGTATCGGCAGCAGCGACAGGAGCGGTGTGTCATCTGTGGCGGGCCTCATCCACCGTCGCAGTGTGATCAGAGACATTGGCGGTGTTTCCTCTGTGGAGAGTTGGGACATTTCCGCGCAGCTTGCCCCCGGGCCATTTTGTCAGTGCGGCCGATTGCGACAGCACCCCCCTTGCCTATCCATGTAGCGGAAGCCCCTCCGGCACACCGTCAGCCAAATGGGCCACGACGTCGGGACAGACGGGACGACGATCGGCGGCACCCAGTGGACGGGTTTATGCAGCCCTGGTAGAGGACACCCCGGCAGCGGATCATGTCGCGGCAGGTATGATTTTATTTCTGTTAGCTGAGTTGAGTATTTCGTTACCGCTGCATTCTTCTGCATTATTGTAGAGCATCTTCATCAGCATCTTTGCTTGGGTATGGGTTAGGAATTTCTGCTACATGTTTAGGCGATTGGATTCTTCCCAGTATCCTATGAGTGGAGGAGGATTGCGGTGCATGATCAGTGCAGTTGACACTTGGGACTTCACCGGCAGATGTGACGATTCAAGGACAGCTCCAAGACTTGGATTTAGCACGCAGGTTGGACTGATTGGTGCGGTGTCGTGCTATGACTGATAATGGAATGAGAGCAGTTACCCTTCTGCAAGTGGGACAGGGGGAGTTCATTTTCTGGGAATTACCGGCCTATCCTTCCAGCAGCTTTGGCTTCGGCGGCATTGGACTGACGCCACCTCGGTAGCAGATGTGAGGTTTAGGACTAGAGGTTGTGTCCTTAGGAGTCTCTGTTAGTGATAGCTGTCGTTTTGGTAGCCACAGCAGGAACGGCACCAACACTTCTCTCACTTTTCTCGCCTTTGTACTGAAATTTATGAACCAGACGAAAACTTCGAAAGATTGCTCCTGAAATGGAGATAGTGCCCGAACCTGTTCTTGTTTGATTGGGGCGAAGGCACTGATCTTTCGAAATTTTCAAACTTTTCGCTAATTTCAGCTGTTTTCCTAAATCGAGGGTTGGGGTTGATGACTTTCCTGCTGGTGGAGCCGTACTTTTCTTGTTAGTTTAGTGTTTGCGTTCTTTGGTTGATTTTGATTGTTTTAGTTTTGTTGTTTTGGTGTGTTTTAGTTTCGGGGACGAAACGTTCTTTTAGTGGGGGAGGATGTGGTGACCCTGACCCCCGTGTAGCTTCTCCCATGAACCCTGGTGTAGAACACCTAGTGTTGGTGTATCTGGCCCATGGTGCATCAAAGGGATGCCACAGATGGACCCTGTGTGATATCCACAGCTGGATTGGCCTTCGGCTACATTTGCCGAATTTTTGAAATGGTTTTGGGCCAAACAGAGGTTGGATTTGGATTCAGCGCGGAAAAACGCTTGAAAACGGCTATTTGCTTGTTTGATTCTGAGTCCGGATGCCCAAAAACGGACTCCCGGAAGTTTTCGCTGAATTTCGGTGCATGGGAGGGGCCGTGGACCGCCGGCTGCCATGTGGCGGCCCATGATTAGCCGGTCCGCAGAGCTCGGTCCACAGAGCACCGCGGCTGGGTGCACGGGGCCGGCGCATGACACGTGGCGCCGCCTGATTGGCGGGCTTGTGAGGCGCGGTCTATAGAAAATGCGCGGCGGTGCATGGACCGGGGCGGGGGACACGTGGCATCCCCCCGGTTGGTCGGTGCACGCGGCCCGGTCCACGGAACCCGAATTAGGGTGCGTGGACCGGGTGCACGGGACACGTGTCGTCACGCCATTCGCGGGCTCACGAGGCGCGGCGCACGGGGTCGCAGACGGGCGCCTCGGGGCGCGTGCGTGGCAGGCGGCCAGAGCGGCGCCCTTCCCGCACGTGTGACCGCGACAGTGGCAGGGACGCGTGTCGCCCTGCCACTGGCGGCCGCCACCTACCCGTTTGACCGGGTTGGTGCCACGTGGCGACAGCTCGCGCGCCCCGCACAACTATTTGCTGTGCGGGACACGGGTCGGGCCCCGGGAGGGCCACGTGGCCGCACCCGGCGCGCCCCGCATAGCTGTTTGCTGTGCGGGTGACGTGGCTGCACGAGGTTTTTCCGGGCGGCTACAGTAAACCTCCTCTGCGCCCGGATTCGGGCGCCCGAAAGTTCGGGTGCGCCCGAATCTTGGGACATGGCTGGTATTTTCCCGTTTGTTTTGTGGCAGCCTATAAATAGCCCGAGCTCCCTTCCTCTTCGTCTTTTTGGCATTTCCGAGCTTCAAACCGGCAGGAGTTCTTCACCAAAGTTGGTCCTCGCGCTGTGTAGCTTCCATCTGCAGAGTTTGGGGATTTTTCGGGGCACGCTTATCGAGATTTCCATTTTGTTGGCGCATCGCGACGTTCTTTCTTCGGTGCTTCTTCCGTCGCTCTTCGGTGCACGAGCTCTCCCGGCCTACTTCGACCATATTTTTGAGGGATTTCTTCACCGTTGGATTCACAATAGGTAAGGCTACGATTTTGGTTGCTTCCACATTTCCTGGTTTCGCGCTTTTCGAGTAGTTCTTCCATGCTCACTAAGGACCTGGTTTGCTGTGAGGATTTGTGAGGACAACAGCTTCATCCGAGGAGATCTCCGCGCACGAGTGTCGGATCAGGACTTGCTTATAGACTTTTTTCACCTACTCGACGCGAGGATCATCGTGGTATTTTTCTTGAAATTTTTGGAGACCTTCCCGAAGGTATACACTTTTCCTTTTATCTGTACAAGAGTTTACAGTTGGATGGTTTTGGGATTTTTGCGCACCGATACTGTGGAATTTGTAACTTGGCCTACGGTGCTCGGAATTGGGCGTGCAGGTACTTGTTTCGAAGCTATCGACACGAAGATCGCAGGGATATTTTATTTGGAATTTTTTGAGCACAATCAATAGGTGAAATAATCACATCTTTGCGGCTGTAATTTTAGTGTTGTATTTCTTGGCAGATTTTGGGATTTTATTATAACTGTAGCTTTATGTTGTACCCAGGAGGGATTGTGGACTGTACTGGACCTGTTGGATATAGAGTTGCTGTCTTCCTAGTTTTCTCAGCTGTGCGACCCCGGACTGTTAGCACCATCAGGTGGGTGGCCTTGTCTTCATGACCATTGGACTGTGCATTAATTCTATCTGCATAGGAGCATGCATGTTGTAATGTATTTTGTATAGCGTGCTAGAATATAGGATTTGATGTTCCTGTTGTCGTTAGGTGATTATGTGTTTATTTCTCTCCTACAACTGTTGATTATTAATATCTTGGAACCTGACCTAGCACCCCCGTCATATGTTGCATGTGTAACCAGACCAGTAGAAAACCCTCACTTGGGCTAGGGTTATTTATGTTTAGACATCCACACATAATGTTTCATTCCTAGACTTAGTGTTATCCTCGCCCGGGTAGTGGGCCGAGCGGTCGGGACTTCTTTTTAGTGTGGGATGCATTTGCACTCGTGCTTGAGAGCAGAGTGGAGTCTGGTAGATGTAGTGGATCGTTTGTCTGTACCGGGAACCGTTTGGGGTAAACGGTGGTCCCGAGAGGTCTTGTTTTCCCCTGTTTGGGTTGTCGCCACTGTGTTAGTGGCAGTAGTTCATTAGTGTTGGCCGGACCTAGAACCTAGAACCCTTTTCGACATACACATGATTTTAGTCTACCAATGTTTTCTTCCAAACATCGAAGGGGCGCTGGAGTCTGTTCTTGTTTGATTGGACAAAGGCATCAGCCCTTCGGGGTTTGGGTAAAACACTTACTTTTCTAACTATTTTTCTAAAAAAGAACTAAAATCATTAAATATGGATTTCTTCTAGATCAAAATGATTTTCAATAACAAATGTCACCTTTTTCCTGTAAATCTCCCCACTCGAAAGGATTCGAGTGATCCGGGTTCTAGGGACCGTTCCTTTGTCGGGACGAAAGCCACGGGGGCCGAGCCTGGAACCTGTTCTTGTTTGATAGGGTTGTAGGTGTAGGTCTCCCGGCACTTTCGGGCCCTGTTGGTGTCTTCTGCGTGTTGTACCGAGTTTGTTGTGTTTCCGCACTATAAGGAGGTCGGGAACTTCGATAGGCGGAGCCTAGAGTCTGTTCTTGTTTGATAGGGTTCTAAGCACCGGCCTATCGGGTTTCTGAACCCTTATGGTGTCTGTCACGCCCCGAGTCCGCCAATTTGTACGGTTCGGGCACGCCAACAGACCCGCCAATCGGGTATGACCTTTCACTACCCGAAAGGAACGGTAATATCCATAATCATACAACAAGTATATGCGGAAGCTCAATATCAGAGTACTAAAAATCACTATAAATTTGAACTTTCATTTTATAAACAAGCAGTTTAAGCGATAATGAAAGCATACAAGAGTGAACCATAACTTAAATTTATTACACTTTACATTTCTGAACTTGCTAATAAAATTATTACAATTCATTTACATAAATTCCTCACCATACAAAGTTCACTCAAGAAATATATAAAAAGGGATACCTCTGCTAGACCCTCTAGGTCTCTATGCTGCTGGGCCCTTGCCCCTGTCCTATGCATCGCCGTCTGCATCTGAACCGTCTCGTCCGCTGTATCCATACCCGAACCTGTGGGGGGGGGTCACCCAAGGGGTGTGAGAACTCCGACAGAGTTCCCAGTGGGTTCAACCACCGAGAAAAAGTGTCATACACCACTTGGTCCAATGGAAGCAATAATAATAGTGCTAGGAAACTAAAATCCTCAATATCAAAATGCGGTCATGCAATATAATATATCACTACACTATCTGTGTATACTCATCGACCCAGCACTACTCTGTCTAGCCACACTAGGCTGCTAAGCACCAACTCGGCCACTATGCCGCTGTATACAGGGTCAAACTAACCCGGCCACCTTGGCCACTCTATCTTTCTTTATTCTTTAAATTCTGGTGCTTTAGTTCAAGTTAACCCTCAGAAATTCTTATCCAACGGGCCCCAGCCCGGTAGTCCTGCTACCATAAGATAAGATTTCTAAGGTTGCCGATAGCACCCGCAAGTGCTACCCCGCCCAACGGGGAACTTGTCCTACGGGTCACTGCCCGGGAGAGGGACACTGCCCTTGGCTCCGACAAGGCTACTTTTTACCCCCGAAGGTACGCTCGTTTTATCTTTATATTTTCTTTCTTTTCTTTTCTTTTTCTTTCTCTTTTTGCTTTAGTTCTTAGCCTCTTTGCCTTTGAACACTTGCTTTTCTTTCTTATTCGAGCTTGTAGCTCCCTTTTGCCACTGGCAAATCTCTTTTTCTTTCCTTTGAGTGTTTAGCTCTTTGCTTTCACTTTAAGCCTTTCGAAAGTACCTCGTCCGACGGGTCACTGCCCAGGGAGTCCTGCTCCACTTGACGAGTCTCAAATTCGAAGGCGCCATTTACATTTTCTTTACGCTTTTTAGCCACTTTTAGCTTGCTTTTAACTTTGCCTTTTTACATCAATTTATCTCTTACCCTAGGCCTTGCCATAAGGATAACTAGAGAGTCTCCTGGACTCTTAAACATTTCACTTTCCTTTATTTAACTCAAATTGAAGTTAAAGTTATTGTCCATTTGCCCAGACACCCTATGACCTTCTAGGGTTATAACTGTTTAATTCTTTAGCCTTGGGATCTCATCCCCCTTTCCTGATTCCTCACTGAATCCTAGAGTTAACTTAACTCTATTTTCCAATTTCACTTTTAACTTAGGGTCACACTGACTCTAATTTCCTGTTCTACTTTTATCTTAGAGTTACACTGACTCTAATTTCCTGTCTGTGAGTTTAAACTCCTCTGGATCACCTTAGGTTCCCTTTACCTAAGTTCCATGTCGTACTCATCTTAGAGTTCCTTAACTCTATGTTGATCACTAGTTCACCTTAGGTCTCCTTTACCTAAGTTCCATGACATACTCATCCTAGAGTTCCTTGACTCTATGTTGATCACTAGTTCACCTTAGGTCCCCTTTACCTAAGTTCCATGACATACTCATCCTAGAGTTCCTTGACTCTATGTTGATCACTATATCCAGTGTCCTTAGGTTATCCCCTAAGACAATGCCACTCATCCAATCCTAGGATAACTCCTAGTTCGATGTCACTCGTCAAACCCCTAAACTAGGTTTTCTCCTAGTCTTACTACCAACAAGTTCTGTTCCCTTATGTCACATGATTCCTAGGGTTATACCCTAACATGATCACAATCATAAATAGCTAATCTTTTCATGCATGCAATTATTTTCATCTCGTTCATAAAATAGTATTTACTTTTACGCATGCATATTCATCATACAGCTTTGGCAACCAACAGTTGCACTTTTTCTCTGTGTCCATCTACACATGCACATTTATTCCTCTATCTCTGGCAACCAACAGATGCACTTTTTCATCTGTATCCATTTACACAGGCGATCCTAATCATGATTACCTAACGCCTCTAACAGGCTACTATCATGCTTCGAAATCGAAAAGCAAAGGAGCAAGGGGAGAGGTCACCCAATTTCGGCAGAATTCCCCACCTTGTAGTGTACCCAATTGCTTGTAGACACTTGCAATTGGACTTCGCGTGATTCCACTTGTCTCCTCGAGCTTGCACGCAAAACGGCGCACTTACCTCGAGTCCGCATGCAAAACGGTGCACGTCCACCAAACCTCGGGTTTGCACGCAAAACGGAGACTGCTTCTCTTAAGGTTGCACGCAAAACGGTGCACGTCTTTTCTGACCCTGCACGAAAAACGATACATAACATTAGGGTCGGCACGCAAAACGGTGCGCGACGACACGATCTGCACGCAAAATGGTGCACGTACCTCGAATCTGCACGTAAAACGGTGCACGTCTGACTGTAGGGTTGCACGCAAAACGGTGCACATTTTCCTAACCCTGCACGCAAAATGATGTGCAATATTAAAGACTGCACGTAAAACGGTGCACATCAATCCAACCTGCACGCAAAACGGAGAACGTACCTCGAATCAGCACGCAAAACGGTGCACGCTCGACTGTAGGGTTGCACGCAAAACGGTGCATATTTTCCTAACCCTGCATGCAAAACGATGTGCAATATTAAAGACTGCACGTAAAACGGTGCACATCAATCCAACCTGCACGCAAAACGGAGCACGTACCTCGAATCGGCACGTAAAACGATGCACGCTCGACTGTAGGGTTGCACGCAAAACGGTGAAATTTTTTACAACTTGCACGCAAAACGAGACGCGCCAAAAATATCCGCGACAGTCCGTGCAGCAACGGTACAGTAAAACTCGGTCCCTAACACGCAAAACGGCACGGGGTCAAATTTAATGTCCAAAAAGAAACCCTACAAATTGTGTCCAAAAATACCGAAAAATAACGTTACCTCGTAAGTCGCGCCGCCCATCGGCTTTTGGGAACTCCTCGCGCGTTCCACGAGGTTCACGGTGCCACGCCGCAACACCTCCCAACCTCTCCCTCACTCTCCCTCACACTCGGTTGGAGAAGAAAGGAAAAAGGGGAAAAAAATGGAGGTGCGGGGAGAAAGAAGAAGAAGAAAAGGAGGGAGAGAGGGAAGGGTGGTCCACGGACCACTGGTCTACGGTGCACCCGCCGGTCTACAAGACCCAGCCGAGTGCACTCGGTCCAGGCAGGGAAGGGCGGGGCCACGTGGCCGCGCCCCTGCGGGCGCGTGTCCTTGCGCCCGTACGGGCCCAATGGGGGCCCGCCATGTGGCGGCCCCCTTTGACCCGCCTGCCACCAGAAACCCCCCTGCCACCTTGATTCCCGTGCCGCCGTCGCCTCAGAAATCCGTTTTTATCCCGGTTTCTGTCCATTTTTCGTCCGTTTCCGTCCAAATTTGACAGGCGGCTTCGGTTCAGCTTAATTAACCACAGAAAATTTTAAATTTTCAGTTTGGACCATTTCTGGGCCACCAAAAGCCTCGCTGTATCCAGAATCGCTGGCGGACCCCGTTCTCACAATCCGGATATCCTATCAACCCGAAATTTTTACTGTGGCCTTAAAACATAATTACGAAGCTCCCCAAATTTTCTCAGAATTTTCCGACACTGTTGGCGGAGCCCGTTCTCACTATCAGGCATCCGATCAAAGCGAAACTTTTTTTGTGGTCTTAAAACATATTTACGAGGCTCCCGTAATTTTCTCGAAATTTTCCGACACTGTAAATTTTTCACTAAAAATCTGGGCCCCTTTCTCCAATAAAATTCAAGATCTCTCCATTTTAACCCAATTTGGGCCCAACTCGCGTCCAAATGTTCTTTACTTCCCTAACTTTCATAACACTAGTATTTCATACCACCTTTATTTACATTTATTTATGTGCCGAAAATTCGGTACATTACATTATACCCCCCTTAAAATAAGTTTCGTCCTCGAAACTTGAATCACATCTCGACTCCTACTTGATCGAGAGGGAGGAAATCTTGCCCTCACTACTGGGCTCACTGTATATCGTGACCGGCATCAAATTGCCTGCTCGCCGAGACTACACGAGCAACTCATCCTCGGATCCCTATCTCAATCCAGGGACAAATACAGACCTGGCGTCTGGCTACTTTCACCAAATAGGTGAAAGAGACAGTTGAGCACTTGTTCTCTCAATTGCCACAAATGACCCAGTTTTTACTTGCGAAATTTTTACTTTAATTCCGCCATCATTCTTCTCACAACGAGGTTGCATCTGCAACAATTACATTTACCGCATATTCCAGTCGCTCCGCTGCTTAAGGTGGAGGGCAAGGCCAATCCACGAGTTCCCAGCTATCATAAATGCTACTAGTGCTCTAAGTCCACGGGTTATCAGCTAACCCGATATCTCGGACTACTAATAGGCTCACAGTCCACGATCCAATAGGGCCTATAGCCCGAAGCTAGTCCAACACTGTGCAATGCCTCTCGGTAGCACGCAGATCCAAACGTCATACGGGTAGATCCACACTTAGGATTACCACACCAATACTCCTACCAGGAGCTACAGTACCTCGATCATCATTAACCCGAAATTTTTACTGTGGCCTTAAAACATAATTACGAAGCTCCCCAAATTTTCTCAAAATTTTTCGACACTGTTGGCGGAGCCCGTTCTCACTATCAGGCATCCGATCAAAGCGAAACTTTTTCTCTGGTCTTAAAACATATTTACGGGGCTCCCGTAATTTTCTCGAAATTTTTCGACACTGTAAATTTTTCACTAAAAATCTGGGCCCCTTTCTCCAATAAAATTCCAGATCTCTCCATTTTAACCCAATTTGGGCCCAACTCACGTCCAAATGTTTTTTACTTCCCTAACTTTCATAACACTAGTATTTCATACCACCTTTATTTACATTTATTTATGTGCCGAAAATTCGGTACATTACAGTGTCGGTCTTTCCTGTGAGCTTAGTGTTCTGTTGTGGGAGCCGTCTGGTGGACGGTGGCCCCCAGCTGTGTGGTTTTCCAGCCTGTGGTTGAGAGTTGGTGTTGTTGGTCGATCTTGTTGATCGTGGTTTGGACTATAGCCTGCATGAGCCATATTTGAGCTCGACAGAGATACGCAGATACTTTCCTCGGTGGGGTCGCGCCCCTCGAGTGCCACTCCGGAGTTGGGCCTGTTACTTGCTATCGCGACTTGTCGACGCAGTCCCTCTGGCTGGGCCAGTTTTGGCAGTCACGGACACCCTACGGTAGAGGTGTCCTGTTGAGGATGTGCGGTAGTAGGTGGGCGCAGGTTTGACTGGACCCTATGCGGCAGTCAGTATAGATTTGGTGAGTATACTGTGTGAGTTAGTAGATGCATCATATTTCCATCTGTTCCACTTTTTGAGCATCTAGATAGAGGCATAGTAGTTGTAGAGTTAGTTTTCCAGCCCTTTCATTTCAGTTTCATATTGTTACTTTATGCCTCTAGTAGACTTAGTGGGCACACCGTCGGGCTTGTTGGCGGCACCCACTGAGAACTACTTGGGACGTAGTTCTCACACCCGTCATGGTGTCTTTTCCCACAAGGACTTCTACTCCTGTTCCTGCTGCTCCAGTTGCTGCTTCTTCTGATCGAGGTAAGGGAGTCGCGAGATAGTTCCCTACCAGTCATCGTCCAGAGAGTAGATGTACCCCTTACTTTTTGTGAGTTCATGTTGAGAGATCTTGTAGTGAGGTATAGAGTTGTACTTTTATTTTACTGCTTGAGAGACTTATGTACTTTTGGTGAGGGCTTTGTGTTGTATATTTTCTTCTTTTTAGCAGTTTACTTTCAGCTCTGATATCTGTATAGCATAGTTGATCTTTTGCAGGTTAGTCGCTTCGTCCATACGGGGCTTCCCGTATGGGCGGCGGATCTGTTGGCGAGCCCGGGTCGCAGTTTCGACGCCGGGGCGTGACAGATTAGGTGGTATCAGAGCCTAGGCTATAGGTCATTGTGGACTTAGAAACCACAGGCTTGTGATTGGATATTAGGATGACTACGTGAGAGTCGTGACTGTTAGCGAGAGTCCAGATTGGGTTCCAACTCTCCCAGGGGATGGGATGAGTAACCGACATGTCTTCCTTCGATGGCAACTATATTGGCTGCAGACAACATAGTACTACGGGAAGGGGGACAATTTGACTTTCGCTGAATTAGGTCGAGTGTTGTTTGGTACTGTCCTAATGTTTGCAAGTGTATTGCAGGTGGGCACGATGCCTCCCCGACGCCGGGTACAGACGCGTTCTCAGCCTTCCCCCTCTGATGAGCCTGGACAGGAGGAGCCAGCGAAGGGTCAGCAGAGTGAGGTGCTGGAGCTTCGGGCTCAGATGGCCCAGTTGGAGGAGGCTGTACGGCGCCAGGAGGAGGCTACACGGCGCTAGGAGGAGGCCATGGGTGGGATGATTCTTATGTTGGAGCAGAGGGTACAGCCAGTTGTAGCACCCCCAGGGAGTTCTCCCGCACCTTCGTCGCCAGCTATGGCACCCCCAGTTGATGCAGCAGTGCAGGTAGCCCCTATTGCACCAGATACCGGTAGACAGCCGTTCGGGACGGCTGGGCAGTTGACCCGGGCAGAGCAGCGGGAGGTGGTGGATTTGTTGTTGAGATTCCGTCAGTTTAACCCACCTCATTTTTCGGGGCAGAGTTCGGAGCCGTGGGAGGCAAAGTCGTGGATCACGGCAATGGAGCGCCATTTCGAGAGCTTGTTTATTCAGGAGCGGTTTCAGGTCCTATTGGCGACTCACTTCTTGGAGCGCAACGCGGAGGCCTGGTGGCGGCGTGTTCGACCAGTAGGTCCACCTGGGACGCAGCTGCTTACTTGGGCGGAGTTCCGCGGTCTACTTCTTGGAGCCTTTTTCCCGGAGAGCGTCAGGCAGAGGTTGGAGGAGCAGCTGAGGAATCTCCGACAGGGAGATCGGCCCGTGCATTAGTACATCGCAGAGTTCAACCAGTTGTTGGCTTGTGTACCCCACGCGGCTAGGGATGAGGCGCACCGGATCTACATGTTTGAGCGAGGACTGCGCCGTGATATCTACCAGTTTGTCCGCTCGCAGCGATTGCAGACTCTGGATGCCTCTATGGAGCCGGCCCTCTATGTGGAGCACGGAGAGGCGGTTATGGTCGAGGTGGCCCCAGCTCCCGCTGGGATTACGGGGGCGAAGCGCCCAGCACCGGATGATGAGGGTCAGACGAGCCGGTAGGGACCTCCGAGACCTCCAGGATCTCATCCTGAGGGTCGTGGGTTTCGTAGGCGCCGGAGATCAGGTGGGCCCCCGCAGCAGCAGCAGTATCGGCAGCAGTGTGACACCCCCGGAATTTGGATTAGTCCTCTATATAAATGATATAATAGGACTAAATCTCTAACCCGGCTATAGCATTTTGGATGGTAGCAAGATCCAAGAGGAACATGAGAGTTAAGCGTGCTAGAGCTAGAGTAGTTCTAGGATGGGTGACCCCCTGGGAAGTGGGGCGTCACAGTTGGTATCAGAGCCATTCACCAGCCGGAAATGTGAGACGAGTCTCGGCTGAGCCAGGGTTATATAGCGGGTAGAGCGAGGCTCCCCGGCTAATGACCGTTGTGAGTGGAGTGCAGCTCCTCACAAGGTCGGCTAAGGCTAGCGAGACGAGTCTCACATCGCCTGGTGCTTGTGAGTGTGCTTGAGCCTGACGTGGACGTCAGGGCTTAAAGGGGGGAAGAATGTGACACCCCCGGAATTTGGATTAGTCCTCTATATAAATGATATAATAGGACTAAATCTCTAACCCGGCTATAGCATTTTGGATGGTAGCAAGATCCAAGAGGAACATGAGAGTTAAGCGTGCTAGAGCTAGAGTAGTTCTAGGATGGGTGACCCCCTGGGAAGTGGGGCGTCACAAGCAGCGACAGGAGCGGTGTGTCATCTGTGGCGGGCCTCATCCACCGTCGCAGTGTGATCAGAGACAGGGGCGGTGTTTCCTCTTTGGAGAGTTGGGACATTTCCGCGCAGCTTGCCCCCAGGCCATTTTGTCAGTGCGGCCGATTGCGACAGCACCCCCCTTGCCTATCCATGCAGCGGAAGCCCCTCCGGCACACCGTCAGCCAGAGTGGGCCACGACGTCGGGACAAACGGGACGATGATCTGTGGCACCCAGTGGACGGGTTTATGCAGCCCTGATAGAGGACACCCCGGCAGCGGATCATGTCGCGGCAGGTATGATTTTATTTCTGTTAGCTGAGTTGAGTATTTCGTTACCGTTGCATTCTTCTGCATTATTGTAGAGCATCTTCATCAGCATCTTTGCATGGGTATGGGTTAGGAATTTCTGCTACATGTTTAGGCGATTGGATTCTTCCCAGTATCTAGGTGGTTTTTCCCCTATTTATATCCTTATTACAGAGGTGACCCAACAATTGGTATCAGAGCGGGAATAGGGTTGTAAACAATGGTTGAAGATGGAAACATCAACAGACCCCCGTTCTTCGATGGAACAAACTATGCCTACTAGAAAGTACGGATGAAAGTCTTTTTAATTTCCATCGACGAACGGGTGTGGCAATCTATCGAGTTAGGATAGTCAAATCCAACTGAAGTTATTGTTGATATTCACACCATCAAACCTAGGTCGAAATGGACCAAGGAAGAGATTGAATCATCTTCTTACAATGGCAAAGGAATTAACGCTTTATTTAATGCTTTGTCGCAAACTGAGTTCTCTCGCGTCTCGGCATGTGAGACTGCGAAACAAATTTGGGATGTTCTTCAAGTTACACATGAGGGAACTAACCTTGTGAGATTCAGAAACTGCAAATGCTTACGAGCAAGTTTGACTCTATTTTTATGGCAGAAAATGAATCTTTCACAGATTACTATACGCGATTGCAAGACATCGTGAATACATGTGCCAACTTGGGAGAGAAAATTCCAGAATTTAAAATTGTAAGAAAGATTTTAAGAACTCTTCCTGAAAGATTTCATTCCAAGGTTACGTCCATTGAAACTATTAAGAACCCGGACGAAATCCGTGTAGAAGAATTAGTTGGTTCATTACAAACATATGAAATGACATTTCCTACTAACTATTCTTCTGGAAAAGCATCTACTTCTAAGTCTTCAGGTTTTGCGTTGAAAACAACAAAAGAAGAAGACGCGGATTCTTCCTCCTCAGACGATGATGAGAACCTTTCTATGGAGGACTTTGAGAAGCAACTTGCTCTCTTGACAATAAAATTTCACCGAAACTTTCGAAGGGGTAATTCAAGTAAAACCTCATCCTTCGTAAAGTCGAAGAAAGGCAAAGGTTTTTCAAGCCACAAGTCAAGAAAGCAAGAGAGTTTTTCAAAGGATAAGAAAAGCTCAGAGGGACAAGTCCAATGCTTCAAGTGCCGAGGGTGTGGTCATATCTCAACGGAGTGTCCCAATAAGAATCTGTCAAAGAAGAAAGCGATGCAAGCTGTCACTTGGGATGACACCTCAACGTCAAATGAGTCATCTTCAAGTGATGAAGAAAATAACGCAACGGCGTTCCACGCGTCCACATCTTCACCCTTCATGTGCTTAATGGCAAGTACATCCGATTCATTGTCCAACTCCTCCCAAGTTGAAAAGAATGCAACGGACGACGAATCGAGTAACTCTGAAGGTGAAGACTTTGCTTTAGCCTACCATAAACTTTTGAGGGATTCAAAGAAACTGGCTAAGCAAAACAAGGGGTTGAGAGGGAGATTGCAGGATCTCGAAGAAGAAGTAAAAAGAGCAACTTCTCTCTCGACCGGTCTTGAAGTGGAAAGGGATAACCTGATAAAAGCAAATGTTTCACTTCAAGAGAAAAATGAGTATTTCGAGAATGAACATGTAAAAATGGTGGATAAAGCAAGTTACCTCTTGAAGCTCTACTCTGAGGCTCGACAAGAAAAAATGGAAATGACGAAGACCATTTTCCAACTTAAAGATGATTTACAGAGATTTTCTTCTGGAAGGAGCAAGTTGGATAAGATGCTTGGTCTTGGTCAAACAAACCGTTTCGGCCTTGGATACAATCGAACTGAAGACAATTCTAGTTCGGTTGGGACAGTTTTTGTGCCCCAGTCGGTAACTCCTCCTCCGACAACGGAATTCACTGCAATCAACGACAACAACCTTACCTCACCTCCGGTAACTCCTCCTCCGACAACGGAATTCACTGCAAAGTACAAAGGTATGTTTTCGTTGTGGTTATGCAGGGCACATAAGAAGAAATTGCAAGATTGAAGCGAAAAGGTCACATCAAGCACCTCTTGCAACTACTACCAATGAGTTCACTCCCCGGAAATCAAAGAAGGATTTTTCAAAAGAAAAGAACATTGGTAGTACATCAAACAAGACGACGATGTCAAGGAAAAGCGATAAATCAATCAAGAGGCTTTCACCAAAGGTAATAACTTCACAATCATTGCCGACGTACTCCAAAACTCAAAAGATTTGGGTACGGAAAGGTGAATTCTTCCTTCGTCTTTGAACCACGTTGGTACCAATCGGCCCTTGGAATTATTGCACATGGACTTAATGGGGCCGACTCGTCAACCATCTTTGGGAGGTAAATGGTATATTTTTCTTTTGGTTGATGATTTCTCTAGGTATTCATGGGTAACATTTTTAAAAGAGAAAGCGGATACTTTCGACTCTTTTCATGAGGTTTGTCATCGTATTATGATTGAAAGAAATGAAAAGATCGTTCGTGTTCGAAGTGATAGAGGTGGAGAATTCATTAATTCTAAATTCATTAATTTTTGCACTTCCAATGGCATAAAACAGGAATTCTCAGCACCCTATACACCTCAGCAGAATGGTGCAGTCGAGCGCAAAAACAGGGTTGTTCAAGAGATGGCGTGTGTGATGCTTTATAGCCGGAAACTCCCGTTACATTTTTGGGCTGAAGCTGTGAACACCGCCGTCTATATAATTAATCGAGTGTATTTGCGCCCAGGAACTTTAAATACACCATATGAGCTGTGGTTCTGTAGAAAACCGAATATCAAATATTTTCGTATCTTTGGGAGTCGTTGTTATATTTTGCGTGATCGCGAAAATCTTGGTAAATTCGACTCTCGAAGTGACGAAGGGATTTTCATGGGTTATTCTACAAATAGTAGAGCATATCGGGTATTTAACTTGGAATCTAAAACAATGGTAGAATCTATAAATGTTAAAGTAGATGAAGCTTTCCATTTTGCATCTAATAAATCTACCCCTGATATATCTCTAGATGATGATACTCCTGTAAATGCATCTTCTCATAATAACTCTTTTGATAAATTTGATGCATCTAATGGTTCTTCTAGTTTATCTGAAATGCAGGAATCATCACATGTACCTCCGAGTACTCCGTTACCACAAATGCTACGGATCTCCAAGGATCATCCGGAATCAAACATTATTGGAGACCCACAAGAAGGAGTCAGGACTCGGAGACAGTTGGTTTGTGGAGTCGCATGTTACGTCTCCATGGTAGAACCAAAGAACATTGATGAAGCTCTTCAGGATGACTACTGGATTGAAGCGATGCAGGAATAGCTCCATCAGTTCGAAAGAAACAAAGTCTGGGAACTAACGAAGCCACCGAAGCAACACAATGTGATTGGTACTAAATGGATTTTCAAGAATAAGAAAAATGAGGATGGTACCATCATCAGGAACAAAGCACGCCTAGTTGCTCAGGGCTATTCACAAATAGAAGGAATAGACTTTGATGAGACGTTCGCCCCGGTTGCTCGACTCGAGTCGATTCGTATACTGTTAGCGATTGCTTGTCATTTTAAAATAAAACTCTTTCAAATGGACGTTAAGATTGCGTTTTTAAATGGGTTTTTAAACGAGGAAGTTTATGTGGCTCAATCGAAAGGTTTTGTAGACTATAAACAACCTAACCATATTTTTCGTTTGAAAAAGGCTCTTTACGGTCTAAAGCAAGCACCGCGAGCGTGGTACGAAAGGTTAACAAAGCACCTATTGGAAAAGGGCCATACTCGAGGGGGAGCAGACCGGACTCTCTTTGTGAAGCATTATCAGGATAATTTCATTGTAGCACAAATCTATGTCGATGACATTGTATTTGGTGCAACTAGAGACAATGATGCTTCTAAATTCGCAGAAACCATGGAAAGCGAATTTGAGATGTCTATGATGGGCGAACTGGCATACTTTCTTGGATTGCAAGTGAAACAAAATGATGAAGGTATCCATTTGTGCCAATCCAAGTATGCAAGGGAGTTGGTGAAGAAATTCGATTTAGAGAATTCTAAAGACTTTCCGACTCCGATGGGAACTAGCAATAAGGAATTAGGAAGTGAATCTCTTAGTGAAAGTGTAGACGAGAAGCTTTATCGTAGTATGATTGGAAGTCTACTCTACCTCACGGCTAGTCGCCCGGACATATCTTTTAGTGTTGGGATCTGCGCGAGATATCAATTAGCACCAAAGGAGGTTCACCTGAAAGCGGTGAAAAGGATCATCCGGTACGTCAAAGGAACACTAAACTTCGGAATTTGGTATCCTATGGGAACAATGCTTGATATTATAGGATATTCAGATGCCGATAGGGCAGGATCTGTGGATGATCGGAAAGTACGAGTGGTGCATGTTTTTATCTTGGCCATTGCCTTGTTGCATGGCATAGTAAAAAGCAAAACTGCATAGCACTCTCGACTGCCGAAGCGGAATATATTTCAGCGGGTAGTTGTTCAACTCAACTCATTTGGATGAAAAGCATGTTGAGCGACTTCCGAATTTCAGCAACTTCGGTAACCATTCTTTGTGAAAACACAAGTGCTATAAATATTTCTAAAAATCCTGTGTTGCACTCGAGAACAAAACACATTGAACTTAGATATCATTTTCTAAGAGAGCTAGTTGAATCAAATTTACTTCAAATTTCCTATATTTCAACTGAGGATCAATTAGCTGACATTTTAACAAAACCTTTGGATCAAAAACGGTTTATTCATTTACGTAAAGCAATTGGAATGCTTTCCTTGAAATAACACTTTTTGAAATCATTGCTTAGGTTAGGTTTTGTTTTGTGTTTTTGTTACTTATCTATGCTTAGACATAGAATATTAATTGAGCATTTGTATTATTGACTTTAATTGCATCCTTTCATATATTTTGAAATCTATTATGCTTTGGATATCATAATAATTCATTTGATGCAATGATCATTTATGTCAATTAAGTCATCTTTGTTTTGATCAAAGTCAATTTCTCTCTCAAATGATCTCTTGGTATAGTTTTTATCTTATTTGACAATTGAGTTAAGTATGAAACTCGAGATCAATTTTTGGTTGAATACTTTATATCTTAAATAATTGATAACCAATTGAGGGGGAGTTTGTTAAAATATTTATGCTCATAAGATGTGGAAAGAGTTACATCCCACTACCACCACATGGAGGAAAGAGCTACCACCTCGGTCGTCCGAGTACTGTGTGCAGCTACCACATGTATACCAAGCATGGTTTTTCAAGTTGATTAGATAAAATGCTTTTTGGAATACTTGACCCTGTCAAATTCCAAGGTTGGTATAAGGTGGGAATTTTATTGAAAGATGCTCATAGAGCCACTACTTACAACAAATTGATTAGATACATTATCTAACATATTTGGAATTTCAAACATCTATTGATCTCGGTACTTCATTTTCTTTGCAAGATTAATGATTTGATAAATGCATTACTCATGAGATCAAGTTAGATGTGATTGAACTTGTTCAACTTTAAAAGTTTTAATTTTTATAAATTTTCATTTCATTACTTGGATATTATTGATAGATTTTGCATAATCTATTTCTTTTGATGTGAAATGATGATTTTTGTTTAAAGTTGACATGCAAAAGTGCTTACATACTTTTTCTGGATTTTCTAAAATTTTCCTAAATTTTTCTGAAGAAAAAGTTTGGAGCCGATCAGGACCGGAACATCCATTCCGGATCCCGAACGCAGGAATTTCCTGCGGGTAGCCGTTCCGGACTGCATTCATAGGGCATTCCGGACCGCTGCTAGGGTTTATATGAAACAAAAGGGATTTTGAATTTATTTCATCTCAATCTTTTGTTTCCAAGTCTCCAGAGCTTCTCTCTCTAGAAATCATTCAATTTGGAGCCTTTCCAACTAGAGTTCTTCGAATCAAAGTGAGTTTTCTTGATCAAAATTTCGGAATTTCACAGTTTGTCTCTATTTTGCTCAAAACGTGGATGAAATCATAAATCTTTTTCGTTTGAGATTGGTTTTTGATCAAATTTCTTTTGAAATAAGAACTCTGAGTAGATTAGTTTTGATTATATGCTAGGTATTCTCTTGATTAACAGATTTTAGGCTTCGATTTCTGAAAATTCGGTTTTATGGCATATAATAGGAATTTTTGAAAATCATGGGATTGATCTATTTTTAAAATTTCTTTTGCAAAACTAATTTGATTCCTAGTCTCTCTACATGATAATGATTGTTTAGGTACAATTTTTCAAAATTTTAAAAATAAATAATCTTTTCGTGTTCTTGAGTTGTTGCTCGCAGGACCTTCTCATTCACAAGAAATAGCAGAGATGGTGATCACTTGGGTAATCTTTCTTCTGGCTGCTATGGTTCACACTAGAGCTACAAACAAATTGAAGAGAGCAAAGAAAACTCAACGAAGAGGTGAGTTTGTCCTTATTAACAACTCCGAGACGGAATCGGATAAAGACGATGTGAATTGGGATGAATTACTAGAGGACGACACAACGCCTGTCAAGACAAAAGAGAAGTCCCCTAGTTCGCTTAAGGACAAGGCAGCACCGACTGCTGTGGAAAAAGGCAAAGCACCAATGCCATCATCATCTATCTCGGTGAAACGAAAGAGACTAGCTCGACGGTTAGGACGAGCACGAGGGGTCGAAATTAACGAACCAATAGCTCCTGATTCACCACCCCGTGAGGAACAAGTGTTCGTTAATGCAGATCGTCTAAGGGCGTTTGAGAATCGTGAATGCATTGGCGAGAGACACGTTAACATTGGGGCTCTACGAGACCACTCCCCGGAGTTTGGTATTTTGATTGAACAAACCAATCTCCTTCAAGTATGCCGATTCCCAGAAATACTTGGATATTGTTTGCATCGCGTAAGGACCTTCTACACAAATGCACGGCACATTCAAGAAAATGAAGACGGTCCGATGGAGTTTTACACGAATGTCCAAGGGACGAGACTTAAAATAACTCCACAATTGATTGGCGAGGTCTTGGGAATGCAAGCTAGCAGGTCAGGAATTAACTACTTGAAAGGAAAGAGTTTGACGAACACGATGTGGCAAACGGTTATAAGGGGAATATGTTTGGAGGGAACTCAGTCAACGGAGAAATCTGTCAAGTCCAAAGAACTTCGTCTTGAGTATCGGTTCCTAAACTTCATCACATGTTACAATATTCTTCCAAACATGCAGACGAAAGTCTTGAGATGGGATCGAATGCTGTTCTTGTATCTCTTAGGACATCCGTCAGAGGCAATGGGATTAAATTGTTACGGAATTTAAGTTGGCATAGTTTCGTGAAAGTCTCAAGTCTTGAAGATTGAAGGTGAAGAAAGTTGGATCATTTAACTCAATCTCAAGAAAGAAGAATTCAAAAGGATCAGGTATGTTTAACTAAAGATTTTGTGTGATCCGAATACTTCTTGTAGTGTAGAAACACTTGGAAGAATCTTTCATTGCATAAAAATCAAAAACTGGACTTGGGACATGTTCAGGATCCGGATCAGGTTGTTCGATCCGGATCCCGAAGGTGGTTCGTTCATACACCAGTTCAATCCGGATCGTAGCCTCTCTTGATCCGGATCCCGAACACTGAGTTTACCATCTTCCTTGAACGATCCGGATCAGGCTTCGCAATCCGGATCCCGAACGTTGATGTTTGGTGAACTGTATGAACGATCCGGATCAAGCACTTCGATCCGGATCCCGAACCTTCGTTTTTCTGGAATTGCCTGACTCGTTACGACGATCCGGATCACAGCTAATCCGATCCGGATCGCCGTCCGTAAAATTTCCAGAAATGTTAGGTTTTTGATTCTTATCTCCTTCCTAGGGTTTCTAACCTATAAATAGACCCTATGACTCTCTTTCTAGGGTTAATCCAAATAGCCGTCATTTTCATATATCATCTTATACGGCTCTAGATCCACCTATAGAGAAGAAAGGAAATCATTAGAGAATACTCTATGTTTCTTCATCTATATTGATTAGTTTGATTCTAGGTTTTCATACTCACATCTTGAGTTGAATCAAACTAATGAATACTTAGATGGTATTTTCGATCTATCTTTGATCTAAGTATTCGGCGGATCATCACCACCAAAAACAACGATTTACCCCAAAAATCGGCGCGTGGATTCGCGTGTCCTTGTGGATTCAAGGTTCAACCGCTCTCGTGGATTCGGAGCGAGGCACATTCGTGGATTCGAAGGGTGCTATTGGGTGAAGACCGTGGATTCGGTCGGACGTCGTGGATTCGACGTTGGACGCCGTGGATTCGGCGTTGGGCGCAGATCGTGGATTCGAGAAGCGTCGTGGAGAGAGCGGAGAAGATCCTCTAGGAGCGTATGGAAAAGGTTGAGTCGTAAGTGTGTACGGTAAATCACCTTGTACGTGTTTTAATTCTAGTGGATTTCTGCCGTGTTATCGGTCCCGTGGTTTTTTACTCCGGTGATGGAGTTTTCCACGTAAAAATCTTGCGTATTATTTTTATTTCCGCATTGGGTTTTTATCGCAACGATTTTTGAGTGTTTATACATTTACACCTATTCACCCCCCTCTAGGTGTTTTTTCCCCTATTTAGATCCTTATTACATATAACCCGACAAGTGGTATCAGAGCGGGAATAGGGTTGTAAACAATGGTTGAAGGTGGAAACATCAACCGACCCCCGTTCTTCGATGGAACAAATTATGCGTACTGGAAAGTGCGGATGAAAGCCTTTTTAATTTCCATCGACGAACGGGTGTGGCAATCAATTGAATTAGGATGGTCTAATCCAACTGAATTTATTGGTGATGTTCGCACCTTAAAACCTAGGTCGAAATGGACCAAGGAAGAGTTAGATTCATCTTCTTACAATGGCAAGGGAATTAATGCTATTTTTAATGCCTTATCTCAAACTGAATTCTCTCGCGTCTCGGCATGTGAGACTGCGAAAGAAATCTGGGATGTTCTTCAGGTTACACATGAGGGAACTAACCTCGTGAAGATTCAGAAACTGCAAATGCTTACGAGCAAGTTTGACTCTATCTTGATGGCAGAAAATGAATCTTTCACGGACTACTATACACGATTGCAAGATATCGTAAACTCATGTGCTAACCTAGGAGAGAAGATTCCAGAATTTAAGATTGTAAGAAAGATCTTAAGAACTCTTCCTGAACGATTTCGCCCAAAGGTTACTGCCATTGAAACTATTAAACATCCGGACGAAATACGTGTAGAAGAATTAGTTGGTTCATTACAAACTTATGAAATGACATTTACTACTAACAATTCTTCTGGAAAGGCATCCACTTCTAAGTCTTCAGGTTATGCGTTGAAAACAACTAAGGAAGAAGACGCGGATATACCCTCCTCAGACGATGATGAGAACCTTTCTATGGAGGAATTTGAGAAGCAGCTCGCTCTCTTGACAAGGAAGTTTCGCCGCAACTTTCGAAGGGGTAATTCAAGCAAATCTCCATCCTTCGAAAAGTCGAACAAAGGCAAGGGTACTTCAAGTTACAAGTCAAGAAAGCAAGAGAACTTCTCAAAGGATAAGAAAAGTTCAGAAGGACAACTACAATGCTTCAAATGTCGAGGCTACGGCCACATTGCAACGGAGTGTCCTAACAAGTATCCGGCAAAGAAGAAGGCGATGCAAGTCGTCACTTGGGATGACAACTCAACGTCAAATGAGTCGTCTTCGAGTGATGAAGAAAAGAGCTCCACCGCATTCCATGCGTCCGTATCTTCACCCTTCATGTGCTTTATGGCAAGTACATCCGAGTCGTTGTCCAACTCCACTGTTGAAAAGAATGCAACGGACAATGAATCGGATGATTCGGAAGGTGAAGATTTTGCTCTAGCCTATCACAGATCTTTACGGGATTTAAAGAAACCGGCTAAGCAAAACAAGGGGTTGAGAGGGAGATTGCAGGATCTCGAAGAAGAAGTAAAAAGGGTAACTTCTCTCTCGACCGATCTTGAAGTGGAAAGGGATAATCTGATAAAGGCAAATGTTTCCCTTCAAGAGTCCAATGAGCAACTCGAGAAGAACTATATAGATATGGTGAACAAAGCGAACTATTTCTTGAAGCTCTACGGCGAGGCCCGACGGGAAAAATTGGAAATGACAGAGACCATTTGCCAACTCAAGGATGACTTACAGCAATTTTCTTTTGGAAGGAGTAAGTTGGATAAACTTCTTGGTCTTGGTCAAACAAACAAGTTCGGCCTCGGATACAATCGAACTGAAGACAATTTTAGTTCGGTTGGGACAGTCTTTGTGCCTCAGTCAGTATCTCCTCCTCCGACACCGGAAATCATGACAACCAACGACAACAAGCCTACTTCATCCTCTTCAGAATCGTCAAGCTCAAAGGTATGTTTTCGTTGTAATTTTGCAGGGCACATTGAAAGAAATTGCAAGATTGGAGCTCAAAGATCAAATCAACCACATCTTGCAACTACTACCAATAAGTTCACTCCCCGGAATTCAAAGAAGGATTTTCCTAAAGAAAAGGACATTGGTAGTACTTCAAATAAGACGATGACAAAAGAAAAAGACCAATCATGCAAGACGTCTTCATCAAGGAAAACTTCTCAACCATTAAATCTTGTGTAGTTTACGTAGACTATTTTCTTTTCTTCTTTTTCTTTTGGCCGACCCGTCAACCATCTTTGGGAGGTAAATGGTACATTTTCTTATTGGTTGATGATTTCTCTAGGTTTTCTTGGGTAGCATTTTTAAAAGAGAAAGCTGATACGTTTGACTCTTTTCATGAGATTTGCCATCGTATTATGATTGAAAAGAATGAAAAGATCATTCGTGTTAGAAGTGATAGAGGCGGAGAATTCATAAATTCAAAATTCATTGATTTTTGCACTTCAAATGGCATTAAACATGAATTCTCGGCACCCTATACACCTCAGCTGAATGGTGTTGTTGAGCGCAAAAACAGGGTTGTACAAGAGATGGTGCGTGTGATGCTTCATAGCCGGAATTTACCGCTACATTTTTGGGCTGAAGCCGTGAACACCGCTGTCTATGTCATTAATAGAGTTTACTTGCGCCCAGGAACTTTAAATACACCATATGAGCTGTGGTTTAGTAGAAAACCGGATATCAAATACTTTCGTATCTTCGGGAGTCGATGTTACATTTTACGTGACCGTGAAAATCTTGGAAAGTTCGACTCTCGAAGTGATGAAGGGATCTTTTTGGGTTTTTCTACGAATAGCAGAGCATATCGAGTATTTAACATTGAATCTAAGACGATCGTAGAATCTATAAATGTTAAAGTAGATGAAGCTTTTCACTTTGGATCTGGAAAATCTACCCTCGATATCTCTCTAGATGATGATTCTCCTGCTAGTGCATCTTCTCATGATAATACTTCCAATATTAATGATGCATCTAATGGCTCTTCTAGTTTATCTGATGTGCAGGAATCATCTCATGTATCTCCGAGTACTCCGTTTCAACAAACGTTACGAATCTCCAAGGATCATCCGGAATCGAACATCATTGGAGATCCACGAGAAGGAGTTAGAACTCGGAAGCAGTTGGTTTGTGGATTCGCTTGCTACGTATCTTTAATCGAACCAAAGAACATAGATGAAGCTCTTCAGGATGACTACTGGATTAAAGCAATGCAGGAAGAGCTCCATCAATTTGAGCGAAACAAAGTCTGGGAATTAACGAAGCCTCCAAAGCAACATAATGTGATAGGTACCAAATGGATCTTCAAGAACAAGAAAAATGAGGATGGTACTATCATCAGGAACAAGGCACGATTAGTTGCTCAAGGTTATTCTCAAGTAGAAGGAATAGACTTTGACGAAACATTCGCCCCTGTAGCTAGACTCGAGTCCATTCGTATACTATTTGCTATTGCTTGTCATTTTAAAATCAAATTATTTCAAATGGACGTTAAGAGCGCATTTCTAAATGGTTTTTTAAATGAGGAAGTTTATGTGGCTCAACCGAAAGGTTTTGTAGATCATAAACAACCTAACCATGTTTTTCGTTTGAAAAAGGCTCTTTACGGTCTGAAACAAGCACCGCGAGCATGGTACGAAAGGTTAACAAAGCACCTTTTGGAGAAGGGCTATACTCGAGGGGGAGCTGATAGGACTCTCTTTGTGAAGCATTATCAAAGCAATTTCATTGTAGCACAAATCTATGTCGATGACATTGTATTTGGCGCAACAAGAGATAATGATGCTTCTAAATTCGCGGAGACCATGGAAAGCGAATTTGAGATGTCCATGATGGGCGAATTGACTTATTTTCTTGGATTGCAAATTAAACAAAATGATGAAGGTATTCACTTGAGTCAATCCAAGTGTGACACCCCCGGAATTTGGATTAGTCCTATATATAAATGATATAATAGGACTAAATCTCTAACCCGGCTATAGCATTTTGGATGGTAGCAAGATCCAAGAGGAACATGAGAGTTAAGCGTGCTAGAGCTAGAGTAGTTCTAGGATGGGTGACCCCCCTGGGAAGTGGGGCGTCACAGTTGGTATCAGAGCCATTCACTAGCCGGAAATGTGAGATGAGTCTCGGCTGAGCCAGGGTTATATAGCGGGTAGAGCGAGGCTCCCCGGCTAATGACCGTTGTGAGTGGAGTGCAGCTCCTCACAAGGTCGGCTAAGGCTAGCGAGACGAGTCTCACATCGCCTGGTGCTTGTGAGTGTGCTTGAGCCTGACGTGGACGTCAGGGCTTAAAGGGGGGAAGAATGTGACACCCCCGGAATTTGGATTAGTCCTATATATAAATGATATAATAGGACTAAATCTCTAACCCGGCTATAGCATTTTGGATGGTAGCAAGATCCAAGAGGAACATGAGAGTTAAGCGTGCTAGAGCTAGAGTAGTTCTAGGATGGGTGACCCCCCTGGGAAGTGGGGCGTCACACCAAGTATGCAATGGAGTTGGTCAAAAAGTTTGATCTAGAAAATTGTAAAGATTTTCCAACTCCAATGGGAACTAGCCATAAGGGACTTGGAAGTGAATCACATAGTGAGAATGTAGACGAGAAACTGTATAGAAGTATGATTGGAAGTCTACTTTACCTCACGGCTAGTCGCCCGGATATATCCTTTAGTGTTGGGATTTGCGCGAGATATCAATCAGCACCAAAGGAGGTTCACCTGAAAGCGGTGAAACGGATCATCCGGTACATCAAAGGATCAATTAATTTCGGAATTTGGTATCCTATGGGAACAAGTCTGGATATTGTTGGATACTCTGATGCCGATTGGGCAGGATCAGTGGATGATCGGAAAAGCACGAGTGGTGCATGCTTCTATCTTGGCCATTGCCTTGTTGCATGGCACAGTAAAAAGCAGAATTGCATAGCACTCTCGACTGCCGAAGCGGAATACATTTCAGCTGGAAGTTGCTCAACTCAACTCATTTGGATGAAAAGCGTATTGAGCGACTTCCGCATTTCAGCATCTTCGGTAATAATTCTTTGTGACAACACAAGTGCAATTAACATTTCTAAAAACCCTGTGTTGCACTCTAGAACAAAACATATTGAACTTAGATATCATTTTCTTAGAGAGCTAGTTGAATCAAATACTCTTCAACTTTCATATATTTCAACTGAGGATCAATTGGCTGACTTTTTAACAAAACCTTTGGATCAAAAACGTTTTATTCTTTTACGAAAAGCAATTGGAATGCTTTCCTTGAAATAAACTTCTTTTTGAAACCTTTGCTTAGGATAGGTTTTGTATTTGTTTTTGTTTTGTTCATTATCTATGTTTGTACATAGGACATTAATTGAGCATAGATCATAATTGACTTTAATTGCATCTTTTCGCACATTTAGAAATTTATTATGCTTTTGCCATCATAATATTTCACTGTTGCAATGATCATTTATGTTAATTAAATCATCTTCTAAGTGATCAAAGTCAATTTCTCTCTCTGAATGATCTCTTGGTATAGTCATTATCTTATTTGACTGCTTAGTCGAGTATGAAATCGAGATCAATATTTGGTTGAATACTTTATATCTTAAATAATTGATAACCAATTGAGGGGGAGTCATAGAAAAAGTAAAATGCTCAAAAGATGTGGAAAGAGTTACATCCCAATGAGGAGTGTGAAAACTACCACCACATGGAGGAAAGAGCTACCACCTCGGTCGTCCGAGTATTGTGTGCAGCTACCACATGTATACCAAGCATGGTTGTTCAAATTTTGATTAAGTAAAATGCATGTTGAAATACTTGACTTCGTCAAATTTCAAGGTTGGTATAAGGTGGGTTTTTAAAGAAAGATGCTCAAAGAGCCACTCTCTTCAACAGATTGTCTAGATACATTATCTACTATATTTGGGATTTCAAACATCTATTGATCTTTGTATTTCATTTTCTTTACTGAATTGATGATTTGATAAAGGCATTACTCATAAGATCAAGTTAGATGTAATTGAAGGTGTTCAACTTTAAGGGATTTAATTTTTGTAAATTCTCGTTTCATTTTTGGATATTATTGATAGATTTGGCATAATCTAATTCTTGTTGTATGAAACGATGATTTTTGTTTAAAGTTGATACACATTTGTGCTTACAATCTTTTTCTGGTTTTTCTTGAATTTCTCTGAAATTTTCTAAAGAAAAAGTTGGAGCCGATCCGGATCGGGCAAGATGATCCGGATCCCGAACGCAGGTATTCTTCTGCGGGCTGACGATCCGGATTGGACCTGCCGATCCGGATCCCGAACGCAGTTTCTCACTGCGGGCAGCCGATCCGGATCGCAATCATGAACTGATCCGGATCGCGGCTAGGGTTTTATAAAGAACAAAAGGGTTTTGATTTCTTTTACTCCAATCTTTTGTTCCAAAGTTTCCAGAGCCTCTCTCTCTAGATTTCATCCTTCCTGGAAGCTTTCAAACTCAAGTTCTTCAACTCCAAGTAAGTTTTATTGATCAAAATCTCGGTTTTTCACCGTTTTTCTCTTTTCCTCCTCAAACGTGATGAATTTCTTGGATCAACTTTGTTTGTGGATGGTTTTTGATCAAATTTCTTTTGAAATAAGAACTCTGGGTAGATTAGTTTTGATTATATGCTAGGTATTCTCCTGATTAACGGATTTTTAGGCTGCGATTTCTAAAATTTCGGTTTTAGGGCATATAATAAGGATTTTCGAAAATCATGCAATTGATCTATTTTTAAAAGTCCTTTTTGCAAAACTAATTTGATTCTTAGTCTCTCTACATGATTATGATTGTTTGGGTACAATTTTTCAAATCTTTGAAAATTAACAATTTTCTCATGTGTTCTTGAGTTGTTGCTCACAGGATTTTAATCTTCTTAAAGCACTTGGATCAATGGGATTCTCATGGATCATTCTGTTATTGGTCACTATGGTGCACACTCGGGCCCCAAACAAGTTAAAAAGAGCTAAGAAAACACAACAAAAGGGTGAGTTTCATGTGATCAGCGACACAGAAGTAGATTGTCACGAGGTAGATTGGACTGAATTGACAGATGATGATGACTCATTGCCTGAACAAAAGGCGTCTGATGGTTCAAAAGGAAAAGCGTCCGATGCATCGAAAGAAAAAGCACCCATGGACAAAGGTAAAGCACCTATGACTGCACCAACCATCTCGGTGAAAAGGAAAAGACTTGCTCGACGACCTGGACGAGCTCGAGGTATTGAAATAAATGAACCATGTCAAGAGAACCCAAGGAATATTTCTCAAATTGACACTGAATCAGAAGACGAAGAAGATTGGGACACATTTCTTGACGAAGTACAACAAGGCATTGATGAAGAAAATAAGGTTTACCTAAAGAAAAAGAAGCTACTGAAGTCTTCCTCAATACTTAAGCAGCAAGCCATGAAAAAGAATGTGCCAAGCAATGAACCTCCTTACAACACACATTTTTTGCCAAGAAGATCTCCTCGGAATGAAGGAAAGACTGCTCCGTCAATCGTCACACAACGGTCTTCAAATTCCAGAAAAATTGACCAAAAGGGGAACTTGGAGTCTTCCTTCAACCAAGAACAAGATAAAATAGCTCTAGAACTCGGAAAGATGTCCAAGGACATACAGCAGATGAAACAAGAATGCTCTACGATTTCGGGAATGCTTAAACGAATTTTGAAAAAGATAGGCTGCATGAGCTCTGAAGACTCCGAATCTGATGACTGATTCCCTTCTTTTTATTCTTTTGCAGATTTTTAACCTTTTCTTGTGCAGGTTTTTCAGTTTTTAGGACTTAATCTTAGTTCTAGTTCTTAAATTTCGGAACATTTTCTTTGAAATTTTTAACTCTCCTTCAATTTTTGGTAATTTTGGCTTTGTTTGTGACAAAAAGGGGGAGAGAGTTTAGAGAACTTGAACAATGATATTGTGAAAATTGTGATCTTGTATACATCAAGGTACAATGATGACTGCATCAAGGTACAATGATGAACAATGCTGATGTGAAAATTTTGTATACATCAAGGTAAGTATCACTTCAACTTCAACTTTGGTTTTTATCTTGTGATTGTTTGCATGTTTCTACTAACTATTCGACTAACTATTTGGGCATTAATATGACTAACAAGTTGATGTTGGACTAACACTTTATGACATTTGGTTTTTGATTGCATAGAAGATATGTTGGTTTTTGACTATGATTCTCTTACATATCTGAATTCTCAAATGTCATGATGATCAGATAAACTCTATCTCTGTACTAGGTTTTGAATGCTAAATATTCTTGAGGTATCTAACGATCTCTTTTTGTCAAGAATGATTTCTTTATGCAGAGAGTACAGATGTCTAAGTCTAGAGTCTGTTTTAGGAGTTTATCTCATGTTTTTAAATTTTCGAATCTCCATTGTAAATTTTTGTTGTATGGTGATAGCAACAAAAATATCTTTTTGAATTTTCTTGAGTGGATCTGTGTTTTGTCACGAAACCGCCAAAGGGGGAGATTGTTACGGAATTTAAGTTGGCATAGTTTCGTGAAAGTCTCAAGTCTTGAAGATTGAAGGTGAAGAAAGTTGGATCATTTAACTCAATCTCAAGAAAGAAGAATTCAAAAGGATCAGGTATGTTTAACTAAAGATTTTGTGTGATCCGAATACTTCTTGTAGTGTAGAAACACTTGGAAGAATCTTTCATTACATAAAAATCAAAAACTGGACTTGGGACATGTTCAGGATCCGGATCAGGTTGTTCGATCCGGATCCCGAAGGTGGTTCGTTCATACACCAGTTCAATCCGGATCGTAGCCTCTCTTGATCCGGATCCCGAACACTGAGTTTACCATCTTCCTTGAACGATCCGGATCAGGCTTCGCAATCCGGATCCCGAACGTTGATGTTTGGTGAACTGTATGAACGATCCGGATCAAGCACTTCGATCCGGATCCCGAACCTTCGTTTTTCTGGAATTGCCTGACTCGTTACGACGATCCGGATCACAGCTAATCCGATCCGGATCGCCGTCCGTAAAATTTCCAGAAATGTTAGGTTTTTGATTCTTATCTCCTTCCTAGGGTTTCTAACCTATAAATAGACCCTATGACTCTCTTTCTAGGGTTAATCCAAATAGCCGTCATTTTCATATATCATCTTATACAGCTCTAGATCCACCTATAGAGAAGAAAAGAAATCATTAGAGAATACTCTATGTTTCTTCATCTATATTGATTAGTTTGATTCTAGGTTTTCATACTCACATCTTGAGTTGAATCAAACTAATGAATACTTAGATGGTATTTTCGATCTATCTTTGATCTAAGTATTCGGCGGATCATCACCACCAAAAACAACGATTTACCCCAAAAAATCGGCGCGTGGATTCGCGTGTCCTTGTGGATTCAAGGTTCAACCGCTCTCGTGGATTCGGAGCGAGGCACATTCGTGGATTCGAAGGGTGCTATTGGGTGAAGACCGTGGATTCGGTCGGACGTCGTGGATTCGACGTTGGACGCCGTGGATTCGGCGTTGGGCGCAGATCGTGGATTCGAGAAGCGTCGTGGAGCGAGCGGAGAAGATCCTCTAGGAGCGTATGGAAAAGGTTGAGTCGTAAGTGTGTACGGTAAATCACCTTGTACGTGTTTTAATTCTAGTGGATTTCTGCCGTGTTATCGGTCCCGTGGTTTTTTACTCCGGTGATGGAGTTTTCCACGTAAAAATCTTGCGTATTATTTTTATTTCCGCATTGGGTTTTTATCGCAACGATTTTTGAGTGTTTATACGTTTACACCTATTCACCCCCCTCTAGGTGTTTTTTCCCCTATTTAGATCCTTATTACATATAACCCAACATAAATATCAACATTCCATACATTATTTGGAATAGGATGACAAGATATGTTGAGCATCCTCATCCCACGGAAAGACTCCCATTTCCATTGATTATAATGAGGATTTTAAAGAAATTTCAGGTTGATATCAGTTCGACAACTTATCAACACTATTTAGGCATGATCAATAAGTCCACTGTTGTTAAGTCCTTCCATAAGCTGCATCATGTCACCCCAACTCCTCCGTACGGAACAAAACCCTACGTCGGCACTTCTGCATCACCTTCAAGGCAAGCTCCTATGCCGGATGATGAAGCATCCGTCACATCGATTTATAAGGAGCAGCAACGCTTATCCTTTGAGCAAGAGCAAATAAGTAAAGAGGAGAAGTGAATTTCTGATGAACTTGAACTCATTACAGCAGCCCAGATCACCTTGACAAAGAAGTTCAAGTCAATGAAAAAGTTGGTGAAGAAAATGTTTACGAAAATGGGTTGTATTAGTTTTGAGGACTCAGAGTGTGTAATAACCGCGGTTTTATTTCTCTTTTTGGTCTTACCTTTGCTCTTTTTCTTGAACCACTCTTCGGCTAAGGGGCTGGGGTGCGATTATTGTCTTATTGTTTCTTGGCAGGCCGTTGGGGTTCGCGGGTATTTTTGGAGAATAAAGCCCGCGAAACGGAGACCGGCGGCGCGACCGGATCTGATTTCCGACCCCGAAATCTCCCGGAATAAATTTTTGAAGTGTGCAGCAGTCTGAGTGTCACGCCCCGGGGGTGGAACCATGCCCCAGGCTCGCCAACAGATCCGCCGTCTGTACGGAAACTGCCGTACAGACGAAGCGTCCAACCTGCAAAGAGATCTATCGCTACACAAGTATCAGAGCGGAAAAGAAACTATGCAGAAAGAAGAGAACGGAATAACTGAAATCACTAAATAAAAGAGTCCAAGTACAAGAGCCCACTATCTCACAAAACATAAGTACAGTACCACTGTCTAGTACAAAAGAGGAAACCAAATAGGTACAGATCACTCTATCTCTGACTCGACCGACTCGGGTAGGAACTAGTCGGCGACGCCCTTACCTCGATCAGAGGACTCCGCACGAGCCGAGCCTGGAAAAGATGCCTCAGGAACACCTGTCACACGCAGCGGGTGTGAGATCAACTGCAAAAGCAGATCTCAGTGGGTACCGCTGTCAGAACTCACGGTGCGCCCACCAAGTCCGCTGGAGGCAAAAACAGATAGATAGATAGATAGATAGATAGATAGATAGATAGATAGATAGATAAGCATGCAGGAAATGAATCTACTACTATATGCCTCAATACTATGCTCGAAGGAAAACCATCTAAGAACATATGCCACAACCACCCGCTCATGTCACCAAATCTCAACGACTGCCCATAGGGACCAGTCAAGCCTGCGCCTGTCGACTAGGAGCGCACCTGCCCACCACCACACATCAACTTGAGGACGGGATTTACGTAGGGCGTCCTGTCCGACTGTCTCAATCTCTCTCAAATAGCCGCCAGGTAGCACGGCCAGGGGCGAGTACCCACCTGGTAGCACGGCCAGGGGTATCAATATCTCAACGCGTCCGGAGCGTGACCCGAGGGGTGCGACCCCACCGGGTAAGGATCATGTCACATCTATCTCAGCAAGCGGCATCTGCAGGCTAAAATCCTCGATCAAATAGATCGGAAAACTCGAATGACTCTACTCACAATCAAGTCGGAAAAACCAACCCTCGACTAAATCTGGTAATGCTACTAACATCCTGAGACTCTGGAGTATAGCTAGAAAATCCAGGAATCCCCCTTTCTCGGCCCCCGGCACGGGATCAATACTCACAAGGGGTTTCCAACGATTTAGAACAACATCCTGTCGGTCACCAGATAAGAGTAATAATGAAAAGGAACACGATACCTTTGCATTCGAAGCCATGTAGAGCAATTCGTGATTTCTAAATAAAACAACCCACCTGTGCTCAACCCGCAAAACCGCGCGCTAGAAGAAGGTCCCGAAGCAATCCAGCAGCTCCTCGCGGCAAAACGTGTACCACCGGTTACGTAGAAAGCTAGCGCTAAGCCACCACTGCGGAAACGGCGAAAACAGGGGTCAGAAAAAAACCCGCGGCCCAACACCGCGCTCAAAACGGCGGTACAAACCAAACCGCCCACGAAGGAACGTCGGGCGTTGCGCGGAAAAGACCATCGCGCACCCGCAGCGGCGCACTGTCGAGCCGAAGACAACGGCACAGAGCGGCCCACGGCCGAACAGCCCAAAGAACCCGGCCCCGCGCAGCGGCGGCCAGCCGCGCGGCCGGCAGCGCCGCGCGGCCCAAGGGTTGCCCGCGCGGCGCCCTGCAGTGCCGCGCGCCCAGCGCGCGGCCTGCAGGGCCACGCGGCCCCATGGGCTGCCCGCGCGGCACCCTGCAGGGCCGCCCGCCCAGCGCGCGGCCTGCAGGGCCGCGCGGCCCCATGGGCCGCCCGCGCGGCACCCTGCAGGGCCGCCCGCCCAGTCCGCGGCCTGCAGGGCCGCGCGGCCCCATGGACCGCCCGCGCGGCACCCTGCAGGGCCGCGCGCCCAGCACGCGGCCTGCAGGGCCGCGGGGCCCCATGGGCCGCCCGCGCGGCACCTCCGCAGGGCCGCCCGCGCGGCCTCCAGCAGTGCCGCGCGCCCCGCGCGCGGCCTGCAGTGCCGCGCGGCACAGGGGCCGCCCGCGCGGTCCCTGCAGTGCCGCGCGCCCCGCGCGCGGCCTGCAGTACCGCGCGCACAGGGCCGCACGCGCGGCCTCCTGCAGTGCCGCGCGCCCCGCGCGCGGCCTGCAGTGCCGCGCGGCACAGGGGCCGCCCGCGCGGCACCCCTGCAGTGCCGCGCGGCGACCCTGCAGTGCCGCGCGCCAAGCTCGTGGCCTGCAGTGCCGCGCGGCACAGGGGCCGCCCGCGCGGCACCCCTGCAGTGCCGCACGCCAAGCGCGCGGCCTGCAGGGCTGCGCGGCCCCACGCCGCGGCTCCCGAGCAGACCGGCGCCCTGCTGCTCAAAAATGGCAGCAGGGCGCATGCTGCGCGCGGCGCTAATGCGCACCCGCGCAGCGGCAGCCCTCACAGCTTCGCGCCGCCAAAGAAGCGCGCGCGCGCGCGGCTCGAGCAGTACCTGCCACCCCGGACAACAAGTCCGCACCGCCCAAAAACGGGGAAAGAAAAGGCGGAAGAAGAGAACTCAAAATCCCAAGAAAATAAAATAAAATTAAGCAAATGGGCACCAACCTCGTCGTTGCCGTCGCGCGCACCTCGCTCGGCGCTCCCCGGCAACCAACAGGCGAATCACTCCCAAGAGGCCTCCTCCAAGGCTCCCGCTCTCTTCTCTCCTTCTTCTCTATTTTCCTCCCTCTGCTTCTCCAAGCCAAAAGAAAATCCTCCTGCTGCTGCTTCGAGGAGAGGAGGTGAGTGGCAGAGGCTTTAATAAGCACCAACACTAATTAAAGGCACTTAATTAAGTGCCACCAACCAAGCCACCACCAATTAAATTCCTCCACTCCCTGCCCAAGCCCCTCACAGCAACACACACACACAAAAAAACCAAACTCAAATAAATCCTCTTTTTCACAAAATAAATAAATAAATAAATAAAATAAAAAGCCCAAAAGTGCCCCAGCAACTCACTTTTCGACCCCGGGCTTTCCGCCGCAGCCCGGAACCTCCCGAGCTCCGCTGTAAACTGAAAATACACATGCTTGCAGCTTTCCTCACTCAAAAATCTCAACAGAAGAGTCGGTAGGCTGAAACTAAAAACCGGCATACTACACTCTCCCCCCCTTCGAACGGTTTCGTCCTCGAAACCCAAAAAACTCCAAACTCACGAAGAGGTCTCAAATAGATCAGGATAGGTAGTCCTCAGCTGATCCTCGGGTTCCCAAGTAGCCTCTCTCTCATCATGGTGGCTCCAAAGTACCTTCTCATAAGGTATTACCCGATTGCGCAATTCCCTCGTCTCACGAGCAAGAATTCGCATCGGGCGCTCTTGAAAGTGCAGCTCCTCATCCATCTCTAGGGAAGTGAAATCCAGTACGTGTGAGGGATCATACACATACTTCCTCAAAATGGAAACATGGAATACATCGTGAGTACCCGACAATCGCGGCGGTAGAGCAATCCGATAGGCGACCGGTCCGATGCGCTCTAAAATCTCGAATGGTCCAATAAAACGCGGGCTCAGCTTCCCGCGCACTCCAAAGCGCCGTATCCCTCGAGCAGGCGAGACTTTCAGAAACACATGATCTCCCACCTGAAACTCCAAGTCTCGCCGCCTCCTATCGGCGTAGCTCCTTTGTCGGCTCTGCGCAGTCACTAGATGACGCCGAATAACCTTTACTTTATCCTCTGCATCCAAAATTAATTCAGGCCCCAAAGTTTTCCTTTCACCCACGTCACTCCAACACAAAGGCGATCGACATTTTCTACGATACAATGCTTCATAGGGCGCCATCTGGATACTCGCCTGGAAGCTATTGTTGTAGGCAAACTCCGCTAACCTCAGATGTCGATCCCAACTGCCACTAAAGCTCAAGACACAAGCCCTCAACATGTTCTCCAGAGTCTGAATAGTCCACTCGGACTGTCCGTCGGTCTGTGGGTGAAAGGCGGTGCTAAACTGAAGCTGGGTCCCCAAGGCCCCCTGTAAGCTCCTCCAGAACTGCGAAGTGAACCTCGGGTCCCTATCTGATACAATAGAAGCCGGTATCCCATGAAGCCTCACAATCTCGTCCAGGTACAACTGCGCTAACCTCTCCAAAGTCCAACCTGACTGAATCGGCAGAAAGTGGGCTGATTTGGTCAAACGATCTACTATCACCCAAATGGCGTCAGCCCCACTCTGAGTCCTCGGTAGTCCAACAATAAAATCCATAGTAATGCAATCCCACTTCCACTCAGGGATCGGTAGGCTTTGCAACTTGCCCGCTGGAACCTGATGCTCTGCTTTAACCTGCTGGCAAGTTAGACAATGAGCCACAAACCTACCGACGTCCCTCTTCATGCCTGGCCACCAGAACTGAGCCCTCAAATCTCTATACATCTTTGTCCCCCCGGGGTGGAGGGTGTAAGGTGTATAGTGGGCCTCCCTAAGGATCAACTCTCTAATCTCAGAATCCACGGGCACACAGTAGCGGTCCCTGTACCTAAGTACTCCCGCTACATCCACAGAAAAGTCCCCATCCTGGCCACGCTGCACCTGGTCTCTGATCCCCTCAAGATAGGGGTCTCCACTCTGCTTCTCTCTAATCCTGTCCAGCAGAGTGGGCTGCAAGACCATAGACATCAGTCTTGCGGAAACCCCAGGGGCCACAACCTCCAAACCCAATCTCCTCAGCTGCTCTCTCAGTGGTCCCTGCTGGGTAATAAGCATGCTCAAGGTCTGCCCTGCTCGCCGGCTCAAAGCATCCGCAACTACGTTGGCCTTGCCGGGATGATACAGAATACTCAAGTCATAATCCTTCAGCAGCTCAAGCCACCGGCGCTGCCTCAAGTTGAGTTCTCTTTGAGTGAACAGATATTTCAAACTCTGATGATCGGTGAAGATCTCGCAGTGCTCACCGTACAAATAATGACGCCAGAGCTTCAAGGCATAAACAACGGCAGCTAGCTCAAGGTCATGCGTAGGGTAATTTCTCTCATAATCCTTTAGCTGGCGCGAAGCAAAGGCAATCACCCTACCATGCTGCATCAACACGCATCCAAGGCCGCTGTGGGAGGCGTCACTGTAAATCACGTACCCCTCTCCCATGACAGGTAGTGCAAGGACTGGTGCTGTAGTCAACCTCTGCTTCAACTCCTCGAAGCTCTGCTGGCATTGCTCTGACCAATCAAACCTTACCCCTTTCCTGGTCAATCTGGTGAGGGGAGTAGAGAGCTTCGCAAAGCCCTCTACAAACCGACGGTAGTAGCCTGCAAGGCCCAAGAAACTCCGTATCTCAGTCACCGTCGTCGGTCTAGGCCAATCCCGAACTGCGTCGATCTTCGTCGGGTCCACTGCCACTCCTGCGGCTGATACCACATGGCCTAGAAAAGAAACTTCCCGAAGCCAGAAGGCGCACTTTTTTAACTTGGCATACAACTCCTTCTCTCTCAGAAGCTGTAGCACTATCCGCAAGTGCTCCTCGTGCTCAAAATCGCTACGGGAATATACTAAAATGTCATCTATGAAAACCACCACGAAACGGTCCAAGTACGGCTGGAACACTCGGTTCATCAGATCCATAAACGCAGCCGGGGCATTCGTCAAACCAAAAGGTAACACTGTGAACTCGTAATGCCCATACCGAGTCCTAAACGCCGTTTTGGATACATCCTCGGCCCTCACCCTCAGCTGGTGGTAACCAGACTGAAGATCTATCTTCGAGAAGACCGTAGCTCCCTGAAGCTGATCAAATAAATCATCAATCCGAGGAAGTGGATACTTGTTCTGGACGGTCACTTTATTCAATTCCCGATAGTCCACACAAAGCCTAAGTGACCCGTCCTTCTTCTTTACAAACAGAATCGGGGCTCCCCAAGGAGAAACACTAGGTCGCACAAACCCGCGATCCAAAAGATCCTGCAGCTGAGCCTTTAACTCCCTCAATTCCGCCGGGGCCATCCTGTAGGGTGCCTTAGAGATTGGTGTAGTTCCAGGAACTACATCAATCACGAACTCAATCTCTCGATCCGGCGGCATGGACGATAACTCAGGAGGGAACACATCTGGATACTCTCGGACAATTGGAATGTCCTCGAGCCTAGGCATCGCCGTAGGCACCTCTACAACAGTAGCTAAGAAAGCGATACATCCACGGCTCATCATCTGACGTGCTCTAGCAGAAGAAATCGTCGCAGCAAAAAGAGTGCTCTGACAACCCCTAAAAACGAACCTCCTGCTGCCCTGGCTCACGAAGGGTCACAGTCCTCTCTCTACAATCGATGGTAGCATAATACTGAGTCAACCAGTCCATACCTAGCACTACATCGAAATCCCGGAGCTGACCTAGGACCAAAAGGTCAACAGGCAACAACCAGGGCCCCAACTGCACTGGGCAGGACCAACAACACTCATCCACGAGTAACACGTGCTCAGGTATCTGAACCTCCCGAGCACACTCTAACGGCCCTATCTCTAGCCCATGCATGGATGCAAAAGTCCTACTGATAAAAGAATGTGATGCTCCGGTATCAAATAAAGCTCTAGTGCGGGTAGATGAGATAAGGATAATACCTGCCACCACGTGGCTAGCCGTCCCCGAGTCCTCGACCTGAGCTGCATAGACTCTCCCGCTCGGGGGTGGTCGCCTGTCTGACTGCCGCGACGAAGTGGCCCTATCCCCCTGGCCAAAACCTGCCGAAGCCCCGCCCGTCGGAAAGGGCGGTGGAGGAGCCGAAGCTGTCGATGCCGCGGCTGATCCCGCTCTAGGACAAGACCATGCTCTGTGCCCTGCCTGCCCACACTGGAAACACCGGCCCTGCCGCTGATCACACTGCGAAGGTGCGTGGGGGCCGCCGCATATCACACATCTGTCACCGCGTCTCCGCTGCTGCTGCTGCTGCTGCCTAGGGGGTCGAGGGCCCCCCGATCCCTGCCTCCTCTGCGTCCCGCGGCCCCGAGGCTGGAACGGTGGCGGCCTCGGGGGCCTCGGTCTGCTAGACTGTCCAAACTCAGATGGCGCCGGGCGCTTCTCCCCCGAACTAGCCCCAGGCGCCAGCCCCTGCTCAGACATAACCACAGATCCTCTGTCAACCCACTGTGCGTGATCAATCGCCGCATCCAAAGTCTGGGCTCTAAATGAGTGAACGTGAGGGTAAATATCCTTGTGCAGACCTCTCTCAAACAGCTCAACCCTCTGGGCCTCATCCCGGGCAACGTGAGGCACGCTACCCAAAAGCTGCTGAAACTCAAGAACATACGTCGCGAGGGGCCGATCCCCCTGCTGCAGCCGTCGCAAGTCCCCCTCTAGCTTCTGCTTTGCGCTGTCGGGAAAGTAGACCCCGAGCAGCAAAGCACGAAACTCAGCCCAAGACAGCAAAGGTACACCCGACGGTCCCACAGGCCGAACACGATGCCACCAGGTCTCGGCGTCCTTCTCCAAGAAGTGTGTGGCTACGTGCACTTGATGCTTCTCCTTGATAAACAGGTTTTCAAATAACTTTTCCATCGCTGAAATCCAGTTTTTCGCCTCCCAAGGCTCTGAGCTCTGCCCTGCAAATAGCGGAGGGTGAAACTTGGAGATGTAGGATAGTCGATCTGTGAGCTCCTTTTGCTCTGCCTCCGACAACGGGGCGATCGGAGACGAGGTCGACGAAGTCGCCATAGGAGGCGCAACTGGTGACGTCCTCTGCTCAAGTAACCTCATCATCCGCTCCATACTTTCCTCTTGGCGCTTGGCCGCCTCTCCTGGGCGCAACGACTGATCAAACATTGGGCACTGGGACCGTAGCCTGGACCTCGTCTCTGAGCGGGCCTCTCTGTTGCTCGGGCTCGTTCATCAGACCGCAGAAGTGCCTCATCGTCACGCGGAGTCTCGGAGGCATCCAGGCAACTGCAAAAGGAAAAGTATATGTGTATGAGAAGGAACTCTCACGACCCAACTCAAGGCGAAAGTCTATACGTTACCCCGTTCTAAAGCATTATGCTGTGATGGCAGCAACATAACCACTTTAGCGCGTAAAACTGGTAAAGTCCACTCACCCCAATCACCATCATGGTTGTGGAGTTGATACCCAATCAGGACTCTCGCTACAATATGTCTCTCTGATAGCATGTCCTACCGTCACAAAACGCTAGGGTTCTTTAAGTCCCCAATGACTATCACCTAGGCTATGATACCACCTAAATCTGTCACGCCCTGGGGGTTCGAACCACGCCCCGGGCTCGCACAACAGATCCGCCGTCTGTACGGAGAACTGCCGGTACAGAGCGAAGCGTCCAAACCTGCAAAGAATCTATCGCTACACAGTATCAGAGCGGAAAGAAACTATGCAGAAAGAAGAAGAACGGAATAACTGAAATCACTAAAT
>CM055071.1:19377818-19420721 GCA_029204045.2 Tillandsia leiboldiana
GTTTATACTCATTTTATACTTACCATGACATTTTATACATTCAGATATGTAAATTGATCATAGTTAAAACACCAACATACTTCTCTATGCAATCAAAATCCAAATTCATGTTAGTGAAATCAACTTGTTAGTTATACTACATGCCCAAATAGTTAGTCGAATAGTTAGTCGAGGCATGCATTCAAACACAAATGAAAACCGAAAGTTGAAGTTCTATTACCTTTCAAGTTGAGGTTATACTTACCTCTCAGGTTGACCTTTATAGTTTCAAGTTTATCATTGTTTATCTCTCCACTTTTTGTCATAAAAGTTAGCCCAAAAATTACCAAAATGGAGAGAATAGTTAACTTCAAGTACCAAAAGTTGAGAACTAAAAACTAAAAAACTAAAACTTAAAAAACTTGCACAAAAAAATTATTAGAAATCAGCACAAGTCAATTCTGAGGCAGAGTCTTCAGAGCTCGTGCAGCCCAGTTTTTTCAAAATTTCTTTAAGCATTCCCGAAATCGTAGAACAATTCTGTTCATCTGATGTATGTCCTTGGACCATCTTTCTGAGTTCTAGAGCCATTTTCTCGTGTTCTTGGTTGATGGAAGATTCTAAGTTTGCCTTTGGTCAGTCCCTTCTGGAAGTTGAAGACGTTGTGTGACGACTGACGGAGCAGTCTGACCTTCATTCCGAGGAGATCTTCTTGGCAGAGAAGGTGTGAATTGTCAAGATTCATTGCTGGCACATTCTTTTTCCTTGCTTGCTGCTTAGTATGAGGAAGACTCAGTAGCTTCTTGTTCTTTAGGTAAATCTTATTTTCTTCATCAATATTGTTGTACTTCAGTAAGAAATGTTCCCAATTCTTCTTCGTCTCAGATTCATTTTTCAGTTTGAGGGATATTCTTTTTTCATCTTGACATGGTTCATTTATTTCAATACCTCGAGCTCGTCCAAGCCGTCGAGCAAGTCTTTTTCTTTTTGTCTTCCCAGAGTTTCTTCATTGGAGCTTTGCCCTTTTCAGCAGCAGTAGGCGGAGCCTTTTGATGTTTCCGCAGGCGCTTTTCCTTTCGAAGCAGTGGGTGCTGTTGCTTCAACTTGAAACTCATCCCAATCGATCGATTCCGTCTTAGATTCCGTATCGGAATCATCTTTTGCTTTCTTCGCTTTCTTAGCCCTCTTGGCTTGACAGTGTCTCTCGTATGTACCATAGCAGCCAGAAGAAACATGATCCAGGTGATCACCATTGCTATTGGTTTCTTGTGCAAAAGAAATCCTGTGAGCAACAACTCAAGAACACGAAAAGTTGTTAATTTTCAAAAATTTGAAAAATTGTACCCAAACAATCATTATCGTGTAGTGAGACTAAGAATCAAATTAGTTTTGCAAAAGGAATTTTAAAAATAGATCAATCGCAAGATTTTCGAAAATTCCCATTATATGCCCTAAAACCGAAATTTTTGAAATCGATGGCCAAAAAATCCGTTTATCATGAGAATACCTAGCATATAATCAAAACTAATCTACCCAGAGTTCTTATTTCAAAAGAAATTTGATCAAAAACCATCCACAAACGAAATAGATACAAGAATTTCATCACGTTTTGAGGAAGAATATGAAAAACTGTGAAAAACCGAGATTTTGATCAATAAAACTTACTTGGAGTCGAAGAACTTGAGTTTGAAAGCTTCCAAGATGGATGAATTCTAGAGAGAGAAGCTCTGGAAACTTTGGAACAAAAGATTGGAGTAAAAGAAATCAAAACCTTTTGTTCTATATAAAACCCTAGCCGCTGTTACGGAATTTGAGTTGGCGTAATTTCGTGAAAGGTTCAAGTCTTGAAGATTGAAGGTGAAGAAGGTTGGATCATTTAACTCAATCGCAAGAAAGAAGAATTCAAAAGGATCAGGTATGTTTAACTAAAGATTTTTGGTGATACGAATACTTCTTGTAGTGTAGAAAACACCTGGAAGAAGTTTTCATTGTATAAAAATCAAAAACTTGACATGGGACATGTTCAGGATCCGGATCAGACATTCCAATCCGGATCCCGAAGGGTGTTCGTTCATACACTGGTTCAATCCGGATCGCAGCATCTCATGATCGGATCCCGAACACTAGTTTTACCTGTTTACTTGCACGATCCGGATCAGGATTTGCAATCCGGATCCCGAACGTTGATGTTTGGTGAAACTGTATGAATGATCCGGATCAAGCCATTTCGATCCCGGATCCCGAACTATTGTTTTCTGGAAACTGTCTTTCTTGCTACTGCAAATCCGGATCGCCGAAATCCGATCCGGATCGCCGTCCGTAAAATTTCCAGAAATGGTAGGTTTTTGATTCTTATCTCCTTCCTAGGGTTTCTCACCTATAATAGACCCTATGATTCTTTTTCTAGGGCTAAGAAAATAAAAGGAAAATAGCCGTCATAATCAAATATCATCTTATACGGCCTAAGATCCACATATAGAGAAGAAAGGAAATACTAGATCTAATTCTATGTTTCTTCATCTATAGTTGATTGATTTGATTCTAGGTTTTCATACTCAGATTTTGAGTAGAATCAAATCAATGAATACTTAGATGGTATTTCCGATCTATTTCTAATCTAAGTATTCGGCGGATCATCACCACCCAAAAACAACGATTTCCCCAAAATCGGCGCGTGGATTCGCGTGTCCTTGTGGATTCAAGGTTCAACCGCTCTCGTGGATTCGGAGCGAGGTACGTTCGTGGATTCGAAGCGTGCTACTGGGTGAAGACCGTGGATTCGGTCGGACGTCGTGGACTCGACGTTGGACGCCGTGGATTTGGCGTTGGACGCAGATCGTGGATTCGAGACGCGTTGCGGAACGAGCGGAGAAGATCAACTAGGAGCGTATGGTAAAAGGTTGAGTCGTCTGTGAGTACGTTAAATCACCTTGTACGTATTTCAATTCTAGTGGATTTCACCGTGTTATCGGTCCCATGGTTTTTTTTACTCCGGTTTGGAGTTTTTCCACGTAAAAATCTTGCGTGTTCATTTTATTTCCGCATTGGGTTTTATTGCGCAATGATTTTTGAGTGTTTATTGTTTACACCTATTCACCCCCCTCTAGGTGTTTTTTCTCCTATTTAGATCTATATTACATATAACCCAACAGCCGCGATCCGGATCAGTTCGTGATTACGATCCGGATCGGCTACCCGCAGAGAAAATCTGTGTTCGGGATCCGGATCGGCAGGTCCAATCCGGATCGGCTGCCCGCAGAAGAATATCTGCGTTCGGGATCCGGATCGGCAGGTCCAATCCGGATAGGCTCCATCTTTTTCTTTAGAAAATTTCAGAGAAATTCTAGAAAAACCAGAAAAAGATTGTAAGCACTTTTGTGTATCAACTTTAAACGAAAATCATCGTTTCATACAACAAGAAATAGATTATGCCAAATCTATCAATAACATCCAACAAATGAAACGAAAATTTATAAAAATTAAATCCCTTAAAGTTGAACAACTTCAATTACATCTAACTTGATCTTATGTGTAATGCCTTTATCAAATCATCAATTCGGTAAAGAAAATGAAATACAAAGATCAATAGATGTCTGAAATCCCAGATAAGTTAGATAATATATCTAGTCAATTTATTGAAGAGAGTGGCTCTTTGAGCATCTTTCATTAAAATTCCCACCTTATACCAACCTTGAAATTTTGACAGAGTCAAGTATTTCAACATGCATTTTATTTAATCAAACTTGAAAAACCTTGCTTGGTATACATGTGGTAGCTGCACACAGTACTCGGACGACCGAGGTGGTAGCTCTTTCCTCCATGTGGTGGTAGTTTTCACACTCCTCATTGGGATGTAACTCTTTCCACATCTTTTGAGCATAATACTTTTTCTTTGACTCCCCCTCAATTGGCTATCAATTATTTAAGATATAAAGTATTCAGCCAAATATTGATCTCGATTTCATACTCGACTAAACAGTCAAATAAGATAAAAACTATACCAAGAGATCATCGAGAGAGAAATTGACTTTGATCAAAACAAAGATGAGTTAATTGACATAAATGATCATTGCATCAAATGAAATATTATGATATCTAAAGCATAATAGATTTCTAAATATATAAAAGGATGCAGTTAAAGTCAATAAAACTAATGCTCAATTAATGTTCTATGTCTAAGCATAGATGATGAACAAAAACACAAAAACAAAACCTAACCTAAACAAAAGTTTCAAAAAGAGGTTATTTCAAGGAAAGCATTCCAATTGCTTTACGCAAATGAATAAAACGTTTTTGATCCAAAGGTTTTGTTAAAAGTTAGCTAATTGATCTTCAGTTGAAATGTAGGAAATTTGAAGAATATTTGATTCAACTAGCTCTCTAAGAAAATGATATCTAAGTTCAATGTGTTTTGTTCTAGAGTGCAACACAGGGTTTTTTGAAATGTTTATAGCACTAGTGTTGTCACATAAAACAGTTACCGAAGTTGCTGAAATCCGGAAGTCGCTCAACACGCTTTTCATCCAAATGAGTTGAGTTGAACAACTACCCGCTGAGATGTATTCCGCTTCGGCAGTCGAGAGTGCAATGCAGTTTTGCTTTTTACTATGCCATGCAACAAGACAATGGTCAAGATAAAACATGCACCACTCGTACTTTTCCGATCATCCACAGATCCTGCCCAATCGGCATCTGAGTATCCAATAATATCTAGACTTGTTCCCATAGGATACCAAATTCCGAAATTAATGGTTCCTTTGATGTACCGGATGATCCGTTTCACCGCTTTCAGGTGAACCTCCTTTGGTGCTGATTGATATCTCGCGCAAATCCCAACACTAAAGGATATATCCGGGCGACTAGCTGTGAGGTAAAGTAGACTTCCAATCATGCTGCGATAAAGTTTCTCGTCTACATTCTCACTAAGAGATTCACTTCCTAATCCCTTATTGCTACTTCCCATAGGAGTAGGAAAATCTTTAGAATCTTCTAATCCGAATTTCTTTACCAACTCCTTCGCATACTTGGATTGACATAGATGGATGCCTTCACCATTTTGTTTCACTTGCAATCCAAGAAAGTATGTCAGTTCCCCCATCATAGACATCTCAAATTCGCTTTCCATGGTTTCTGCGAATTTTGAAACATCATTATCCTTTGTTGCTCCAAACACAATGTCATCGACATAGATTTGTGCAACAATGAAGTTATTTTGATAATGCTTCACAAAGAGAGTCCGATCTGCTCCCCCTCGAGTATAGCCCTTCTCCAAAAGGTGCTTTGTCAACCTTTCGTACCACGCTCGCGGTGCTTGTTTTAAACCGTATAGAGCCTTTTTCAAACGAAAAACATGGTTAGGTAGTTTAGAGTCTACAAAACCTTTCGGTTGAGCCACATAAACTTCCTCATTTAAAAACCCATTTAAAAACGCGCTCTTAACGTCCATTTGAAAGAGTTTTATTTTAATGTGACGAGCAATAGCGAATAAGATACGAATGGACTCGAGTCTAGCTACAGGGGCGAACGTTTCATCAAAGTCTATACCTTCTATTTGAGAGTAGCCTTGAGCAACTAACCGTGCTTTGTTCCTGATGATGGTACCATCCTTATTTTTCTTGTTCTTGAAAATCCATTTAGTACCGATCACATTGTGTTGCTTCGGAGGCCTCGTTAATTCCCAGACTTTGTTTCGTTCAAACTGATGGAGCTCTTCCTGCATTGCTTCAATCCAGTAGTCATCCTGAAGAGCTTCATCGATATTCTTTGGTTCGATCATGGAAACGTAACAAGCGAATCCACAAACCAATTGTCTCCGAGTTTTGACTCCTTCTTGTGGGTCTCCAATGATGTTTGATTCAGGATGATCCTTGGAGATGCGTAACGTTTGTTGTAATGGAGTACTCGGAGGTACATGAGATGATTCCTGCACATCAGATAAACTTGAAGAACCATTAGATGCATCATTAATATTGGAAGTATTATCATGAGAAGATGCACTTACAGGAGTATCATCATCAAGAGAGATATCAGGGGTACATTTATCAGATGCAAAGTGGAAAGCTTCATCTACTTTAACATTTATAGATTCTACGATCGTTTTAGATTCCAAGTTAAATACCCGATATGCTCTACTATTTGTAGAATACCCCAAGAAAATCCCTTCGTCACTTCGAGAGTCAAATTTTCTAAGATTTTTGCGGTCACGTAAAATGTAACACCGACTCCTGAAGATACGAAAATATTTGATGTTGGGTTTTCTACAACACCATAGTTCATATGGTGTATTTAACGTTCCCGGGCGCAAATAAACTCGATTAATAACATAGATTGCAGTGTTCACAGCTTCAGCCCAAAAATGTAACGGTAAATTCCGGCTATGAAGCATAACACGTGCCATCTCTTGAACAACCCGGTTTTTGCGCTCGACAACACCATTCTGTTGAGGTGTATAGGGTGCTGAGAATTCATGCTTAATGCCGTTGGAAGTGCAAAAATCAATGAATTTAGAATTTATGAATTCTCCACCTCTATCACTTCTAACACGAATGATCTTTTCATTCTTTTCAATCATAATACGAAGGCAAATCTCGTGAAAAGAATCAAAAGTATCAGCTTTCTCTTTTAAAAATGCTACCCAAGAATACCTAGAGAAATCATCAACCAATAAGAAAATATACCATTTACCTCCCAAGGATGGTTGACGTGTCGGCCCCATAAGATCCATATGCAATAATTCCAAGGGCCGTTTGGTACCGAAGCGATTCAAGTTCTTGTGTGCAGTCCTAAATTGTTTTCCCTTTTGACAACCACCACACACAATGTTTTGTTCAAGTGAAAGTTTAGGAACCCCCTTGACCACGTCCTTGTTTGAAATTCTAGCAAGTTCCTTAAAATTTATGTGACCTAGCCTTTAATGCCAAAGCGTTTCATTATTCAAAGAGGCTAAGTTATAATTTTCAGAAATTTTATTGGGAACAACATAACAATTGTTTTCAGATCTAACCCCTTTTAAAAAGAAAACATGATCCTTTTCAGTTACAATGCATTCAACAGATGAAAAATTAACAGAAAAACCATTGTCACAAAGTTGACTGATACTAATGAGGTTAGTCTTAAGCCCATCAACAAATAACACATTATTCAGAATCGGGCCATCTGGAATAGCTACTGTTCCTTTTCCAACAATTTTGGAAGACTGGCCGTCTCTGAAAACTACAAGTCCTCCGGAGATTTTCTCAAAATTTTGAAAACAGTTTTTGTCACCGGTCATGTGACGGGAACAGCCGCTATCCAGATACCAAGACGAATTATCATATGCATGCAAGGAAATATTTGTAACAAGACAAGGGAAAACTTCACCTTTGCGTACCCAAACCTTTCGAGTTTTGGTGTACGTCGGAAATGATTGTGAGGTTGATACCTTTGGTGAAAGCGTCTTGTTTGATCCGACGCTTTTCCTTGACGTCGTCGTCTTGTTTGATGAACTACCGAGGCTTTTTCCTTTCGAATAATTTGCATTTGCTTTCCGAGGAATTACCTTTTTGGTAGTCGTTGCAAGATGTGCTTGAGTTGACCGTTTGGCTCCCATCTTGCAATTTCTCCTTATGTGCCCTGCAATACCACAACGAAAACATACCTTAGTGCTTGACGATCCCGAGGAGGGTGAAGTAGGCTTGTTGTCGTTGCTTGTCGTTAGTTCCGGTGTCGGAGGAGGAGATACCGACTGGGGCACAAAGACTGTCCCAACCGAACTAAAATTGTCTTCAGTTCGATTGTATCCGAGGCCGAACTTGTTTGATTGACCAAGACCAAGAAGCTTATCGAACTTACTCCTTCCTGATGAAAATCACTGTAAGTCATCCTTGAGTTGGAGAATGGTCTCTGTCATTTCCAATTTTTCCTGTCGAGCCTCGCCGTTGAGCTTCAAGAAGTAATTCGCTTTGTTCACCATATCTATATAATTCTTCTCGAGTTGCTCATTAGACTCTTGAAGGAAAACATTTTCTTTTATCAGATTATCCCTTTCCACTTCAAGATCGGTCGAGAGAGAAGTTACCCTTTTTACTTCTTCTTCGAGATCCTGCAATCTCCCTCTCAACCCCTTGTTTTGCTTAGCCAGTTTCTTTGAATCCCTCAAAAGTCTGTGATAGGCTAGAGCAAAATCTTCACCTTCCGAATCATCCGATTCATCGTCCGTTGCAATCTTTTCAACAGTGGAGTTGGACAATGACTCGGATGTACTTGGCATTAAGCACATGAAGGGTGAAGATGTGGACGCGTGGAACGCCGTTGCGTTATCTTCTTCATCACTTGACGATGACTCATTTGACGATGAGGTGTCATCCCAAGTGACGGCTTGCATCGCCTTCTTCTTGGACGGATTCTTATTTGGACATTCCGTTGAGATATGGCCGTACCCTCGGCACTTGAAGCATTGGACTTGTCCTTCTGAGCATTTCTTATCCTTAGAAAAACCCTCTTCCTTTCTTGGTTTAAAACTTGAAGAACCTTTGCCTTTCTTCGACTTTACGAAGGATGGAGTTTTGCTTGAGTTACCCCTTCGAAAGTTTCGGTGAAATCTTCTTGTCAAGAGAGCAAGCTGCTTCTCAAAGTCCTCCATAGATAGGTTCTCATCATCGCCTGAGGAGGATGAATCCGCGTTTTCTTCTTTTGTTGTTTTCAACGCATAACCTGAAGACTTAGAAGAGGATGCCTTTCCCGAAGAATAGTTAGTAGGAAATGTCATTTCATATGTTTGTAAGGAACCAACTAATTCTTCTACACGGATTTCGTCCGGGTGTTTAATAGTTTCAATGGCTGGAACCTTGGAACGAAATCTTTGAGGAAGAGTTCTTAATATTTTTCTTACAATTTTAAATTCTGGAATCTTCTCTCCCAAGTTAGCACATGAGTTTACGATGTCTTGCAATCGTGTGTAATAGTCTGTGAACGATTTATTTTCTGCCATGAAAATAGAGTCAAACTTGCTCGTAAGCATTTGCAGTTTTTGAATCTTCACAAGGTTAGTTCCCTCATGCGTAACTTGAAGAACATCCCAGATTTCTTTCGCAGTCTCACATGCCGAGACGCGAGAGAACTCTGTTTGTGATAAGGCATTAAATAAAGCATTAATTCCCTTGCCATTGTAAGAAGATATATCAATCTCTTCCTTGGTCCATTTCGACCTAGGTATGATGGTGCGAACATCACCAATAAATTCAGTTGGATTAGACCATCCTAATTCAATTAATTTCCACACCCGTTCGTCGATGGAAATTAAAAAGGCTTTCATCCGTACTTTCCAGTACGCACAATTTATTCCATAGAAGAACGGAGGTATGTTGATGTTTCCACCTTCAACCACTGTTTACAACCCTATTCCCGCTCCGATACCACTTGTTGGGTTATATGTATAATAGGATCTAAATAGGGGAAAAAACACCTAGAGGGGGGTGAATAGGTGTAAACAATAAACGCTCAAAAATCTTTGCGATATAAAACCCAATGCGGAAAAAATAAATAACACGCAGAGATTTTTACGTGGAAAACTCCAAACCGGAGTAAAAAACCACGGGACCGATAACACGGTGAAATCCACTAGAATTAAACACGTACAAGGTGATATACCGTACTCACAGACGACTCAACCTTTTCCATACGCTCCTAGTTGATCTTCTCCGCTCGCTCCACGACGCTTCTCGAATCCGCGATCTGCGTCCAACGCCGAATCCACGGCGTCCAACGTCGAGTCCACGACGTCCGACCAAATCCACGGTCTTCACCCAGTAGCACGCTTCGAATCCACGAATGTACCTCACTCCGAATCCATGAGAGCGGTAGCACCTTGAATCCACAAGGCCACGCGAGTCCACGCGCCGATTTGGGGTAAATCGTTGTTTTTTGGGTGGTGATGATCCGCCGAATACTTAGATTAGAGATAGATCGGAAATACCATCTAAGTATTCATTGATTTGATTCTACTCAAAATGTGAGTATGAAAACCTAGAATCAAATCAATCAATATAGATGAAGAAACATAAGATAGAATCTATGATTTCCTTTATTCTCTATATGTGGATCTTAGGCCGTATATAAGATGACGACTTTTAGGTTTAGCGGCTTCGTTTTGGATTATTGGATTCGCCCTAGAAAAAGAATCATAGGGTCTATTTATAGGTTAGAAACCCTTGGAAAAAGATAAAGATCAAAAACTATCCTTTTCTGGAATTTTTACATGACGACGATCCGGATCGGAGATCGGCGATTCGGATTGCAGTAGCGAGAAAAACAGTTTCCAGAAAAACGAAGGTTCGGGATCCGGATCGAAGTGCCTGATCCGGATCGTTCATACAGTTCACCAAACATCAACGTTCGGGATCCGGATTGAAAAGCCTGATCCGGATCGTTCAAATAAAATGGTAAACCCAGTGTTCGGGATCCGGATCAAAGGAAGCTACGATCCGTATTGAACTGGTGTATGAACGAACAACCTTCGGGATCCGGATTGCAAAGTCTGATCCGGATCCTGAACATGTCCCATGTCCAGTTTTTGATATTTATGCAATTACAAGTTCATCCAAGTGTTTCTACACTATAAGAAGTATTCGGATCACCAAAGATATTAAGTTAAACATACCTGATCCTTTTGAATTCTTCTTTCTTGAGATTGAGTTATATGATCCAACCTTCTTTACCTTCAATCTTCAAGACTTAACCGAATTCACGAAATACGCCAACTTAAATTCCGTAACACTAAGTCCAGGAATGAAACATTATGTGTGGATGTCTAAACATAAATAACCCTAGCCCAAGTGAGGGTTTTCTACTGGTCTGGTTACACATGTAACATATGACGGGGGTGCTAGGTCAGGTTCCAAGATATTAATAATCAACAGTTGTAGGAGAGAAATAAACACATAATCACCTAACAACAACAGGAACATCAATTCCTATATTCTAGCACGCTATACAAAATATATTACAACATGCATGCTCCTATCCAGATAGAATTAATGCACAGTCCAATGGTCATGAAGACAAGGCCACCCACCTGAAGGTGCTAACAGTCCGGGGTCGCACAGCTGAGAAAACTAGGAAAACAGAAACTCTATGTCCAACAGGTCCAGTACAGTCCACAATCCCTCCTGGGTACAACATAAGGCTACAGTTACACTTAAATCCCAAAATCTGCCAAGAAATACAACACTGAAATTACAGCCGCAAAGATGCGATTATTTCACCTGCTGAATGTGCTCGAAAAATTCCAAATTCCACAGTATCGGTGCGCAAAAATCCCAAAACCATCCAACTGTAAACTCTTGTACAGATAGAAGGAAAAGTGTATACCTTCGGGAAGGTCTCCAAAAATTCCAAGAAAAATACCACGATGATCCTCGCGTCGAGTAGATGAAAAAAGTCTATAAGCATGTCCTGATCCGACACTCGTACGTGGAGATCTCCTCAGATGAAGCTGCTGTCCTCACAAATCCTCACAGCAAACCAGGTCCTCGGTGAGCATGGAAGAACTCCTCGAAAAGCGCGAAACCAGGAAATGTGGAAGAAACCAAAATCGTAGACTTACCTGTTGTGAATCCAACGGCGAAGAAATCGCTCGAAAATATGGTCGGAGTAGGCCGGGAGAGCTCGTGCACCGAAGAAAGAACGTCGCGATGCACCAAGAAAATGGAAATCTCGATAAGCATGCCCCCAAAAATCCCCAAACTCTGCAGATGGAAGCTACACTGCGCGAGGATCAACTTTGGCGAAGAACTCCTGCCGGTTTGAAGCTCGGAAATGCCAAAAAGACGAAGAGGAAGGGAGCTCGGGCTATTTATAGGCTGCCACAAAACAAACGGGAAAATACCAGCCATGTCCCAAGATTCGGGCGCACCCGAACTTTCGGGCGCCCGAATCCGGGCGCAGATGAGTTTTACTGTAGACACCCGGAAAAACCTCGTGCAGCCACGTCACCCGCACAGCAAACAGCTGTGCGGGGCGCGCCGGGTGCGGCCACGTGGCCCTCCCGGGGCCCGACGCGTGTCCCGCACAGCAAACAGCTGTGCGAGGCGCGCGAGCTGTCGTCGCGTGGCACCCACCCAGTCAAACGGGTAGGTGGCGCCCGCCAGTGGCAGGGCGACACGCGTCCCTGCCACTGTCGCGGTCACACGTGCGGGCAGGGCGCCGCTCTGGCCGCCTGCCACGCACGCGCCCCGAGGCGCCCGTCCGCGACCCCGTGCGCCGCGCGTCGTGAGCCCGCAAATGGCGTGACGACACGTGTCCCGTGCACCCGGTCCACGCACCCTAATTCGGGTTACGTGGACCGGGCCGCGTTCACGGACCAACCGGGGGATGCCACGTGTCCCCCGCCCCGGTCCATGCACCGCCGCGCAATTTCTGTAGGCCGCGCCTCACAAGCCCGCCAATCAGGCGGCGCCATGTGTCATGCGCCAGGCCCGTGCACCCAGCCGCGGCGCTCTGTGGACCGAGCGCTGCGGATCGGCCAATCATGGGCCGCCAAGTGGCAGCCGGCGGTCCAAGGCCCCTCCCATGCACCGAAATTCAGCGAAAACCTCCGGGAGTCTGTTTTTGGGCATCCGGACTTAGAATCAAACAAGCAAATAGCCGTTTTCAAGCATTTTTCCGCGCTGAATCCAAATCCAACCTCTGTTTGGCCCAAAACCATTTTGAAAATTCGGCAAATGCAGCCGAAGGCCAATCCAGCTGTGGATATCACACAGGGTCCATCTGTGGCATCCCTTTGATGCACCATGGGCCAGATACACCAACACTAGGTGTTCTACACCAGGGTTCATGGGAGAAGCTACACGGGGGTCAGGGTCACCACATCCTCCCCTACTAAAAGAAAGTTTCGTCCCCGAAACTAAAACACACCAAAACAACAAAACTAAAACAATCAAATCAACCAAAGAACGCAAACACTAAACTAACAAGAAAAGTACGGCTCCACCAGCAGGAAAGTCATCAACCCCAACCCTCGATTTAGGAAAACAGCTGAAATTAGCGAAAAGTTCGAAAATTTCGAAAGATCAGTGCCTTCGCCCCAATCAAACAAGAACAGGTTCGGGCACTGTCTCCATTTATGGAGCAATCTTTCGAAGTTTTCGTCCTGTTCGTAAATTTCAGTACAAAGGCGAGAAAAGTGAGATAAGTGTTGGTGCTGTTCCTGCTGTCGCTACCAAAACGAAAGCTATCACTAACAGAGACTCCTAAGGACACAACCTTTAGTCCTAAACCTCACATCTACTACCGAAGTGGCGTCAGTCCAATGCCGCCGAAGCCAAAGCTGCTGGAAGGATACGCCGGTAATTCCGAGAAAATGAACTCCCCCTGTCCCACTCGCAGAAGGGTAACTGCTCTCATTCCATTATCAGTCGTAGCACGACACCGCACCAATCGGTCCAACCTGCGTGCTCAATCCAAGTCTTGGAGCTGTCCTTGAATCGTCACATCTGCCGGTGAAGTTCCAAGTCTCAACTGCACTGATCATGCACCGCAATCCTCCTCCAATCATAGGATACTGGGAAGAATCCAATCGCCTAAACATGTAGCAGAAACTCCTAACCCATACCCATGCAAAGATGCTGATGAAGATGCTCTACAATAATGCAGTAGAATGCAGCGGTAATGAAATACTCAACTCAGCTAACAGAAATAAAATCATACCTGTCGCGACATGATCCGCTGCCGGGGTGTCCTCTACCAGGGCTGCATAAACCCGTCCACTGGGTGCCGCAGATCGTCGTCCCGTCTGTCCCGACGTTGTGGCCCACTCTGGCTGACGGTGTGCCGGAGGGGCTTCCGCTGCATGGATAGGCAAGGGGGGTGCTGCCGCAATCAGCCGCACTGACAAAATGGCCTGAGGGCAACCTGCGCGGAAATGTCCCAACTCTCCACAGAGGAAACACCGCCCCTGTCTCTGATCACACTGCGACGGTGGATGAGGCCCGCCACAGATGACACACCGCTCCTGTCGCTGCTGCCGATACTGCTGCTGCTGCGGGGGCCCACCTGATCACCGGCGCCTATGAAACCCACGACCCTCAGGATGAGATCGTGGAGGTCTCGGAGGTCCCTGCCGGCTCGTCTGACCCTCATCATCCGGTGCTGGGCGCTTCACCCCCGTAATCCCTGCGGGAGTTGGGGCCACCTCGACCATAACCGCCTCTCCGTGCTCCACATAGAGGGCCTGCTCCATAGAGGCATCCAGAGTCTGCAATCGCTGCGAGCGGACAAACTGGTAGATATCACGGCGCAGTCCTCGCTCAAACATGTAGATCCGGTGCGCCTCATCCCTAGCCGCGTGGGGTACACAAGCCAACAACTGGTTGAACTCTGCGATGTACTCATGCACGGGCCGATCTCCCTGTCGGAGATTCCTCAGCTGCTCCTCCAACCTCTGCCTGACGCTCTCCGGGAAAAAGGCTCCAAGAAGTAGACCGCGGAACTCCGCCCAAGTAAGCAGCTGGATCCCAGGTGGACCTACTGGTCGAACACGCTGCCACCAGGCCTCGGCGTTGCGCTCCAAGAAGTGAGTCGCCAATAGGACCTGAAACCGCTCCTGAATAAACAAGCTCACGAAATGGCGCTCCATTGCCGTGATCCATGACTCTGCCTCCCACGGCTCCGAACTCTACCCCGAAAAACGAGGTGGGTTAAACTGACAGAATCTCAACAACAAATCCACCACCTCCCGCTGCTCTGCCCGGGTCAACTGCCCAGCCGTCCCGTACGGCTGTCTACCGGTATCTGGTGCAATAGGGGCTACCTGCACTGCTGGATCAACTGGGGGTGCCACAGCTAGCGACGAAGGTGCGGGAGAACTCCCTGGGGGTGCTACAACTGGCTGTACCGTCTGCTCCAACATAAGCATCATCCGACCCATGGCCTCCTCCTGGCACCGTGTAGCCTCCTCTTAGCGCCGTACAGCCTCCTCCAACTGGGCCATCTGAGCCCGAAGCTCCAGCACCTCACTCTGCTGACCCTGCGCTGGCTCCTCCTGTCCAGGCTCATCAGACGGGGAAGTGTAGTGATTCGGCTTTTACGTATATTTGTGACTCACATATTTGGTGATTATGCCCTTTAAGTGGAATAAAATTATTTAATTTTCGAAAGTCGGTCGGTGCATGGTGCGGGTATTTTTCTGTCAAAGGGCTCGAAAAATGAAGACCGACGGTGCGATCGGATCGGGAATCCGATGTACGGATCTCCCGAAACGGGGTTTTTAAGATCGCGGTGACTTAAGGTGTGCATCGAAATCCGTGTAAAATATCCGGTACGCTTTTTAGGGAGTTTCGGATTTTCCGTATGATTAATTAATTAAGAAATTAATTAACCGGTGACAAGAAACTAATTTCGAAATTTCTATTTGCGATAATTAATTAATTGGGTAAATTAATTAATCGGTGACTAGGGTTAGAAAAAGGGGTATATTAATACGCACGGAAAGAAAGATCTCACTTTCTGCGAAAAGAAACCCTAGCCGAAAGAGGGAACGTGAGAGAAAAAGAAAAGAAAGACGGAACCCTAGCCGAAGGAAAGAAGGAAGAAAAAAGGAGAAAGCGAAGGGGACCAATCATCCCGAACGACGAACCGGAGACGAAAACGCGGTCGGACGACATCCCCGTCAATTAATCCGGTGAGTAAACCCTCGTTACAATTTTGGGATTTTTCCTTATTTTTCCCTCGTTGGGTTTTCGGTCGCCCCCGTCGTCTCCGCCGCCGCCACCGTCGTTGTGCAAGATAAGGCACGGAGCGGACGACGGAGACGCGCGATGCCACTAGGGCATCGCGCGGATGGAAGCCGCGGGTGGACGGACGCCAACGCGGGCGTCTACCGCGGGAGCCGCGCGGGTCGTACCCGCGCGGGCGCCGCGCGGGCGCCTTGCGGCCGCCGCGTGGGCGCCGCGCGGGGCACCGCGCGGGTAGCCCCTAAATCTTACCCAAGGGAATTCTACCCTTTGTGATTTATAACTTGCATGTTTTGAATGTATTATATGGGATTGAGGGGTGAGCTTAGTAAGGATAAGTGTATAGGGAATTGCATGGATTAATGGTGTTTTGTCTTATGACGGTTGCAATAATGGATTTCTGAGATGTTGGCGATCGGGTGGACCCCGATGGCAGTATCAGTATCTATATCAGAGTAGCGCAACGGTAGCGCGGTTTGGTTGTCTGCGGAAGACCGTATCCGTCGCCGCAGTGTGAGCAGAGACAAAGGTTGTGCTCCCTTTGTGTTTGGTTCGTATATTTTCTGGTGGACTAAGCGACAACCGCTTGCATCGTGTGGATGAGTTTGTGCCGCCTGGTTGGAGGATGCCACGGCAGTGGATCGGGTTGTTGCAGGTGTGATTTCATCACAGCAGTCGGAGTTAGTGCACTTTGCTTTCCGGCATGGACTAGAGGTGGAGTTGTTACCACGTGCACTAGAGGTACAGGATACCATCGGTGTTGTGCATGTGAAGGAGGCTTGTGGATTATGTTCAGTGTCGTTGAGACCATGAGTTATACCGGCAAACCTTTTGATATGGCTGGCAGTTCGATGTTTTGACCCAATGCTTGGGATTGGTTGGCACGGCACCACGGGATGGTTAAGTGCAGAGAGGGTGATGATTGTGACTTTTGCGAGGCAGACAAAGGAGGCTTGTTATGGAGAGATTGTTCGAGCACTCAGGTTTTAGCGACAGTGTGAGAGGAGCTTATGGCGGCGCCGGGACCAAAGGATATTTCTATTGCTGCGAAATCTCGGGTGTGAGTCCACTCGAGTCGATGATTATGCCGCCTGTTAGGGAGATTGAGATTGCGGTTGACGTGGTTCTGGAGACCGCGCCAACCTCAATAGCACCGCTTGGATATTATCTGTAAGAGCTGGGAGAGTTGATCGCACCGGTACAGGGATCTGATGGATCGAGGGTCTGTTTGACCTAATGCCACGTCGTTGATACACGACGGTGAGAGCCCTTTGGGATTGGAGCCCAGGCAGGTCCATGTATTATTTAGAATCTTTTGATGGAGCTATATTCCGGCAGTTATTGTATGATGCCCACCCCAATTTGGAATTTCAGCTGAGGGCTTTGTCTAGATGGTGTTCAGGACACGGTAAGGGGCACTATGAGTACAGTGAAGCCAATGGAATGACTAATGCCCTGTCGCCTTTAAAATTGAGGAATTTCGTGTTCTAGTTGGACTTGAACGGATTGTTAGCGGCATCCTCCAGGGATATTTTGGTTTTACCCCCCCCCCCCCCCCTCCCTAAGTGATTTAGAGCTTGTGCAGCATTTGTAGATGGTGTGACAAGGTCTGTGAGGATGGAGCTTTATGCCAAGTTGTTTTGGTACAAGTTTTAGTTTCGAGAGCATATCTTCCTGGATTACATATTCTAGCCGTAGGGGCGGCGGTGGAAATCTGGCCAAAATGGATGCTATTTAAGACCGGCTGAGATCGACGGTTATTGTTAGGGTGGGGAGCTTGTGGATCGGATAGTGCCAGCGGGGCTTGTGGAGCGGATGATGAGATTGGTACCAGCGCTGATTTTAACCTTGTCAGTGGTGGGAGATGGATTTGCGTGTTATAGTGATACCTCCCGTAGTGGCTGTAAAGCTACCATTGGATTTTGTTGAGCATCCAGTATCACCCCGACAGAGCCACTGTGGTGGCGGATACCTGGAGCAGAAGAGCTATTTGGGAGTCGAGTTTGACGGTTCCATAGCTGGCACTGTGTGGGGCCATTCTTGTGTGCAGGGTTTGAGTTGTGTCCCTGAGGATCCCTTTTGATGAAAGGCTGCGGCTGAGCAATCCACTTGGGTGGTTGAGTTTTGAGGGTGACTGAGTGTGAACCCCCGCTTGTTAGGGCCCCTTTTCTGTGCAGGTGTTTGTGTGGATGTGTTTCGGATCGCTTGGGTTGAGTTGGCTCTTAGGAGTGATGTTAGAGCGTGTTGCTCGGGCTATTTGTTCCTTTCCCCCCGTCTTTTATTGGAGTTTTTGAGGTTTTTTTTTTGCGTCTCAGCTCAGGAGTGTTATGTTTTGGACCCCTCGCCCGTGATTGACTCGTTCCTCTTGGGGTCTGTGAGAGTTTGGGTACGAGGGACGCCCGTTGCGAATTCCGGCTCGTGAGGTGAGGGAATTGCGCAATCGGGCTATGCCGTTCTGGTTGTTGCTGTTGTTGTTGCTGAGGAGTAATCACGGGGAGTGATTGGTGACTTGGGAGCTGGAGACGGCGGTGTTGAGTATTGACCCCTGGTTTTTGAGACTCCTTGGGAGTTGCTTTAGTTTCGAGGATGAAACTTTCTTTTAGTGGGGGAGGATGTGGTGACCCGGATCTTTGCAGGGCTTCTGCAGTGTGACCAGCAGCTTCTGGAAGCCTACGCGGCATGTCGGCGGTGTTCGTGCGCCAATTTGGACACAAGTGATGGACTCGGGGCTTAAAATGGATCACGTGGGTAACCGGGAGACCCCGTCGGATGTTTAGAGGCGTTTTCGTGCAAATCGGTTACCAAATTTAGGCTCGGCGCGAAAATCGGATTAAAAATACCTTTCCGGGAGCCTCCGGCAATTTATAGGTTTGGAATTTGGCAAAATGGACACCGTATTTGGAATCAGCGCGCGAAAACGGTCAAGATGGGCTATTTACTTCTTTTTTTTCGGTGTTGCTACAGTAAAAGTACTGTTCACCGGCCGGAACAGTAACTCCGGCAATGGCCGGCGGCGGCGGGCAGCGGCGGAAGGCGGCGGAGGGCGCTCGGGCAGGCGGCTAGCGGCCGCGGGCAGGCGCTGAGGGCGCGGGCAGGTGCGCGGTCCACCGCGGAGGGCGTGCGCCGGGAGCGGGCCACGTGGCGCTTTCCTGTTGGCCGGCGCAGCAGGCGCGGTCCACGGAACTTGGGCCCGGGTGCACGGTGAACCGAGTGGACGCGTGGCAGACGGTTATTGGTGCGGTGTTGTGCGCGCGGTCCACGCAAGGAGTGGGGCAGTTGACCGGGGCAGGTGGCCGTACGGCGGGGCAGGTGGCCGTACGGGCGGGGCAGGCGCGACGTGCGCGGTGCACGGCGCGCGACGTGCGCGGTGCACGGTTGCCGGGGCCACGTGGCGCGATGCCACTCGCGGGCGCAGGTGCGCCGGCTGCAGCGGGGCCCGGGGGAGCGGTGTAGTGGGCCACGTGGTGTAGGTTTTTGGATCCCCAAAGATCTAAATAGGTACTATCAAACAACTAGAGGGGGGGTGAATAGGTGTAATACTTATAAAACCAATCTCAGTGCATAATAAAAACCAATGGGGAAAATAAAAACAGCACACCGAGATTTACGTGGAAACTCCAATCTAGGAGAAAAACCACGGGACCAACACGCAATAACAATCCACTAAGAAAAGAAGAATAACAAGGTGATTACCGACTCCACGGACTCAAACCCCTCCTTCAACTTCTTCGGACCTTGCGCTCACCGATTGCACGTACACTGCACACGTTCGAATCCACGAACGCCACTCGAATCCATGAGCACACGTTTCGAATCCACGAAACGCCTTTAGCACACCGAATCCACGATGCCACGTCGAATCCACGACGCAAACTCAGCCGGTAAGAATATTGGCTTCGATGGTGATCCTTTGCTTAGATTCTCATTGAGGAACCGTAGAAGAAATCTCTAAGCAAAGATTAGATCAATTCGACAAAAGATAGATCTTGGAAGAACCGTCGAATTGACCTAAAAGAGGCTATAAAGAAGAACGATAAAAACCTAGCCTCTAGGGTTGCTCTCAAGTGTTTAATTAATTAATCGGGTAGTTTTTGAGAAACCCTAAATGTCTATTTATAGTTTAGAAACCTTTGGAAAGAGATAAGCATCAAAAATTGGCTTAACAGAAATTTTCCCGCACGACGATCCGGATCGGATTTACGGCGATCCCGATCGTCGTCTTTTTTCAGCAATTCCTGAAAAAACAAGGTTCGGGATCCGGATTGGAATTCTGATCCGGATCGGAATTCTGATCCGGATCGGTTCAGGATCAGAAATTCTGAAACATCCAATTTGTCCAGTTTTTGATTTTTAAGCAATGAAAACTTATCCAAGTGTTTCTAAACCACTCAAATATATTCGGATCACCAAAATTATTTAGTTAAACGTACCTGATCAATCCGAATCCATTTTCCTTAAGATTGATGTAATTGATCCACAATTCTTCTACTTCAATCTTCAAGACTCAAAACACTGAGTGTCAACTTGAGATCTTGTTGAATCTTCTCTAAGTCTTCGATTGCTGATTGACAATTTGATCACTTCAAGACTCCGACTCAACTCAATAACTCAACTACTCAACTCACGAAATATGCCAACACAAAAAGCCGTAACACGTGGCGGGCCTGGGTCGTTTCGGGCATGCACAGTAATGGGCCGGGCCCATTACTGTAGCAGCCCGAACGATTCGGGCGCCCGAATCTCGGGACAAAATGGGAATTTTCCCAATTGTTCCTCCAGCACTATAAATACCTGCCCGAGCCTTCTTCTTTGGCTCTTTTCTCCCAAACCGCACATCTTCTGCCCGAGCTTCCTATTGATGAATTGTTCCCCTCTAAGTTCTTGCTCTTCCTGCCAAGTTCTAGGATTTTATGGGCAAGCATTCCGAGATTTTGGATTTTACAGCGCGGCACGACGTTGCATTTCCTGTGATCTTCTTCGGCGCAGCAGCAGTGTTTTAGCTCCCCTGGTCTACCCCGAGATCCTTTTTCTGTGATTCTTGCGCTAACAGACTCCTAAGAGGTAGGGCTTCATCTTTCGTATTGATCACTCTTTCCTGTTTCGAGTTTTTGGCACGGATCCCGAGGCAACACTGTGACCCATTTTCTGTTTGGCTTTGTGGGACAGCATCGAGGTGTTTTGGCCATATCTTTGCGCACGAGCGTCGGACGGAAACGAGCTTATACAACTTTTTCATCTTCAGATCGCAAGGAACGCGCTCGATTTTTTCTTGGATTTTTCTGAGATTTCATCAGAGGTGAAAATCACTGTTTCTCTGTGTACAGTGCTACAGTCTTTTTGTGCTGAAATCTTTTGAGTGTACCACCTTGTCGAATTTATATCTTGGCTTACGGAACTCAGATTTGGGCGTGCAAGCTACCGTTGCGAAGCTATCGACGCGAGGATCGCGGTGATATTTTTCTGGGAATTTTCTGGGCTCTTCCTGCAGGTGAAAATTAAGCATTTCTGGGACTGTTGTTGTATGTGTGTGTGAGAGCAGATTTTGGAATGTATGTGTAATAGTGGACTTTGTATTGTGCCAGGAGGGTTACGGGTGTGCTGAACTTATTGGAGCAAGGGATTAGAGTTATCTGGTATTTTCAGCTGTTGGGCTTTGGACAGTCAGCTTTTCAGGTGGGTGCCTTATTCCCAGAACCAGTGGGCGGTTCTCTAAATTTTTATATGTTAGAATTGCATGCAGGTGTATGGTACAATGGCTGGGATTGATCGGTAAGCCTAACAATGTGGATTTTATGGGAATTGCAAGTGAATTATTCAATGTATGAAAATGGTATTAATCAAACATTCATGTTGATGATTAGTGGAAGCTTTCCTAAGGCAAGGTTACCCTATATGATTGATTATCATGCCATATTAGCACATAACCTTTTATGAGGCTGGTTTATGCAATGGGATAGGATTATGTAATTATGTGCAGGTTCTACTCTGAGGAGCCATTATGTATTGAGGATTATGGACAGGTATGGTCATTGATAATTTTGGCATGAGGTTTATTTTCTTTATTCTTCCTTGAGGACAAATGCATGCTTGTATGGACATATAGCTAGGCCACCTTTTACTGCTACACTTTCATGTTAGGATCTGACTTAGGAGAAACCATGTTTGTTCTTTCTCCTTTCTTTCTAGATACTTGATTCGTGTTGCTCGGGTTCGAGCAGGGATTTGGGATAGTGTAGCTGGGGTCCTGGTGTCAGGGACAGGTTGTGCCGGATGGTGATAGGTTGTGGTTCGTGAGGTATTGCGGCAACCGCGGACATTGGGCGGTTGACCGGAGATTGTTTATGCATCAGATTGGGTATCAGGCTTCTCTAGTGGATGGAGTTTCCCACTTGTTGAGTTTCATTATACCAGATTGGGGATCGGGGTTTCTTTTAGTGGACGGGGTTTTCCACTTTGATCAGAGTTGTGATCCAGTCCTGCTATATCGTGATACTTGTGACAGAGATACTTGTTACTGAGTTACTTTACTCGTGTGGGTCGCTCCCCATGAGTGCCACTCCAGAGTAGGCGATTTACACATCGGCCAGTGAGTGCCAGATTTTGGTTATTGGCCAGTGAGAGGCAGACCTTCTTTATCGGTCAGTGAGTACCGATTTGCGAGCAGATACTTGAGACAGTTTGAGCAGGCAGTACCGGGTTTTATACCGGTTCATTCGATTGGGTTGTTCGATCAGATACTTTTATTGTTACACTCACGTCAGGGGGACTGAGTGGAGTCTAGTGGCTGTGTATAGACCAGTGCCAGTGTTGATGGGAACCGTTTGGGGTTTGACGGTGGTCCCGTGGGTCTAGTGGCTGTGTGTAGACCAGTGCTAGTGTTGATGGGAACCATTTGGGGTTTGACGGTGGTCCCGTGGTCGTTGTGAGTTCTTTGACCATTGTGTGAGAGGTTGAGCATCTTGAGTCTATCTGTTCTGAGAGAGAGGGCATGGATTTTGACTATAGCCTGCATGAGCCACTACTCGATAGCGAGTTAGTCCGTTTGGACGCCCTACGTAATTCCTGCCCGTTAGCGGGAGGTGGTTGTAGGTGGGCACAGGTTTGACTGGACCCGATGTGGCAGTCAGCTTGATTAGGTCGATTGAGCACCACGTGTGCGGGTGTTGCATATCTTTATCAGAGTTTCCCCATTGGAGCCTTTAGATAGAGGCATGGTAGCTGTAGAGTGTCTCCAGCTTCTTCTTTCAGTTTTATTGCATTGGTTATCTTTTGCCTCTAGTAGTCTTGGTGGGCAGATCGTCGGGCCTAGTGGCGATACCCACTGAGAACTCCCTTTTTTGCGTAGTTCTCACGCCCGTTGGGGGTTTTTCCCCCTTTTTGTCCTTTCTCTCCCTTGTTTTGCAGAGTCTTGGCGGGTGTTGCCGTTTCTGCGGTTGCTGTTCGCGGTGAGGGAGTAGCGAGCTAGATCCTGACCCATTGGAGAGTAGCGGTACCCCCCTTTGAGGAGATCTTCAGCATAGTCGGTAGATTAGTATTTATTTCCTCTTTTGAGAGACTGATGTAGTGAGGATATGATGTCTTGAGAGCTGGTACACTGATGTTTTATTTGAGATATCTCCCTGTTGAGCTATGAGTTTTGTACTCGAGGTTATTGTATGATTATCATTTTTGGGAGATGGACCTTGTTGTTTTATCTTCAGTTGTACAGTGGTTGATTTTATTTCTATAGCAGTTTTATCTTTTAGCTCTGATATCTGTTAGCTGTAGCTTTTTTTGCAGGTAGGACGCTTCGCCTATGCGGGTTTGGCATAGGTGGCGGATCTGTTGGCGAGCCCGGGTCGCAGTTTCGACCCCGGGGCGTGACAGTGGGAGCCGTGGGGGGCCTCTTCACGCTAGCTACGGGGCCGCACTAGCACCGTGAAGAGGTTAGAAGCATCAAAAAGGGGTTGTGTACGAGGGGAGACTTCCGTCTCTCCGACAGGTACTCTGGGGTTGGTGCCCAGCGTAACTCGGTATTCTGGGGTTGGTGCCCAGTGTATTCTTGTGACAGGGTTTTTGGCGAAAGGTTCCGGTGTAATCAGTTTGTACTTGAATCTATGATAATCTTAAGACATCTACTTTATTTGTCACTGACTTTACCCACTCCGTGACAGGTTTGACTAGGTGCGTTAGCCGGGATGGCGGTGAGACTGCGTCGCGAGGACCGTAGTCGTAGGAGGCTCGCTATCCGTTATTTCTTGGGTTTATCTTATTTCCTTTTTGCTACGGTTGGTCTAATTTGCATTCGTGGTTCATGTTGGATGTAGACAATTAATTAGTCGGGACTGTGGACTGGATGTGTTTCTATGGTTTAGCTATACATTTGATGTTTTCGGGTGCGGCATGCTTTGATAACAACCAAAGGATTGCGAAAATGTTTTCCAAAGCGACGTGCCGTGTGGGCACGGATTTTATAACTTCTGGTTTTATCCTTTCCAAACGGTGTGGCCGCTTTAATGGTGAATGTTTAATTGTTTTAAAATAAGGTGTCGGGTGGACACCGCTTGTAAAACCGTAGATGAATACTTCTCCTGCTTATGTTGATGACTATTGTATGGTTGATGGTTGATATTGTAAACGGGACGCCGTACGTATACAAAGGAGACTCTGTCCGTTCGCAGAGTGAATTTGTATATGTGGCGGTCTGTCGCGCGCCGAGGGCGAGGTTGATCTTCACGTAGAGAAAGAAAAAAAAATAATAATAATGTACGCATTTCCGCTTATCCAAAAACCTCCCGGGGCATGACAGATTATATGGTATCAGAGAAAAACAACCATAACCACAGTAGTCGGTGATCCACATCCACAGTGTATGAAGCCACAAGCAAATTAGACATGAGATAACCAAGGTGTAGATGCGGTAGTACGTGAGAGTACGGGGAAAACGGGGATCTAATGTAGGCGTATTCGTGAGTCTAGGTGCTAGGGTGATAACCTTAGGGTTAATGTGGTTTCTTTGTTTACAGCAGACAATGGCCAAATCAAGTCAGAAATGACAGGGTTGACGCGTTTCCTTTGTATGAACAGATAACGACCAGGATTCGGTCACCGAGCACTAATTCCTTTGAAATGGACAGGATGGATCCCGTAGCTGCAGCCAACCGCTTGCTCCGCAACCAACTTCGCAATGTGGCAGGGCAATTACTGACTCTCACTGAACGACTATGCCTACTGACGCAAGACTTCGAGAATAACGACCGCACCCGGCGAGACGCCTGGGATGATACCAGTCGGGGGACGCCACCGGCAAGCTTCCCCACTTTCCATGAGGCAGTCAATTTGGCCCTGCGGGCGGAGCGAGAACTAGCCGAAGCTCGTGCTCGGCAGAGATATCCCTACCCCGGACCGGTGGAGGACCCCTTCCAGGAGGGCCTGGTGACCAAGAGCCCACGGGCCGAACGAAGGTTTGGGCAAACGATGAAAAAGGGACCCGAACCACCAAAGAGGCCCTGCCCCATATGCAGTGGGGCGCATATGGTGACCGACTGCCCATGGAGACTCGACCACTGCTATCGGTGCGGCAGACCGGGCCACACGCGATACGAGTGCCCCCGGAAGCCGGCCGTCACTAGGCCCCCAGCGCCGCTGTCACGCCCCCGGGGGTTTTTGAGTCTATCAAAGCGGAAAAATCGTGTGTATCTTTTTTTTTTCTTCTTAACAAGGTAATTTTAAACCTCATCCCCGGTGCGTGCCAGACCGCCACATACACAAATTCTCCCTGCCCACGGACAGAGTCTCCTTTGTATATGCACGGCGTCTCATTTACAACAACATTCATCAAACACCAACCATCAACCATACAATAGACATACATCATCAAGCGGAATATTAAAGCGGCAACAGTGTTTAGAAAGGATAAAGCCAGCGGTTGCAAAACCCGTGCCCACACGGCACTTCGTTTTGAGATAACCTTTTCGAAGTCATTTGGTTTATCATGGAAACATGCCGCATAAGAAAACATCACCAAAAGAACCGAAATATAAAAGTACACCTCATCCACAGCGCTAAGTAATACATGTCCACGAATATTACGACCCACAAGCAAATTAACTAAGTTAAGCGTAAGAGAAATGAGATAATAAAAACCAAGTGTTCTGACTACGGTTCTCGCGACGCAGTCTCACCGCCCTCCCGGCTAACGCACCTCGTAACACCTGTCACGGAGTGGGTAATGTCAGTGACAAACAAAGTAGATGTCTAATATCAATAAGGAAATAAGGAGCAAACCGAATACACCGGAACCATTTCGCTAAAACCCTGCACATATTAAGCTGGGCCCCAACCCCAGATTTATCAATTAAATTGGGAACCAACCCCAGAATTATCAATTAAATTGGGCACCAACCCCAGAATTATCAATTAAATTGGGCACCAACCCCAGAATATTTGTCGGAGAGACTAAAGTCTCTCCTCGTGCGCAAACACCTACTTTGATGCTTTTAACCTCTTCGCGGTGCTGGTGTGCTATTTTCAGCGGGCGCGAAGAGGTCCTCACGGCACCCACACTTTTGTGAGGAACACGGGTCATAAGAGACCACTCTTCCGAAAAAGTACACCCATGCGGAGGCCAATCCGCCTGTGTACGTGCAGCATCTGAAAACGGATTTGCCGAGATCGGCGTGTCATGAGCACCTTCAATTGTTAGATAAAAACACAATTATGCGAAAGGTTAAACTGTCCATCTACTTTGTTAGATAAATTAAGAGCACTTTAATGACGATAGATGCACTTACTGCATTTGTTGCACTTATCGCAACCATACCCACCTATTTGAAGAGAAATCGGAACACCTGAATCTTTCGCGCACCCCCGCTGCGCGTCTGGACCTAAAGAAAGTCCGTACAGATAACTATAGTCAAAAGCGTGTACTAACATCCGAAAACACAAGACCCAATTTACTCTTTTCGACGGAAAAGTCCAACAAATCAAAACCGTCAAGTAACACCGCACACTTAGCTCAAACCGGTAACATCGAAGATTAACAACAACCGGACCGCGACTATTTCGTCGCGAACTCCGTCGGAACCCAAAACCGCTAACGGAAAACCAACAAAACTCAATCCCCAACCGGTAGCCCACTCGGGACGTCAATGGTTAAAACCAAGAAGGCCCCGACGGCGGAAATGATGAGAAAAGAGACCCGACGGCGCGCCCCCGACGATTTCGTCGAGGCGCGGAGCGTCGGCGAAATTGGCACCCAACAAAATAAAACAGTGACCAAAAAGATCCCAAGTTGTCATGCCAAGAAAACTGCGGAGATTGTGATCCCAACGGCGAAGACGGCACTCAAAACGGTGGAAAAACGGACCCAAACGGAGCAAATGAACTTCGGGCTGTCGGTTGGTGCACGGGGGCAACCGTGCACCGGGTTCACGGCGTCAGGCGGCGGCGGCATGCGCCGGGTGCACGCAGGAGGCGTGCACCGCGCATCTCGGGCCGGGCCGGTGCACGACCCGAGCGTGCACCGCGTCCTTGCCCTTCGGCCGCAAGCGCTTGCGCCGGGTGCACGCATGAGGCGTGCACCGCGCGCCTTGGGCCGGGCCGGTGCACGAAGCCGTGCACCGGGTCTGGTGCTTCCGACGCTGCGGGCATGCACCGGGTGCACGCCTGGACCCGTTGACCGTGTTGTACGGACAAGCACAGTAAACCCTAAATTCGCCGTTTTCTTCGCCGTTTTCGCTCCCGTTTCGCGATTTCTTCTCCGTTTTCGCTCCCGTGCGACTCCGGCGAAGACCCCGCGACCATGGTAACGACGGCGGCGGCCTCCCGTTTAACAACGGTGGCGGCAGCCTCCCGTTAACCCACTATGTTCCAACGAAACATCCCCAAAAATCTCCGAATAAATCCGCGGTAAATCTAACGGCTAAACCATTGATCCACGAACAACCAAAACATAAATCGGAACCCCGATCGAATTTTCGACCAAGTCCGACAAAAAGAAACCGACTAAAAATCATCGATTAAACTCGATAAAAACCATCGATCACCCTCGATCAAGAACGAGAATAAAACATGGATCAAAACCCGACGAAAATCCGCGATCGATGTACTAATTAAAACGACCTTACGAGAACACGGAAAACCCCCGATTAATTCTACAAAAAGATTAACGACCACTAACCTCAATCTATCGGAATTAAAGAACCAATCTTGTTTCCTTTCGGCGTTGGAGACCCGGATCCGCTCCCCGTAGACGATGGCGTCTCGTTCTCCGATCTCCGGCACGTGAATCAGGGCGATCGGGTTCCTCCGCTTCCTCCTTCTTTTCCTCTTTTCTCCTCCGGTTAGGATTCCGTCTTTTCTTTTCTTTTTTCTCTTCTCACCGATTAGGGTTTTTATTTATTTCTTTTCTTTTCTTTTCTTTAATCGGGATCCCTTATATAGTCGCACTTTATCTCTAATTAATTTCTCTTTAATTCGTACGTAAGAGAATTATTATTTTCCGTCTGGGATAATTAATTAACTAATTAATTATCCCCTACGAGATAACCCACCTTATCTCTAACGGGTGCAAGATATTTTGCACGGATTCCGATGCACAACTAATCACCGTATCACTTTGAATCCCGTTCCGGGGGATCCCGATATCGGATTTCAGATCCGATCGCACCGTCGGCTTTTTTTTCCGCGCTCTATCGCAGAAAAATACTAGCACCCCACAATGGCCAACTTTTAAGAATTGAATAATTTTATTTCACTAAAAGGCTTAAATGACTACACGTAAGTCAAAAATACCCCGAAAGGCCGGATCACTACACTACTCACACTTTATAAAAAGTTTCGTCCCGAAACTTAAATACAAACCCCACTAATCAATTCGGGAAAACATTCCCTCATCTTCGATTCCAGTTCCCAAGTCGCCTCGCGCTCTTGATGGTTGCTCCACTGGACCTTTACATAGGGGATTGTTCGTTTGCGCAACTTCTTGTCCTCTCTCGCCAAAATCCGCACCGGCGTCTCCTCGACGCTTAAATCCTCTCGCAACTCGATGGTAGAGGCATCCAAGGCATGAGAGGGATCGGCTAGGTACTTCCGGAGCATTGAGACGTGGAACACGTTATGGACTCGTTCGAGATTTGGCGGCAGGGCTAATCGGTACGCCACCGGTCCTATGCGTTCTAGGATCTCGAACGGTCCTACGTACCTCGGGCTTAACTTTCCCTTTATGCCGAAGCGTCGGTTCCCCTTGGAGGGCGAAACTCGGAGCAACGCATGTTCACCCACCATAAACTCTAAGTCTCGGCGTCTGTTGTCCGCGTAGCTTTTCCGTCTGCTCTGGGCGGTCAGTAGTCTTTGTCTAATCAATCGCACCTTTGCTTCGGTCTCCTCCACCAGATCTGGGCCCAGAAACTTACGCTCACCCAAGTCGTCCCAGCATATTGGAGACCGACAGCGGCGCCCGTACAGGGCCTCGTGTGGTGCCATCTGAATGCTGGCCTGGTAACTGTTATTGTAGGCAAATTCCACTAGGGGCAGACACCGTGCCCACCCTTCGCCCAGGTCCAAAACGCATGCCCGAAGCATGTCCTCCACAATTTGTATCACCCGCTCTGATTGTCCATCGGTTTGCGGGCGAAAAGCCGTACTGAAGTGCAACTTGGTTCCTATTGCTCGCTACAGGCTCTGCCAAAAGTTTGACACAAATCGCATGTCCCTGTCCGACGTGATGGACGTCGGCACCCCATGCAACCTTACTATCTCGTTGATGTAGGTTTGCGCCAGTCGTTCCCGCGCCCACGTCGTGTGTATGGGCAGAAAGTGGGCTGATTTCGTCAAACGGCCCACGATTACCCATATTGCATCGTGTCCCCGTGACGATCTCGGGAACCCGGTCACAAAATCCATGGTAATCATGTCCCATTTCCACTCGGGCACCGGTAAGGGTTGCAATTTTCCTGCTGGACGCTGGTGCTCGGCCTTCACTCGTTGGCACACCAGGCAGTGTGCCACAAACCGAGTCACGTCTCCCTTCATTTTGGGCCACCAGAAGGTCTGTTTGACGTCCTAGTACATCTTCGTTCCCCCGGGATGCGCTGTATATGGAGCGGTATGCGCCTCCCGCAGGATTTCCTCTTTGAGTTCCGGTAGATCCGGCACGCAGATTCGTCCCCGAAATCGTATCGTGCCGTCGGAGTTTACTGTGAAATCACCTTCTTGGTCGGCAGTTACTCTACTTCGCACCAGCTGGAGTTGGTCATCAGTCGACTGCCCCTCGAGAATTCTGTCAAGCAGGGTAGGTCTGACCACCAGTGTCAGAAGTTGTTCGGCTGTACCCACTGGTACTACTTCTAGTCTTAATCGCGAAAATTCCGCAATCAGACTATCTTGCTGGGTGATGGCACTTACCCCTGCCTTCTCGGCCTGCCCCTTACGGCTCAGGGCGTCGGCCACCACATTTGCCTTTCCCGGGTGGTAGTGGATCGTTAAATCGTAATCCTTCAGTAGCTCGAGCCACCGTCTTTGTCACAAATTTAACTCCTTTTGGGTGAAAAGGTACTTAAGACTTTTATGATCTGAGTACACATTGCAGTGTGCCCCATACAGGTAGTGTCTCCAAAGCTTGAGGACGAACACAACCGCTGCGAGTTCCAAATCGTGCACGGGGTAGTTTCGCTCGTATTCCTTGAGCTGCCTTGACGCATAGGCTATAACCTTTCCCCGTTGCATGAGTACTCCACCCAGTCCATTTCGCGACGCATCGCAGTACACTTCATAATCCTCCCCTGGTTCTGGCAGGGCGAGAATCGGGGCTCGCGTCAATCTATCCTTGAGCTCCTCGAAGCTCCTCTGACATTTGTCCGTCCAGATGAACTTTTCCCCCTTTTTAGTCAAGCGGTTTAAGGGGGTGGCTATCTTGGAGAAACCCTCCACGAAGCGCCGGTAGTACCCGGCTAATCCTAGAAAGCTTCGAACCTCCGTCACCGTCGTTGGTTGGGACCAGTCCGTCACCGAATCTATCTTCTTCGGATCGACTGCGACTCCAGCCGTTGAGATTACGTGCCCTAAGAAGCCAACCTCTCGGAGCCAAAACTCACACTTTTTGAGTTTGGCGTAGAGTTTCTGTTCCCGTAGGGTCTAGAGGACTGTGAGCAGATGTCCTTCATGTTCCTCGTCTGTACGGGAGTAGATGAGGGTATCGTCGATGAAGACCACCACGAATAAGTCCAGGAAGGGTTTGAATACCCTGTTCATCATGTCCATGAACATCACCGGGGCATTTGTGAGCCCGAACGGCATTACTGTAAATTCGTAATGGCCGTAACGAGTCCGAAAAGCCGTTTTCGGGATGTCCTCCCCCTTGATCTGGTCCTGATGATAGCCCGACTGCAAGTCAATCTTTGAAAACACCGTCGCCCCCTGTAGTTGGTAGAAGAGGTCGTCGATCCTTGGCAGGGGGTACTTGTTCTTAACGGTGACCTTATTTATCTCCCGGTAGTCGATGCACAACCGGAGACTTCCGTCCTTCTTCCTCACCTTCGGCCGGGCCGGTGCACGACCCGAGCGTGCACCGGGTCCTTGCCCTTCGGCCGCAAGCGCTTGCGCCGGGTGCACGCATGAGGCGTGCACCGCGCGCCTTGGGCCGGGCCGGTGCACGAAACCGTGCACCGGGTCTGGTGCTTCCGACGCTGCGGGCATGCACCGGGTGCACGCCTGGACCCGTGGACCGTGCTGTACGGACAAGCACAGTAAACCCTAAATTCGTGGTTTTCTTCGCCGTTTTCGCTCCCGTTTCGCGATTTCTTCTCCGTTTTCGCTCCCGTGCGACTCCGGCGAAGACCCGACCATGGTAACGACGACGGCGGCCTCCTGTTTAACAACGGCGGCGGCGGCCTCCCGTTAACCCACTATGTTCCAACGAAACATCCCTAAAAATCTCCGAATAAATCCGCGGTAAATCTAACGGCTAAACCGTTGATCCACGAACAACCAAAACATAAATCGGAACCCCGATCGAATTTTCGACCAAGTCCGATAAAAAGAAACCGACTAAAAATCATCGATTAAACTCGATAAAAACCATCGATCACCCTCGATCAAGAACGAGAATAAAACATGGATCAAAACCCGACGAAAATCCGCGATCGATGTACTAATTAAAACGACTTTACGAGAACACGGAAAACCCCCGATTAATTCTACAAAAAGATTAACGACCACTAACCTCAATCTATCGGAATTAAAGAACCGATCTTGTTTCCTTTCGGCGTTGGAGACCCGGATCCGCTCCCCGTAGACGATGGCGTCTCGTTCTCCGATCTCCGGCACGTGAATCAGGACGATCGGGTTCCTCCGCTTCCTCCTTCTTTTCCTCTTTTCTCCTCCGGTTAGGGTTCCGTCTTTTCTTTTCTTTTTTCTCTTCTCACCGATTAGGGTTTTTATTTATTTCTTTTCTTTTCTTTAATCGGGATCCCTTATATAGTCGCACTTTATCTCTAATTAATTTCTCTTTAATTCGTACGTAAGAGAATTATTATTTTCCGTCTGGGATAATTAATTAACTAATTAATTATCCCTTACGAGATAACCCACCTTATCTCTAACGGGTGCAAGATATTTTGCACGGATTTCGATGCACGACTAATCACCGTATCACTTTGAATCCCGTTCCGGGGGATCCCGATATCGGATTTCAGATCCGATCGCACCGTCGTCTTTCTTTTTCCGCGCTCTATCGCAGAAAAATACTAGCACCCCACAATGGCCAACTTTTAAGAATTGAATAATTTTATTTCACTTAAAGGCTTAAATGACTACACGTAAGTCAAAAATACCCCGAAAGGCCGGATCACTACAGCCGCGGCCCAACGAGACCGGGAATACCGCCACCCCCACCCCTCGGGGGAATCCAGATCCAGAGAGCCGGGCAAATCTACAGCCGAAGGGAGCGCGAAAGGACGAGCGAGTGCCGGCGGGGAGCGCGGAATTGCTACAGGGACCCTGCGTCATCTGCGGGAGAGCTCATGTAGTGTTCTGGTTTTTCCCATGCCACTTTCAGATGAATCCACTTGTCTAACACCTAGTGTTGGTGTGTCTGGCCCATGGTGCATCAAAGGGATGCCACAGATGGACCCTGTGAGACATGGTTAGCTTATTTGGCCTTCGGTTGTATTTGCCGAATTTTAGAAAAGGTTTTGGGCCAATCTGAGGTTGGATTTGGATTCAGCGCGGAAAAAAGCTTGAAAACGGCTATTTGCTTGTTAAATTTGGAGTCCGGATGACCAAAAATGGGCTTCCGGAAGTTTACGGGGATTTTCGGTGCATGGGGCAGGACCGTGGACCGGCCTGAGCCACGTGGCGGCCTGTTATTGGCCAGCTCACGCAGCTCGGTCCACGGGGAGGCGCGGCGGTGCATGGACCGCGGGCGGGGGACGCGTGGCGTGCCCGGAATGGCCGACGCACGCGACACGGCTCAGCGACTTTGCGCGGTTGCGGTGGACCGGGCGCATGACACGTGGCGGCTTGGGATTGGCTGGCTCACGTGGGCGCGGTCCACGGTGTGCACGGAGGGCCGCCTCGGGACGGCGCGCACACAGTGGCGCCAGGCGGGCTGTCGGCCGCACTCAAGTGCGGCCACGCGTCGCCCTGCGTGTGGCGGGCCGTACCTACCCCCGCTGACCGCGGGGGGACGCGTGGCGCGCGCCGGAGGCCGTTGCAACCGCTGTCCCGTGTTATGTGTACAGTGGCAGCACCGCAAGCTTTCGGGCGCGTCGGACGGGGAAGGTGCGACCCGGTTTTCGGATCCTTGCGCCCGGAATCTGCGCCCGGAAATCCGGCCCGAGGTGTTTGCGAGCTGGGCCTATAAATAGTGGACTTTGGGCTCACCTAGCTCTTTTTCTGGGCGGTTTTTCACAGTGTTCCCTTTAGGGATTTTCTTCCTCCACCTGAGATACATTTCACAGGGCATCCTTGGGATTTTTAGGGGCACGCATCCCGAGGTTCCCACTTTTACGGCGCGGCGGGACGCTCGTTCTCCGGCGACCCGTTTCGTCGCAGTTCAGTGCGTGATCTCCCCCGGCTCACTCCGACCTCCGTTTTTGACGATTCTTACGCCGTTGGACTCACGACAGGTAGGACTCCAACTTCTGTGTTTTGAGGTTCCTCGTTTTCCATGCTGACCTTGGAGTTTTCTGATCACCCATTTGACCCATTTTTTCTTCACGGATTTTTGGACAGAACCGCGGTGTTCTAGCTGTATCTTTGCGCACAGGCGACGGATCGAGGCGATTCAAAAGACAATTATCATCTACACTTCGCAAGGAACCTCCTGAATTTTTTCCTGAATTTTTGGAATATTTTCCGAAGGTGAAAGTCTCCTTTTACTGTGGTTCTTTGTTACAAATTTTCTGGACAGTTTGTTTTGGGGTGTTTCCCTTGTCGGATTTTTATATCAGCGTAGAAAACTCGGAATTGAACGTGCAGGTACTCGTTTCGACGGGTTCGTCGCGAGGATCGCGACAGTATTTTTTGTGGATTTTTCCGGGTATTTTTCGCAAGTGAAAACAGAGGAACTTTGGACTGTGTATTTTGGGACCGATTTTGTGAGGCAAGGTGTGATTAATATATGTATATTCTTCTGGGGAATTTTGTGCAGTGTTGTAGAGTTGGTTTTGGCCGAGCGTGGACTGCACCTTTGGGGACCAGGATTTAGCGCTCGAGGTGGGTACCGTTGTTAACCTCCTACTTGTGATAACCCACTAGGCATATTGGAGCTAGTCTTATGTAATGTTGCTAGTATACTAGTGGAATGATTATGGCATGCTTAAATTGGAAGAATTGGACTTATGGTTGATACTTGCACCTTTAGAGGACTAGGTGCTAATAATGGTAATTCTTACAAGTGTTAAGTTGATTAGAATCCCTGGGAACAATTGCTTAAATCTTTTTGGTAATAATCGGCTAAACCATATCATGTTTTATGTATAATTGGGAAACCTATGCATGTGTATAAATTCGCTTACGGCACGTTAGTACTTCTGATATTTAAACAAAGGCATACGGTAATTCTTGTGAGAATTGGAACACTGAAATTATATTGTTAAGAAAAAGGACTTTTGCATGCTTGAATGGTCAGCTAGTTAGGCCACATTTTTCTACTACACTATCATGCTGGAATTGACTTAGGAGAAACCATGATTTTATTTTCTCCAGTTATCTAGACATAGGGGATATCATGCTCGGGTTAGAGCAGGGGCTGGGATAGTGTAGTCAGATACTTGGGTTTCAGGACGGACAGGCTGTGATGGCAGGGTATTGCGGCAACCGCGGATTTTGGGCGGTTGACCGGACAGTTGTTATTGCATCAGATCGGGGAGAGGATTTCGGGTTCTTTTAGTGGATGGTACTTTTCCCTATAGATCAGTGTCATGATCCAGTCCTGCGGACTTATTCTCCTTGGATACTTATTACTCAGGCTTTTTACTCGTGTGGGTCGCTCCCCTCGAGTGCCACTCCGGAGTGCGCGATATACAGACTTGAGTCCTTGAGACTCCTATCCCCTATCGGTGTTATGCGTAGGCTGGCATACCCGATTTGGCAGGCACCGCAAGCAGTACCAGTGTTTACTGGGGTATAGATTGGATTTTGTCAGACAGGCTTTGATATTCGGATGCATACATTTAGCTATCCTTTAGCTGGGCATGTAGAGGCATATTAGTGGTAGCTTTTATCAGTAGTCATACTTATAGTTTACCACCTTTATTCTTTTAGCCTCTGGTAGTCCTAGTGAGCATGTTTTGTTGGGTTATGTATAATTGGATCTAAATATGGAAAAAAATACCTAGAGGGGGGTGAATAGGTGTAAACAATAAACACTCAAAAATCTTTGCGATATAAAACCCAATGCGAAAAAATAAACAACACGCAGAGATTTTTACGTGGAAAACTCCAAACCGGAGTAAAAAACCACGGGACCGATAACACGGTGAAATCCACTAGAATTAAACACGTACAAGGTGATATACCGTACTCACAGACGACTCAACCTTTGCCATACGCTCCTAGTTGATCTTCTCCGCTCGCTCCACGACGCTTCTCGAATCCACGATCTGCGTCCAACGCTGAATCCACGACGTCCGACCGAATTCACGGTCTTCACCCAGTAGCACGCTTCGAATCCACGAACGTACCTCGCTCCGAATCCACGAGACCGGTAGCACCTTGAATCCATAAGGCCATGCGAGTCCACGCGCCGATTTTGGAAAAATCGTTGTTTTTGGGTGGTGATGATCCGCCGAATACTTAGATTAGAAATAGATCGGAAATACCATCTAAGTATTCATTGATTTGATTCTATTCAAAATGTGAGTATGAAAACCTAGAATCAAATCAATCAATATAGATGAAGAAACATAAGATTCAATCTATTGATTTCCTTTCTTCTCTATTTGTGGATCTATATAATTCGGTCGTCTTTTTCCCTTTATCGTGGGTTACCCTAAAAGATGAATTAAAGGGTCTATATATAGGTTAGAAACCATTGGAAGAGGATAAGAATCAAAAACTAATATTTTCTGGAATTTTTCAGGACGGCGATCCGGATCGGACTTCGGCGATCCGGATTGCAGTAGCGAGACAGATAGTTTCCAGAAAAACCAAGGTTCGGGATCCGGATCGAAGTGCCTGATCCGGATCGTTCATACAATTTCACCAAACACCAACGTTCGGGATCCGGATTGCAAAGCCTGATCCGGATCGTTCATAAAACATGGTAAAACCAGTGTTCGGGATCCGGATCAAAGGAGGCTACGATCCGGATTGAACTGGTGTATGAACGAAAACCCTTCGGGATTCGGATTGGAAAGTCTGATCCGGATCCTGAACATGTCCCATGTCCAGTTTTTGATTTTTATACAATTAAAAATTCATCCAAGTGTTTCTACACTATAAGAAGTATTCGGATCACCAAAAATAATTAGTTAAACATACCTGATCCTTTTGAATTCTTCTTTCTTGAGATTGAGTTAAATGATCCAACTTTCTTTATCTTCAATCTTCAAGACTTAACCGAATTCACGAAATACGCCAACTCAAATTCCGTAACAATCTCCCCCTTTGGCGGTTTCGTGACAAAACACAAATCCACTCAAGAAAATTCAAAAAGATATTTTTGTTGCTATCACCATACAACAAAAATTTACAATGGAGATCCAAAATAGATACATGAGTTAAACTCCTAAAACAGACTCTAGACTTAGACATCTGTACTCTCTGCAAAAGAAATCATTCTTGACAAAAGAAATCGTTAGATACCTCAAGAATTTTATATCATTCAAAAACCACATACAGAGATGAAGTTTATACTCATTTATACTTACCATGATATTTATACATTCAGATATGTAATTTGATCATAGTTAAAAACCAACATATCTTCTATGCAATCAAAATCCAAATGTCACAAAATTGTTAGTGAACATCAACTTGTTAGTTATATTACATGCCCAAATAGTTAGCAAATAGTTAGTCGAGGCATGCGTGCAATCACAAATGAAAACCAAAAGTTGAAGTTCTACTTACCTTACTTACCTTCATGGTTCAACTGGACAATCAAGATTGTTCAAACTGTTCTAATACTCTCTTCCCCTTTTTGTCACAAAGTTAGCCAAAATTACCAAAAAGGAGAGAAAGGTTAACAAGTTCAAGAACCAAAACTGTGAGCTAAAAACTAAAAACTAAAACTTAAAAACCTGCACAGGAAAAAGATTAAAAAACTGCACAAGAAAAGATTAAAAAGGATGGGGATTACTCAGAATCATCCGAACTGATGCAGCCGAGTATTTGGAAGATTTTCTTTAATCGTTTGTTCATGGATGATTGGTTCTTGTTGACCTTTTTTATTTCTTCCTTCACCTCAATCAGTTCATTCGATATGCGTTCTTGCTCGTTGGAGAGCCGTTGTTGTTCTTTATAAATGGAGGTAACCGATGCATCATCATCGGATGTCGATGGAGGTGCTTGTTGTGCTGCAGGTGCTGGTTGGACTGGAGGTTGTTGTGCTGCATGTGCTGCTCGTGCTGCTGGTGCAGAGGTTGTTGCTTGTTGTTGTGCTCTTCGTCGGTGAGGAGGTGATGGGGGCTCATCTTGTTTTGTTGAGAGAGACTTTACAATAGTTGTTTCATTGATCGTTCCTAGACTGTGCATGTAGGAACTCGCACTCGTGCCAGCTTTAAATTTTCGAAGAATGCGCATAATGACCATTGGATAAGGTAGTCTCTCTGAAGGGTGAGCATGTTCCACATAGCGTGCCATCCTTGATCAGATGATGTAAGGAATGTTTAAGTTTGCTCCCATTGCTGCTGTGGGGTTTCCAAGAAGATAGAGGAACAACATTCTATCCCACCGAAGAACCTTTGTATTCATATTTGGAAGGACGTTATAACAGATAATGAAGTTCAAATATCGATACTCTGGTCGAAGTTCTTTTGAAAAGACGGAGTTTCCTGCCGACAGAGTATCTGGAAGACAGATTCCATCAACTACCACTCTCCAGGAGTTGGTGGTGAAGGTTTGGCTCTTCATATAATGAGCCCCATCAGCTCTGGCCGTCATTCCTAACGCCTCTCCAATCAGTTGAGGGGTTACTTTGATCTTAACATTCTTAACCAATGTTTGAAATTCTCGACATCCGCTCTCCTGATCAACTAGATAGCAAGCATTTTGATAAAACATTCTTACTGAGTGAAGACAATACCCAGTGGTCTCGGGGAAGTTGCAAATGGGAGCAAGACCTGTCTGGTCATACAGAGTCCCAAAAAGCGAAGATCGTTCCTTCAAGGCTTTGACATTAACATGTCTTTCGCCAATGCATTCCCTGTTCTCAAAATCCTTTATCCTAGCAGAGCTGATAAAGTCTTGTGGAGGAGACTGTCTAGCAACTGGTTGCTCAATGGAAATTCCTCGAGCATTCCCTCTCTTGCGGGCAACACTTTTTCTTTTTGTTTTCACAGAAGTTTCTTCCATCGGAGCTTTGCCCTTTTCAGCAGCAGTAGGCGGAGCCTTTGATGTTTCTGCAGGCGCTTTTCCTTTCGAAGCAGTGGGTGCAGTTGCTTCAACTTGAAGCCCATCCCAATCGATCGATTCCGTTTCAGATTCCGTATCGGAATCATCTTTTGTTTTCTTCGCCTTCTTAGCCCTCTTGGGCTTGATAGTGTCTCTAGTATGAACCATAGTAGCCAGAAGAAAAATGATCCAGGTGATCACCATTGCTACTAGTTTCTTGTGAGAAAGGAAATCCTGTGAGCAACAACTCAAGAACACGAAAAAATTGTTAATTTTCAAAAATTTGAAAAATTGTGTTACGGCATTTTGGTGTTGGCATATTTCGTGAGTCAAGTCAGTGAGTTGAGTCGGAGTCTTAGAGGGATCAAATTGTCAATCAGCAATCAAAGACTTAGAGAAGATTCAACGAGAGCTCAAGTTGACACTCAGTGTCTTGAGTCTTGAAGATTGAAGTTGAAGAATTGTGGATCAGTTACATCAATCTCAAGAAGAAAGTATTCAAGAGGATCAGGTATGTTTAACTAAATAATTGTGGTGATCCGAATACTTTCTTATAGTGTAGAAACACTTGGATAAACTTTTAATTGCATAATAATCAAAAACTGGTGTTCGGACTTGTTCAGGATCCGAATCAGAGCCAACGATCCGGATCCCAAAGGTTGTTGCTTCATACAAGACTTCGATCCGGATCCATGCAATTTCCGATCCGGATCCCGAATGTTAAGTTTTCTGATTTGTATGAACGATCCGGATCGGACCTTGCAATCCGGATCCCGAACCCTTGGTTTTCTGGAATCGTCAATCTCGTTACGACGATCCGGATCGCAGTAAATCCGATCCGGATCGCCGTCCTGAAAATTTCCAGATAAGGTATGTTTTTGATTCTTATCTCTTTCCAAAGGTTTCTAAACTATAAATAGACATTTAGGGTTTCTCAAAAACGTGGGAGCTACGGCCGATCAATTTCTAAAACACTTGAGAGCAACCCTAGAGGCTAGGTTTTCATTGTTCTTCTTTATAGCCTCTTTTAGGTCAATTCGATGGTTCTTTCAAGAACATATCTTTTGTCGAATTGATCTAATCTTTGCTTAGAGATTTCTTCTACGGTTCCTCAATGAGAATCTAAGCAAAGGATCACCATCGAAGTCAATATTCTTATCGACTGAGTTTGCGTCGTGGATTCGACGTGGCATCGTGGATTCGGTGTGCTAAAGGCGTTTCGTGGATTCGAAACGTGTGCTCGTGGATTTAAGTCATAGAGTGGATTCGAACGTGTGCAGTGGGCATGCAAAATCGGTGGAGCGCGAGGTCCAAGAAAGTGAAGGAGGGGTTAAATCCGTGGAGACGTAATCACCTTGTTATTCTTCTTTTCTTAGGGATTGTTATTGCGTGGATATCCAACCGGTCAGCGCAAGGTCCGAAGAAGCTGAAGGAGGGGTTTTGAGTCCGTGGAGTCGGTAATCACCTTGTTATTCTTCTATTCTTAGTGGATTGTTATTGCGTGTTGGTCCCGTGGTTTTTCTCCTGGATTGGAGTTTCCACGTATATCTCGGTGTGCTGTTTTTATTTTCCGCATTGGTTTTTATTTTGCACTGAGATTTGGTTTTATAAGTATTACACCTATTCACCCCCCCTCTAGTTGTTGGATAGTACCTATTTAGATCCTTGTGGATCCTATAAAAACCTACAATTGGTATCAGAGAGGGTTTTAGGTTTATCTATCATGATGGGTGAAAGTGGTAATATTTATAGACCTCCTCTTTTTGATGGGACTAATTATGCTTATTGGAAAGTGCGGATGAGGGCTTTTCTCATCGCAATTGATGAGCGAGTATGGCAATCCGTGGAATGCGGTTGGGTGCATCCTGTTGAGGAAGTAGGAAATTCTACTACCCCAAAACCTCGCTCTAGATGGTCCAAAGAGGAATTTGAAAGATCTTCTTACAATGGGAAAGGTATGAACGCTTTATTTAATTCTCTTTCCTATACTGAATTTACAAGAATTTCCGTGTGTGAAACCGCAAAGGAAATTTGGGATATTCTCAAAATTACACATGAGGGTACTAATCTTGTAAAAATTCAAAAGCTCCAGATGCTTACAAGTCAATTTGACTCTATTCATATGGAAGAGCACGAATTGTTTACAGATTATTACACTAGACTTCAAGATGTAATAAATACATGTGCTAATTTAGGAGAAAAGATCCCGGAGTCGAAAATTGTAAGAAAGATACTTCGGACTCTTCCGGAACGGTTTAGGGCAAAGGTTACCGCCATTGAAACCGTTAGTCATCCGGATGAGATGAGTATAGAGGAATTAGTAGGTGCTTTGCAAACTTATGAAATGACTTTTCCTACTAATCAAGTTTCTTCCAAGTCTTCTTCTAAGCTTACAGGTATTGCATTCAAATCAACAAAGGAAGAAGATAGCGAATCAAGTTCCGACGATGAAATCTCTTTTTGCCGATTTTGAAGAACAATTGGCGCGGATCGTAAAGAAATTTCGTCGGAAGTTTGGAAGAATCGAACCGATGGATCTTCATCCACGAAATCTTCTAAAGGATCATCGGGTTCTAAATCCTCTAAACTCAAAAGCTTTGCAAAACCTTCTAAAGAAAAAGAAAAAGATGATTTCGAAGGGGAAATCCAATGCTATCGATGCAAAGGCTACGACCATTTTTCAATGGATTGTCCTTCTAAGAAATCATATAAAAAGAAGGCTTTGCAAGCGAAAACTTGGGACGATTCTACTTCTAATGAATCAACCTCAAGTAAAGAGGAAAAAGAAAAAAATCGTTGCTTCTCATGCCTCTCATTTTCCCTCTTCTAATAATTGTTTATCATCTTTAATCACTGACTCTACTCCTTTGATTTTGTATGAAACATCAACAACCGGCGGAGAGTCATCAAGTGAGGGGGGAGTCGGACGAGGAAGAACTCGTTGAGGCATATCAACAACTTCTTGCGGAATCTAAGAAGATGGCCAAACATATCAAGAAGTTGAGGGAAGCAACGACTTGAGAATCAAGATGAGAATCATGCTTTAAAGATCAAACTTCATGATCTCGAGGAGGAACGAGAGCTTTTATTGAATAATAATAAAATCCTCCAAGAAAAGATAAATCAATCGGAAACGGTCGTTAATTCCCATATTAACAAGATTGATTTTCTTGAAAAGCAGTTTGAGGAAAATTCATGTCACCAACCAAGCTTTGACCAAGCAAGTTCATGAACTAAATCCGACATACAAAGGCTTTCAACTGGTTCCAAGAAACTTGATTGTATGTCCGGATTAGGTCAATCAAGCAAGGTTGGTTTGGGATTTAAAAAGAACCAAACTGTGAAGGCTTCAAGTTCCACAACTAAATTGAAAGGAAGAACTTGTCACCTATGTGGACTTGAAGGACATTTGGTGAAGGATTGCCCGAAAAAGAGAAAGAAGAATTCTTCGGCAACTTCATCTACGGAGCGAACTCAACGGAATCAAGAAGACACATCAAGTCAAGGAGTTCACTCAACCCACCAAAGGTCCGAGCCACAACATCAATCATACAAGTGGATCATTGCGAGGCAAAGACCTAAGGTGGACCAACAGTCAAAGCGGGACAACCCCCGGCCACAACGAATCAAGACAACCCAAAATCCAGCGATTTTGGATTCGGAAAGGTGATATCTTTCCTTGTCTTAAGTTCTAAATAGCTTATGACTGTATGTAATGCTTTGATTGGTTTTCCCTTCATATCTTTTTTAATCTTTGCATTACATGTTTTTCAATGCTCTTCGTTTTTATACTTTGTTTTTGAACAAAAGGGTTTTTAACTGAACAAGTGCATTGAATAAAAAGGGCTTCACTTTTATTCACTCCAAATTAATTTTATTTGGATTATCAACTTTACTCCTTAATCATAATCTTGAAGATACTTCATTATAGGAGTTTTTGATATTATAGGCATCAAATTTTAGAAATCATGTGTGATCTTAGATGCTTAATCTATCTCGGTTGTGTGAATTCATTGTGATAAACGTGAGACAACCGATAGACTAAAATTTGGGATATAATTCTTTCACGTAAGAGATTGCATTCTTACAAGGGTATTGAAATAATTTGCAAAAGATGTGGAAAGAGTTACATCCGAAAGGGAGTGTGAAAACTACCACCACATGTTGGAAAGAGCTGCCC
>CM055071.1:19420821-19535611 GCA_029204045.2 Tillandsia leiboldiana
CGTGCCACGCGCGCGCATGCTATCGCGGCGCACGGCTGCTCGGTGCCCGCGCGTGCACCGGCGCCCGCGTCTGCCTCCTACACGGGGGTACGCCCACCCCGATGCACCGCGCGGCACCCTCGGTCCATGGCCCGTGAGCCAACCTCGCGTGCGCCCCGGTCCACCACTCCAGCAACACCCAAAAACCACCGCTTTAGCACAAATGTCCAGAAAGTGTAATTCGCACCGTTTTTCGCACTAGAGCCAATTCAAAAAAATCCGAGTTTGCCAAATTACAACTTAAAAATTACGAAGGCATCCGGAGAGTTGATCTTTTGTATGCCAAAAACTGCAAGCTGAGTCCAATTTTGACTATCTGGGTCTGCGCGAAAAACTTGCAAAACACTCGACGGCGTCCTCTAATACCCACTGCGGTCCATTTAAACACGAAGTCCACCATCGTGTCTCAAATTGCGCGCACAACACCACACGATCCACCACGCACTTCTCCTAGATGATGCAACTATAATCAAAATTGCATCACAAATCCCATTCTCGGGCCCGACACTGCGCACAAACATCCCACGGCCACTAAAAGCTGTCCAACAACCAGCAACCCTACGCGGGGATTCCGGGACCTCACACAATCGCTATTCCGGTACTGCCCGATTTTGAATAATGGCTATTTGTTGAAGGCCTAAGGACTAACCTCATTAGTATCAGTCAACTTTGTGACAATAGTTTTTCAGTTAATTTCTTCTGTAGAATGTATTGTAACTGATACGGACCATGTATGTCACGCCCCGGGGTCGATACTGCGCCCCGGGCTCGTCAACAGATCCGCCGCCTCATATGGGAAGCCCCGTATAGGCGTAGCGACTAACCTGCAAAGAAACATCTACACTAGCAGATATCAGAGCTGAAATAGTAAAACTGAAATAAAGACATAAAATATAACTACAACTCACCAAAATACAGACCAACCTCACCAGAAAACAAGAGTCTCTCAGAAAAGTAGAAAAAGAAAGGTACAACTCGATATCTCACTACAAAAGTCACTCGACATTCAACACTCCAAAATAGTACAGGGGTACATCTACTCTCACTCTGTTGATGACAGGAAGGGAACTATCTCGCGACTCCTTACCTCGGTCAGAAGGAGCTGGATCAGCACTGGAGCTGCAGGAACCGGAGCAGAAGTCCCTGGGGAGAAGACACCACACGGGTGGGAGAACTACATCCCCAGTATTTCTCAGTGGGTGCCGCCAACAAGCCCGACGGTCTGCCCACTAAGTCTACAAGAGGCATAAAGTAACATATGCAGTGCTGTAAGGAAAGCTGGGAAAAGTAACTCTACAGCTACTATGCCTCTATCTAGATGCTCAACAGTGGGAACAGAAAGAACATGATGCCACAACTAACCCTCGTCTCTGATCACCCATCTAAACTGACTGCCTCATCGGTCCAGTCAAACCTGCGCCAACCTACTGCCGTTACGTCCCGGAGGAGCGGACTTACGTAGGGCGTCCATGACTGCCAACACAAGCACAGCCAGAGGGACAAATGCAACAACAAGTCGCGGTAGAAAAGCTCAACTCACCGGTACAACAACCCGGTCTCGCCTACTCCGGAGTGGCACTCGAGGGGAGCGAACCGCTCGAGTCAAAGTAACCCATAACAAGTATCTCTGTAAAGTATCTCTGTAAAGCTCAAATGTGGCTCATGCAGGCTATGATCCAAATCCTCGATCAACAAGATCGGCTAACAAACAAATCATGACTCACTCACTGGCTGGAATCTACACAGCTGAGACTCACTGTCACTTCTGACAGCGTCCAAGAACCCAGATCTACCATCACTAACACTCTCCCAAAGAAAATCAGATCCACAACTGCTATCAACTCCACTCGGTCCCCAGACGCGAGTGCAAATGCATCCCACACAGCGACCTCTCGGCCCACAACTCGGGCGAGGAAAAGCTAAGTCCATAGTGAAATGAAGTATCGTGATGTGGAATGTCTAGAGCAATAAAAACCTAGCCCAAGTTGGAGTTTTCTACAGTCTGGCTGAACAAGATGCATATGACAGGGGTGCTAGGTCAAGTTCAAGATTTCACTACTTAACAAAAAGTAGGAATCAAAAGATTCAACAACTGATATACAAGATACAACATACAGTTTTTACACATGCTACTTACTCAATTTCTAACATGCATGATTCTACACACATAGAATTAGTACACAGTCCAGAGTTCTGGAAGCAAGGTCCCCACCTGAAAGTGCTAACTGCCCGAATCGTACAGCTAAGAAAGCCCAAAACAGTCAAATCACAAATCCCACCAAGCCAACAAAATGGTAGAAGTGCTCAAACCTCCTGGGTACAAAACATACACCAAAATTACACTTTAACCCACAAAAATTCCACATTCCCAAAATCTGTGGTGAACAGTCCATTAACACGAAATTTCACCTGAAAAACTCCTCCAAAAATTCTAATAAAAATATGACGGCGATTCTCGCGAAGACTAGATGTCGATAGAGTCCTGAAACGTCGAATTCCGATGTCCGGATGAGGAGAAAAAATCCGACAAGAAGGTGCTACCAATTTAACCAACAGTCGCAAAGGGGGTTAAAAATGTACCCAGAACCCCAAGAAAAGCTCAGTTCCAGAAAAAGTGTCCAACGGGAGTTGTAGATTTACCTCTTACGAAACCGTCGCCGCAGCAAAAATCGTCCAAAAATACCATCGGGGCAGTTCTGTAGACCTCCCAGACTAAACTGCGACGAAAATGGGCCTCCAATAATAAATCGTCGCTCCGCACCCGATGCAGAAGTCGCAGTCGTCACGGCCTCCAAAAATTCCGGGCCTCTGCCAGAAGATGCGAGACTCGAAGATCTACAACTTTCCTAAAGGGTGCAAGGGCTGGGGAGCTCGGGAAGGTGGAGAAAATGGCAGAGGAAAGGGGCTCGGGCTCAAGAAATAGGCCAACCAAAAAAACAATTGGAGAAATGCCATCCATGTCCCGGAATTTCTCGGTGCGCCTGGAGCACGTACACCAGCCACTCCTAAGGCGACACGTGGCCCCCAAAATACGGGAGCCGCGGGTCAGCGCGCCCACGCGCGCCCACGCCCACCTGTCGGGCACGCATCCCGAGGCAACAACTCCGCGCCCCGTGAACTGGTGCAAACACCCATCCAATCACGAGTCGCCACGCGTCCACCTCGGTCCACCGTACACCCGCGGCACTGCGTGGACCGCGCGCACCAAGACCGGCCAATGCCAGCACGCCACGTGGCATGACCACGGTCCACCGTGCACCCCGCCAAGGTCCATAGACCGTGCCTGCTGCGCCGGCCAACCGGAGCGCGCCACGTGGCCCCCCGGTGCACGCCTCCCGCGGTGGACCGCGCGCCTGTTGCCGCCGCCTGCCGCCGCGCTCCGCGCTCTCCGCCGCCGACGGCGCCGCTCTCGCGTTCCGGAACAGTAACCTTGCCTCGAAATAATCGTGTTTTCGCATCCGGGCTCCGAAAAATTCAAGTAAATAGTCCAATTCGATCGTTTTTCGCGCGCTGAATCCAAATCCGATGTCCGATTGGCCAAATTCCAACTCTAAAATTTCTCAAAAATTCCCGGAAAAGTAAACTTGATCCGTTTTTCATGCCGGGTCAAATCCTTGGTTCCACTAAGCGCGCAAAACCCTCGATCACCCTAATGGGCTTCCAGAAAAGCAAACAAGCTCCAATTTCACCCCGAAATTCAATTCTTGGGCCCGACACGCGCACACACACTTCCAGAAGCCACTAATCCATCAATAAATCCTTAAGTGGGGATTCGGGTCCTCACAATGTATTCTTTTTGAAAGGGGTTTAGATCGGGAAATAATTGCTATGTTGTTTCAAACAAAATTTCTAAAAAGTGTAACCTAGTTCTTTAGATAATGAAACTTTTTGGCATGAAAGACTAGGTCACATAAATTTTAAATAACTAGCAAGGATTTCAAATAAAGACGTGGTTAAGGGTGTTCCTAAACTTTCTTTTAAAGATAACATTGTGTGTGGAGGTTGTCAAAAGGGAAAACAATCAAGGGCTGCACACAAAACTTGAACCATGTTGGTACCAATCGGCCCTGAGAATTACTGTACATGGACTTAATGGGGCCGACTCGTCAACCATCTTTGGGAGGTAAATGGTACATTTTTCTTTGGTTGATGATTTCTCTAGATATTCATGGGTAACATTTTTTAAAAGAGAAAGCGGATACTTTCGACTCTTTTCTTGAGGTTTGTCATCGTATTATGATTGAAAGAAATGAAAAGATCGTTCGTGTTCGAAGTGATAGAGGTGGAGAATTCATTAATTCTAAATTCATTGATTTTTGCACTTCCAATGGCATAAAACATGAATTCTCAGCACCCTATACACCTCAGCAGAATGGTGTAGTCGAGCGCAAAAACAGGGTTGTTCAAGAGATGGCGCGTGTGATGCTTCATAGCCGGAATCTCCCGTTACATTTTGGGCTGAAGCTGTGAACACCGCCGTCTATGTAATTAATCGAGTGTATTTGCGCCCGGGAACTTTAAATACACCATATGAGCTGTGGTTTTGTAGAAAACTGAATATCAAATATTTTCGTATCTTTGGGAGTCGTTGTTATATTTTGCGTGATCGCAAAAATCTTGGTAAATTCGACTCTCGAAGTGACGAAGGGATTTTCATGGGTTATTCTACAAACAGTAGAGCATTCGGGTATTTAACTTAGAATCTAAAACGATGGTAGAATCTATTAATGTTAAAGTAGATGAATCTTTCCATTTTGCATCTGATAAATCTACCCCTGATATGTCTCTAGATGATGATACTCCTGTAAATGCATCTTCTCATAATAACTCTTTTGATAAAGTTGATGCATCTAATGGTTCTTCTAGTTTATCTGAAATGCAGGAATCATCACAGATACCTCCGAGTACTCCGTTACCTCAAACGCTACGTATCTCCAAGGATGATCCGGAATCGAACATTATTGGAGACCCACAAGAAGGAGTCAGGACTCGGAGACAGTTGGTTTGTGGAGTCGCATGTTACGTCTCCATGGTAGAACCAAAGAACGTCGATGAAGCTCTTCAGGATGACTACTGGATTGAAGCGATGCAGGAAGAGCTCCATCAGTTCGAAAGGAACAAAGTCTAGGAACTAACGAAGCCACCGAAGCAACACAACGTGATTGGTACTAAATGGATTTTCAAGAATAAGAAAAACGAGGATGGTACCATAATCAGGAACAAAGCACGTCTAGTTGCTCAGGGCTACTCACAAATTGAAGGTATAGACTTTGATGAGACGTTTGCCCCAGTTGCTCGACTCGAGTCGATTCGTATTTTGTTTGCGATTGCTTGTCATTTTAAAATCAAACTCTTTCAAATGGACGTTAAGAGCGCGTTTTTAAATGGGTTTTTGAACGAGGAAGTTTATGTGGCTCAACCGAAAGGTTTTGTAGACTATAAACAACCTAACCATGTTTTTCGTTTGAAAAAGGCTCTTTACGGTCTAAAACAAGCACCACGAGCGTGGTACGAAAGGTTAACAAAGCACCTATTGGAAAAGGGCTACACTCGAGGGGGAGCAGACCGGACTCTCTTTGTGAAGAATTATTAGGATAATTTCATTGTAGCACAAATCTATGTCGACGACATTGTATTTGGTGCAACTAGAGACAATGATGCTTCTAAATTCGCAGAAACCATGGAAAGCGAATTTGAGATGTCTATGATGGGCGAACTGACATACTTTCTTGGATTGCAAGTGATACAAAATGAAAAAGGCATCCATTTGTGCCAATCCAAGTATGCAAGGGAGTTGGTGAAGAAATTCAATTTAGAAAACTCTAAAGATTTTCCGACTCCAATGGGAACTAGCAATAAGGGATTAGGAAGTGAATCTCTTAGTGAAAGTGTAGACGAGAAGCTTTATCGCAGCATGACTGGAAGTCTACTCTACCTCACGGCTAGTCGCCCGGATATATCCTTTAGTGTTGGGATCTGTGCGAGATATCAATCAGCACCAAAGGAGGTTCACCTGAAAGCGGTGAAAAGGATCATCCGGTACGTCAAAGGAACACTGAACTTCGGAATTTGGTATCCTATGGGAACAACGCTTGACATTATAGGATATTCAGATGCCGATTGGGCAGGATCTGTGGATGATCGGAAAAGTACGAGTGGTGCATGTTTTTATCTTGGCCACTGCCTTGTTGCATGGCATAGTAAAAAGCAAAACTGCATAGCACTCTCGACTGCCGAAGCAGAATATATCTCAGCGGGTAGTTGTTCAACTCAACTCATTTGGATGAAAAGCATGTTGAGCGACTTCCGAATTTCAGCAACTTCGGTAACTATTCTTTGTGACAACACCAATGCTATAAATATTTCTAAAAATCCTGTGTTGCACTCGAGAACAAAATACATTGAACTTAGATATCATTTTCTAAGAGAGCTAGTTGAATCAAATTTACTTCAAATTTCCTATATTTCAACTGAGGATCAATTAGCTGACATTTTAACAAAACCTTTGGATCAAAAACGGTTTATTCATTTACGTAAAACAATTGGAATGCTTTCTTTGAAATAACACTTTTTGAAATCATTGCTTAGGTTAGGTTTTGTTTTGTGTTTTTGTTTCTTATCTATGTTTGTACATAGAATATTAATTGAGCATATGTAATTGACTTTACTTGCATCCTTTCATATATTTAGAAATTTATTATGCTCTGGATATCATAATAATTCATTTGATGCAATGATCATTTATGTCAATTAAGTTATCTTTAATTGATCAAAGTCAATTTCTCTCTCATATGATCTCTTGGTATAGTTTTTATCATATTTAAAAATTGAGTTAAGTATGAAGCTCGAGATCAATTTTTGGTTGAATACCTTATATCTTAAATAATTGATAACCAATTGAGGGGGAGTTTGTTAAAATATTTATGCTCATAAGATGTGGAAAGAGTTACATCCAAATGAGGAGTGTGAAAACTACCACCACATGGAGGAAAGAGCTACCACCTCGGTCGTCCGAGTACTGTGTGCAGCTACCACATGTATACCAAGCATGGTTTTTCAAGTTGAATAAGATAAAATACTTTTTGGAATACTTGACTCTGTCAAATTCCAAGGTTGGTATAAGGTGGGGATTTTATTGAAAGATGCTCAAAGAGCCACTCCTTACAATAAATTGATTAGATATATTATCTAACATATTTGGGATTTCAAACATCTATTGATCTTGGTACTTCATTTTCTTTACTATGTTAATGATTTGATAAACGCATTACTCATAAGATCATGATAGATGTCATTGAACTTGTTCAACTTTAAAAATTTTAATTTTTATAAATTTTCATTTCATTACTTGGATATTATTGATAGATTTAGCATAATCTATTTCTTTTGATGTGAAGTGATGACTTTTGTTTAAAGTTGACATGCAAAAGTGTTTACATACTTTTTCTGGATTTTTTGAAATTTTTCTAAATTTTTCTAAAGAAAAAGTTTGGAGCCGATCCGGACCGGAATATCCGTTCCGGATCCCGAACGCAGGAATTTTCTGCGGGTAGCCGTTCCGGACTGGATTCTTGATCCGTTCCGGACCGCGGCTAGGGTTTTATAAGAAACAAAAGGGATTTGATTTCTTTTTACAACAATCTTTTGTTTCCAAGTCTCCAGAGCTTCTCTCTCTAGAAATCAACCGATTTGGAGCCTTTCCAACTCGAGTTCTTCAGATTAAAGTAAGTTTCTTTGATAAAAATTTCTTTTTTCCACTGTTTTGCATTGTTCTTCATAAACGTGAGTGGAAATCATGGGTGGAATTCAATTATAGATGGTTCTTGGTCAAATTTCTTTTGAAATAAGAACTCTGAGTAGATTAGTTTTGATTATATGCTAGGTTTTCTCTTGATTAACGGATTTTTGGGCTTCGATTTCTGAAAATTCAGTTTTAGGGCATATAATAAGAATTTTTGAAAATCATGGGATTGATCTATTTTTAAAATTCTTTTTGCAAAACTAATTTGATTCCTAGTCTCTCTACATGATAATGATTGTTTAGGTATAATTTTTCAAATTTTTGAAAATAAACAATTTTTTCGTGTTCTTGAGTTCTTGCTCACAGGTTGCTCTTGACTAACGCACTAGCAAGGATGGTTTTCTCTTGGACTATTGTGCTCATTGTAGCATTAGTAGGAACTCGAGCATCTGTTAAAAGGGAAAAAGATGGAACAAATCAAGAAGAGACAAAGAATGTTCCTCAAATTGAGTCAGAATCAGAAGATGAAGAGGATTGGGACACATTTTGTAAAGAAGTACAACAGGCTGTTGATGACGAAAATAGGTTCTATTTAAAGAACAAAAAGCTAATGAAGTCTTCTTCAACAACCAAGCAGTACACTAGGCGAAAGAATTCGAGGGGTAGTGGAATTCAGATTAATGAACCCCTCGCCAGAGCACGCTCTCTGCCTAGAGAACATCCATGGAATGAAGGTCAATATGCACCGTCAGCGTCCATTCAACCTCCTTCGACCTCCAGGAGAAACACCACAGAAGCTGATATACTATCTATCCAACGAGAACAGAGGAGAATGTCTGCAGAACAAGAAAGAATGTCCACTAACATTCACAAGATGAAAAGAAAATGTTCCAAAATATCAGGAATGCTTAAAAGAATTTTGAACAAATTGAACTGTAGCAGTTCAGACCAGTTTGATATCGAATGATCATTTGCTCTGATGATCTAATCTGTGGTTTCTTTGTTATTCTAGCTAATTTTCTGGTTTGCAGGTTTTTAATCTTAGTTCTCTATCTTTTTGAACCTTTGACTCCCTTTTAATTTTTGTAATTTTGGCTTAATTTAGTGACAAAAAGGGGGAGAGAGAGATATGAACAATATGAACAATATGAACAAACAATGGAACAATGGTTTGTGAGAACTTTGAACTTTGAACTCTGGAAGGTAAGTATCAAAACAACTTTTGATTTTGTATTGTGATTGCATGCATGCCTCGACTAACTATTTGACTAACTATTTGGGCATGTATCATTACTAACAAGTTGTTTGATTACTAACAAATTTATGACATTTGGATTTTAATGCTTAGAAGATATGTCTATCTCCGATTGTTATTTTAATACATATCTGAGTTCATAAATGTCATGGTGAGTATAAACTCTATCTCTGTTTAGTTTTTGAATGCAAAAATTTCTTGAGGTATCTAACGATCTTTCTTTTCAAGAATTACTTCTTTTTGCAGAGAGTACAGATGTCTAAGTCTAGAGTTTGTTTTAGAAGTTTATCTCGTGTATTCATTTTTATTTGGATCTCAAATGTAAATTTTTGTTGTTTGGTGATAGCAAAAAAAATATCTTTTTTGAATTTTCTTACGTGGATCTATATTTTGTCACGAAACCGCCAAAGGGGGAGATTGTTAAGGATTTTAGTTTTGGCGTATTTCGTGTCACGCCCCGGCGTCGAAACTGCGACCCGAGCTCGCCAACAGATCCGCCGCCCATACGGGAAGCCCCGTATAGACAAAGCGACTAACATGCAAAAGATCAACTATGCTATACAGATATCAGAGCTGAAAGAAAACTGCTAGAAATAAAACAATATACAAACCAAGACCTCACCAAAAAAACAACAGTCTCTCGAGCAGTAGAAAATAAATACAACTCTATACCTCACCACAAAGTTCTCTCAACATGAACTCTCAAAAGTAATAAGGGTACATCTACTCTCTGGACGACGACTGGTAGGGAACTATCTCGCGACTCCCTTACCTCGATCAGAAGAAGCAGCAACAGGAGCAGCAGGAACAGGAGTCCCTGTGGGAAAATACACCACGACGGGTGTGAGAACTACGTTCCAAGTAGTTCTCAGTGGGTGCCGCCAACAAGCCCGACGGCCTGCCCACTAAGTCTACTAGAGGCATAAAGTAACAATATAATACTGAAATGAAAGGGCTGGAAAAGTAACTCTACAGCTACTATGCCTCTATCTAGATGCTCAAGAAAAAGAAACAGATGGAACTTGATGCATCTACTAACCCACACAGTAAACTCACCAAATCTAAACTGACTGCCTCAAAGGGTCCAGTCAAACCTGCGCCCACCTACTGCCGCACATCCTCAACAGGACGGGTCTACCGTAGGGTGTCCGTGACTGCCACTAACTGGCCCAGTCAGAGGGACGGCGTCGACAAGTCGCGATAGCAAGTAACAGGCCTAACTCCGGAGTGGCTCTCGAGGGGAGCGACCCCACCGAGGAAAGTATCCGCGTATCTCTGTCGAGCTCAAATATGGCTCATGCAGGCTATAGTCCAAACCACGATCAACAAGATCGACCAACAACACCAACTCTCAACCACAGGCTGGAAAACCACACAGCTGGGGCCACCGTCCACCAGACGGCTCCCACAACAGAACACTAACTCACAGGAAAGACCGACACCATAAGGGTTCGGAAACCCGATAGACCGGTGCTAAGAACCCTATCAAACAAGAACAGACTCTAGGCTCCGCCTATCGAAGTTCCCGATCCCCTTATAGTTCGGGAAAGCAAAACCTCGGCACGACACGCAGAAAACACCAACAGGGCCCGAAAGTCCCGGGAGACCTACACCTACAACCCTATCAAACAAGAACAGGTTCCAGGCTCGGCCCCCGTGGCTTTCGTCCCGACAAAGGAACGGCCCCTAGAACCCAGATCACTCGAATCCTTTCGAGTGGGGAGATTTACAAGAAAAAGGTGACATTTGTTATTGAAAATCATTTGATCTAGAAGAAATTCATATTTAATGATTTTAGTTCTCTTTAGAAAAACAGTTAGAAAAATAAGTGTTTTACCCAAGCCCCGAATGGCTGATGCCTTTGTCCAATCAAACAAGAACAGACTCCAGCGGCCCTTCGATGCTTGGAAGAAAGCATTGGTAGACTAAAAATCATGTGTATGTCGAAAAGGGTTCTGGGTTCTAGGTCCGGCTATCACTAGAAAACTACCGCCACTAACACAGTGGCGACAACCCAAACAGGGGAAAACCAGATCTCCCGGGTCCACCGTTTACCCCAAACGGTTCCCGGTACAGACAAGTGCACCACTGCATCTACCAGACTCCACTCTGCTCCCAAGCACGAGTGCAAATGCATCCCACACTAAAGAAGTCCCGACCGCTCGGCCCACTACCCGGGCGAGGATAACACTAAGTCCAGAAATGAAACATAAAGTGTGGATGTCTAAACATAAATAACCCTAGCCCAAGTGAGGGTTTTCTACTGGTCTGGTTACACATGCAACATATGACGGGGGTGCTACGTCAGGTTCCAACATAACAAATATTTAACATGATAGAAGGAAGCAAGAGATCACAAGATCGACAGATAAAACTAGGAACAACAATTCCTACACTCTAGCATGCTACCAAAGTCCAATCACTATCATGCATGATTTTATATCCATAGAATTAGAGCACAGTCCATAGATCTTGAAAGCAAAGCCACCCACCTGAAGGTGCACAACTGTCCAGGGTCGTACAGCTGAAAATACCAGGAAATCCAAATCTCCTACTCCAAAAGATCCAGCAACACTTGTAACTCTCCTGGGTACAACACAAAGTCCACAAATACACATCAATTCCAAAACTGCCCATAAAAACATACACAAAATTTCAGTCCCAAAGATGTCCCTTTTTCACCTGCTGAAAATGCCCAGAAAAATCCAATAAAAATATCACAGCGATCCTCGCGTCGATATCTTCGAAACGGTACCCTGCACGCCCAAATCCGAGTTCCGAAGGTCAAGATACAAATTCGGCAAGGCGGTGTACTCGAAAGATTTCTGCACCAAAACTGTAGCACTGAATACAGGAAAAACGGGATTTTCACCTCCAATAGAAACTCTAGAAAAATCCAAGGAAAATACGAGCTTGTTCCTTGTGATCTGTAGATGAAAAACTTGTATAAGCACGCCTCAATCCGACGCTCGTAAGCAAAGATATCGCCTCCCCAATCCGCTGCTGTCTAAAAATTCCTCACAGAAAAAGGGGGACCACTGTTACCTCGGGGTCCGAGCCAAGGAGTCAAAATACGAATGCGCGATCAAAATGAAAGATGAAGCCCTACCTGTTAGGAGTGTGTCGGCGCAAGAATCACCAAAAACCAGTGTCGGGGTAGCCCAGGGTAACCTTTACACTTAACTTGCGACGAAGAGGAACACCGAGAAGGAAACGTCGCTCCGCGCCGTAAAATCCAAAACCTCGGGATGCGTGCACTCAAAAATTCCGAAACTCTGCAGCAAGAACCAGCACTCGAAGATGAAAATCTTCACTGAAGGGAGCTCGGGGAGATGGGGCTTCGAAGTGGCAAAAATGGCTAAGTGAAACTCCCTCGGATTGCATTCAAGAAGAAAACCAAACCAACAATTCACAAAATACCTTCCACGTCCCCGAAACAGGAAACACCCGTAGAAGTCCACCTAGAGCTCGCCACGTGTCCACCAAAGTCAACAGCACACAGTGCCGCGCGCGTCAGCGCGGCATGGCGCCCGCGCGCGCACGCGGCCCGAGGCACCGACACCTGCTCCGTGGACCGAGCGCGCTAGACCGCACCAATCCAGAACCGCCACGTGTCCACCCCGGTCCACCGTGCACCCGACCCTCAGCATGGACCGCGCGCACCAAGACCGTCCAATGCCATCACGCCACGTGGCATGACCACGGTCCACCGTGCACCCCGCCAAGGCCCATGGACCGTGCCTGCTGCGCCGGCCAACCGGAGCGCGCCACGTGGCCAGCGCCCGGTGCACGCCTCCCGCGGTGGACCGCGCGCCTGCGTTGCCGCCCGCCGCCGCGCTCCGCCGCCGCCGGCGCCGTTCCGGCCGCCGGAACAGTAACCCTTGCCTCGAAAAACGTGTTTTCGCATCCGGGCTCCGAAAAATTCAAGTAAATAGTCAATCTTGACTGTTTTCGCGCGCTGAATCCAAATCCGAAGTCCGATTGGCCAAATTCCACTTCTAAAATTTCCCAAAAATTCCCGGAAAAGTAAACTTGATCCGTTTTTCATGCCGGGTCAAATCGTTGGTTCCAATAAGCGCGCAAAACCCTCGATCACCCTGATGGGCTTCCAGAAAAGCAAACAAGCTCCAATTTCACCTGAAATTCAATTTTTGTTTGGGCCCGACACGTGCACAAACACCTCCCGAAGACACTAATCCAACCATAACCCTTAAGCGGGGATTCGGGTCCTCACATCCTCCCCCACTAAAAGAAAGTTTCGTCCTCGAAACAAACACGGCTCAAAAGGGGAGTTCCAAAGCCAAAGATAAGTATCCATCAACACCGTCTCCATCTCCCCAGTCGCTACGCACACTCCGCGAAGCGAGTCCAAAAGCTGGAAAAGAACTCAAGAATTCCAAAAGACAGGGGACAAGGAAGAACGACCAACTCCACTCGTCCGAAACTACACGAATTACGCCAACACAACCAACAAGAAAGGTAAAGGCCCCACCAGCAGGAAGGCCGTCAACCACAACTCTCAATATAGAAAACGGGTGAAATTAACGAAAAGTCTAAAAATTCCGAAAGGACCAGTGCCTTCGCCCCAATCAAACAAGAACAGGTTCGGGCACCGTCTCCATTTCTGGAGCAGTCTTTCGAAGTTTTCGTCCTGTTCGAAAATTTCGGCACAAGGGCGAGAAAATAGAGAGAAGTGTTTGAAGTCGTTCCTGCCGTGGCTACGAAACGGATGCTACGATGAAACCGAGACCCCTAAGGACACAACCTCTAGTCCTAAACAAACAAACAAACAAACAGACCAACAAACAAACAACAATGCTCCCGAGGTGGCGTCTGTCCAAAGCCGCTGAAGCCAACGTCGCAGGAAGAAAACTTCGGCAACCATGGGGATGAACTCCTCCTGTCCAACTCGCGGAAGGGTGACTGCTCTCATTCCACAGTCAGCCTTGCACGGCACCGCACCAACCAGTCCAACCTGTGTGCTCAATCCAAGTCCTAGAGCTGTCCTTGAATCGTCATATCAGCAGGTGAAGTCCCAAGTCTCAACTGCATTGATCACAACCCACTAGGCTCCCCCAACATGCACAACACCAACATGAACATGTACCTCTAGTGCACGGGGTAACAACTCTACCTCCAGTCCAGACAGGAAAGCCAAAAACACCCAACTCAGACTGCTGTAGAGAAATCATGCTCGCGACAACCTGGTCCACTGCCGTAGCGCCCTCCAACCGGGCGGTACAGACTCATCCGCTCGATGTAGGTGGTCGTCGCTCAGTCTGCCTCTGCTCACACTAGGGTGACAAATGCGGTACTCTGTAGATAACCAATCCATGCTACCACCGCGCCACTCTGATGTAGGTGCTGACGCTGCCATCGGGGTCCACCCGATCTCTGGCATCTCAAAAATCCGCTACCCTGGAAAAAGAAATCAGCACTGTCTCTGCCGACCGATCTACCCTCCAACACCCGGCGCGAAGCACCAAAGTCTAGAACTCGCTTCTGGCGGCAGATCCCTATCCAAAGGAACTGCAACGCCACGCTCCATACACCACGCCTACTCCATCGAAGCGTCAATAATCCGTAATGGAGGGACCAACTAAACTGGAAGGTAACCTGGCGCAACCTATTCCCAGTCAAACATATCCTATGCGCCTCGTCCCTCGAACCCTGGAGCGTGCAGTTCAACAACTGTATAAACTCCCTAGAGCAGGGAGGCTCTCAACTAGTCTCTCCATCACCACCAACCCCAATTCTGCCAACAAGGGCTCCAACTCAAACCTATGAATCGGGATGGTTCAGACTGCCGGGACTGACTTCATCGATCAACGATGTCCCTACGCTCAGCTACTATCCACTATCCATCCTGCCTCGGTGCCTCGGCACTACACGTCGGCACGGGGGGGGGGGAGCTGCTCGCTCAATCGGTGCCACTGATATAGCTGAACATGCCACTGCATAGGAAGAAAGTGCTGGAGGACACTCAAGCGGTACAGCAACTGGTTGTGCTCTCTGCTCCAACAAGCGCATCAAATGTTCCATTGCCTCCTCCTGGCATCGGACAGCCTCTGACAACTGTGCCATCTGAATCCATAACTCCTGGGTCTCGCTCTGCTCTGATAGCTCTGCCTCCCGCTGCTCGGGTTACTCATCAGATGCGGGATGTGCCCTCTTCACAACACGACGTCTCAGGGGCATCGTAGTCCACTGCACAATAACAAACATCAGGACACAAAACCATACGACCCAATCCAGCGAAAGTCTAAGACATGCCATCCATTCCATAGCATTATGTTGTCTGCAGCCAACATAATCGCTTAGGAGAATAAACATGCCAATCACTCATCCCATCTCTTGGGAGAGGTATAAAACTCAATCAGGACTCTCGCTAAAAGTCACGACTCTCACGTAGTCATCCTAATGTCCAACCACAAGCCTAGGGTTTCTAAGTCCACCATGACCTACAACCTAGGCTCTGATACCACCTAATCTGTCACGCCCCGGCGTCGAAACTGCGACCCGAGCTCGCCAACAGATCCGCCGCCCATACGGGAAGCCCCGTATAGACGAAGCGACTAACCTGCAAAAGATCAACTATGCTATACAGATATCAGAGCTGAAAGAAAACTGCTAGAAATAAAACAATATACAAACCAAGACCTCACCAAAAAAACAACAGTCTCTCGAGCAGTAGAAAATAAATACAACTCTATACCTCACTACAAAGTTCTCTCAACATGAACTCTCAAAAGTAATAAGGGTACATCTACTCTCTGGACGACGACTGGTAGGGAACTATCTCGCGACTCCCTTACCTCGATCAGAAGAAGCAGCAACAGGAGCAGCAGGAACAGGAGTCCCTGTGGGAAAATACACCACGACGGGTGTGAGAACTACGTTCCAAGTAGTTCTCAGTGGGTGCCGCCAACAAGCCCGACGGCCTGCCCACTAAGTCTACTAGAGGCATAAAGTAACAATATAATACTGAAATGAAAGGGCTGGAAAAGTAACTCTACAGCTACTATGCCTCTATCTAGATGCTCAAGAAAAAGAAACAGATGGAACTTGATGCATCTACTAACCCACACAGTAAACTCACCAAATCTAAACTGACTGCCTCAAAGGGTCCAGTCAAACCTGCGCCCACCTACTGCCGCACATCCTCAACAGGACGGGTCTACCGTAGGGTGTCCGTGACTGCCACTAACTGGCCCAGTCAGAGGGACGGCGTCGACAAGTCGCGATAGCAAGTAACAGGCCTAACTCCGGAGTGGCTCTCGAGGGGAGCGACCCCACCGAGGAAAGTATCCGCGTATCTCTGTCGAGCTCAAATATGGCTCATGCAGGCTATAGTCCAAACCACGATCAACAAGATCGACCAACAACACCAACTCTCAACCACAGGCTGGAAAACCACACAGCTGGGGCCACCGTCCACCAGACGGCTCCCACAACAGAACACTAACTCACAGGAAAGACCGACACCATAAGGGTTCGGAAACCCGATAGACCGGTGCTAAGAACCCTATCAAACAAGAACAGACTCTAGGCTCCGCCTATCGAAGTTCCCGATCCCCTTATAGTTCGGGAAAGCAAAACCTCGGCACGACACGCAGAAAACACCAACAGGGCCCGAAAGTCCCGGGAGACCTACACCTACAACCCTATCAAACAAGAACAGGTTCCAGGCTCGGCCCCCGTGGCTTTCGTCCCGACAAAGGAACGGCCCCTAGAACCCAGATCACTCGAATCCTTTCGAGTGGGGAGATTTACAAGAAAAAGGTGACATTTGTTATTGAAAATCATTTGATCTAGAAGAAATCCATATTTAATGATTTTAGTTCTCTTTAGAAAAACAGTTAGAAAAATAAGTGTTTTACCCAAGCCCCGAATGGCTGATGCCTTTGTCCAATCAAACAAGAACAGACTCCAGCGGCCCTTCGATGCTTGGAAGAAAGCATTGGTAGACTAAAAATCATGTGTATGTCGAAAAGGGTTCTGGGTTCTAGGTCCGGCTATCACTAGAAAACTACCGCCACTAACACAGTGGCGACAACCCAAACAGGGGAAAACCAGATCTCCCGGGTCCACCGTTTACCCCAAACGGTTCCCGGTACAGACAAGCGCACCACTGCATCTACCAGACTCCACTCTGCTCCCAAGCACGAGTGCAAATGCATCCCACACTAAAGAAGTCCCGACCGCTCGGCCCACTACCCGGGCGAGGATAACACTAAGTCCAGAAATGAAACATAAAGTGTGGATGTCTAAACATAAATAACCCTAGCCCAAGTGAGGGTTTTCTACTGGTCTGGTTACACATGCAACATATGACGGGGGTGCTAGGTCAGGTTCCAACATAACAAATATTTAACATGATAGAAGGAAGCAAGAGATCACAAGATCGACAGATAAAACTAGGAACAACAATTCCTACACTCTAGCATGCTACCAAAGTCCAATCACTATCATGCATGATTTTATATCCATAGAATTAGAGCACAGTCCATAGATCTTGAAAGCAAAGCCACCCACCTGAAGGTGCACAACTGTCCAGGGTCGTACAGCTAAAAATACCAGGAAATCCAAATCTCCTACTCCAAAAGATCCAGCAACACTTGTAACTCTCCTGGGTACAACACAAAGTCCACAAATACACATCAATTCCAAAACTGCCCATAAAAACATACACAAAATTTCAGTCCCAAAGATGTCCCTTTTTCACCTGCTTAAAATGCCCAGAAAAATCCAATAAAAATATCACAGCGATCCTCGCGTCGATATCTTCGAAACGGTACCCTGCACGCCCAAATCCGAGTTCCGAAGGTCAAGATACAAATTCGGCAAGGCGGTGTACTCGAAAGATTTCTGCACCAAAACTGTAGCACTGAATACAGGAAAAACGGGATTTTCACCTCCAATAGAAACTCTGGAAAAATCCAAGGAAAATACGAGCTTGTTCCTTGTGATCGGTAGATGAAAAACTTGTATAAGCACGCCTCAATCTGACGCTCGTACGCAAAGATATCGCCTCCCCAATCCGCTGCTGTCTAAAAATTCCTCACAGAAAAAGGGGGACCACTGTTACCTCGGGGTCCGAGCCAAGGAGTCAAAATACGAATGCGCGATCAAAATGAAAGATGAAGCCCTACCTGTTAGGAGTGTGTCGGCGCAAGAATCACCAAAAACCAGTGTCGGGGTAGCCCAGGGTAACCTTTACACTTAACTTGCGACGAAGAGGAACACCGAGAAGGAAACGTCGCTCCGCGCCGTAAAATCCAAAACCTCGGGATGCGTGCACTCAAAAATTCCGAAACTCTGCAGAAAGAACCAGCACTCGAAGATGAAAATCTTCACTGAAGGGAGCTCGGGGAGATGGGGCTTCGAAGTGGCAAAAATGGCTAAGTGAAACTCCCTCGGATTGCATTCAAGAAGAAAACCAAACCAACAATTCACAAAATACCTTCCACGTCCCCGAAACAGGAAACACCCGTAGAAGTCCACCTAGAGCTCGCCACGTGTCCACCAAAGTCAACAGCACACAGTGCCGCGCGCGTCAGCGCGGCATGGCGCCCGCGCGCGCACGCGGCCCGAGGCACCGACACCTGCTCCGTGGACCGAGCGCGCTAGACCGCACCAATCCAGAACCGCCACGTGTCCACCCCGGTCCACCGTGCACCCGACCCTCAGCATGGACCGCGCGCACCAAGACCGTCCAATGCCATCACGCCACGTGGCATGACCACGGTCCACCGTGCACCCCGCCAAGGCCCATGGACCGTGCCTGCTGCGCCGGCCAACCGGAGCGCGCCACGTGGCCAGCGCCCGGTGCACGCCTCCCGCGGTGGACCGCGCGCCTGCGTTGCCGCCCGCCGCCGCGCTCCGCCGCCGCCGGCGTCGTTCCGGCCGCCGGAACAGTAACCCTTGCCTCGAAAAACGTGTTTTCGCATCCGGGCTCCGAAAAATTCAAGTAAATAGTCAATCTTGACTGTTTTCGCGCGCTGAATCCAAATCCGAAGTCCGATTGGCCAAATTCCACTTCTAAAATTTCCCAAAAATTCCCGGAAAAGTAAACTTGATCCGTTTTTCATGCCGGGTCAAATCGTTGGTTCCAATAAGCGCGCAAAACCCTCGATCACCCTGATGGGCTTCCAGAAAAGCAAACAAGCTCCAATTTCACCTGAAATTCAATTTTTTTTTGGGCCCGACACGTGCACAAACACCTCCCGAAGACACTAATCCAACCATAACCCTTAAGCGGGGATTCGGGTCCTCACATTTCGTGAAAGTGTTTAAGTCTTGAAGATTGAAGATGAAGAAGCTTGGATCATATACCTCAATCTCAAGAAAGAAGAATTCAAAACGATCAGGTAAGTTTAACTAAACATTAATGGTGACCTGAGTACTTCTTATAATGTAGAAACACTTGGATGGGTTTTTAATCACATAAAAATAAAAAACTGGACAAGTTATATGATCAGGATCCGGAACAGGGGATTACAGTCCGGACCCCGAACGTTGGTAGTTCATGCACAAATCCAGTCATGAACATCCCTGTTTCGTTCCGGACACCGAACGTGGATTTTGGTGAAACTGCATGAACAGTCCGGACCGTAGGATTTCGTTCCGGACCCCGAACGTGGAGTTTGCTGAAACTGCATGAACAGTACGGACCGTAGGATTTCGTTTCGGACCCCGAACCTTGATTTTTTAGGAATTCTCTGAAAAACAACGATAGTCCTGAACGAGCCTAATCCGGTCCGAACCGTCGTGCGGGATAAATTCTGTTACAATCAGTTTTTGATTCTTATCCTCTGGTTTCTAACCTATAAGTAAACCCTAATTCTATCTTTTAGGGTAATCCACGATAAGTTTTGTTGTAGGACCCCTGAACCCCCATGCAGCTTTTTCCCATGAATCCACTGTGCAAACACCTGTTGATGGTGTATCTGGCCCATGGTGCATCAAAGGGATGCCACAGATGGACCCTGTGAGCTTTGGTTGGCTGTATTGGCCTTCGGCTGCTTTTGCCGAATTTTGGGAAAGGAATTTGGCCAAACAGAGGGTGGATTTAGATTCAGTGCGGAAAAACGCTTGAAAACGACTTTTTGTTTGCTAAATTCTGAGTCCGGATGCCCAAAAACGGACTCCCGAAAGTTTTACTGGATTTTTGGTGCATGGGGGAGCCGTGGACCGGCGGGGGTGCCACGTGGCAGGCTCGGATTGGCCGGCGCACGCGGCTGGGTCCACGGAAGGTCTGGGCTGTGACCGGGGTGCACCGCGGGGCGCGTGGACCGGCGGGTGTCCACGTGGCAGCGCCTGATTGGGCGGCCCACGCGCGCTTGGTCCACGGGCGAGCGCGGGGAGGCGTGGACCGGGGGCGCGCCACGTGGCAGCACCCGGTTGGCGGGCGCATGTGCGCGCGGTCCACGCAGCGCGCGGGGCAGGTCGCGGGCAGGTGGCCGTACGCGGGGCAGGTACGGCGACGTGGGCAGCGCCACGTGGCGCCCGCTGATTCGCGGGCGCCACCTACCGCGTTGACGCGGGCGGGGGACACGTGGCGCACTCCGCGGCAGCTTGCATGGCTGCCGCCGGTTCGGGCGACACGTGGCGGGCGCCGGGGCGGGTCGGACGAAGCCAGGATCCCGTCCGACGGAGCATTTTGGGCTGGGCCGCACTGTGCGCGCCCGAAAGTTCTGGGCCGGGCCGCACTGTGTGCGCCAGAAAACTTTCGGGCGCCCGAAAGTTGGGGCCTGATGGGTATTTTCCCAAAAGATTTCTTCAGCCTATAAATAACCAGCCCGAGCCCTCTTTGCTGCCTTTTTTCTCTCTGTTTGTGCAAGATCTCCCCGAGCTTCCTCTTGGTGAAATTTTCCCCTCTTAATCCTTGATCTTCCTACCAAGTTCTAGGATTTTAGGAGGCTCGAATCCCGAGGTTCCCCATTTTACGGCGCGGCGCGACGTTGCATTCCTGGGTTCTTCTTCGGCGCAGCGACAGTGTTTTAGCTCCCCTGGGCTACCCCGAGATCATTTTGCTGTGATTCTTGCGCCGGTAGACTCCTAAGAGGTAGGACTTCATCTTTCGTTTTGGTCGCGCTTTCTCGTTTCGAGGTTTTGGCACGGATCCCGAGGCAAACAGTGACCCCATTTTCTGTGTGGACTTCCTTGACAGCAGCGGGGTATTTTGGCCATATCTTTGCGCAAGAGCATCTGACGGAAACGAGCTTATACAACTTTTTCATCTACGGATCGCAAGGAACGCGCTTGTATTTTTATTGGATTTTTGTGAGATTTATTTCGAGGTGAAATTACTGTTTTCTCAGTGAACAGTGCACAGTTTTTAGCACAGATTTTTGTATGAGTGTACCCCCTTGCCGAATTTTTATCTTGACTTACCGAACTCAGATTTGGGCATGCAAGGTATCGTTGCGAAGCTATCGACGCGAGGATCGCTGTGATATTTTTCTTGGAATTTCCTGGGCACTTTCTGCAGGTGATAATTTAACAGTTTTGAATCCGAGGTTGTATATGGTTATAAGAGCAATAATTGGGAGCCTAAGTGTAATTAGTGAGCTTTGTATTGTACCAGGAATATTACGGGTGTGCTAAAATTGTGGGAGCAAGGATTTGGAGTTTTGGTATTTTCTTGCTGTACGGATCCGGACAGTTAGCACTTCAGGTGGGTGGTTGTTGTACTCCTCTCCTTTGGTATGCCCACTAGGAACATCAGAGTGTTCCCTCATTTTTTGAGGCCCAAAGTATTATTAGTAACCTTGCATGCTCTAGGGAATTAATTATTGGTTGATTGATCTTTGATAAATTGTTATTTGATCCATGTGGAAATTGTTGGACTGCATGTTTAGGGTTAAAATAATAGTTGAGGATTATAAAATTGCTAAATATTCTATGAGACTGTCACTTTAGCTTATGTCACTCTGAACTGATTACTCTTGGAAAATGGACAACATATTGAGACAATGCATGATTAAACGGGTCACTTAAATATTGACATCTTTTATTGCTACACTATCTTTTGGGACTTGACTTAGGAGAAACCATGCATTTATTCTTTTCTTCTCCTATTATCGATAGACTTGCGGCATAGTCGCTCAGGTTCGAGCGTGTGTTGGACAGTGTAGCCAGGTATTGGGGATTTGGGACAGGTTGGGCTTTTGACAGGGTGTTGCGGCGACCACGGATCTTGGGTGGTTGACCGGGTTGTTACTGTTGCATCAGATTGGGGGTTTTGGGGATCGGGCTTTCTTTAGTGGATGGAGTTTTCCACTTTGATCATAGTCATGATCCAGTCCTGCTATTATGAGACAGTGGTTACAGAGATGCTTGTTACAGTGATTTCCTTACTCGTGTGGGTCGCTCCCCTCGAGTGCCACTCCGGAGTGTGCGACCGGACGGATCGAGGCCGGTCTGTTATTACTTTAGAGCTTGATCGGACGGGCCGAGGCCGATCTGTTACTTACGTTGGGGACATGACCGTATCAGGCAGTAGTCGATCAGTATCCCCACAGATGAGATTAGCAGGCAGTGCCAGTGTCCACTGGCGTTAGATTGGGTCATTTTGACAGGCTTCTTGATACTGATGCATACTTTTCCATACTTATTGGCTTACCATGTAGAGGCATATTAGGGGTAGCACTTCATCAGTTGTCATTCATAGCTTCACCCCCCCCCCCCCCCCCCCCCCCCCCCCCCCCCTTTCTCTTCTTCCCCTTTTGCCTCTGATTACCTGGTGGGCATATTTGAGCTGAGGCTTTACCCACTAGGGGAGGCTACTGTTTATAGTAGTACTTACCCCCCCCATTGTCTTTTCTTGTTTCTTTCTTCCCCTTTGTTTTGCAGAGTCCTCTGTGGGAGTTGCTGGGCCGTCAGCAACTGATCGAGGTAAGCGGATTGCAGACTAGATAGAGAGCCACCCGAGGGTTGTAGCACGTAGCTGGAGCTTTTGGGTACCTGGTCTTCTCAGACAGCTTTTGTTTATTTCTTTTTGGGTCTGGCTTCTGCCAGCTGTTTGTATATTTAGTGGTGAGCTGGGAGAGACATCTGTATTTTTATTCCACTGTTGTACTCTTTTACTTCCAGCTTCTGTCTGAGATACAGTAGTTTTAGTTTAGCTCTGATTATTATGCTCTTTTATTATTATTTCTTATCTGAGCGGGTTACCGACGCTTCGTGTATGTGGAAAATACCGCATGCACGGCGGATCTGTAGACGGGCCTGGGTTCTGGTTTACACCCGAGGCGTGACTGATTAAGTTGGTATCAGAGCTTAGGGATAGGTCAGTTGGGACTTAGGAAACCCTAGGCTTTTGGACAGACCCTAGGATGATAGGGCGTGAGTGGCGTAACATTTTGCGAAAGTCGGTGATTTTGTAGTTGACTCTTCCTGTGAGTGAAGAGAGATCGACATAGCCTATTTCTGTTGGACCATTATGTTGGCTGCAGACAACATAAGGTGACAGAAATAGGAGGATGTCTTTTGACTTTCGCCAGATTGGGTCGTGTGGGGTTTTGTTGCTGATGATTGGTTTCTTGTGGCAGGATGCCTCCTCGACGTCGGATTCCCACTCGGGGTGTCCCTTCACCCCCTGTTGAGCCAGAGCAGCCTACCCCCCCCCGAGCTTACTGAGTTGCGGGCCTTGGTGGCCCAGTTGGCGGAGGGTCAGCGCCGCCAGGAGCAGAGGATTGAGCAGCTGCTTGCTCAGAGGGAGGCACCACCCCCAGCTGTTCATGAGGCCCCTGTGCCTCTTGTTGTACCTTTTGTGCCGACGGCACCATCTTCTAGTAGCGGGGCTCCTGGAGCTATTCAGCCTTTGACTGCGGAGGAGGAGCGGGATTTTTCTGACAAACTCGCTGCGTTTGTTAAGCGGGGACCACCTAGATTCTCGGGGCGGGATGCTCAGCCCCGGGCTGTTGGGAGATGGCTTTCTGCGATGGAGAAGCTTTTTCGGGACTTCTTCATTGACCCGAGGTATCGAGTGCACATGGCGGTGCACTGTTTGGATGGAGATGCTGATTTTTGGTGGCAGCGAGTTGAGCCACTGGAGTTCCGGATCACTCGGCAGTTGCCGTGGGAGGAGTTCAAACGGATGGTGTTGGACACCTATTTTTCTACCAGTGTGAAGAAGAAGTTGGAGGACGACTTGAAGAATCTGCAGCAGGGCGATCGATCGGCCCATGTCTATTTCCAGGAGTTCATGGAGTTGCTGAACTGTGTGCCCTTCGTCGCTCGTGACGGTCCACACCAGGTAGAGATGTTTGAGGCGGGCCTTCGCCCAGAGATTTTCACACTTATGCATGCACAGAGATTTCAGACCCTTGAGGCAGCCGCAGAGCATGCACAGTGGGTGGAGAGAGGCGATCAGGAGGTGGCCAGATGGAGGGCCGCGGTCGCGCAGAGTTCCGACAGGAAGCGACCAGCCCCAGAGGACGGGGGACAGGCCAGCTCATGGAGACCGCCACGGCCGCCGCAGTCCCAGTCTTATGGCCGTGGGCGATCTGAGAGGAGAGGGCCTGGTGGACCCCAGAGACCGCAGCAGCATCAGCAGCAGCACCAGCAGCAGAGATCGCAGCAGAGGCCGCAGAGATCTCAGCAGCAGTCCTCGAGGCAGCAGCAGTCGAGGCATATCCGGCCATCTGATAGGTGTGTTTTCTGCAGGGGGCAGCACCCGTCAGATACATGTGACCAGAGATGGGGACGATGCTTCCGATGTGGACAGCCAGGGCATGTGCGAGCTACCTGCCCCCTTACTACTTCCTCGGCACCTTCTTCGGCATCGGTTCCATATCCCCCTCAGCAGCAGCGACCACCAGCTCAGCGGCCTTATGCTCCAGCGAGCAGGCCGTCCACTTCTTACCCTGTGGATTCTCGACCCCCAGCACCGAGCGGGCGGGTGTATGCCGCCCAGTTGGCGGATTCTCCAGCGGCAGACCAGGTGGTGGCAGGTATTATTCTACTCTTTGGTATTCGGACTCGTACTTTATTCGACACTGGAGCATCTCATTCTTTCATTAGTCGAGCATTTGCATCCATGCATAGTTTAGAGTTAGAGTCCTTGTCACATGCATTAGAGGTGCGGATTCCCGATCATATTTTGCATGTCGAGGAGCATTGTGTGGCATGCCCGGTACAGTTGGGGCCTTGGATATTGCCTGCAGACTTGCTGGTCTTGCAGCAGCTCCATGATTTTGACTTGGTGTTGGGGATGGATTGGCTATCACGGTACTCCGCCACTATCGACTGCAGAGAGAGGACGGTGACTCTTCGCGAGCCAGGACAGGAGGAGTTCATCTTCAGAGGCTGCCAGAGCACGCTTTTCGCAGCGACCATTTCCTCGGCGAGGGCTAGGAGGATGTTGAGCAGAGGTTGTACTGCCTTTTTGGCCACGGTTGTGGAGGTGCCTACGGCGGCACTAGGACTCGAGGATATCCCTATTGTCCGAGAGTTCCCAGATGTGTTTCCCCCAGAGCTGACGGCGATGCCGCCGGAGAGGGAGATTGAGTTCGTGATTGATGTGGTCCCTGGGACTGCACCAATCTCAAAGGCACCCTATAGGATGGCGCCAGCCGAGTTAAGGGAGTTGAAAGCCCAGCTTCAGGATCTTTTGGATAGGGGCTTCATCCGACCCAGTGTTTCTCCGTGGGGAGCGCCTGTGTTGTTTGTTAAGAAGAAGGATGGGTCACTCCGATTGTGCGTGGATTATAGGGATTTGAACAAAGTGACCATCCGGAACAAGTATCCCCTCCCCCGGATAGATGATTTGTTTGATCAGTTACAGGGAGCATCTGTGTTCTCGAAGATTGATCTGCAGTCCGGTTACCACCAGCTTAGGGTGAGGGCCGAGGACATCTCCAAGATGGCTTTCAGATCGCGGTACGGGCATTATGAGTTTACTGTGATGCCTTTTGGGTTGACTAATGCCCCTGCCGCATTCATGGACTTGATGAACAGGATTTTTCAGCCGTTTTTGGATCGGTTTGTGGGGTGTTCATCGATGATATTCTGATCTACTCCCGGAGTGATCTGGAGCACGAGGAGCACTTGAGGACCGTGCTACAGCTTCTGCGAGAGAAAAAGTTGTATGCTAAGTTCAAAAAGTGCGAGTTTTGGCTCCGGAAGGTTGCCTTTCTGGGTCATGTGGTTTCAGCTGCTGGAGTGGCGGTGGATCCGGCCAAGGTGGATGCTATTAGAGATTGGCCGAGGCCGACGACTATCACCGAGGTGCGGAGCTTTCTTGGATTGGCGGGCTACTATCGGCGCTTTGTGGAAGGCTTTGCGAAGCTTTCCTCTCCCCTCACTCGTCTGACCAGAAAAGGGGTTAAGTTTGTTTGGAGCGAGACTTGCCAGAGCTGTTTTGAGGAGCTGAAGCAGAGGTTGATGACCGCTCCAATCCTTGCCCTCCCAGTTATGGGGGAAGGATTTGTGATCTACAGTGATGCCTCACATAGTGGTCTGGGGTGTGTGTTGATGCAGCATGGTAGGGTGATTGCCTATGCTTCACGGCAATTAAAGGACTATGAGAGGAATTACCCTACTCATGATCTTGAGCTGGCAGCGGTGGTGTTTGCTCTGAAGCTGTGGCGGCATTATTTGTATGGAGAGCATTGCGAGATATATACTGATCACAAGAGCTTGAAGTATCTGTTCACCCAAAAGGAGCTGAATTTGAGGCAACGCCGATGGTTGGAGCTGTTAAAGGATTACGATCTGAGTATCCTTTATCATCCCGGCAAGGCCAATGTTGTGGCGGATGCTTTGAGTAGGAGGACGAGTCTGAGCTTATTGATCTCGCAGCAGGCGCCGTTGGTCGAGCAGATGAGGCGGTTACAGTTGGAGGTAGTATCCCCTGGGGTCTCTGCTAGACTCATGTTTATGGTCTTGCAGCCCACTCTGTTGGAGAGGATCAGGGAACACTCAGAGTGAGGACCCCCACTTGATGAGGATCAGGACGCAGCTTCAGGCGGATCAGACAGGGGATTTTTCTGTGGATAGCTCGGGAGTACTGCGGTACAGGGACCGAGTGTGTGTGCCTATGGATCAGGAGATTAGAGATCAGATTTGAGAGAGGCCCATTTTACACCTTATACCATCCATCCTGGAGGTACTAAGATGTATAAGGATCTCAAGGCACAGTTTTGGTGGCCCGGGATGAAGCGGGACATTGGGAGATTCGTAGCTCATTGTCTAACTTGCCAGCAAGTGAAAGCAGAGCATCGCGTTCCTGCTGGTAAGTTGCAGAGTCTTCCAATTCCCGAGTGGAAATGGGACCACGTCACTATGGATTTCGTCGCTGGATTGCCGAGGGCGCAGAGCGGGGCTGATGCGATCTGGGTTATTGTGACAGAACTCACCAAGTCGGCGCACTTCTTACCGGTTCAGATGACCTGGTCACTGGAGCGTTTGGCACAGTTATATCTGGATGAGATAGTGAGGCTTCACGGCATACCTGCTTCGATTTGTGTCAGATCGAGACCCGAGATTCGTATCACGCTTTTGGGGGAGTTTGCATTCTGCATTGGGGACTCAGCTCAGGTTTAGCACTGCTTTCCACCCACAGACCGATGGACAGTCAGAACGCACCATACAGACCCTCGAGGATATGTTGAGAGCGTGCGTTATGGATTTTGGAGGAGGGTGGTACCGGCACTTGTCGTTGGTTGAGTTCAGCCGTACAACAACAGCTATCAGGCGAGCATCCATATGGCTCCGTTTGAGGCGTTGTATGGACGCAAGTGTCGGTCTCCCTTATTTTGGAGTGACGTGGGTGAGAGAAGGACTTTGGGACCGGATTTGCTTTTGGAGGCTGAGGAAAAGGTCAGAGTCATTCGCCGACACCTTGTGACAGCCCAGAGTCGTCAGAGGAGCTACGCCGACACTCGACGGCGAGACCTGGAGTTTCAGGTTGGTGTATCATGTCTTCTTGAAGGTCTCGCCCTCGAAAGGGGTCCGGAGATTTGGAGTACTGGGAAAGCTCAGTCCCCGCTTTATTGGACCCTTTGAGGTACTTGACAGAGTTGGACCTGTGGCATACAGAGTTGCTTTACCCCCGCGCCTGGCCGGAGTTCATGATGTCTTCCATGTCTCAGCTCTGAGGAGATATGTTTTTGACCCGTCGCATGTGATTGACTTCACTCCTTTGGAGATCGGCGAGGACTTGGTCTACGAGGAGCGCCCGTTGCGGAATTCTTGCTCGTGAGGGTGAGGGAATTGCGCAATCGGGCCATTCCGTATGTGAAGATCCTGTGGAGCAATCACGAGGAGCGAGAGGCTACTTGGGAGCTGGAGACAGTGATGAGGGATGCCTACCCTTTCTTATTCGAGACTTCTATTTGAGGTACGTCTCTTCTGTTTTCTTTGTTTCGGGGACGAAAATTTTTTTAGTGGGGGAGGATGTAGGACCCCTGAACCCCCATGTAGCTTTTTCCCCATGAATCCACTGTGCAAACACCTGTTGATGGTGTATCTGGCCCATGGTGCCATCGAAAGGGATGCCACAGATGACCCTGTGAGCTTTGGTTGGCTGTATTGGCCTTCGGCTGCTTTTGTGCCGAATTTTGGAGAAGGAATTTGGCCAAACAGAGGGTGGATTTGGATTCAGTTGCGGAAAAACGCCTTGAAAAACGATTTTGTTTGCTAAATTCTGAGTCCGGATGCCCAAAAAACGGACTCCGAAAGTTTACTGGAGTTTTTGGTGCATGGGGAGCCGTGGACCGCGGGGGTGCCACGTGGCAGGCTCGGATTGGCCGGCGACTCGGCTAGGGGTCCACGGAAGGTCTGGGCTGTGACCGGGGTGCACCGCGGGGCGCGTGGACCGCGGTGGTCCACGTGGCAAGCGCCTGATTGGGCGGCCCACGCGCGCTTGTCCACCGGCGAGCCGCGGGGAGGCGTGGACCGGGGGCAGCGCCACGTGGCAGCACCCGGTTGGCGGGCGCATGTGCCGCGGTCCACGCAGCCGCGGGGGCAGGTCGCGGGCAGGTGGCCGTACGCGGGGCAGGTACGGCGACGTGGGCAGCGCCACGTGGCGGCCCGCTGATTCGCGGGCGCCACCTACCGCGTTGACGCGGGCGGGGGACACGTGGCGCACTCCGCGGCAGCTTGCATGGCTGCCGCCTGTTCGGGCGACACGTGCGGGCGCCGGGGCGGGTCGGACGAAGCCAGGATCCCGTCCGACGGAGCATTTTGGGCTGGGCCGCACTGTGCGCGCCCGAAAGTTCTGGGCCGGGCCGCATTGTGTGCGCCCGAAAACTTTCGGGCGCCCGAAAGTTTGGACCTGATGGGTATTTTCCCAAAAGATTTCTTCAGCCTATAAATAGCCAGCCCGAGCCCTCTTTGCTGCCTTTTTTCTCTCTGTCTGTGCAAGATCTCCCCGAGCTTCCTCTTGGTGGAAATTTTCCCCTCTTAATCCTTGATCTTCCTGCCAAGTTCTAGGATTTTAGGAGGCACGAATCCCGAGGTTCCCCATTTTACGGCGCGGCGCGACAGTTGCATTTCTAGTGTTCTTCTTCGGCGCAGCGACAGTGTTTGGCTCCCCTGGACTACCCCGAGCTCACTTTTCTGTGATTCTTGCGCCGGAAGACTCCTAAGAGGTAGGACTTCATCTTTTGTTTGGTCGCGCTTTCTCGTTCCGAGGTTTTGGCACGGATCCCGAGGCAAACAGTGACCCCTTGTTCTGTGTGGACTTCCTTGACAGCAGCGGGTATTTTGACCATATCTTCGCGCACGAGCATCAGACGGAAACGAGCTTATACAACTTTTTCATCTACGGATCGCAAGGAACACGCTCGTATTTTTATTGGATTTTTGTGAGATTTATTTCGAGGTGAAATTACTGTTTTCTCAGTGAACAGTGCACAGTTTTTAGCACAGATTTTGTATGAGTGTACCCACCTTGCCGAATTTTTATCTTGACTTACCGAACTCGGATTTGGGTGTGCAAGGTACCGTTGCGAAGCTATCGACGCGAGGATCGCTGTGGTATTTTTCTTGGAATTTTCTGGGCACTTTCTGCAGGTGATAATTTAACAGTTGTGAATCCGAGGTTGTAGATGGTTATAAGAGCAATAATTGGGAGCCTAAGTGTAATTAGTGAGCTTTGTATTGTACCAGGAATATTACGGGTGTGCTAAAATTGTGGGAGCAAGGATTTGGAGTTTTGGTATTTTCTTGCTGTACGGATCCGGACAGTTAGCACTTCAGGTGGGTGGTTGTTGTACTCCTCTCCTTTGGTATGCCCACTAGGAACATCAGAGTGTTCCCTCATTTTTGAGGCCCAAAGTATTATTAGTAACCTTGCATGATCTAGGGAATTAATTATTGGTTGATTGATCTTTGATAAATTGTTATTTGATCCATGTGGAAATTGTTGGACTGCATGTTTAGGGTTAAAATAATAGTTGAGGATATTAAAATTGCTAAATATTCTATGAGACTGTCACTTTAGCTTATGTCACTCTGAACTGATTACTCTTGGAAAATGGACAACATATTGAGACAATGCATGATTAAACGGGTCACTTAAATATTGACATCTTTTATTGCTACACTATCTTTTGGGACTTGACTTAGGAGAAACCATGCATTTATTCTTTTCTTCTCCTATTATCGATAGACTTGCGGCATAGTCGCTCAGGTTCGAGCGTGTGTTGGACAGTGTAGCCAGGTATTGGGGATTTGGGACAGGTTGGGCTTTTGGCAGGGTGTTGCGGCGACCACGGATCTTGGGTGGTTGACCGGGTTGTTACTGTTGCATCAGATTGGGGTTTTGGGGATCGGGCTTTCTTTAGTGGATGGAGTTTTCCACTTTGATCATAGTCATGATCCAGTCCTGCTATTATGAGACAGTGGTTACAGAGATGCTTGTTACAGTGATTTCCTTACTCGTGTGGGTCGCTCCCCTCGAGTGCCACTCCGGAGTGTGCGACCGGACGGATCGAGGCCGGTCTGTTATTACTTTAGAGCTTGATCGGACGGGCCGAGGCCGATCTGTTACTTACGTTGGGGACATGACCGTATCAGGCAGTAGTCGGTCAGTATCCCCACAGATGAGATTAGCAGGCAGTGCCAGTGTCCACTGGCGTTAGATTGGGTCATTTTGACAGGCTTCTTGATACTGATGCATACTTTTCCATACTTATTGGTTTACCATGTAGAGGCATATTAGGGGTAGCACTTCATCAGTTGTCATTCATAGCTTCACCCCCCCCCCCCCTTTCTCTTCTTCCCCTTTTGCCTCTGATTACCTGGTGGGCATATTTGAGCTGAGGCTTTACCCACTAGGGGAGGCTACTGTTTATTGTAGTACTTACCCCCCATTGTCTTTTCTTGTTTCTTTCTTCCCCTTTGTTTTGCAGAGTCCTCTGTGGGAGTTGCTGGGCCGTCAGCAACTGATCGGGGCAAGCGCATCGCGGACTAGATAGAGAGCCTCCCGAGGGTTGTAGCTGGAGCTTTTGGGTACCTGGTCTTCTCAGACAGCTTTTGTTTATTTCTTTTGGGTCTGGCTTTTGCCAGCTGTTTGTATTTAGTGGTGAGCTGGGAGAGACATCTGTATTTTATTCCACTGTTGTACTCTTTTACTTCCAGCTTCTGTCTGAGATACAGTAGTTTTAGTTTAGCTCTGATTATTATGCTCTTTTTTTTATTATTTCTTATCTGAGCAGGTTACCGACGCTTCGTGTATGTGGGAAATACCGCATGCACGGCGGATCTGTAGACGGGCCCGGGTTCTGGTTTACACCCGGGGCGTGACAGGGAGCACCTGGGACTTCCTAACTTGGATAGAAGCAATCCTCCAGGTTGCAGCAACTCCCCATTCAAGCCTGGCCCATCTTGTATCCTCGGTTTGCCGAGAAACAAGAAAAAGAAATCGGAGAAGATGAAGCCTTTGCTTCAAAAATGGTGACCACCCATCCAGGGGTTCTGGGCCTCATCCACTTGCACCAACAGGTGCTAAAACTCATCACGGGCTTACCTGAACCCATGCCCGGCGACAGGGCACGGCGGCGGCGACGGTGGAGAAAGCTCGGGTTTGGAGCTTCCACCTCTAATGGCGGATTTCCACCAAGGCTGCATGGAGCCCATGCAATAGCATGGATGGTATCTACTTGATCCCAGAAAGCTTCCCGACCACTCCCCGTATGCCGGCGACGGTCGGAAGGCCGACCACCGCAACTCGAACCCATTTCGGGTCATCCATGGCCGCGCCACCCTCTGGCTGCATGGGTGCCATGCAACCGCATTTGTGAAGGCCTCTCACTCCCAGGAAGCTCCCCAGCCACCTGGCCGGAGGTGGGGAAGCTCGCCGGCGCCGGAGCACAATGCTTGGCTTTGGTGCAGAAACCCGAGAACTAGGGTTCGATCTGCCGCTCAACCACTTGATCAAACTCTACCAAATTTGGTAGAGTTGATCCTTATCTCCTACAGATTTTTCCCATGATTTTGGTTCAAGACCCGAGCCGCCGGATGCGACGGTTGGCCGCGGCGGAGCAAAACCACCTTTTCCGGCGGTGCAACTTCACCGCCGGCAAACGGCCGTGCATGGAGGTTCGGTACTTGGCAGGGAAAGTCTGCAAGACCTAATTAAGACTCTGCCATGGGTCTTGGGCCAATAAAACCAAAGGATAAGAAGCTTCACCTTCGCCGGAGTTGGAGAAGGTGGGATGACGCCGGTTTCGCTCCTCCCAGCGTCGCGCGGCCACGGTAGGATTCCGGTTCACCTTGGCTAGTCTTCTGCAAGTTGCAGAGGTCCTCTGGATGCTTTGGAAGAGAACCCAGGCCACCTTGGTGCAACCCTTCCTCCACAACCCAAAATCCGGCAAGGATCTTGCTTTCCAGCGATCCTCGGCGGCGGCTGATGGTGCGGCTCACGGGGGAGATGCAGAGGAAGCAGGAGAAACCTTTGATGGAGGTTGGGTGCAAGAAAACTCTGTGTGATCCCCCTTCCTCAAACTTCCACTTCCCTTTTATACAACCGGGCCTCCTCACCTTACTACGAGCCACCCAAAGAAGAGGGCGGTTCCTGGGCATGGAGGTCGTGGCAGAGGGGAGTGGGAACATGGAGGAGCAGTTGTAACTGCTTCTGTAACTGATTCCAAACTAACGCATAGTGTTAATAGCGAATTTTCCCTTTCTTTGCAACTAAGTCCCTCTAAACCTTGATCATTACAATTCAGTCCATAGCTGTAGGTCATTTATGCATAGAAGTCCTTCTCCAAATAACCTCATTGCATTTGACACATAAAATATTAAGATTTTTGCGAAAATACCCGTTTTTTTCGACGTATTTCACGCATTTCGAGACGAACGGTTCGTCAAATTGCGAAACCGACTTCGCCACGACGTCCGGCTCGTCGAGACCTATTAAGTAGCGTATTTGCTTGCTTGATTCAGCGCTTGAATAAAATCTCGGGCCATAAAGTTCTGTAAGTTGCAGTATGACGCACGCACTTCGATGCACCCGGATCACTAAACGCGAATTCCGTCAGTGCCATTGTGCTCAGAACGGCGGTGCCATTCAAATCGACTACCCGAATCGCTAGATTCGGACTCCAGACAGTGAATCGGCTAACGTTCGCTCGGTGGGGAATTAAATCAGGAGGTTACTATTCACGACTTAAGTCGTGGGCCCCACAAGCTTCTTCACTGATTTCTGAACAATCCGACCGTCGGATCGAAAATCAGTTTATATCATTTTCAATCGGTTCGACGAGACGGTCGCACTAGTGATTTCAGATATTCGAGATCAGACTCGGATCCGAAAGGCAGACATAGTGCTCCGTAAACTGTGCAATACGCGCACCGGTATGCAAGTCACTAAGGTTTAGATCTGCTTCCTCGCTCGCAACCATACTTGAATTTCTCGAGTGCTACAGCTACCCGCAGTGAGAAACTGCGTTCGGGATCCGGATCGGCAGGTCCAATCCGGATCGTCAGCCCGCAGAAGAAAACCTGCGTTCGGGATCCGGATCATCTTGCCCGATCCGGATCGGCTCCAACTTTTTCTTTAGAAAATTTCAGAGAAATTCAAGAAAAACCAGAAAAAGATTGTAAGCACAAATGTGTATCAACTTTAAACAAAAATCATCGTTTCATACAACAAGAATTAGATTATGCCAAATCTATCGATAATATCCAAAAATGAAACGAGAATTTACAAGAATTAAATCCCTTAAAGTTGAACACCTTCAATTACATCTAACTTGATCTTATGAGTAATGCCTTTATCAAATCATCAATTCAGTAAAGAAAATGAAATACAAAGATCAATAGATGTTTGAAATCCCAAATATAGTAGATAATGTATCTAGACAATCTGTTGAAGAGAGTGGCTCTTTGAGCATCTTTCTTTAAAAACCCACCTTATACCAACCTTGAAATTTGACGAAGTCAAGTATTTCAACATGCATTTTACTTAATCAAAATTTGAACAACCATGCTTGGTATACATGTGGTAGCTGCACACAATACTCGGACGACCGAGGTGGTAGCTCTTTCCTCCATGTGGTGGTAGTTTTCACACTCCTCATTGGGATGTAACTCTTTCCACATCTTTTGAGCATTTTACTTTTTCTATGACTCCCCCTCAATTGGCTATCAATTATTTAAGATATAAAGTATTCAACCAAATATTGATCTCGATCTCATACTCGACTAAACAGTCAAATAAGATAATGACTATACCAAGAGATCATTGAGAGAGAGAAATTGACTTTGATCACTCAGAAGATGATTTAATTAACATAAATGATCATTGCAACAGTGAAATATTATGATGGCAAAAGCATAATAAATTTCTAAATGTGCGAAAAGATGCAATTAAAGTCAATTATGATCTATGCTCAATTAATGTCCTATGTACAAACATAGATAATGAACAAAACAAAAACAAATACAAAACCTATCCTATGCAAAGGTTTCAAAAAGAAGTTTATTTCAAGGAAAGCATTCCAATTGCTTTTCGTAAATGAATAAAACGTTTTTGATCCAAAGGTTTTGTTAAAATGTCAGCTAATTGATCCTCAGTTGAAATATATGAAAGTTGAAGAGTATTTGATTCAACTAGCTCTCTAAGAAAATGATATCTAAGTTCAATATGTTTTATTCTAGAGTGCAACACAGGGTTTTTAGAAATGTTAATTGCACTCGTGTTGTCACAAAGAATTGTTACCGAAGATGCTGAAATGCGGAAGTCGCTCAATATGCTTTTCATCCAAATGAGTTGAGTTGAGCAACTTCCAGCTGAAATGTATTCCGCTTCGGCAGTCGAGAGTGCTATGCAATTCTGCTTTTTACTGTGCCATGCAACAAGGCAATGGCCAAGATAGAAGCATGCACCACTCGTGCTTTTTCGATCATCCACTGATCCTGCCCAATCGGCATCTGAGTATCCAACAATATCCAGACTTGTTCCCATAGGATACCAAATTCCGAAATTAATTGATCCTTTGATGTACCGGATGATCCGTTTCACCGCTTTCAGGTGAACCTCCTTTGGTGCTGATTGATATCTCGCGCAAATCCCAACACTAAAGGATATATCCGGGCGACTAGCCGTGAGGTAAAGTAGACTTCCAATCATACTTCTATATAGTTTCTCGTCTACATTCTCACTATGTGATTCACTTCCAAGTCCCTTGTGGCTAGTTCCCATTGGAGTTGGAAAATCTTTACAATTTTCTAGATCAAACTTTTTGACCAACTCCATTGCATACTTGGATTGACTCAAGTGAATACCTTCATCATTTTGTTTAATTTGCAATCCAAGAAAATAAGTCAATTCGCCCATCATGGACATCTCAAATTCGCTTTCCATGGTCTCCGCGAATTTAGAAGCATCATTATCTCTTGTTGCGCCAAATACAATGTCATCGACATAGATTTGTGCTACAATGAAATTGCTTTGATAATGCTTCACAAAGAGAGTCCTATCAGCTCCCCCTCGAGTATAGCCCTTCTCCAAAAGGTGCTTTGTTAACCTTTCGTACCATGCTCACGGTGCTTGTTTCAGACCGTAAAGAGCCTTTTTCAAACGAAAAACATGGTTAGGTTGTTTATGATCTACAAACCTTTCGGTTGAGCCACATAAACTTCCTCATTTAAAAAACCATTTAGAAATGCGCTCTTAACGTCCATTTGAAATAATTTGATTTTAAAATGACAAGCAATAGCAAATAGTATACGAATGGACTCGAGTCTAGCTACAGGGGCGAATGTTTCGTCAAAGTCTATACCTTCTACTTGAGAATAACCTTGAGCAACTAATCGTGCCTTGTTCCTGATGATAGTACCATCCTCATTTTTCTTGTTCTTGAAGATCCATTTGGTACCTATCACATTATGTTGCTTTGGAGGCTTCGTTAATTCCCAGACTTTGTTTCGCTCAAATTGATGGAGCTCTTCCTGCATTGCTTTAATCCAGTAGTCATCCTGAAGAGCTTCATCTATGTTCTTTGGTTCGATTAAAGATACGTAGCAAGCGAATCCACAAACCAACTGCCTCCGAGTTCTAACTCCTTCTTGTGGATCTCCAATGATGTTCGATTCCGGATGATCCTTGGAGATTCGTAATGTTTGTTGAAACGGAGTACTCGGAGATACATGAGATGATTCCTGCACATCAGATAAACTAGAAGAGCCATTAGATGCATCATTAATATTGGAAGTATTATCATGAGAAGATGCACTAGCAGGAGAATCATCATCTAGAGAGATATCGAGGGTAGATTTTCCAGATCCAAAGTGAAAAGCTTCATCTACTTTAACATTTATAGATTTTACGATCGTCTTAGATTCAATGTTAAATACTCGATATGCTCTGCTATTCGTAGAATAACCCAAAAAGATCCCTTCATCACTTCGAGAGTCGAACTTTCCAAGATTTTCACGGTCACGTAAAATGTAACATCGACTCCCGAAGATACGAAAGTATTTGATATCCGGTTTTCTACTAAACCACAACTCATATGGTGTATTTAAAGTTCCTGGGCGCAAGTAAACTCTATTAATGACATAGACAGCGGTGTTCACGGCTTCAGCCCAAAAATGTAGCGGTAAATTCCGGCTATGAAACATCACACGCGCCATCTCTTGTACAACCCTGTTTTTGCGCTCAACAACACCATTCTGCTGAGGTGTATAGGGTGCCGAGAATTCATGTTTAATGCCATTTGAAGTGCAAAAATCAATGAATTTTGAATTTATGAATTCTCCGCCTCTATCACTTCTAACACGAATGATCTTTTCATTCTTTTCAATCATAATACGATGGCAAATCTCATGAAAAGAGTCAAACGTATCAGCTTTCTCTTTTAAAAATGCTACCCAAGAAAACCTAGAGAAATCATCAACCAATAAGAAAATGTACCATTTACCTCCCAAGGATGGTTGACAGGTCGGCCCCATTAAATCCATGTGGAAAAGTTCCAAGGGCCGTTTTGTACCAACGTGGTTCAAGTTCTTGTGTGCAGTCCTAGACTGTTTACCCTTTTGGCAACCACCACACACAACGTTTTGTTTAAATAAAAGTTTTGGAACCCCCTTGACCACGTCCTTGTTTGAAATTCTAGTAAGTTCCTTAAAATTTAAGTGACCTAGCCTTTCATGCCAAAGAGTTTCATTATTCAAAGTGGCTAAGTTACAATTTTCAGAAAATTTATTAGGAACAACATAACAATTGTTTTCAGATCTAACCCCTTTTAAAAAGAAGACATGGTCCTTATCAGTTACAACGCATTCAACAGATGAAAAGTTAACTGAAAAACCATTGTCGCAAAGTTGACTTATGCTTATGAGGTTAGTCTTAAGGCCATCAACAAATAAGACGTTTTTCAAAATCGGGCCATCTGGAATAGCTACCGTCCCTTTTCCAACAATTTTGGAAGATCGACCGTCTCCGAAAACAACGTGTCCTCCGGAGATTTTCTCAAGATTTTGAAAACTATTTTTGTCACCGGTCATATGACGGGAACACCCGCTATCCAGATACCAAGACGAACTATCATATGCATGCAAGGAAACATTGGAAACAAGACAAGGGAAAATTTCACCTTTGCGCACCCAAACCTTTTTGGAGAGCGTCGGTAATGGTCGTGAAGTTATATGCCTCGGTGAAAGCGTCTTGTTATAGCGATTGTTGCTCCTTGATGAAATCGTCTTGCGCGATGAACTACCAAGTCTCTTTTCATTTGAAAAGTTTTGCTTTGATTTTCGGGGAGGAGCCTTTTTGGTAGTTGTTACAAGAGGTGTTTGAGATGAGCGTTTGACTCCCGTCTTGCAATATCTTCTTATGTGCTCATTGGACTCTTGAAGGGAAACATTTGCTTTTATCAGGTTTTCCCTTTCCACTTCAAGAGCGTTTGAGAGAGAAGTTGCCCTTTTTGCTTCTTCTTCGAGATCATGCAATCTCCCTCTCAAACTCTTGTTTTGCTTAGCCGGTTTCTTTAAATCCCGTAAAGATCTGTGATAGGCTAGAGCAAAATCTTCACCTTCCGAATCATCCGATTCATTGTCCGTTGCATTCTTTTCAACAGTGGAGTTGGACAACGACTCGGATGTACTTGCCATAAAGCACATGAAGGGTGAAGATACGGACGCGTGGAATGCGGTGGAGCTCTTTTCTTCATCACTCGAAGACGACTCATTTGACGTTGAGTTGTCATCCCAAGTGACGACTTGCATCGCCTTCTTCTTTGCCGGATACTTGTTGGGACACTCCGTTGCAATGTGGCCGTAGCCTCGACATTTGAAGCATTGTAGTTGTCCCTCTGAACTTTTCTTATCCTTTGAGAAGTTCTCTTGCTTTCTTGACTTGTAACTTGAAGTACCCTTGCCTTTGTTCGACTTTCCGAAGGATGGAGATTTACTTGAATTACCCCTTTGAAAGTTGCGGCGAAACTTCCTTGTCAAGAGGGCGAGCTGCTTCTCAAATTCCTCCATAGAAAGGTTCTCGTCATCGTCTGAGGAGGATGTATCCGCGTCTTCTTCCTTAGTTGTTTTCAACGCATAACCTGAAGACTTAGAAGTGGATGCCTTTCCAGAAGAATTGTTAGTAGTAAATGTCATTTCATAAGTTTGTAATGAACCAACTAATTCTTCTACACGTATTTCGTCCGGGTGTTTAATAGTTTCAATGGCTGTAACCTTTGGGCGAAATCGTTCAGGAAGAGTTCTTAAGATCTTTCTTACAATCTTAAATTCTGAAATCTTCTCTCCCAGGTTAGCACATGAGTTTACGATATCTTGCAATCGTGTATAGTAGTCCGTGAAAGATTCATTTTCTGCCATCAAGATAGAGTCAAACTTGCTCGTAAGCATTTGCAGTTTCTGAATCTTCACGAGGTTAGTTCCCTCATGTGTAACCTGAAGAACATCCCAGATTTCTTTCGCAGTCTCACATGCCGAGACGCGAGAGAATTCAGTTTGAGATAAGGCATTAAAAATAGCATTAATTCCTATGCCATTGTAAGAAGATGAATCTAACTCTTCCTTGGTCCATTTCGACCTAGGTTTTAAGGTGTGAACATCACCAATAAATTCAGTTGGATTAGACCATCCTAATTCAATTGATTGCCACACCCGTTCGTCGATGGAAATTAAAAAGGCTTTCATCCGCACTTTCCAGTACGCATAATTTGTTCCATCGAAGAACGGGGGTCGGTTGATGTTTCCACCTTCAACCATTGTTTACAACCCTATTCCCGCTCTGATACCACTTGTTGGGTTATATGTAATAAGGATCTAAATAGGGGAAAAAACACCTAGAGGGGGGGTGAATAGGTGTAAACGTATAAACACTCAAAAAATCGTTGCGATAAAAACCCAATGCGGAAATAAAAATAATACGCAAGATTTTTACGTGGAAAACTCCATCACCGGAGTAAAAAACCACGGGACCGATAACACGGCAGAAATCCACTAGAATTAAAACACGTACAAGGTGATTTACCGTACACACTTACGACTCAACCTTTTCCATACGCTCCTAGAGGATCTTCTCCGCTCGCTCCGCGACGCTTCTCGAATCCACGATCTGCGCCCAACGCCGAATCCACGGCGTCCAACGTCGAATCCACGACGTCCGACCGAATCCACGGTCTTCACCCAATAGCACCCTTCGAATCCACGAACGTGCCTCGCTCCGAATCCACGAGAGCGGTTGAACCTTGAATCCACAAGGACACGCGAATCCACGCGCCGATTTTTGGGGTAAATCGTTGTTTTTGGTGGTGATGATCCGCCGAATACTTAGATCAAAGATAGATCGGAAATACCATCTAAGTATTCATTAGTTTGATTCAACTCAAGATGTGAGTATGAAAACCTAGAATCAAACTAATCAATATAGATGAAGAAACATAGAGTATTCTCTAATGATTTCCTTTCTTCTCTATAGGTGGATCTAGAGCCGTATAAGATGATATAGGAAAATGACAGCTATTTTTATTTCTTTTGGATTCCCCCTAGAAAAAGAGACATAGGGTCTATTTATAGGTTAGAAACCCTAGGAAGGAGATAAGAATCAAAAACCTAACATTTCTGGAAATTTTACGGACGGCGATCCGGATCGGATTAGCTGTGATCCGGATCGTCGTAACGAGTCAGGCAATTCCAGAAAAACGAAGGTTCGGGATCCGGATCGAAGTGCTTGATCCGGATCGTTCATACAGTTCACCAAACATCAACGTTCGGGATCCGGATTGCGAAGCCTGATCCGGATCGTTCAAGGAAGATGGTAAACTCAGTGTTCGGGATCCGGATCAAGAGAGGCTACGATCCGGATTGAACTGGTGTATGAACGAACCACCTTCGGGATCCGGATCGAACAACCTGATCCGGATCCTGAACATGTCCCAAGTCCAGTTTTTGATTTTTATGTAATGAAAGATTCTTCCAAGTGTTTCTACACTACAAGAAGTATTCGGATCACACAAAATCTTTAGTTAAACATACCTGATCCTTTTGAATTCTTCTTTCTTGAGATTGAGTTAAATGATCCAACTTCCTTCACTTTCAATCTTCAAGACTTGAGACTTTCACGAAACTATGCCAACTTAAATTCCGTAACATAACTTCTGAGGGAGAGGAAGTTGTATGCCAAGTTATCTAAGTGCAAATTTTGGCTTCGGAAGGTTGTCTTTTTGGGCCATGTGATCTCAGCCGCAGGAGTGGCAGTAGACCCGGCGAAGATTGAGGCAATCCGGGATTGGCCCCGACCGACGACGGTATCAGAGGTTCGCAGTTTTATGGGCTTGGCCGGATATTACCGTCGGTTTGTGGAAGGTTTTGCGAAACTCTCCACACCCCTCACTTGTCTGACGCGTAAAGGGATTAAGTTTATCTGGAGTGAGGATTGCCAGAGGAGCTTTGAGGAATTAAAGAACAGATTGATGTCGGCTCCTATCCTTTCCCTCCCTGTTATGGGGAAAGGATACGTGATTTATAGTGATGCATCGCACAATGGACTTGGTTGTGTGCTGATGCAGGAGGGTAGGGTAATCGCTTATGCCTCTCGGCAACTGAAGGACTATGAAAAGAATTACCCTACCCATGACTTGGAGCTAGCTGCGGTGATTTTCGCATTGAAGTTGTGGCGCCATTACCTTTATGGGGAGCACTGCGAGATTTACACCGACCACAAGAGCTTGAAATACTTGTTCACACAGAAGGAGCTCAATTTGAGGTAGCGTAGATAGTTGGAATTGTTAAAGGACTATGATGTGGACATACTTTACCATCCTGGCAAGGCCAACGTGGTCGCTGATGCCCTGAGCAGGAGAGCAGTACAGAGCCTATCCTTGATGATCACCGACCAGGCGCCATTACTTGAGCAGATGAGGCGGTTAGAGCTCGAGGTTGTGTCCCCTGGGGTCTCTGCTAGACTTATGTCTTTAGTCATGCAGCCCACTCTGTTGGACAGGATTCGGGAGAAACAGAGTGAGGACCCCCACTTGATGAGGATTCGAGAGCAGATTCAGACTGGGTTGACAGGGGATTTTTCAGTTGATGCTTCGGGAGTACTATGGTACAGGGACCGAGCTTGCGTGCCTATGGATTCAGAGATTCGAGAGCAAATCTTAAGAGAGGCCCATTATATACCTTATACCATTCATCCTGGTGGGACTAAGATGTATAAGGACCTCAAGGCACATTTTTGGTGGAGCGGTATGAAGAGAGACATTGGGAGATTCATAGTGTAGAGTTATGAATCCCAAAGGATCTAAATAGGTACTATCAAACAACTAGAGGGGGGTGAATAGGTGTAATACTTAAAAACTCAATCTCAGTGCAAAATAAAAACCAATGCGGAAAATAAAAACAGCACACCGAGATTTACGTGGAAACTCCAATCCAGGAGAAAAACCACGGGACCAACACGCAATAACAATCCACTAAGAATAGAAGAATAACAAGGTGATTACCGACTCCACGGACTCAACCCCTCCTTCAGCTTCTTCGGACCTTGCGCTGACCGGTTGGATATCCACGCAATAACAATCCCTAAGAAAAGAAGAATAACAAAGTGATTACCGTCTCCACGGATTTAACCCCTCCTTCAATTTCTTGGACCTCGCGCTCCACCGATTTTGCACGCCCATTGCACACGTTCGAATCCACGAACGCCACTCGAATCCACGAGCACACGTTTCGAATCCACGAAACGCCTTTAGCACACCGAATCCACGATGCCACGTCGAATCCACGACGCAAACTCAGTCGATAAGAATATTGACTTCGATGGTGATCCTTTGCTTAGATTCTCATTGAGGAACCGTAGAAGAAATCTCTAAGCAAAGATTAGATCAATTCGACAAAAGATATGTTCTTGAAAGAACCGTCGAATTGACCTAAAAGAGGCTATGAAGAAGATCGATAAAAACCTAGCCTCTAGGGTTGCCCTCAAGTGTTTTATCAATTGATCGGCCGTAGCTCCCACGTTTTTGAGAAACCCTAAATGTCTATTTATAGTTTAGAAACCTTTGGAAAGAGATAAGAATCAAAAACATACCTTATCTGGAAATTTTCAGGACGGCGATCCGGATCGGATTTACTGCGATCCGGATCGTCGTAACGAGATTGACGATTCCAGAAAACCAAGGGTTCGGGATCCGGATTGCAAGGTCCGATCCGGATCGTTCATGCAATTCAGCAAAGTCCCATGTTCGGGATCCGGATCGGAATGGCCTAGGATCCGGATTGAAATTGCCAATGAACAAGTACCCTTCGGGATCCGGATTGCAAGGTCTGATCCGGATCCTGAACATGTCCCATGTCCAGTTTTTGATTTTTATGCAATTAAAAAATCATCCAAGTGTTTCTACACTATAAGAAAGTATTCGGATCACCACAATTATTTAGTTAAACATACCTGATCCTTTTGAATACTTTCTTCTTGAGATTGATGTAACTGATCCACAATTCTTCAACTTCAATCTTCAAGACTCAAGACACTGAGTGTCAACTTGAGCTCTTGTTGAATCTTCTCTAAGTCTTTGATTGCTGATTGACAATTTGATCCCTTTAAGACTCCGACTCAACTCACTGACTTGACTCACGAAATATGCCAATACCAAAATGCCGTAACAATCTCCCCCTTTGGCAATTTCGTGACAAAACCCAAAAATACATAAAAGCGCTCAAGTCATTCATCTTAAACCAAAAAATCGAAACTCAATGTCATCACCAAAACATTGATTTTCTTTGCGTGAAAGATCCAATAAATACAAAATTACATTTGAACCAAACAGTCCTAGAACATACTCTATGACTTAGGACTTGGAGTCTTAAAGTGATGTAATTCCTGCAAAACAAAACTCCAAACGAAATCAAACGTTAGTCGTTAGAAATTAGAATCCTGCATTTGATCCGTCTTCCTTTTGGTTCTTTTGTTTTTCGGCTCTTTCAATTTTTCTTTGTCTCCCCCTATCTTGAGCATCTCTAACATGTTCTCCATGTTCTTGAGCATCTATGTTCTCCCCCTTTGTGGTACGATCATCATTTTCCGTTCTCCCCATTTTTCCATTTTCGTTTCGTTTGTCCTCTCTTGATGATCTCATCTCCGTCATTTCTCTTCTCCCCCTTTTTGTCACAAATTGTCAAACAGTGAACATACTAGACAAAAGGAAATCACTAACAACATCAGTTCAAAGAGAAAGAGAGATAAAAGCTCAGTTCCGGTATATAACAAAAATGCAGATTGCGTACCGGTACCAGAAGGCAAAAAACAAATAATTCCTTGAAATAAATCCAAATTTTAGAATCTTTTCAAATACCGATTTGTATTCCATCAAGAAAACAATTTAAGTGCTTTAACCAATGAATTAACAAGATGTCATTCAATCCAATTAATTTCACAAGATTAAAAAGATTTACTCCTAAATCATGAAAAACAAAGATAAAACATTATAAACAGTTTTTCATGTTATATTCATCAAACACAAGTCATCAAAAATAATCTTGAGATCCAAAGTCTATCAAGATGTAACGGATGTACAAAGATGACTTACAGAGATTTCCAAATGACATCAATTTGATTTCTTACCATTTCAAATTTGAGATAAGCACTAAAATACCTAAGGGTGGCTCTTTGAGCATCTTTCAACTATCCTACCTTATACCAACCAGGAGATTGTTCAAAATATAAGAGTTTTGCATATAAATCTCCAAATGCTTCAACTAAAGATTTTCACATAAAATACTATCAAGCATCCATAACATGTGGTAGCTTCACACACAAACCGGACGACCGGGGTGGCAGCTCTTTCCAGCATGTGGTGGTAGTTTTCACACTCCTTTCGGATGTAATTAACCCTTTCCACATCTTTTACAATTCATTTATTTACCCTTGTAAGAATGCAATCTCTTACGTGAAAGAATTAAATCCCAAATTTTAGTCTATCGGTTGTCTCATGTTTATCACAAAGAATTCACACAACCGAGATAGATTAAGCATCTAAAGATCACACATGATTTCTAAAATTTGATGCTTATACTATCAAAAACTCCTATAATGAAGTATCTTCAAGATTATGATTATGGAATAAAGTTGATAATCTATATAAAATTAAATTGGAGTGATTGAAAGTGAAAACCCTTTTCATTCAATGCACTTGTTCATTAAAAACCCTTTTGTTCAAAAACAAAGTATAAAAACGAAGAGCATTGAAAAACATGTAATGCAAAGATTAAGAAAGATATGAAGGGAAAACCAATCAAAGCATTACATACAGTCATAAGCTATTTAGAACTTAAGACAAGGAAAGATATCACCTTTCCGAATCCAAAATCGCTGGATTTTGGGTTGTCTTGATTCGTTGTGGCCGGGGGTTGTCCGCTTTGACTGTTGGTCCACCTTAGGTCTTTGCCTCGCAATGATCCACTTGTATGATTGATGTTGTGGCTCGGACCTTTGGTGGGTTGAGTGAACTCCTTTGACTTGATGTGTCTTTTGATTCCGTTGAGTTCGCCCCGTAGATGAAGTTGCCGAAGGACTCTTCTTTCTCTTTTTCGGGCAATTCTTCACCAAATGTCCTTCAAGTCCACATAAGTGACAAGTTCTTCCTTTCAATTTCATTGTGGAACTTGAAGCATGCACAGTTTGGTCCTTTTTGAATCCCAAACCAACCTTGCTTGTTTGACCTAAACCGGACATACACTCAAGTTTCTTAGAATCGGTTGAAATCCTTTGTATGTCGGATTTAAGTTGATGAACTTGTTTGGTCAATGCTTGGTTGGTGACATGAATCTCCTCAAACTGTTTATCTAGAAAACCAATCTTGTCCGTATATGATTTAGCGTTTGTCTCCGATTGGTTTAGCTTTTCTTGGAGGATTTTATTGTTATTCAATAAACGTCCTTGTTCCTCCTCGAGATCATGAAGTTTTATCTTTAAAGCATGATTCTCGTCTTGATTCTCAAGTCGTTGCTTCCTCAACTTCTTGATATGCTTGGCCATCTTTTTAGATTCCGCAAGAAGTTGTTGATATGCCTCAACGAGTTCTTCCTCGTCCGACTCCCCCTCACTTGATGACTCTCCGCCGGATGTTGATGTTTCATGCAAAATCAAAGGAATAGAGTCAGTGATTAAAGATGATAAGCAACCATTAGAAGAGGGAATATGAGAGGCATGAGAGGCAACAACTTTTTCCTCTTTACTTGAGGTCGATTCATTAGAAGTAGAATCGTCCCAAGTTTTTGCTTGCAAAGCCCTCTTTTTATATGATTTCGGAGAAGGACAATCCGTTGAAAAATGGCCGTAGCCTTTGCATCGATAGCATTGGATTTCCCCTTCGAAATCATCTTTCTCTTTTTCTTTAGAGGGTTTTGCAAAGCTTTTGAGATTAGAGGATTTAGAACCCGATGATCCTTTAGATAGTTTCGTGGATGAAGATCCATTGGTTCGATTCTTCCAAAATTTCCGACGAAATTTCTTTGTGATCCGCGCCAATTGTTCTTCAAAATCGGCAAAAGAGATTTCATCGTCGGAACTTGATACGCCATCTTCTTCCTTTGTTGATTTGAACGCAATACCTGTAAGCTTAGAAGAAGACTTGGAAGAAACTTGATTAGTAGGAAAAGTCATCTCATATGTTTGTAAAGCACCTACTAATTCCTCTACTCTCATCTCATCCGGATGGCTAACGGTTTCAATGGCGGTAACCTTTGCCCTAAACCGTTCCGGAAGAGTCCGAAGTATCTTTCTTACAATTCTCGACTCCGGAATCTTTTCTCCTAAATTAGCACAAGTATTGATTACATCTTGAAGTCTAGTGTAATAATCTGTAAACAATTCATGCTCTTCCATATGAATAGAGTCAAATTGACTTGTAAGCATCTGGAGCTTTTGAATTTTTACAAGATTAGTACCCTCATGTGTAATTTTGAGAATATCCCAAATCTCCTTTGCAGTTTCACACGCGGAAATTCGTGTTAACTCAGTCGAGGAAAGAGAATTAAATAAAGCGTTCATACCTTTCCCATTGTAAGAAGATCTTTCAAATTCCTCTTTGGACCATCTAGAGCGAGGTTTTGGGGTAGTAGAATTTCCTACTTCCTCAACAGGATGCACCCAACCGTGTTCCACGGTTTGCCAAACACGCTCATCAATTGAGATGAGAAAAGCTCTCATCCGCACTTTCCAATAAGCATAATTAGTCCCATCAAAAAGAGGAGGTCTATAAATATTACCACTTTCACCCATCATGATAGATAAACCTAAAACCCGCTCTGATACCAATTGTAGAGTTATGAATCCCAAAGGATCTAAATAGGTACTATCAAACAACTAGAGGGGGGTGAATAGGTGTAATACTTAAAAACTCAATCTCAGTGCAAAATAAAAACCAATGCGGAAAATAAAAACAGCACACCGAGATTTACGTGGATACTCCAATCCAGGAGAAAAACCATGGGACCAACACGCAATAACAATCCACTAAGAATAGAAGAATAACAAGGTGATTACCGACTCCACGGACTCAACCCCTCATTCAGCTTCTTCGGACCTTGCGCTGACCGGTTGGATATCCACGCAATAACAATCCCTAAGAAAAGAAGAATAACAAGGTGATTACCGTCTCCACGGATTTAACCCCTCCTTCAATTTCTTGGACCTCGCGCTCCACCGATTTTGCACGCCCACTGCACACGTTCGAATCCATGAACGCCACTCGAATCCACGAGCACACGTTTCGAATCCACGAAACGCCTTTAGCACACCGAATCCACGATGCCACGTCGAATCCACGACGCAAACTCAGTCGATAAGAATATTGACTTCGATGGTGATCCTTTGCTTAGATTCTCATTGAGGAACCGTAGAAGAAATCTCTAAGCAAAGATTAGATCAATTCGACAAAAGATATGTTCTTGAAAGAACCGCCGAATTGACCTAAAAGAGGCTATGAAGAAGATCGATAAAAACCTAGCCTCTAGGGTTGCTCTCAAGTGTTTTATCAATTGATCGGCCGTAGCTCCCACGTTTTTGAGAAACCCTAAATGTCTATTTATAGTTTAGAAACCTTTGGAAAGAGATAAGAATCAAAAACATACCTTATCTGGAAATTTTTAGGACGGCGATCCGGATCGGATTTACTGCGATCCGGATCGTCGTAACGAGATTGACGATTCCAGAAAACCAAGGGTTCGGGATCCGGATTGCAAGGTCCGATCCGGATCGTTCATGCAATTCAGCAAAGTCCTATGTTCGGGATCCGGATCGGAATGGCCTAGGATCCGGATTGAAATTGCCAACGAACAAGTACCCTTCGGGATCCGGATTGCAAGGTCTGATCCGGATCCTGAACATGTCCCATGTCCAGTTTTTGATTTTTATGCAATTAAAAAATCATCCAAGTGTTTCTACACTATAAGAAAGTATTCGGATCACCACAATTATTTAGTTAAACATACCTGATCCTTTTGAATACTTTCTTCTTGAGATTGATGTAACTGATCCACAATTCTTCAACTTCAATCTTCAAGACTCAAGACACTGAGTGTCAACTTGAGCTCTTGTTGAATCTTCTCTAAGTCTTTGATTGCTGATTGACAATTTGATCCCTTTAAGACTCCGACTCAACTCACTGACTTGACTCACGAAATATGCCAATACCAAAATGCCGTAACACATAGCACACTGCTTAACTTGTCAGCAAGTAAAGACTGAGCATCGTGTACCTGCTGGCAAGTTGCAGAGTCTCCCAATCCATGAATGGAAATGGGAACATGTCACTATGGATTTTGTCACTGGATTGCCGAGAGCACAGACTGGAGCGGATGCGATCTGGGTAGTCGTGGATAGACTCACCAAGTCCGCTCACTTTTTACCAGTGCAGGTGACTTGGTCACTCGAGCGGCTGGCGCAGCTATACTTAGACGATGTGGTGAGGCTGCATGGTGTACCCGCCTCCATTGTATCTGATCGAGATCCGAGGTTTGTTTCGCGCTTTTAGAGGAGCCTACAGGCCACTTTGGGGACACAGCTCAATTTTAGCACAGCGTTTCACCCACAGACAGACGGACAGTCAGAGCGTACTATCCATATTCTTGAGGACATGCTCCGGGCTTGTACGCTAGACTTTGGAGGAGGTTGGGTGCGACACTTATCACAGGCAGAGTTTGCGTACAACAATAGCTTTCAAGCGAGCATCCAGATTGCTCCGTTTGAGGCATTGTATGGACGCAAGTGTCGTTCCCCGCTTTATTAGAGCGATGTGGGTGAAAGACGGACAGTGGGGCCAGAGTTGCTGCGAGAGGCAGAGGATAAGGTCAGGGTAATCAGGCAGCATCTTCAGACCGCTCAGAGCAGATAGAGGAGCTACGCAGATGTGCGGAGGCGAGACCTTGAGTTTTTGGTTGGAGATCATGTCTTTTTGAAAGTCTCGCCTTCGAAGGGGATCCGGAGATTCGGGATTCGTGGGAAGCTGAGCCCTCGTTATATTGGTCCTTTCGAGGTATTGGAGCACATAGGGCCAGTTGCCTACAGGCTTGCACTTCCTCCCAGACTTGCTGGTGTTCACGATGTGTTTCATGTATCCACTCTGAGGAGGTATGTGTGACGCCCCCAATAGTCCCACATCGGATGTGGATGGAATTGTGATTGGGTTTATATGAAACTTGGACACTAATAATAATAACCGGGCTTAAGCATTTTGGGCTGTGGTTTGGGCCCAACAAGTTATTATTGCTAGTGGGCCGGGTCGTTATATTTGGTATCAGAGCCGATAACCAGCCGGAAGTGTGTGACGAGTCTCGGCTGAGCCTGGGTCTAGATGACAGGGCTAGCGAGACAAGTCTCACATCGCTTGGTGATCTTGGGCTGCTGTGTGTGTGTTTGGGCTGACGAGGACGTCAGGCCTAAACGGGGGGAGTCTGTGACGCCCCCAATAGTCCCACATCGGATGTGGATGGAATTGTGATTGGGTTTATATGAAACTTGGACACTAATAATAATAACCGGGCTTAAGCATTTTGGGCTGTGGTTTGGGCCCAACAAGTTATTATTGCTAGTGGGCCGGGTCGTTATATTTCCAGAAAATCCAAAAAAATTCAGAGAGACTCCTTGCGATGCGTAGATGCAAATCCTCTTTTGAATCGCCCAAATCCGACGTCCGTGCGCAAAGTTATCGCCAAAACAAGGCAGTGCTGTCCCAAAACTCCGCGACGGAAAAAGGGTCAAAATGAGGCCACAGAAACTCCAACAAAACCTCAGAATCAGGAGAAACTCACAACAGAGAAAATGAATCCCTACCTGTGAAGAATCCAACGGCGCAAAAATCACGAAAATAGGAGGTCGGGATGAGTCGGGGAAGCCTGAACACCGAAATGCGACGAATCAGGTTGCCGTAGAATGATCGTCGCGCCGCGCCGGAAAAATCTCAAACCTCGGGATCCGAACCTCCTAAATTCTTGAGAAATCTACAGGAAGTGTAGAACAGTGAGAGGAAGATTTTCTTAGAAGGGACCTCGAAGTGAAACCGAACAGGAGAAGAGGATTTCGGCCCTCAAATGACCTATATAAAGCCAAAAACCACCCTGCAACCGGCCGCCAAAACTCCGTGGACCGCACACCGTAGGCCCGCTAATCAGCGCCTGCCACGTGTCCTAGCGCCGGCTCATGCACCCTGCCGCGCTGCTCCATGGACCGGCTGCTGCGAACCGGCCAATGAGGGCCCGCCACGTGGCGCACCGGTGGTCCACGACTTTCCCCATGCACCAGAAACCACCAGAAACATCCGGGAGTCCGTTTTTGAGCATCCGGACTCCGAATTCAACAAGTAAATAGTCGTTTTCAAGCGTTTTTCCGCGCTGAATCTAAATACGCCCTCCATTTGTCCTAGAAACCTTTCTAAAATTCGAAAAATGCCGCCGAAGGCCAAACTAACAATAAATACTACCATGGACCCATCTGTGTCGTCCCTTTGACACACTGTGGATCAAACACCATCAATAGGTGTTTTACACATTGGACTCACGGGAAAAACAGTGCATCGAAACCTGGATCATCACAGTATGTGTTACGGAATTTGAGTTGGCGTAGTTTCGTGAAAGTTTCAAGTCTTGAAGATTGAAGGTGAAGAAAGTTGGATCATTTAACTCAATCTCAAGAAAGAAGAATTCAAAAGGATCAGGTATGTTTAACTAAAGATTTTGTGTGATCCGAATACTTCTTGTAGTGTAGAAACACTTGGAAGAATCTTTCATTGCATAAAAATCAAAAACTGGACTTGGGACATGTTCAGGATCCGGATCAGGTTGTTCAATCCGGATCCCGAAGGTTGTTGTTTCATACATCACTTCAATCTGGATCGCAGCATCTCACGATCCGGATCCCGAACGTTGAGTTTTCTGAAATGTATGAACGATCCGGATCAGGCATTCCGATCCGGATCCTGAACGTTTGTTTTCTGGAAATTGTCTTTATTGCTACTGCAATCCGGATCGCCCAAATCCGATCCGGATCGCCGTCCGTCAAAATTCCAGAAAAGTTAGGTTTTTGATTCTTATCTCCTTCCAAATGTTTCTAACCTATAAATAGACCCTATGACTCTTTTTCTAGGGTTAATCCAAATAGCCGTCATATTCATATCTTATTTTATACGTCTCTAGATCCACATATAGAGAAGAAAGGAAATCATTAGAGAATACTCTATGTTTCTTCATCTTGTCACGCCCCGGGGGTTTTATTTAAGCGGAAACGATACCCCAAAGTAAGCGTAAGGTGCGTACAAATTTTTGTTTAAAAACCTCCTTCCCCGGCGCGTGCCCAGACCCGCCACATATACAGATTTACTCGAAAATCGGGCAGAGTCTCCTCTGTATATGCACGGCGTCGCGACTGTTACAATAGTCGAACATAAGCAATCATTTTCCATTTAATCACAATAGTTCGAAGTAGTACGGTGCATGAAGGCGAAACAATACCCGTGGCCAGTCAGGTTGAACGTATAAACTCACCGTTTTGAAAACAGGCCCACACGGCCTTAGGTTTTGAAAAACTGATTGGAAAACGGCATAAATCCACAAGGTTTAGAAAACGGGCCCACCCGACCCTAGACTTTTGAAAACAGTTTTCGAAGTCCTTTTTCTTTTGTTTTCTAGTTGGTTTGTTTAGAAAACGGCCAAACGGGAACAATAAAGGAAACAGTAGTGCATAACCAGAATGAAAGTACTCAACATCCACACGACCCCACAAGGGTATCGAGAACCACACAGTAACCTACAATACCGAATGAAATGTAGAGAAAGTAAAGAAAACAGCATACTAGGGCTCCCTCAGCCCGACTGCTACCACCTCGGCCTCACCGTCGCCTACCTCTACCCCCTGGAGGTACCTGTCACAGAGTGGGTAGTCAGCGACACTATCATAAAAACAGTACTAAAGCAGTAAAGTAATACCAAGCCACAAAAGTAAGACTAGCCGGAACAACCACTCTACTCGTAACGGTAACTCGCAACCACCTGTACCACCTGTAACACCTGTAACCCCGGTAACACCTGTAACACCTGACCGCGTCGGGCACCTATCCCGGCGGGTCGCACACCTGACCTCATCGGGCACCAATCCCGGCGGGTCGCACACCTGACCTCGTCGGGCACCAATCCCGACAGGTCGCACCGCTCGTACCTTGATGCCTCAAACCCCACACCTACGGGGGCCCCCACTACGTCACCTAGTGAGGTAACACGGGTCGAAGACCGCCTTTCCGGAAAAGAGCACCCTTTGCGGTGGCCAGACCGCGGGTGCGCGTGTCGCAACTCGAGCATAAGTAACCAAGACACGGGGTAATATAGTACATCATAGAAACCGTCAGTGTTAGTACCGATTAACAATAAAAATCCCTTTCGGAATACTAACACAATACTCAGCCTCGACCGTAAACCCACCATGTTGTCGCGCTACTGACCGATGCTAGGTTCTCCCGCGTCTCGGGTGCCCGCCCGGACCTACAAGAACCTGTCATACAGGAGTCAGAAATTTAAGACACTGTAAGATTAACGACTAGAACACCCGGCGCCCCCCCACCTTGCACACAATTCGTACACGTACGTGCCCGGCCCCGCACGGCTGGGCGGCGTACTAACTGCGTGCGGTGCCGTCCGCACACGGCGTCACCCACATGCGGCGCTTCCCACTTGGGAGTGCGCGCGGCGTTGCCCACATGCGGCGCTGCCCGCATGCGGCGCCGCCCGCATGCGGCGCCGCCCGCATGCGGTGCCGCCCGCACGCGGCGCCGCCCGCATGCGGTGCCGCCCGCATGCGGTGCCGCCCGCACGTGGTGCCGCCCGCGTGCGGTGCAGCCCGCATGCGGCGCTGTCCGCATGCGGGGGCACGCGGCGCTGCCCGCACGCGGCACCGCCCGCACCCGCATGCGGTGCCGCCCGCACCCGCATGCGGAGCCGCTCGCATGCGGCGGCGCCCGCATGCGGCACCGCCCGCATGCGGTGCCGCCCGCACCCGCATGCGGAGCCGCCCGCATGCGGCGGCGCCCGCATCCGCATGCGGTGCCGCCCGCATGCGGCGCCCGCATCCGCATGCGGTGCCGCCCGCATGCGGCGCCGCCCGCATGCGGGGGCATGCGGCGCCGCCCGCATGCGGCGCCGCCCGCATGCGGCGCCACCCGCATGCGGTGCCGCCCGCATGCGGCGCCACTCGCATGCGGTGCCGCCCGCATGCGGATGCACGCGGCGCCGCCCTCATGCGGCGCCGCCCGCATGCGTGGCTCCGGTGATGGCGCCGACTCCCCTCCTCCCTTTTTTTCCTAAGAAAACCAAGAAACGCCCAAATCAAGAACCCTAAGCCATGCTTACCTTGGTTTCGTCGGCTAGGGTTGATCTAGGGGATGATCGTCCTGTTCTTGGGTGAAGGGTACGCCGGCGATCTTCCTTCTCCTCACCCGCTCCGCCTTGCTTCTCCACTCGATCGGTTGGGGAACGGTAAGGTTCGGTTGGGAAACTGAAAGGTTGGGGAAGTGGGTTTTCGTTGCCTTTGGGGTTTCGTACGCAGGGGAGTTAAGGGGAGTTGTGGGGAGTGGCGGGAAGTTGGGGGGAGTGGTGGGAAGTTGGGGCGGTTCGTGGGAAGTTGTGGGGTTGTGGAAAGTTGGGGGGAAGTGGTGGGGAGTTGGGGCGGTTCGTTGGGAGTTGTACGACCGGGAAAAGGCGGGAGCGATTAAGATGGCGGGAGCGGTTAGGTTGGGGAATGGGAATGAACCCGGTTCAAGTCAAAAGCGGTTACAAGTCGGGTGCGAACCAGGGTCCGGTCTGCCTGAAAAACCGCGTTGACCTCCTGAACCACTAGCTACCTTCCGGAATTTATTCCGGGAGATTCCGACGTCGGAATTCAAAACCGATTTCGCCGCCGTTCTCCGTTTCGCGAGCTCTATTAACTAAAAATACCCGCGAGCCCCGACGGTCTGTCCAGAAAGAAGGAATTATTCGATCACCCTCCAGCCCCCCCGAAATGAATTGCGAAATAAACGAAAACCAAAAGTAGACCCAAGAACATTTTAAACCAGCGGCTACTACACCACTCACCTCTTAAAACGAGTTTCGTCCTCGAAACTCAATCCTGGTTCGCGGTAAAGAGATAGGGGTAGCCCTCCCTCATCTTCGATTCTAGTTCCCACGTCGCTTCCCGCTCCTCGTGGTTGTTCCAGTGCACCTTCACATAGGGGATGTCTCGGTTTCGAAGCGTCTTGCTTTCTCTTGCTAGTATTCGCACAGGGGTTTCCTCGAAGCTTAAGTCCTCTTTTAGTTCGAGTGTTGAGACGTCCAGAACATGCGACGGGTCAGGGAGGTATTTCTTGAGCATCGAAACGTGTAACACGTCATGAATCCGGTTGAGGTTCGGTGGTAGGGCAAGGCGGTAAGCCACTGGGCCAATCCGTTCCAGGATCTCGAATGGCCCCACGAACCGTGGGCTTAGCTTGCCTTTTAACCCGAATCGCTTGATTCCCCTGGACGGCGAGACCCGCAAAAACACGTGTTCTCCCACCTGGAACTCTAAGTCGCGGCGTCTTCGATCCGCGTAGCTCTTTTGTCGACTCTGGGCAGTTAGTAAGCGCTGTCTGATGAGGCGCACCTTCTCTTCTGTTTCTTCCACCAAGTCGGGTCCCAAGAACTTCCGTTCTCCCAGGTCGTCCCAAGAGATCGGGGATCGACAGCGTCTCCCGTATAAGGCTTCGTAGGGTGCCATCAGGATGCTGGCCTGGTGGCTATTGTTGTAAGCGAATTCTACAAGTGGTAGGTAGCGCTCCCAACCGACTCCCCAATCGAGTACACAGGCCCGAAGCAGGTCCTCTAGCGTCTGTATCACTCGCTCCGACTGCCCGTCTGTCTGAGGGTGGAAGGCTGTGCTGAAGTGCAATTTAGTCCCCAAGGCTTGTTGCAGACTCTGCCAAAACTTTGAGACAAAACGCGTGTCTCTGTCTGATGTGATCGATGCCGGTACCCCATGCAGTCTTACAATCTCGCTGAGGTAGACTTGAGCCAACCGCTCTCTGGTCCAGGTTGTGTGAATCGGCAGGAAGTGCGCTGACTTAGTTAGCCGGTCCACCACAACCCATATTGTGTCGTGTCCTTGTGGTGAACGTGGGAACCCGGTGACAAAGTCCATGGTGATATGATCCCACTTCCACTCCGGTACCGGTAAGGGTTGTAACTTTCCCGCCGGTCGTTGATGTTCCGCCTTTATCTGTTGACACACTAGGCAATGAGCTACAAATCGAGTTACATCCCTCTTCATCTTGGGCCACCAGAAGGTCTGCTTGAGGTCCCTGTACATCTTTGTGCCTCCTGGATGCGCTGCATAAGGGGCGCTGTGTGCCTCAGACAGAATTTCCTTCTTCAATTCCGGGGTATCCGGCACGCAAATCCGCCCGCGGAACCGTAGGGTGTCATCGCCTTCCAATGAAAAGTCACCTTCCTGATCCGGTGAGATCTTGTCTCTTACGAGCTGTAAGTGCGAGTCCGCCTGCTGTCCCTCTCGAATCTTTTCTAGCAGTGTTGGCTTGACCACCAAAGTTAGAAGTTGCGCAACCGTGCCCGCTGGCACTACTTCCAACCCTAGTCGTGAAAATTCCGCGATCAAGTTGCTCTGCTCAGTTATCGTACCTACCGATCCTCCCTCCAATCGCCCCTTCCTGCTCAGAGCGTCCGCTACCACGTTTGCTTTCCCGGGGTGGTATTGGATCGTTAGGTCGTAATCCTTCAGTAATTCAAGCCACCGTCTCTGCCGCAGGTTTAGTTCCTTTTGGGTGAACAGGTATTTAAGACTCTGGTGATCTGAGAAGATGTTACAATGGACACCAAAGAGATAGTGTCTCCATAACTTCAGGACGAAGACCACCGCAGCCAGCTCTAAATCGTGTATTGGGTAGTTTCTTTCGTAGTCCTTTAGTTGCCTAGACGCATAGGCTATTACATTCCCCTGCTGCATTAAAACACCCCCAAGGCCGATTCTTGAAGCGTCGCAGTACACCTCATAGTCCTCACCGGGTGTTGGTAGTACAAGAATCGGTGCCTCGGTTAGCCTTCTTTTGAGTTCTTCAAAACTTTCCTGGCATTTGGCCGTCCATACAAACTTTTCTCCTTTCTTGGTCAACCGGTTTAGAGGGGCCGCAATCTTCGAGAAACCCTCGACAAAGCGTCTATAATACCCCGCCAGCCCCAAGAAACTGCGGATCTCCGTCACCGTCGTGGGCGGCTGCCAGTCTATCACCGATTCCACTTTCTTGGGGTCCACGGTGATTCCCTTTGCCGAGATCACATGCCCCAGGAATCCCACTTCGCGTAGCCAGAACTCACACTTTTTGAGCTTAGCGAACAGCTTCTGCTCCCTGAGGGTTTGGAGAATCGTTCGTAAGTGATCCTCGTGCTCCTCGTCGGTGGATGAGTAGATTAGTATATCATCGATGAAGACCACCACGAACCGGTCTAAGAATGGTCTGAAGACCCGGTTCATCATGTCCATAAAGACTGCGGGGGCGTTCGTAAGTCCGAACAGCATGACCGTAAACTCGTAATGGCCATACCGGGTCCGGAAAGCGGTCTTCGGAATGTCCTCGTTCCGAACCCGAAGCTGGTGGTAGCCTGACTGTAGATCAATCTTTGAAAAGACCGTCGCTCCTCGTAGTTGGTCGAAGAGGTCGTCGATTTTGGGCAGGGGGTACTTGTTTTTCACCGTGACCTTGTTTATTCCTCTGTAGTCGATGCAGAGTCGCAGGCTTCCATCCTTCTTCCGTACAAAAAGCACCGGTGCGCCCCAGGGTGACACACTTGGCCTGACAAACCCTTTGTCCAAGAGGTCTTCCAGTTGCGCCTTTAACTCGTTCAACTCCGCGAAGGCCATTCGGTGGGGTGCCTTCGTTATAGGTTGAGTACCTGGCAAGAGTTCAATAGGGAACACCACCTCTCTTTCAGGGGGTATCCCAGGCAGCTCCGTCGGAAAGACATCGAAAAAGTCCCTCACCACTGGGATGTCTGAAGGTGTCGTCGAGGGTCGGGTAACCAGATCCACCGATGCCAAATAGGCTACACACCCACCCTCTATCAGACTCCTGGCTCGAGCCGCTGAGATGACTGCCGGGAAGGAGGTGCTCTTACACGCTAGGTACGCATTCTTAGGGAAACTTGGTTCTTGTAGTTGTACCATCCGCTTATCGCAGTCGATAAGCACTTGGTACCTTGAGAGCCAGTCCATGCCCAAAACAACGTCGTACTCCTTCAAGGGAATCACTATTAAATCCCAAGGGCAAAATAGCCGCCCTAGCTTAATCGGGCAAGTGGCTACCAAACTAGTCGCCTCCAGTGTCCCACCCGCGGTCTGGACCGTCAACCGACTTTGGAGAGGTGTTTCCTCGAGGTCATGCAAAAACACGTACTCGCGAGAAATGAACGAGTGTGTTGCTCCAGTATCAAAGAGGGTTCTAGAACGTGAATTTGAAATAGAAGTTATACCTGCGAGTACGTGCTCCGGCGGGTCCGATTCCTGGCGGGTCACGGAATAAATTCGCCCGCCCGGTTGAGGCTGCCTATCCTCTTCGCGCCGCGTAGCCGGGGGCCTAGAGGTCGACCCCATAGGAGCTTTCCCCCGCCCCAAAAATTGTGGTGAAGGCGTGGAAGCGGCAGAGGAGGCTGATCCCACGGTAAGGGGGCAGTTGCGGCGGAAGTGCCCCTGCTTGCCGCAACGGAAGCAATGGTCGGCTCTCTGGGAGCAATTCAACACTCCATGCGCTCCCCCGCAGATCACGCAAGGCCCGTCTCTTGGCCTCGGCTCTCCCGTAGGTGCGCTCCGTGCTCCCGACTGTGCCCTCCACCGCTTGGGGAGTCGGCTCCCAGCAGATGACCCCCCTCCGTAGCTCTGCTGTTGCCGCTTCCTATCTTCATGCTGTGCCGGGGCCTCCCTCCTAGCGCGGGTAACGGCAAGCCCACGCTCTACGACAGTGGCCCGGTCGACCACTTTCTGGAACGTATGCAAATCAGCGGCTTGAACCACCTGGAAAATATCACTTCGCAACCCATCCACGAATAGTTGCGCCTTGTGGGGTTCATCCCTTATAACGAAAGGGACGCAATTTGCCAGGCGCACGAATTCGCGCTGATACTCCATAACTGTCTTGCTCCCTTGCTGAATGTGGTTCAGGTCGTCCTCCTGTTTCTTCTTGACGCTATTTGTGAAGAAGGCCCCAAACAATTCCTGCTTGAACGTCGTCCACAATAGTAGCACGGTGCCCTGGGTGGGATCAGGGCGCACCGTCTTCCACCATAGACGAGCGTTTCCCTCCAAAAAGTGAACTGCCAGAGGAACGCGCTCGGGGTCCTCGATGAGTAGGTCCTCAAACAATTTTTCCATCGATCCCACCCACTTTTCGACTACCCAGGGATCAGTCGTCTCCCCCTCGAACGTGGGTGGTTCGAACTTCATGAAATCCGCCAGATTGGCCCGCACTCGCTCTCGTTCCGCCCGCGTAACCGTCCCTTCCCTGGCGACGGCGGCGGCCGCGGGGGTGCTCCCGCCGAGAGCCCCCGGCGCCGGCCCCACGGACGCTGATGCAGGTGCTGCCATTGGCGCCGTGGTCTGGGTAGATGCTAGCCCGGCCGTTGCCGCCGGTAGAGGGGTTGCCCCTACCCCAGCACCTGTCGCTTGCGGTACTGCGGCCGGTGCAATTGGTTCCGGTGGAGGGGCGGGAGCGACCGGTTGCTGCTGCATCAATTGACGCACACGATCCGTAAGGGTCGCCATCTGCCCCGCCATCTCCCTCAATTGTTGCCGCAGGAGCTGGTTCTCTGCAGCTGCTGATGTCGTCGCATCTGTCCCTACCTCCTCGGCCGACGCTCTGGTCCGTACCATTGTCTGTACAGACATACCAACCAAAGCTTAGCACTCATCTCTGCTAGATGAACCATCGTAAAATTGAGAGAGAAAAGAAACATTATCTACAAATCCCCTCCCCGATCTCTCACGTCTTAACCCTTAAACCCTGCACATTTCATTTATTCGTAGTTAAGTGTGATATCTCGGTGGATGTTGGGCCGTCACTGTTGTGATTAAAGCAAAGTCTCTGATACCATCTTAATCTGTCACGCCCCGGGGGTTTTATTTTGGCGGAAACGATACCCCAAAGTAAGCGTAAGGTGCGTACAAATTTTTGTTTAAAAACCTCCTTCCCCGGCGCGTGCCCAGACCCGCCACATATACAGATTTACTCGAAAATCGGGCAGAGTCTCCTCTGTATATGCACGGCGTCGCGGCTGTTACAATAGTCGAACATAAGCAATCATTTTCCATTTAATCACAACAGTTCGAAGTAGTACGGTGCATGAAGGCGAAACAATACCCGTGGCCAGTCAGGATGAACGTATAAACTCACCGTTTTGAAAACAGGCCCACACGGCCTTCGGTTTTGAAAAACCGATTGGAAAACGGCATAAATCCACAAGGTTTAGAAAACGGGCCCACCCGACCCTAGACTTTTGAAAACAGTTTTCGAAGTCCTTTTTCTTTTGTTTTCTAGTTGGTTTGTTTAGAAAACGGCCAAACGGGAACAATAAAGGAAACAGTAGTGCATAACCAGAATGAAAGTACTCAACATCCACACGACCCCACAAGGGTATCGAGAACCACACAGTAACCTACAATACCGAATGAAATGCAGAGAAAGTAGAGAAAACAGCATACTAGGGCTCCCTCAGCCCGACTACTACCACCTCGGCCTCACCGTCGCCTACCTCTACCCCCTGGAGGTACCTGTCACAGAGTGGGTAGTCAGCGACACTATCATAAAAACAGTACTAAAGCAGTAAAGTAATACCAAGCCACAAAAGTAAGACTAGCCGGAACAACCACTCTACTCGTAACGGTAACTCGCAACCACCTGTACCACCTGTAACACCTGTAACCCCGGTAACACCTGTAACACCTGACCGCGTCGGGCACCTATCCCGGCGGGTCGCACACCTGACCTCATCGGGCACCAATCCCGGCGGGTCGCACACCTGACCTCGTCGGGCACCAATCTCGACAGGTCGCACCGCTCGCACCTTGATGCCTCAAACCCCACACCTACGGGGGCCCCCACTACGTCACCTCGTGGGGTAACACGGGTCGAAGACCGCCTTTCCGGAAAAGAGCACCCTTTGCGGTGGCCAGACCGCGGGTGCGCGTGTCGCAACTCGAGCATAAGTAACCAAGACACGGGGTAATATAGTACATCATAGAAACCGTCAGTGTTAGTACCGATTAACAATAAAAATCCCTTTCGGAATACTAACACAATACTCAGCCTCGACCGTAAACCCACCTTGTTGTCGCGCTTCTGACCGATGCTAGGTTCTCCCACGTCTCGGGTGCCCGCCCGGACCTACAAGAACCTGTCATACAGGAGTCAGAAATTTAAGACTCTGTAAGATTAACGACTAGAACACCCGGCGCCCCCCCACCTTGCGCACAATTCGTACACGTACGTGCCCGGCCCCGCACGGCTGGGCAGCGTACTAACTGCGTGCGGCGCCGTCCGCACACGGCGTCACCCACATGCGGCGCTTCCCACTTGGGAGTGCGCGCGGTGTTGCCCACATGCGGCGCTGCCCGCATGCGGCGCCGCCCGCATGCGGTGCCGCCCGCACGCGGCGCCGCCCGCATGCGGTGCCGCCCGCGTGCGGTGCAGCCCGCATGCGGCGCTGTCCGCATGCGGGGGCACGCGGCGCTGCCCGCACGCGGCGCCGCCCGCACCCGCATGCGGTGCCGCCCGCATGCGGTGCCGCCCGCACCCGCATGCGGAGCCGCCCGCATGCGGCGGCGCCCGCATGCGGCACCGCCCGCATGCGGTGCCGCCCGCACCCGCATGCGGAGCCGCCCACATGCGGCGGCGCCCGCATCCGCATGCGGTGCCGCCCGCATGCGGCGCCGCCCGCATGCGGCGCTGCCCGCATGCGGGGGCATGCGGCGCCGCCCGCATGCGGCGCCACCCGCATGCGGTGCCGCCCGCATGCGGCGCCACCCGCATGCGGTGCCGCCCGCATGCGGATGCACGCGGCGCCGCCCTCATGCGGCGCCGCCCGCATGCGTGGCTCCGGTGATGGCGCCGACTCCCCTCCTCCCTTTTTTTCCTAAGAAAACCAAGAAACGCCCAAATCAAGAACCCTAAGCCATGCTTACCTTGGTTTCGTCGGCTAGGGTTGATCTAGGGGATGATCGTCCTGTTCTTGGGTGAAGGGTACGCCGGCGATCTTCCTTCTCCTCACCCGCTCCGCCTTGCTTCTCCACTCGATCGGTTGGGGAACGGTAAGGTTCGGTTGGGAAACTGAAAGGTTGGGGAAGTGGGTTTTCGTTGCCTTTGGGGTTTCGTACGCAGGGGAGTTAAGGGGAGTTGTGGGGAGTGGCGGGAAGTTGGGGGGAGTGGTGGGAAGTTGGGGCGGTTCGTGGGAAGTTGTGGGGTTGTGGAAAGTTGGGGGGAAGTGGTGGGGAGTTGGGGCGGTTCGTGGGGAGTTGTACGACCGGGAAAAGGCGGGAGCGATTAAGATGGCGGGAGCGGTTAGGTTGGGGAATGGGAATGAACCCGGTTCAAGTCAAAAGTGGTTACAAGTCGGGTGCGAACCAGGGTCCGGTCTGCCTGAAAAACCGCGTTGACCTCCTGAACCGCTAGCTACCTTCCGGAATTTATTCCGGGAGATTCCGACGTCGGAATTCAAAACCGATTTCGCCGCCGTTCTCCGTTTCGCGAGCTCTATTAACTAAAATACCCGCGAGCCCCGACGGTCTGTCCGGAAATAAGGAATTATTCGATCACCCTCCAGCCCCCCCGAAACGAATTGCGAAATAAACGAAAACCAAAAGTAGACCCAAGAACATTTTAAACCAGCGGCTACTACACATCTATATTGATTAGTTTGATTCTAGGTTTTCATACTCACATCTTGAGTTGAATCAAACTAATGAATACTTAGATGGTATTTCCGATCTATCTTTGATCTAAGTATTCGGCGGATCATCACCACCCAAAAAACAACGATTTCCCCAAAATCGGCGCGTGGATTCGCGTGTCCTTGTGGATTCAAGGTTCAACCGCTCTCGTGGATTCGGAGCGAGGCACGTTCGTGGATTCGAAGGGTGCTATTGGGTGCAGACCGTGGACTCGGTCGGACGTCGTGGATTCGACGTTGGACGCCGTGGATTCGGCGTTGGGCGCAGATCGTGGATTCGAGAAGCGTCGTGGAGCGAGCGGAGAAGATCCTCTAGGAGCGTATGGAAAAGGTTGAGTCGTAAGTGTGTACGGTAAATCACCTTGTACGTGTTTTAATTCTAGTGGATTTCGCCGTGTTATCGGTCCCGTGGTTTTTTACTCCGGTGATGGAGTTTTCCACGTAAAAATCTTGCGAGTTATTTTTATTTCCGCGTTGGGTTTTTATCGCAACGATTTTTGAGTGTTTATATGTTTACACCTATTCACCCCCCTCTAGGTATTTTTTCCCCTATTTAGATCCTTATTACATATAACCCAACAAGTGGTATCAGAGCGGGAATAGGGTTGTAAACAACGGTTGAAGGTGGAAACATCAATCGACCCCCTTTCTTTGATGGAACAAATTATGCGTACTGGAAAGTACGAATGAAAGCCTTTTTAATTTCCATCGACGAAAGGGTGTGGCAATCAATTGAATTAGGATGGTCTAATCCAACTGAAATTATCTCTGATGTTCGCACCTTAAAACCTAGGTCGAAATGGACCAAGGAAGAGTTAGATTCTTCTTCTTACAATGGCAAGGGAATTAATGCTATTTTTAATGCCTTATCTCAAACTGAATTCTCTCGCGTCTCGGCATGTGAGACTGCGAAAGAAATCTGGGATGTTCTTCAGGTTACACATGAGGGAACTAACCTCGTGAAGATTCAGAAACTGCAAATGCTTACGAGCAAGTTTGACTCTATCTTGATGGCAGAAAATGAATCTTTCACGGACTACTATACACGATTGCAAGACATCGTAAACTCATGTGCTAACTTGTGAGAGAAGATTTCAGAATTTAAGATTGTAAGAAAGATCTTAAGAACTCTTCCTGAACGATTTCGACCAAAGGTTACAGCCATTGAAACTATTAAACACCCGGACAAAATACGTGTAGAAGAATTAGTTGGTTCATTACAAACATATGAAATGACGTTTACTACTAACAATTCTTCTGGAAAGGCATCCACTTCTAAGTCTTCAGGTTATGCGTTGAAAACAACTAAGGAAGAAGACGCGGATACATCCTCCTCAGACGATGACGAGAACCTTTCTATGGAGGAATTTGAGAAGCAACTCGCTCTCTTGACAAGGAAGTTTCGCCGCAACTTTCGAAGGGGTAATTCAAGTAAATCTCCATCCTTCGGAAAGTCGAACAAAGGCAAGGGTACTTCAAGTTACAAGTCAAGAAAGCAAGAGAACTTCTCAAAGGATAAGAAAAGTTCAGAGGGACAACTACAATGCTTCAAATGTCGAGGCTACGGCCACATTGCAACGGAGTGTCCCAACAAGTATCCGGCAAAGAAGAAGGCGATGCAAGTCGTCACTTGGGATGACAACTCAACGTCAAATGAGTCGTCTTCAAGTGATGAAGAAAAGAGCTCCACGGCATTCCACGCGTCCATATCTTCACCCTTCATGTGCTTTATGGCAAGTACATCCGAGTCGTTGTCCAACTCCACTGTTGAAAAGATTGCAACGGACAACGAATCGGATGATTCGGAAGGTGAAGATTTTGCTTTAGCCTATCACAGACCTTTACGGGATTCAAAGAAACCGGCTAAGCAAAACAAGGGGTTGAGAGGGAGATTGCAGGATCTCGAAGAAGAAGTAAAAAGGGTAACTTCTCTCTCGACCGATCTTGAAGTGGAAAGGGATAATCTGATAAAAGCAAATGCTTCCCTTCAAGAGTCCAATGAGCAACTCGAGAAGAATTATATAGATATGGTGAACAAAGCGAACTACTTCTTGAAGCTCTACGGCGAGGCCCGACGGGAAAAAATTGGAAATGACAGAGACCATTTGCCAACTCAAGGATGACTTACAGCAATTTTCTTCTGGAAGGAGTAAGTTGGATAAACTTCTTGGTCTTGGTCAAACAAACAAGTTCGGCCTCGGATACAATCGAACTGAAGACAATTTTAGTTCGGTTGGGACAGTCTTTGTGCCTCAGTCGGTATCTCCTCCTCCGACACCGGAATTCACGACAACCAACGACAACAAGCCTACTTCATCCTCTTCAGAATCGTCAAGCACAAAGGCATGTTTTCGTTGTAATTTTGCAGGGCACATTGAAAGAAATTGCAAGATTGGAGCTCAAAGATCAAATCAACCACATCTTGCAACTGCTACCAATAAGTTCACTCCCCGGAATTCAAAGAAGGATTTTTCAAAAGAAAAGAACGTTGGTAGTACTCCAAACAAGACGATGACAAAAGAAAAAGATCAATCAGACAAAACGTCTTCATCAAGGAAAATTTCTCAACCATTGCCGACATACTCCAAAACTCAAAAGGTTTGGGTATGCAAAGGTGAAATCCTTCCTTGTCTTTAATCGTTCTACGATTAAATGTTGTTTATGTAGACTATTTTTTTTTTCCTTTCTTTTGGCCGACCCGTCAACCATCTTTGGGAGGTAAATGGTATATTTTCTTATTGGTTGATGATTTCTCTAGGTTTTCTTGGGTAGCATTTTTAAGAGAGAAAGCTGATACGTTTGACTCTTTTCATGAGATTTGCCATCGTATTATGATTGAAAAGAATGAAAAGATCATTCGTGTTAGGAGTGATAGGGGTGGAGAATTCATAAATTCCAAATTCATTGATTTTTGCACTTCCAACGGCATAAAACATGAATTCTCAGCACCCTATACACCTCAACAGAATGGTGTTGTTGAGCGCAAAAACAGGGTTGTTCAAGAGATGGCGCGTGTGATGCTTCATAGCCGGAATTTACCGCTACATTTTTGGGCTGAAGCTGTGAACACCGTTGTCTATGTCATTAATCGAGTGTTTTTGGGCCCGGGAACGTTAAATACACCATATGAACTATGGTGTGGTAGAAAACCCAACATCAAATATTTTCGCATCTTCGGGAGTCGTGTTACATTTTACGTGACCGTGAAAATCTTGGAAAGTTTGACTCACGAAGTGACGAAGGGATTTTCTTGGGGTATTCTACTAATAGTAGAGCATATCGAGTATTTAACATTCGGAATCTAAGACGATCGTAGAATCTATAAATGTTAAAGTAGATGAAGCTTTTCACTTTGCATCTGAAAAATCTACCCTCGATATCACTCTAGGATGATGATACTCCTGGCGTGCATCTTCTCATATAATACTTCCAATATTAATGATGCATCTAATGGTTCTTCAAGTTTATCTGATGTGCAGGAATCATCTCATATATCTCCTAGTACTCCGTTTCAACAAACGCTACGAATCTCCAAGGATCATCCTGAATCAAACATCATTGGAGATCCACAAGAAGGAGTTAGAACTCGGAGGCAGTTGGTTTGTGGATTCGCTTGCTACGTATCTTTAATCGAACCAAAGAACATAGATGAAGCTCTTCAGGATGACTACTGGATTAAAGCAATGCAGGAAGAGCTCCATTAATTTGAGCGAAACAAAGTCTGGGAATTAACAAAGCCTCCAAAGCAACATAATGTGATAGGTACCAAATGGATTTTCAAGAACAAGAAAAATAAGGATGGTACTATCATCAGGAACAAGGCACGATTAGTTGCTCAAGGCTACTCTCAAGTAGAAGGTATTGACTTTGATGAAACATTCGCCCCTGTAGCTAGACTCGAGTCCATTCGTATACTATTTGCTATTGCTTGTCATTTTAAAATCAAATTATTTCAAATGGACGTTAAGAGCGCGTTTCTAAATGGGTTTTTAAATGAGGAAGTTTATGTGGCTCAACCGAAAGGTTTTGTAGACCATAAACAACCCAACCATGTTTTTCGTTTGAAAAAGGCTCTTTACGGTCTGAAACAAGCACCGCGAGCATGGTACGGAAGGCTGACAAAGCACCTTTTGGAGAAATACTCGAGGGGGAGCTGACAGGACTCTCTTTGTGAAGCATTATCAAAGCAATTTCATTGTAGCACAAATCTATGTCGATGACATTGTATTTGGCGCAACAAGAGATAATGATGCTTCTAAATTCGCGGAGACCATGGAAAGCGAATTTGAGATGTCCATGATGGGCGAATTGACTTATTTCCTTGGATTGCAAATTAAACAAAATGATGAAGGTATTCACTTGAGTCAATCCAAGTATGCAATGGAGTTGGTTAAAAAGTTTGACTTAGAAAATTCGAAGGATTTTCCGACTCCAATGGGAACTAGCCACAAGGGACTTGGAAGTGAATCACAAAGTGAGAATGTAGACGAGAAACTGTATCGAAGTATGATTGGAAGTCTACTTTACCTCACGGCTAGTCGCCCAGATATATCCTTTAGTGTTGGGATTTGCGCGAGATATCAATCAGCACCAAAGGAGGTTCACCTGAAAGCGGTGAAAAGGATCATCCGGTACATCAAAGGATCAATTAATTTCGGAATTTGGTATCCTATGGGAACCAGTTTGGATATTGTTGGATACTCAGATGCCGATTGGGCAGGATCAGTGGATGATCGGAAAAGCACGAGTGGTGCATGCTTCTATCTTGGTCATTGCCTTGTTGCATGGCACAGTAAAAAGCAGAATTGCATAGCACTCTCGACTGCCGAAGCGGAATACATTTCAGCGGGTAGTTGTTCAACCCAACTCATTTGGATGAAAAGTGTGTTGAGCGGCTTCCGGATTTCAGCATCTTCGGTAACAATTCTTTGTGACAACACAAGTGCAATTAACATTTCTAAAAACCCTGTGTTGCACTCTAGAACAAAACATATTGAACTTAGATATCATTTTCTTAGAGAGCTAGTTGAATCAAATACTCTTCAACTTTCATATATTTCAACTGAGGATCAATTAGCTGACATTCTAACAAAACCTTTGGATCAAAAACGTTTTATTCATTTGCGAAAAGCAATTGGAATGCTTTCCTTGAAATAAACTTCTTTTTGAAACCTTTTCTTAGGATAGGTTTTGTTTGTTTTTGTTTTGTTCATTATCTATGTTTGTACATAGGACATTAATTGAGCATAGATCATAATTGACTTTAATTGCATCTTTTCGCACATTTAGAAATTTATTATGCTTTTGCCATCATAATATTTCACTGTTGCAATGATCATTTATGTTAATTAAATCATCTTCTGAGTGATCAAAGTCAATTTCTCTCTCAATGATCTCTTGGTACAGTCATTATCTTATTTGACTGCTTAGTCGAGTATGAAATCGAGATCAATTTTTGGTTGAATACTTTATATCTTAAATAATTGATAGCCAATTGAGGGGGAGTCAAAGAAAGGTAAAATGCTCAAAAGATGTGGAAAGTGTTACATCGCAATGAGGAGTGTGAAAACTACCACCACATGGAGGAAAGAGCTACCACCTCGGTCGTCCGAGTATTGTGTGCAGCTACCACATGTATACCAAGCATGGTTGTTCAATTTTTGATTAAGTAAAATTCATGTTGAAATACTTGACTCCGTCAAATTTCAAGGTTGGTATAAGGTGGGTTTTTAAAGAAAGATACTCAAAGAGACACTCTCTTCAACAGATTGTCTAGATAAATTATCTACTATATTTGGGATTTCAAACATCTATTGATCTTTGTATTTCATTTTCTTTACTGAATTGATGATTTGATAAAGGCATTACTCATAAGATCAAGTTAGATGTAATTGAAGGTGTTCAACTTTAAGGGATTTAATTCTTGTAAATTCTCGTTTTATTTTTGGATATTATTGATAGATTTGGCATAATCTAATTCTTGTTGTATGAAACGATGATTTTTGTTTAAAGTTGATACACAAAAGTGCTTACAATCTTTTTATGGTTTTTCTTGAATTTCTCTGAAATTTTTCTGAAGAAAAAGTTGGAGCCGATCCGGATGGATCAAGGTGATCCGGATCCCGAACGCAGGCTTCTTCCTGCGGCTGGCCGATCCGGATCGAAATCTCGATCCGATCCGGATCACGGCTAGGGTTTTAATAAGAACAAGAGGGTTTTGATTTCTTTTACCTTAAACTTTTGTTCTCATGTCTCTAGAGCCTCTCTCTCTAGAACGATTGCACCTTGGAGCTTTTCAAACTCAAGTTCTTCGAGTACAAGTAAGTTTTATTGATCAAAATCTCGGTTTTTCACCGTTTTTCTTTTTCCTCCTCAAACGTGATGAATTTCTTGGATCGATTTCGTTTGTGGATGGTTTTTGATCAAATTTCTTTTGAAATTAGGACTCTGGGTAGATTAGTTTTGATTATATGCTAGGTATTCCCAAGTTAAACGGATTTTTAGGCTTCGATTTCTAAAATTTCGGTTTTAGGGCATATAATAAGGATTTTCGAAAATCATGCAATTGATCTATTTTTAAAAGTCCTTTTGCAAAACTAATTTGATTCTTAGTCTCTCTACATGATTATGATTGTTTGGGTATAATTTTTCAAATCTTTGAAAATTAACAATTTATCTTGTGTTCTTGAGTTATTGTTCACAGGATTTTAAATCTATTAAGCACTTGCACCAATGGCGTTCGCCTGGATAATCTTCCTTTTGGTAGCAATGGTAGGACCTAGTGCGTCTTCTATAAAAAGAGAACAAGATGACTCAAATCAAGAAGAGACAAAGAAAGTTTGTCAAAATGATTCAGAATCAGATGAAGAAGACTGGGAAGAGATTTGTGAACAAGCACAAAAAGCTATAGACAAAGAAGATAGGTTGTACTTGAAGAACAAGAAGCTGATGAAATCTTCCTCAACAACCAAGCAGTACACTAGGCGAAAGAATTCGAGGGGAACTGGAATTCAGATTGATAGACCCCTCGCTAGAGCTCGCTCTCTCCCTAGAGAATCTCCATGGATTGAAGGTCAAGATGCACCGTCTGGTTCTATACTACATCCTTCAACGTCCTGGAGACACACAGCAAAAGCGAATGTAGGGTCCTCACTTCGACAAGAACAGCGAAGATCGTCTGCTGAACAAGGCAGCGTGTCTACAAATCTCAAACAGATTATCTCTGGGCAACATAAGATGAAAAGAAAGGTCTCCAGAATGTCAAAAATGCTTCAAGCGATTTTGAAGAAGTTGGATTGTACCAATCCCACTAGTTCGGATTCAGACTAACTTAACTTTCTTTCTAATCTTTTTGTGCAGGAGTTCAGTTTTTAGGACTTACTCTTAGTTCTAGTTCTTACATTTCGGAACAATTTTTGAAACTTTTTAACTCTCCTTGTGTTTTGTAATTTTGGCTTTGTTTGTGACAAAAAGGGGGAGAGAGTTTAGAGAGAACTTGAACAATGATTGAACAATGATTGATGTGAATGTGTGAACATGAAGGTAAGTATCATTTCAACTTTGACTTTGGTGAAAGGTAAGTATCACAACTTTGGTTTTTATCTTGTGATTTGTTGCATGTTCCTACTAACTATTCGACTAACTATTTGGACATGTATTATTACTAACAAGTTGTTTGATTACTAACAAAGCAAAGTTATGACATTTGGAATTTTATTGCTTAGAAGATATGTCAATGCTTGATTGTGATCTTATTACATATCAGAATTACTCAATGTCATGGTGAGCATAAACTATATCTCTGTTAGGTTTTGAATGCTAAATATTCTTGAGGTATCTAACGATCTCTTTTTGTCAAGAATGTTTTCTTTGTGCAGAGAGTACAGATGTCTAAGTCTAGAGTCTGTTTTAGGAGTTTATCTCATGTTTTTAAATTTTTGGATCTCCATTATAAATTTTTGTTGTATGGTGATAGCAACAAAAATATCTTTTTGAATTTTTTTTAGTGGATCTGTGTTTTGTCACGAAACCGCCAAAGGGGAAGATTGTTACGGAATTTGAGTTGGCGTAGTTTCGTGAAAGGTTCAAGTCTTGAAGATTGAAGGTGAAGAAAGTTGGATCATTTAACTCAATCTCAAGAAAGAAGAATTCAAAAGGATCAGGTATGTTTAACTAAAGATTATTGGTGATCCGAATACTTCTTGTAGTGTAGAAACACCTGGAAGAATTTTTAACTGCATAAAAATCAAAAACTGGTGTTCGGACATGTTCAGGATCCGGATCAGAGCCAGCGATCCGGATCCCGAAGGTTGTTGTTTCATACATTACTTCAATCCGGATCGCAGCATCTCACGATCCGGATCCCGAACGTTGAGTTTTCTGAAATGTATGAACGATCCGGATCAGGCATTCCGATCCGGATCCCGAACGTTTGTTTTCTGGAAACCGTCTTTATTACTACTGCAATCCGGATCGCCCAAATCCAATCCGGATCGCCGTCCGTCAAAATTCCAGAAATGTTAGGTTTTTGATTCTTATCTCATTCCAAATGTTTCTAACCTATAAATAGACCCTATGACTCTTTTTCTAGGGTTAATCCAAAATAGCCGTCATATTCATATATCATCTTATACGGCTCTAGATCAACATATAGAGAAGAAAGGAAATCATTAGAGAATACTCTATGTTTCTTCATCTATATTGATTAGTTTGATTCTAGGTTTTCATACTCACATCTTGAGTTGAATCAAACTAATGAATACTTAGATGGTATTTCCGATCTATCTTTGATCTAAGTATTCGGCGGATCATCACCACCCAAAAACAACGATTTCCCCAAAATCGGCGCGTGGATTCGCGTGTCCTTGTGGATTCAAGGTTCAACCGCTCTCGTGGATTCGGAGCGAGGCACGTTCATGGATTCGAAGGGTGCTATTGGGTGAAGACCGTGGATTCGGTCGGACGTCGTGGATTTGACGTTGGACGCCGTGGATTCGGCGTTGGGCGCAGATCGTGGATTCGAGAAGCATCGCGGAGCGAGCGGAGAAGATCCTCTAGGAGCGTATGGAAAAGGTTGAGTCGTAAGTGTGTACGGTAAATCACCTTGTACGTGTTTTAATTCTAGTGGATTTCTGCCGTGTTATCGGTCCCGTGGTTTTTTACTCCGGTGATGGAGTTTTCCACGTAAAAATCTTGCGTGTTATTTTTATTTCCGCATTGGGTTTTTATCGCAACGATTTTTGAGTGTTTATACGTTTACACCTATTCACCCCCCTCTAGGTGTTTTTTCCCCTATTTAGATCTACATTACACATAACCCAACATTTAATTCCTATCATCTTCTAATAGTTTCTAACCTATAAATAATCCCTACGATTCATTTTTTAGGGTAATCCAAAATACAGTCGAAAAAGAGAAATCCACATATAGAGAAGAAAGGAAATAACTAGATTTAATTCTATGTTTCTTCATCTATATTAATTAATTTGATTCTAGGTTTTCATACTCATATTTTGAGTAGAATCAAATTAATGAATACTTAGATGGTATTTTCGATCTATCTTTGATCTAAGTATTTGGCGGATCATCACCACCCAAAAACAACGATTTTCCCAAAATCGGCGCGTGGACTCGCGTGGCCTTGTGGATTCAAGGTGCTACCGCTCTCGTGGATTCGGAGCGAGGTACGTTCGTGGATTCGAGACGTGCTACTGGGTGAAGACCGTGGATTCGGTCAGACATCGTGGACTCGACGTTGGACGCCGTGGATTAGGCATTGGACACTAATCGTGGATTCAAGACGCGGTGCGGAGCGAGCGGAGAAGATCAACTAGGAGCGTATGGAAAAAGGTTGAGTCGTCTGTGAGTGCGTTATATCACCTTTGTACGTGTTATAATTCTAGTGGATTTCACCGTGTTATCGGTCCCGTGGTTTTTTACTCCTGGTTTTGGAGTTTTCCACGTAAAAATTTTGCGTGTTATTTTCATTTCCGCATTGGGTTTTTATTACGCAAAGATTTTTGAGTGTTTATCATTTACACCTATTCACCCCCCCCCTCTAGATGGTTTTTCCCCTATTTAGATCCTTATTACAGTATAACCCAACAATTGGTATCAGAGAGGGAATAGGGTTGTAAACAATGGTTGAAGGTGGAAACATCAACAGACCCCCGTTCTTCGATGGAACAAACTATGCCTACTGGAAAGTACGGATGTAAGCCTTTTTAATTTCCATCGACGAACGGGTGTGGCAATCTATCGAGTTAGGATGGTCAAATCCAACTGAAGTTATTGTTGATGTTCACACCATCAAACCTAGGTCGAAATGGACCAAGGAAGAGATTGACTCATCTTTTTACAATGGCAAAGGAATTAACGCCTTATTTAATGCTTTGTCTCAAACTGAATTCTCTCACGTCTCGGCATGTGAGACTGCGAAAGAAATCTGGGATGTTCTTCAAGTTACACATGAGGGAACTAACCTTGTGAAGATTCAAAAGCTGCAAATGCTTACGAGCAAGTTTGACTCTATTTTCATGGCAGAAAATGATTCTTTCACATATTACTATACACGATTGCAAGACATCGTAAACACATGTGCTAACTTGGGAGAGAAAATTTTAGAATTTAAAGTTGTAAGAAAGATTTTAAGGACTCTTCCTGAAAGATTTCGATCCAAGGTTACGGCCATTGAAACTATTAAACACCCGGACGAAATCCGTGTAGAAGAATTAGTTGGTTCATTACAAACATATGAAATGACATTTCCTACTAACTATTCTTCAGGAAAGGCATCCTCCTCTAAGTCTTCAGGTTATGCGTTGAAAACAACGAAAGAAGAAGACGCGGATTCATCCTCCTCAGACGATGACGAGAACCTATCTATGGAGGACTTTGAGAAGCAACTTGCTCTCTTGACAAGAAAATTTCGCCGAAACTTTCGAAGGGGTAATTCAAGTAAAACTTCATCCTTCGTAAAGTCGAAGAAAGGCAAAGATTTTTCAAGCCAAAAGGTAAGAAAGCAAGAGAGTTTTTCAAAGGATAAGAAAAGCTCAGAGGGACAAGTCAAATGCTTCAAGTGCCGAGGATACGACCACATCTCAACGGAGTGTCCCCATAAGAATCTGTCAAAGAAGAAAGCGATGCAAGCCGTCACTTGGGATGACACCTCAACGTCAAATGAGCCATCTTCCAGTGATGAAGAAAATAATGCAACGGCGTTCCACGCGTCCACATCTTCACCCTTCATGTGCTTAATGGCAAGTACATCCGATTCATTGTCCAACTCCTCCCAAGTTGAAAAGAATGCAACGGATGACGAATCGAGAAACTCTGAAGGTGAAGACTTTGCTTTTGCCTACCATAAACTCTTAAAGGATTCAAAGAAACTGGCAAAGCAAAACAAGGGGTTGAGAGGGAGATTGCAGGATCTCGAAGAAGAAGTAAAAAGGGCAACTTCTCTCTCAACCGGTCTTGAAGTGGAAAGGGATAACCTGATAAAAGCAAATGTTTCACTTCAAGAGAAAAATGAGCATTTCGAGAAGGAACATGTAAAAATGGTTGATAAAGCTGGTTACTTCTTGAAGCTCTACTCCGAGGCTCGACAGGAAAAAATGGAGATGACGAAGACCATTTTCCAACTTAAAGATGATTTAAAGAGATTTTCTTCGGGAAGGAGCAAGTTGGATAAGATGCTTGGTCTTGGTCAAACAAACCGTTTCAGCCTTGGATACAATCGAACGGAAGACAATTCTAGTTCGGTTGGGACAGTTTTTGTGCCCCAGTCGGTAACTCCTCCTCCGACGACGGAATTCACTACAATCAACGACAACAACCTTACCTCACCTACTTCGGGATCATCAAGTACAAAGGTATGTTTTCGTTGTGGTTATGCAGGGCACATAAGAATAAATTGCAAGATTGGAGCGAAAAGATCAAATCAAGCGCCTCTTGCAATAACTACCAATGAGTCCACTCCCCGAAAATCAAAGAAGGATTTTTCAAAAGAAAAGAACATTGGTAGTACATCAAACAAGACGACGACGTCAAGAAAAAGCTATCAATCAAACAAGACGCTTTCACCAAGGAGAATAACTTCACATTCATTGCTGACACAGTCCAAAAAGGTTTGGGTGCGCAAAGGTGAAATCTTCCCTTGTCTTGTTGTTCATACTTCTTTACATGCTTATGACAACTCGTCTTGGTATCTGGATAGTGGATGTTCCCGTCACATGACCGGTGACAAAAACAGTTTTCAAACTTTAGAGAAAATCTCCGGAGGACATGTTGTTTTCGGAGACGGTCGTTCTTCCAAAATTGTTGGAAAAGGAACAATCGCTATTCCAGAAGGCCCGGTTTTGAACAATGTCTTATTTGTTGAAGGCCTAAAGACTAACCTCATTAGTATAAGTCAACTTTGTGACAATGGTTTCTCAGTTAATTTTTCTTCTGTAGAATGTATTGTAACTGATAAGGACCATGTATTCTTTTTGAAAGGGGTTAGGTGTGACGCCCCACTTCCCAGGGGGTCACCCATCCTAGAACTACTCTAGCTCTAGCACGCTTAACTCTCATGTTCCTCTTGGATCTTGCTACCATCCAAAATGCTATAGCCGGGTTAGAGATTTAGTCCTATTATATCATTTATATAGAGGACTAATCCAAATTCCGGGGGTGTGACATTCTTCCCCCCTTTAAGCCCTGACGTCCACGTCAGGCTCAAGCACACTTACAAGCACCAGGCGATGTGAGACTCGTCTCGCTAGCCGTAGTCGACCTTGTGGGGAGCTGCACTCCACCCACAACGGTCATTAGCCGGGGAGCCTCGCTCTACCCGCTATATAACCCTGGCTCAGCCGAGACTAATCTCACATTTCCGGCTAATGCTATAGCCGGGTTAGAGATTTAGTCCTATTATATCATTTATATAGAGGACTAATCCAAATTCCGGGGGTGTCACATTCTTCCCCCCTTTAAGCCCTGACGTCCACGTCAGGCTCAAGCACACTCACAAGCACCAGGCGATGTGAGACTCGTCTCGCTAGCCGTAGCCGACCTTATGGGGAGCTGCACTCCACCCACAACGGTCATTAGCCGGGGAGCCTCGCTCTACCCGCTATATAACCCTGGCTCAGCCCAGACTAATCTCACATTTCCGGCTGGTGAATGTCTCTGATACCAACTGTGACGCCCCACTTCCCAGGGGGTCACCCATCCTAGAACTACTCTAGCTCTAGCACGCTTAACTCTCATGTTCCTCTTGGATCTTGCTACCATCCAAAATGCTATAGCCGGGTTAGAGATTTAGTCCTATTATATCATTTATATAGAGGACTAATCCAAATTCCGGGGGTGTCACATTAGGTCAGAAAATAATTGCTATGTTGTTTCAAACAAAATTTCTGAAAAGTGTAACCAAGTTTCTTTAGATAATGAAACTCTTTGGCATGAAAGACTAGGTCACATAAATTTTAAAGAACTAGCAAGGATTTCAAATAAAGACGTGGTTAAGGGGGTTTCTAAACTTTCTTTTAAAGATAACATTGTGTGTGGAGGTTGTCAAAAGGGAAAACAATCAAGGGTTGCACACAAGAACTTGAACCACATTGGTACCAATCGGCCCTTGGAATTACTGCACATGGACTTAATGGGGCCGATTCGTCAACCATCTTTGGGAGGTAAATGGTATATTTTTCTTTTGGTTGATGATTTCTCTAGATATTCATGGGTAACATTTTTAAAAGAGAAAGCGAATACTTTCGACTCTTTTCATGAGGTTTGTCATCGTATTATGATTGAAAGAAATGAAAAGATCGTTCGTGTTCGAAGTGATAGAGGTGGAGAATTCATTAATTCTAAATTCATTGATTTTTGCACTTCCAACGGCATAAAACATGAATTCTCAGCACCCTATACACCTCAGCAGAATGGTGTAGTCGAGCGCAAAAACAGGGTTGTTCAACAGATGGCGCGTGTGATGCTTCATAGCCGGAATCTCCCATTACATTTTTGGGCTGAAGCCGTGAACACCGCCGTCTATATAATTAATCGAGTGTATTTGCGCTCGGGAACTTTAAATACACCATATGAGTTGTGGTTTTGTAGAAAACCGAATATCAAATATTTTCGTATCTTTGGGAGTCGTTGTTATATTTTGCGTGATCACGAAAATCTTGGTAAATTCGACTCTCGAAGTGACGAAGGGATTTTCATGGGTTATTCTACAAACAGTAGAGCATATCGGGTATTTAACTTGGAATCTAAAATGATGGTAGAATCTATTAATGTTAAAGTAGATGAAGCTTTTCATTTTGCATCTGATAAATCTATCCCTCATATGTCTCTAGATGATGATACTCCTGTAAATGCATCTTCTCATAATAACTCTTTTGATAAAGTTGATGCATCTAATGGTTCTTCTAGTTTATCTGAAATGCAGGAATCATCACATGTACCTCCGAGTACTCCGTTACCTCAAACGCTACGGATCTCCAAGGATCATCCGGAATCAAACATTATTGGAGACCCACAAGAAGGAGTCAGGACTCGGAGACAGTTGGTTTGTGGAGTCGCATGTTACGTCTCCATGATAGAACCAAAGAACATCGATGAAGCTCTTCAGGATGACTACTGGATTGAAGCAATGCAGGAAGAGCTCCATCAGTTCGAACGAAACAAAGTCTGGGAATTAACGAAGCCTCCGAAGCAACACAACGTGATTGGTACTAAATGGATTTTCAAGAATAAGAAAAACGAGGATGGTACCATTGTCAGGAAGAAAGCACGCTTAGTTTCTCAAGGCTACTCACAAATAGAAGGAATAGACTTTGATGAAACGTTCGCCCCGGTAGCTAGACTCGAGTCAATTCGTATTTTATTCGCAATTGCTTGTCATTTTAAAATAAAACTCTTTCAAATGGACATTAAGAGCGCGTTTTTAAATGGGTTTTTAAACGAGGAAGTTTATGTGGCTCAACCGAAATGTTTCGTAGGCCACAAACAACCTAACCATGTTTTTCGTTTGAAAAAAGTTCTTTACGGTCTAAAACATGCACCGCGAGCGTGGTACGAAAGGTTGACAAAGCACCTTTTGGAGAAGGGCTATACTCGAGGGGGAGCAGACCGGACTCTCTTTGTGAAGCATTATCAGGATAACTTCATTGTGGCACAAATCTATGTCGATGACATTGTATTTGGTGCAACTAGAGACAATGATGCTTCTAAATTCGCAGAAACCATGGAAAGCGAATTTGAGATGTCTATGATGGGCGAACTGACATACTTTCTTGGATTGCAAGTGAAACAAAATGAAGAAGGGATCCATTTGTGCCAATCCAAGTATGCAAGGGAGTTGTGAAGAAATTCGATTTAGAAAACGCTAAAGATTTTCCGACTCCAATGGGAACTAGCAATAAGGGATTAGGAAGTGAATCTCTTAGTGAGAGTGTAGACGAGAAGCGTTATCGTAGCATGATTGGAAGTCTACTCTACCTCACTGCTAGTCGCCCGGACATATCCTTTAGTGTTGGGATCTGCGCGAGATATCAATCAGCACCAAAGGAGGTTCACCTGAAAGCGGTGAAAAGGATCATCCGGTACGTCAAAGGAACCGTGAATTTCAGAATTTGGTATCCTATGGGAACATCTCTTGACATTATAGGATATTCAGATGCCGATTGGGCAGGATCTGTGGATGATCGGAAAAGTATGAGTGGTGCATGTTTTTATCTTGGCTATTGCCTTGTTGCATGGCATAGTAAAAAGCAAAACTGCATTGCACTCTCGACTGCCGAAGCGGAATATATTTCAGCGGGTAGTTGTTCAACCCAACTCATTTGGATGAAAAGCGTGTTGAGCAACTTCCGAATTTCAGCAACTTCGGTAACAATTCTTTGTGACAACACAAGTGCTATAAATATTTCTAAAAACCCTGTGTTGCACTCAAGAACAAAACACATTGAACTTAGATATCATTTTCTAAGAGAGCTAGTTGAGTCAAATATTCTTCAAATTTTCTACATTTCAACTGAAGATCAATTAGCTGACATTTTAACAAAACCTTTGGATCAAAAATGATTTATTCATTTGCGTAAGGCAATAGGAATGCTTTCCTTGAAATTAACTTCTTTTTGAAACCATTGCTTAGGTTAGGTTTTGTTTTGTGTTTTTGCTCCTTATCTATGCTTAGACATAGAACATTAATTGAGCATTAGTATTATTGACTTTAATTGCATCCTTTCATATATTTTGAAATTTATCATGCTTTGGATATCATAATAATTCATTTGATGCAATGATCATTTATGTCAATTAAGTCATCTTTGTTTTGATCAAAATCAATTTCTCTCTCAAATGATCTCTTGGTATAGTTTTTATCTTATTTGACAATTGAGTCGAGTATGAAATCGAGATTAATTTTTGGTTGAATACCTTATATATTAAATAATTGATAGCCAATTGAGGGGGAGTTCATTTAAATTGATATGCTCAAAAGATGTGGAAAGAGTTACATCCCAATGAGGAGTGTGAAAACTACCACCACATGGAGGAAAGAGCTACCACCTCGGTCGTCCGAGTACTGTGTGCAGCTACCACATGTATACCAAGCATGGTTTTTCAAGTTGATTAGATAAAGTGCTTTTTGGAATACTTAACTCTGTCAAATTCCAAGGTTGGTATAAGGTGGGGATTTTATTGAAAGATACTCAAAGAGCCACTCCTTACAATAAATTGATTAGATATATTATCTAACATATTTGGGATTTCAAACATCTATTGATCTTGGTACTTCATTTTCTTTACTATGTTAATGATTTGATAAACGCATTACTCATAAGATCAAGATAGATGTCATTGAACTTGTTCAACTTTAAGGGATTTAATTTTTATAAATTCTCATTTCATTACTTGGATATTATTGATTGATTTAGTATAATCTATTTCGTTTGATGTGAAATGATGATTTTTGTTTAAAGATGACATGCAAAAGTGCTTACATACTTTTTCTGGATTTTCTGGAATTTTCCTAAATTTTTCTGAAGAAAAAGTTTGGAGCCGATCCGGACCGGAATATCCGTTCCGGATCCCGAACGCAGGAATTTCCTGCGGGTAGCCGTTCCGGACTGGATTCTTGCTCCGTTCCGGACCGCGGCTAGGGTTTTATAAGAAACAAAAGGGTTTTGATTTCTTTTTACTACAATCTTTTGTTTTCAAGTCTCCAGAGCTTCTCTCTCTAGAAATCATCCAATTTGGAGCCTTTCCAACTCGAGTTCTTCGAATCAAAGTGAGTTTTTATGATCAAAACTTCAGTTTTCACAGTTTTTCTCTATTTGCTCAAAACGTGAAGGAAATCTTGTAACTTCTTCGTTAGAGATTGGTTTTTGGTTAAATTTCTTTTGAAATAAGAACTCTGAGTATATTAGTTTTGATTACATGCTAGGTATTCTCTTGATTAACGGATTTTTAGGCTTCGATTTCTGAAAATTCAGTTTTAGGGCATATAATAGGAATTTTTGAAAATCATGGGATTCATTTATTTTTAAAATTCTTTTTGCTAAACTAATTGGATTCCTAGTCTCTCTACATGATAATGATTGTTTAGGTACAATTTTTCAAATTTTTGAAAATAACAATTTTTTCGTGTTCTTGAGATGTTGCTCGCAGAATTCTCTCGTTCACAGGAAATAGCAGAGATGGTATTCACTTGGATAATCGTTCTTCTGACTGCTATGGTTCACACTAGAGCAACGAACAAATTGAAAAGAGCAAAGAAGACTCAATGAAAGGGTGAGTTCGTCCTCGTCAAGGACTCAGAGACGGAATCAGATACGGAAGATGTGAACTGGGACGAATTGATGGACGACGAAACAACACCTATTAAGTCAAAAGGAAAGTCCCCTGGTTCACCAAATGGAAAGACAGCACCTTCTGCTGTGGACAAAGGCAAAGCACCAATGCCATCATCATCTATCTCGATGAAAAGAAAGAGACTAGCTCGACGGTTAGGACGAGCACGAGGAGTTGAAATTGACGAACCAATAACTCCTGATTCTCCACCCCGGGAGGAACATGTGTCCATGAATACAGATCGTCTAAGGGCTTTTGAAAATCGAGAATGCGTCGACGAGAGACATGTTAACATTGGTGCTCTTAGAGACCATTCACCGGAGTTTGGTATTTTGATTGAACAAGCCAATCTTCTTCAAGTGTGCAGATTCCCAGAAATGCTTGGATATTGTTTGCATCGGATAAGGACCTTCTGCACAAACGCACGGCACCTTCAAGAAAATGAAGACGGTCCAATGCAGTTTTACACGAACGTCCAAGGAACAAGACTTAAAATAACTCCACAACTAATTGGCGAAGTCCTAGGGATGCAAGCTAACAGGACAGGGACAAACTACTTGAATGGAAGGAGTTTAATGAACATATTATGGCAAACTGTTGTGAGGGAAATATGTTTGGAGGGAACTCAATCAACGGGCAAATCTGTCAAGTCTAAAGAACTTCGCCTTGAGTACCGATTCCTCAACTTCATCACATGTTACAACATCCTTCCAAACATGCAGACGAAGGTCTTAAGATGGGATCGAATGTTGTTCTTATATCTCTTAGGACATCCGTCAGAGGTAGTGGGGTTAAATATCAATATTCCATACCTCTTTTGGAATAGGATGACAAGATACGTTGAGCATCCTCACCCCACGGAAAGACTCCCATTTCCATTGATCATAATGAGGATTTTGAAGAAATTTCAGGTTGATATTAGTTCAACAACTTATCAACACTGTTTAGGTATGATCAATGAATCCACAGTTGTTAAGTCCTTCCATAAGCTTCCTCATGTCACACCAACTCCTCCGCGCGGGACGAAACCCTCCGTTGGCACTTCTGCATCACCTTCACGACAAGTACCTTTGTCGGATGATGAAGCATCTGTTACTTCGATTTATAAGGAGCAACAACGTTTATCGTTTGAACAGGAGCAGATCACTAAAGAGCAGAAGCGAATTTCTGAAGAACTTGAACTCAACACAGCAGCCCAGATCACCTTGAAAAAGAAGTTCACGTCAATGAAAAAGTTGGTGAAGAAGATGTTTTCGAAAATGGGCTGTAGTAGCTCTGAGGATTCAGAGTCCGACAATTGATTTTTTTTTTTCTTCTAACTTTGTTTTGCAGGTTTTAGTCTTAGTTCTCTATCTCTTTGAACTTTTACCTCTCCTTTATTTTGTAATTTTGGCTACTTTAGTGACAAAAAGGGGGAGAGAGATATGAACAATTGGAACAATGGTTACAATGGTGTGTGAGAACTTTGAACTTTGAACTCTGGAAGGTAAGTATCAAAGCAACTTTTGTTTTTGTATTGTGATTGCATGCATGCCTCGACTAACTATTTGACTAACTATTTGGGCATGTATTATTACTAACAAGTTGTTTGATTAGTAACAAGTTTATGACATTTGGATTTTATTGCTTAGATGATATGTCTATTTCTGAATATGATCTTAATACAAATCAGAGTTCATAAATGTCATGGTGAGTATAAACTCTATCTCTGTTTGGTTTTAAATGCTAAATATTCTTGAGGTATCTAACGATCTCTTTTGTCAAGAATGATTTCTTTTGCAGAGAGTACAAATGTCTAAGTCTAGAGTCTGTTTTAGGAGTTTATCTCGTGTATTCATTTTTATTTGGATCTCAAATGTAAATTTTTGTTGTATGGTGATAACAACAAAAATACCTTTTTGAATTTTCTTAAGTAGATTTCTGTTTTGTCACGAAACCGCCAAAGGGGGAGATTGTTAAAAAATTTGTTTTAGCATATTTCGTGAAAGTGATTAAGTCTTGAAGATTGAAGATGAAGAAGTTTGGATCATATACCTCAATCTCAAGAAAGAAGAATTCAAAAGGATCAGGTACGTTTAACTAAACATTTTTGGTGATCCGAATACTTCTTATAGTGTAGAAACACTTGGATGGATTTTTAATTGCATAAAAATAAAAAACTGGACATGGTATATGTTCAGGATCCGGAACAGGGGACTACAGTCCGGACCCTGAACGTTGGGTAGTTCATGCGCAATTCAGTCCGGAACACACCTGGTTCTGTTTCGGACCCCGAACGTGGGTTTTGCTAAAAATGTATGAACAGTCTGGACCATGGCATTTCGTTTCGGACCCCGAACGTGTGTTTTTCTGGAAATAGTCTGTTTAGCTATGACAGTCCGGACCGTAGTTGTCACGCCCCGGCGTCGAAACTGCGACCCGGGCTCGCCAACAGATCTGCCGCCCATACGGGAAGCCCCGTATAGACGAAGCGACAACCTGCAAAAGATCATCTATGCTATACAGATAACAGAGCTGAAAGAAAACTGCTAGAAATAAAACTATACACAAACCAAGACCTCACCAAAATACAAAAGTCTCTCGAGCAGTAGAAAATAAATACAACTCTATACCTCACTACAAAGTTCTCTCAACATGAACTCTCAAAAGTAATAAGGGTACATCTACTCTTAGGACGACGACTGGTAGGGATCTAGCTCGCGACTCCCTTACCTCGATCAGAAGGAGCAGCAACAGGAGCAACTGGAACAGGAGTAGAAGTCCCTGTGGGAAAAACACCACGACGGGTGTTAGAACTACGTCCCAAGTAGTTCTCAGTGGGTGCCGCCAACAAGCCCGACGGTCTGCCCACTAAGTCTACTAGAGGCATAAAGTAACAATATAATACTGAAATAAAAAGGCTGGAAAGGTAACTCTACAGCTACTATGCCTCTATCTAGATGCTCAAAAAGTGGAACAGATGGTAACATGATGCATCTACTAACTCCCAAAGTACAGTCACCCAATCTACACTGACTGCCGCATAGGGTCCAGTCAAACCTGCGCCTACCTACTGCCGCACATCCTGAACAGGACGGGTCTCACGTAGGTATGTCCATAGTTGCCACTAACTGGCACAACCAGAGGGACTGTGTCCGTAACTGCCACTAACTGGCACAGTCAGAGGGACGACGTCCGTAACTGCCACTAACTGGCACAGTCAGAGGGACAGCGTCGACAAGTCGCGATACCAATGTGCAGACCCACCCCAGACGTGGCACTCGAGGGGAGCGACCCCAACGAGGACAAGGGTATCCGCGCACTCTGTCGAGCTCAAGGTGGCACTGCAGGCTATAGTCAAAATCCACGCTCACGCACTTAACGGAAAGACTCAATCCTCAAGCATCTCGCACAACAGTCGGAGCACTCTCGACGACACAGCTGATCAGCTCACACGAAACACGAAACACAAGCCTCACCGACAGCTCACAGCACATCACACTGGATGGAGATACTGCACAGCCAGGACTACCGTCCACCAGACGATTCCCACAACAGAACACTAAACGCACAGGAAAGACCGACACCATAAGGGTTCGGAAACCCGATAGACCGGTGCTAAGAACACTATCAAACAAGAACAGACTCTAGGCTCCGCCTATCGAAGTTCCCGATCCCCTTATAGTTCGGGAAAGCAGCAAATTCGGTACTACACGCAGAAGACACCAACAGGGCCCGAAAGTCCCGGGAGACCTACGCCTACAACCCTATCAAACAAGAACAGGTCCCAGGCTTGGCCCCCGTGGCTTTCGTCCCGACAAAGGAACGACCCCTAGAACTCGGATCACTCGAATCCTTTCGAGTGGGGAGATTTACAAGAAAAGGTGATATTTGTTATTGAAAAGCATTTTGATCTAGAAGAAATCCATATTTAATGATTTTAGTTCTTTTTAGAAAAACAGTTAGAAAAATAAGTGTTTTACCCAAGCCCCGAAGGGCTGATGCCTTTGTCCAATCAAACAAGAACAGATTCCAGCGGCCCTTCGATGCTTGGAAGAAAACATTGGTAGACTAGAATCATGTGTATGTCGAAAAGGGTTCAGGGTTCTAGGTCCGGCTATCACTAGTAAACTACTGCCACTAACACAGTGGCGACAATCCACACAGGGGAAAACAAGACCTCTCGGGACCACCGTCTACCCCAACGGTTCCCGGTACAGACAAGCGATCCACTACATCTACCAGACTCCACTCTGCTCCCAAGCGCGAGTGCAAATGCATCCCACACTAAAATGAAGTCCCGACCGCTCGGCCCACTACCCGGGCGAGGATAACACTAAGTCCAGGAATGAAGCATAAAGTGTGGATGTCTAAACATAAATAACCCTAGCCCAAGTGAGGATTTTCTACTGGTCTGGTTACACATGCAACATATGACGGGGGTGCTAGGTCAGGTTCCAAGATAACAAATATTTAACATGACAGAAGGAAGCAAGAGATCACAAGATCGACAGATAAAACTAGGAACAACACTTCCTACACTCTAGCATGCTACCAAAGTCCAATCACTATCATGCATGATTCTATATCCATAGAATTAGAGCACAGTCCATAGATCTTGATAGCAAAGCCACCCACCTGAAGGTGCTAACTGTCCGGGGTCACACAGCAGGGAAAACCAGAAAAACAGCAACTCACAGTCCAATAGGTCCAGTATAGTCCAAAATCCCACCTGGGTACAACATAAGGCTACAGTTATACTTTAATCCCAAAATCTGCCAAGAAAAACAACACTAAAATTTCAGCCGCAAAGATGTGATTATTCCACCTGCTGAATTTGCTCAAAAAATTCCACATAAAATATCCCTGCGATCTTCGTGTCGATAGCTTCGAAACAAGTACATTCACTCCCAATTCCGAGCACCGTAGGCCAAGTTAAAAATTCCACAGTATCGGTGCGCACAATTCCAAAACCATTCAACTGTAAACTCTTGTACAGATAAAAGGAAAAGTGTAAACCTTCGGGAAGGTCTCCAAAAATTCCAGGAAAAATCCACAATGATCCTCGCGTCGAGTAGATGAAAAAAGTCTACAAGCACGTCCAGATCCGACACTCGTGCGCGGAGATCTCCTCGAATGAAGCTGCTATCCTCACAAATCCACACAACAAACAAGGTCCTCAGAGAGCAAGGTAGAACTCCTCGAAAAATGCGAAACCAGAAAATGTGCGAGCAACGAAAATCGTAGCCTCACCTGTTGCGAATCCAACGGCGAAGAAATCGCTTGAAAAGATGGTCGGAGTAGGCCGGGGGAGCTCGTGCACCGAAGAGCGACGGAAGAAGCACCGAAGAAAGAGCGTCGCGCCGCACCAAGAAAATGAGAATCTCGAAAAGCGTGCCCCTAAAAATCCCCAAACTCTGCAGATGGAAGCTACACAGCGAGGTGAGCAACTTAGCTGAAGACCTCCCGTCGGTTTAAAGCTCGGAAGTGGAAGAAAAGAGGAGGAAGAAGCAGCTCGGACCGTTTAAATAGGCCCAGAAAACAAATCAAATAATGACGGATGAGTCCTATTTTCCGGGCGCCCGGAAGTTCCGGGCTGCTACAGTGTTGGGCCCGGCCCAACACTGTGCAGGCCCGAAACCTCCACGGGCCTCCACGTCGCCCACAACACTGCGGACAGCCATGCTGGGCCACCCAGCGGGCGACACGTGGCCCAAAGAGGAGTCGAAACGTGGCGGCTCCCCGGTCAACGCGCGCCTGACGCGCCCACGTGCGTGCGCCAGCGCCGCCTGCGCACAGTGTCGGGCACGTGCCCCGAGGCGAGCGCACCAGCTCGGTGCACCGAGTGCACAACACCGCGCCAACAGCAGGCCGACAGGTGTCCATCCACCGGTGCACGCAGGCGCTCTGGACCGCGCACCTGCCCGCGCGCCTGCCCGCGCGCCTGCCCGCTCCTGCCCGCTACCGTGCCTGCGTCCGCGCCGCCGCCGCCGCCGGCTGGAACAGTACCAAGCTGCCTCGAAAATCGTGCGTGACACTCGGGCTCCGAAAAATGCAAATAAATAGTCCATCTTCATCGTTTTCGCGCGCTGAATCCAAATCCGATGTCTGTTTCTCCAAATTCTCATCTGAAAATTTGCGAAAGGCCCCCGGAAAGCCCACTTGATCCGATTTTCGCGCCGGGTCCATTTCAAAAATCCAATTTGCCAAATTCCATCTCTAAAAATTCCCGAAGTCATCCGGAGAGGTGATCTTTTATCCAAACTTCGCCCTGAGTCCAAATTTGACATCCGTGTCGCGCGAAATCACTTCTAAACACTCGACGGGTCCTCCAAATACTCCCGTGATCCATTTAAGCCCGAAGTCCACCACTTGTGTCCAAATTGCGCACAAACACCTCCAACACACCACGCAGGCCATCGAAAGCTGCCAAACAACCAGAATACTCCCCGCGGGGAAACCAGGTCCTCACATCCTCCCCCACTAAGAGGAAGTTTCGTCCCCGAAACTAAACCAACCCACAACAAAACTAAAACAATCAAATCAACCAAAGACGCAAACACTAAACTATCAAGAAAGGTACGGCTCCACCAGCAGGAAAGTCATCAACCCCAACCCTCGATTGAGAAAACAGCTAAAATTAGCGAAAAGTTCGAAAATTTCGAATGATCAGTGCCTTCGCCCCAATCAAACAAGAACAGGTTCGGGCACTGTCTCCATTTCTAGAGCAATCTTTCGAAGTTTTCGTCCTGTTTGTAAATTTCAGCACAAAGGCGTGAAAAGAGAGAGAAGTGTTGGTGCCGTTCCTGCTGTGGCTACAAAAACGAAAGTTATCACTAACAGAGACTCCTAAGGACACAACCTCTAGTCCTAAACCTCACATCTGCTCCCGGGGTGGCGTCTGTCCAATGCCGCTGAAGCCAATGCTGCTGGAAGGATACGTCGGCAATCCGAGAAAATGAACTCCTCCTGTCCAACTCGCAGAAGGGTAACCGCTCTCATTCCATTATCAGTCGTAGCACGGCACCCCACCAACTAGTCCAACATGTGTGCTCAATCCAAGTTCTAGAGCTGTCCTTGAATCATCACATCAGCAGGTAAAGTCCCAAGTCTTAACTGCACTGATCATACACCGCGATCCTCCTCTACTCGTGGGATACAGGGAAGAATCCAATCGCTAAAATAGGTAGCAAAATTTCTAACCCATACCCATGCAAAGATGCTGATGCAGATACTCTACTAATAATGCAGAAGGATGCAGCAGTAACGAATACCCAACTCAGCTAACCGAATATAAAATCATACCTGCCGCGACACGATCTGTTGCCGGGGCGTCCTCCACCAGGGCTGCATAAACCCGTCCACTGGGTGCTGCAGATCGTCGTCCCTTCTGTCCCGACGTCGTGGCCCACTCTGTCTGACGGTGTGCCGGAGGGGCTTCCGCTGCAAGAATAGGCAAGGGAGGTGCTGTCGCAATCGGCCGCACTGACAAAATGGCATGGAGGCAAGCTGTCCAGAAAAGTCCCAACTCTCCAAAGAGGAAACACCGCCCCTGTCTCTGATCACACTGCGACGGTGGATGAGGCCCGCCACAGATGACACACCGCTCCTGTCGCTGCTGCCGATACTGCTGCTGCTGCGGCGGCCCACCTGATCTCTGACGCCTACGAAACCCACGACCCTCAGGATGAGATCATGGAGGTCTCGGAAGTCCCTGCCGGCTCGTCTGACCCTCATCATCCAGTGCTGGGCGCTTCGCCCCCGAAATCTCTACGGGGGCTGGGGCCACCCCGACCATAACCGCCTCTCCGTGCTCCACATAGAGGGCCTGCTCCATAGAGGCATCCAGAGTCTGCAATCTCTGTGAGCGGACAAACTGGTAGATATCACGGCGCAGTCCTCGCTCAAACATGTAGATCTGGTGCGCCTCATCCCTAGCCGCGTGGGGTACACAAGCCAACAACCGGTTGAACTCTGCGATGTACTCATGCACGGGCCGATCTCCCTGTCGGAGATTCCTCAGCCGCTCCTCCAACCTCTGCCTGACGCTCTCCGGGAAAAATGCTCCAAGAAGTAGACCGCGGAACTCCGTCCAAGTAAGCAGCTGGGTCCCAGGTGGACCTACAGGTCGAACACGCCGCCACCAGGCCTCGGCGTTGCGCTCCAAAAAGTGAGTCGCCAAATGGACCTGAAACCGCTCCTCGATAAATAAGCTCTCGAAATGGCGCTCCATAGCCGTGATCCACGACTCTGCCTCCCACGGCTCCGAACTCTGCCCCGAAAAACGTGGTGGGTTAAACTGACGGAATCTCAACAACAAATCCACCACCTCTTGCTGCTCTGCTCGGGTCAACTGCCCTGCCGTCCCGAACGGCTGTCTACCGATCTCTGGTGCAATAGGGGCTGCCTGCACTGCTGGTACAACTGGGGGTGCCACAGCTGGCGACGAAGGTGCAGGGAAACTCCCCGGGGGTGCTACAACTGGCTGTACCCTCTGCTCCAACATAAGCATCAATCGACCCATGGCCTCCTCCTGACGCCGCGAGGCCTCTTCCTGGCGTCGTAAGGCCTCCTCCTGGCGCTGTGAAGTCTCCTCCTGGCGCCGTACAGCCTCAGACAACTGAGCCATCTGAGCCCGAAGCTCCGGCACCTCACTCTGCTGACCCTGTGCTGGCTCCTCCTGCCCAGGCTCATCGACGGGGGAAGGCTGAGAACGCGTCTGTACCCTGCGTCGGGGAGGCATCGTGCCCACCTGAACACACAAGCGAACATCAGGACAGTACCAAACAACACTCGACCCAATCCAGCGAAAGTCTAAGACATGTCATCCATTCCCTAGCATTATGTTGTCTGCAGCCAACATAATCGCTTAGGAGAATAAACATGCCAATCACTCATCCCGTCCCTTGGGAGAGGTAAATCACTCAATCAGGACTCTCGCTAAAAGTCACGACTCTCACGCAGTCATCCTAATGTCCAACCACAAGCCTAGGGTTTCTAAGTCCATAATGACCTACAACCTAGGCTCTGATACCACCTAATCTGTCACGCCCCGGCGTCGAAACTGCGACCCGGGCTCGCCAACAGATCCGCCGCCCATACGGGAAGCCCCGTATAGACGAAGCGACAACCTGCAAAAGATTATCTATGCTATACAGATATCAGAGCTGAAAGAAAACTGCTAGAAATAAAACTATACACAAACCAAGACCTCACCAAAATACAAAAGTCTCTCGAGCAGTAGAAAATAAATACAACTCTATACCTCACTACAAAGTTCTCCCAACATGAACTCTCAAAAGTAATAAGGGTACATCTACTCTTAGGACGACGACTGGTAGGGATCTAGCTCGTGACTCCCTTACCTCGATCAGAAGGAGCAGCAACAGGAGCAATTGGAACAGGAGTAGAAGTCCCTGCGGGAAAAACACCACGACGGGTGTGAGAACTACGTCCCAAGTAGTTCTCAGTGGGTGCCGCCAACAAGCCCGACGGTCTGCCCACTAAGTCTACTAGAGGCATAAAGTAACAATATAATACTAAAATAAAAGGGCTGGAAAGGTAACTCTACAGCTACTATGCCTCTATCTAGATGCTCAAAAAGTGGAACAGAGGGTAACATGATGCATCTACTAACTCCCAAAGTACACTCACCCAATCTACACTGACTGCCGCATAGGGTCCAGTCAAACCTGCGCCTACCTACTGCCGCACATCCTCAACAGGACGGGTCTCACGTAGGTATGTCCGTAGCTGCCACTAACTGGCACAGCCAGAGGGACTGTGTCCGTAACTGCCACTAACTGGCACAGTCAGAGGGACGGCGTCCGTAACTGCCACTAACTGGCACAGTCAGAGGGACGGCGTCGACAAGTCGCGATACCAATGTGCAGACCCACCCCGGACGTGGCACTCGAAGGGAGCGACCCCAACGAGGACAAGGGTATCCGCGCACTCTGTCGTGCTCAAGGTGGCACTGCAGGCTATAGTCAAAATCCACGCTCACGCACTGAACGGAAAGACTCAATCCTCAAACATCTCGCACAACAGTCGGAGCACTCTCGACGACACAGTTGATCAGCTCACACGAAACACGAGACACAAGCCTCTCCGACAGCTCATAGCACATCACACTGGATGGAGATACTCCACAGCCAGGACTACTATCCATCAGACGACTCCCACAACAGAACACTAAACGCACAGGAAAGACCGACACCATAAGGGTTCGGAAACCCGATAGACCGGTGCTAAGAACCCTATCAAACAAGAACAGACTCTAGGCTCCGCCTATCAAAGTTCCCGATCCCCTTATAGTTCGGGAAAGCAGCAAACTCGGTACTACACGCAGAAGACACCAACAGGGCCCAAAAGTCCCGGGAGACCTACACCTACAACCCTATCAAACAAGAACAGGTTCCAGGCTCGGCCCCCGTGGCTTTCGTCCCGACAAAGGAACGGCCCCTAGAACTCGGATCACTCGAATCCTTTCGAGTGGGGAGATTTACAAGAAAAGGTGACATTTGTTACTGAAAAGCATTTTGATCTAGAAGAAATCCATATTTAATGATTTTAGTTCTTTTTAGAAAAACAGTTAGAAAAATAAGTGTTTTACCCAAGCCCCGAAGGGCTGATGCCTTTGTCCAATCAAACAAGAACAGACTCCAGCGGCCCTTCGATGCTTGGAAGAAAACATTGGTAGACTAAAATCATGTGTATGTCGAAAAGGGTTCAGGGTTCTAGGTCCGGCTATCACTAGAAAACTACTGCCACTAACACAGTGGCGACAATCCACACAGGGGAAAACAAGACCTCTCGGGACCACCGTCTACCCCACGGTTTCCGGTACAGACAAGCGATCCACTACATCTACCAGACTCCACTCTGCTCCCAAGCACGAGTGCAAATGCATCCCACACTAAAAAGAAGTCCCGACCGCTCGGCCCACTACCCGGGCGAGGATAACACTAAGTCCAAGAATGAAGCATAAAGTGTGGATGTCTAATCATAAATAACCCTAGCCCAAGTGAGGGTTTTCTACTGGTCTGGTTACACATGCAACATATGACGGGGGTGCTAGGTCAGGTTCCAAGATAACAAATATTTAACAGGATAGAAGGAAGCAAGAGATCACAAGATCGACAGATAAAACTAGGAACAACAATTCCTATACTCTAGCATGCTACCAAAGTCCAATCACTATCATGCATGATTCTATAGCCATAGAATTAGAGCACAGTCCATAGATCTTGAAAGCAAAGCCACCCACCTGAAGGTGCTAACTGTCCGGGGTCACACAGCTGAGAAAACCAAAAAAACAGCAACTCACAGTCCAATAGGTCCAGTATAGTCCAAAACCCCACCTGGGTACAACATAAGGCTACAGTTATACTTTAATCCCAAAATCTGCCAAGAAAAACAACACTGAAATTTCAGCAGCAAAGATGTGATTATTCCACCTGCTGAATTTGCTCAAAAAATTCCAAATAAAATATCCCTGCGATCTACGTGTCGATAGCTTCGAAACAAGTACCTGCACGCCCAATTCCGAGCAACGTAGGCCAAGTTAAAAATTCCACAGTATCGGTGCGCACAATTCCAAAACCATTCAACTGTAAACTCTTGTACAGATAAAAGGAAAAGTGTATACCTTCGGGAAGGTCTCCAAAAATTCCCAGAAAAATCCACGATGATCCTCGCGTCGAGTAGATGAAAAAAGTCTATAAGCACGTCCAGATCCGACACTCGTGCGCGGAGATCACCTCGGATGAAGCTGCTGTCCTCACAAATCCACACAGCAAACAAGGTCCTCAGAGAGCAAGGTAGAACTACTCGAAAAACGCGAAACCAAAAAATGTGCGAGAAACTACAATCGTAGCCTCACCTGTTGCGAATCCAACGACGAAGAAATCGCTCGAAAAGATGGTTGGAGTAGGCCGGTGGAGCTCGTGCACCGAAGAGCGACGGAAGAAGCACCGAAGAAAGAGCGTCGCGCCGCACCAAGAAAATGAGAATCTCGAAAAGCGTGCCCCCAAAAATCCCCAAACTCTGCAGATGGAAGCTACACAGCGAGGGGAACAACTTAGCTGAGGACCTCCCGTCGGTTTGAAGCTCGGAAGTGGATGAAAAGAGGAGGAAGAAGCAGCTCGGACCATTTAAATAGGCCCAGAAAACAAATCAAATAATGACGGATGAGTCCTATTTTCCGGGCGCCCGGAAGTTCCGGGCTGCTACAGTGTTGGGCCCGGCCGGCCCAACACTGTGCATGCCCGAAACCTCCACCGGCCTCCACGTCGCCCACAACACAGCGGACAGCCGTGCGGGGCCACCCAGCGGGCGACACGTGGCCCAACGAGGAGTCGAAATGTGGCGGCTCCCCGGTCAACGCGCGCCTGACGCGCCCACGTGCGTGCGCCAGCGCCGCCTGCGCACAGTGTCGGGCACGCGCCCCGAGGCGAGCGCACCAGCTCGGTGCACCGAGTGCACAACACCGCGCCAACAGCAGGCCGACAGGTGTCCATCCACCGGTGCACGCAGGAGCTGTGGACCGCGCACCTGCCCGCGCGCCTGCCCGCGCGCTGCGCGCTGCCCGCGCCTGCCCGCCACCGTGCCTGCGTCCGCGCCGCCGCGCTCCGCCGCCCGCCGCCCGCCGCCGCCGGCCGGAACAGTACCAAGCTGCCTCGAAAACCATGCGCGACACTCGGGCTCCGAAAAATGCAAATAAATAGTCCATCTTCATCGTTTTCGCGCGCTGAATCCAAATCCGATGTCTGTTTCTCCAAATTCTCATCCGAAAATTTGCCGAAGGCCCCCGGAAAGCCCACTTGATCCGATTTGTTACGGAATTTGAGTTGGCGTAGTTTCGTGAAAGTCTCAAGTCTTGAAGATTGAAGGTGAAGAAAGTTGGATCATTTAACTCAATCTCAAGAAAGAAGAATTCAAAAGGATCAGGTATGTTTAACTAAAGAATTTGTGTGATCCGAATACTTCTTGTAGTGTAGAAACACTTGGAAGAATCCTTCATTGCATAAAAATCAAAAACTGGACTTGGGACATGTTCAGGATCCGGATCAGGTTGTTCGATCCGGATCCCGAAGGTGGTTCGTTCATACATCGTCGCAATCCGGATCGTAGTCTCTTGATCCGGATCCCGAACGTTGATGTTTGGTGAACTGTATGAACGATCCGGATCGTAGTCACATGATCCGGATCCCGAACCTTCGTTTTTCTGGAATTGGCTGTTTTGTTAAGACGATCCGGATCCTAGTTATCACGATCCGGATCGCCGTCCGTAAAAATCCAGAAATGGCAGGTTTTTGATTCTTATCTCCTTCCTAGGGTTTCTAACCTATAAATACACCCTATGACTCCTTTTCTAGGGTAAATCCACATAGCCGTCATTTTCATATATCATCTTATACGGCTATAGATCCACATATAGAGAAGAAAGGAAATCATTAGAGAATACTCTATGTTTCTTCATCTATATTGATTAGTTTGATTCTAGGTTTTCATACTCACATCTTGAGTTGAATCAAACTAATGAATACTTAGATGGTATTTCCGATCTATCTTTGATCTAAGTATTCGGCGGATCATCACCACCCAAAAACAACGATTTACCCCAAAAATCGGCGCGTGGATTCGCGTGTCCTTGTGGATTCAAGGTTCAATCGCTCTCGTGGATTCGGAGCGAGGCACGTTCGTGGATTCGAACGGTGCTATTGGGTGAAGACCGTGGATTCGGTCGGACGTCGTGGATTCGACGTTGGACGCCGTGGATTCGGCGTTGGGCGCAGATCGTGGATTCGAGAAGCGTCTGGAGCGAGCGGAGAAGATCCTCTAGGAGCGTATGGAAAAGGTTGAGTCGTAAGTGTGTACGGTAAATCACCTTGTACGTGTTTTAATTCTAGTGGATTTCTGCCGTGTTATCGGTCCCGTGGTTTTTTACTCCGGTGATGGAGTTTTCCACGTAAAAATCTTGCGTGTTATTTTATTTTCCGCATTGGGTTTTATCGCAACGATTTTTGGAGTGTTTATACGTTTACACCTATTCACCCCCCTCTAGGTGTTTCTTTCCCTATTTAGATCCGTATTATTATATACGACCCAACAAGTGGTATCAGAGCGGGAATAGGGTTGTGAACAATGGTTGAAGGTGGAAACATCAATCGACCCCCTTTCTTTGATGGAACAAATTATGCGTACTGGAAAGTACGGATGAAAGCCTTTTTATCTTCCATCGACGAAAGGGTGTGGCATTCAATTGAATCAGGATGGACTAATCCAACTGAACTTATCTCTGATGTTCACACCTTAAAACCTAGGTCGAAATGGACCAAGGAAGAGTTTGAGTTATCTTCTTACAATGGCAAGGGAATTAATGCTATTTTTAATGCCTTATCTCAAACTGAATTCTCTCGCGTCTCGGCATGTGAGACTGCGAAAGAAATCTGGGATGTTCTCCAGGTTACACATGAGGGAACTAACCTCGTGAAGATTCAGAAACTGCAGATGCTTACGAGCAAGTTTGACTCTATTTTGATGGCAGAAAATGAATCTTTCACGGACTACTATACACGATTGCAAGACATCGTAAACTCATGTGCTAATATGGGAGAGAAGATTCCAGAATTTAAGATTGTAAGAAAAATCTTAAGAACTCTTCCTGAACGATTTCGCCCAAAGGTTACTGCCATTGAAACTATTAAACACCCGGACGAAATACGTGTAGAAGAATTAGTTGGTTCATTACAAACTTATGAAATGACTTTTAATACTAACAATTCTTCTGGAAAAGCATCCACTTCTAAGTCTTCAGGTTATGCGTTGAAAACAACTAAGGAAGAAGACGCGGATACATCCTCCTCGGACGATGACGAGAACCTTTCTATGGAGGAATTTGAGAAGCAGCTCGCTCTCTTGACAAGGAATTTTCGCCGCAACTTTCGAAGGGGTAATTCAAGCAAATCTCCATCCTTCAGAAAGTGGAACAAAGGCAAGGGTACTCCAAGTCACAAGTCAAGAAAGCAGGAGAACTTCTCAAAGGATAAGAAAAGTTCAGAAGGACAACTGCAATGCTTCAAATGTCGAGGCTACGGCCACATTGCAACGGAGTGTCCTAACAAGTATCCGGCAAAGAAGAAGGCGATGCAAGTCGTCACTTGGGATGACAACTCAACGTCGAATGAGTCGTCTTCAAGTGATGAAGAAAAGAGCTCCACGGCATTCCACGCGTCCACATCTTCACCATTCATGTGCTTTATGGCAACTACGTCTGAATCATTGTCCAACTCCACTGTTGAAAAGAATGCAATGGACAATGAATCGGATGATTCGGAAGGTGAAGAGTTTGCTCTAGCCTATCACAGATCTTTACAGGATTTAAAGAAACCGGCTAAGCAAAACAAGGGGTTGAGAGGGAGATTGCAGGATCTCGAAGAAGAAGTAAAAAGGGTAACTTCTCTCTCGACCGATCTTGAAGTGGAAAGGGATAGTTTGATAAAAGCAAATGTTTCGCTTCAAGAGTCCAATGAGCAGCTCGAGAAGAACTATATAGATATGGTGAACAAAGCAAACTACTTCTTGAAGCTCTATGGCGAGGGCCGACAGGAAAGACGGGAAATGACAGAGACCATTCTCCAACTCAAAGATGACTTACAGCAATTCTCTTTAGGAAGGAGTAAGTTGGATAAACTCCTTGGTCTTGGTCAAACAAATCGGTTCGGCCTCGGGTACACTCAAACTGGAAACAGTCCAAGTTCGAGTGGGACAGTCTTTGTGCCTCAGTCGGTATCTCCTCCTCCGACACCGGAATTCAAGACAAACAACGACAACAAACCTACGTCATCCTCTTCGGAATCGTCAAGCTCAAAGGTATGTTTTCGTTGTAATTTTGCAGGGCACATCGAAAGAAATTGCGAGATTGGAGCTCAAAGAACAAATCAACCACATCTTGCAATTGCTACCAATAAGCTCACTTCCCGGAATTCAAGGAAGGATTTTTCAAAAGGAAAGAACATTGGTAGCACCTCAAACAAGACGATGACAAAAGAAAAAGATCAATCATACAAGACGTCGTCTTCAAGGAGAATCTCTCAACCTTTACCGACATACTCCAAAACTCAAAAGATTTGGGTATGCAAAGGTGAAACCCCTCCTTGTCCTTAATCGTTCTACGATTAAATCTTGTATAGTTTGTGTAGACTATTTTCTTTTCTTCCTTTTCTTTTGGCCAACTCGTCAACCATCCTTGCAAGGTAAATTGTATATTTTTTCCTTATTGGTTGATGTTTTCTCTCGGTTTTCATGGGTAGCATTTTTGAGAGAGAAAGCTGATACGTTTGACTCTTTTCATGAGATTTGCCATCGTATTATGATTGAAAAGAATGAAAAGATCATTCGTGTTAGAAGTGATAGGGGTGGAGAATTCATAAATTCAAAATTCATTGACTTTTGTACTTCAAATGGCATTAAACATGAATTCTCGGTACCCTATACACCTCAGCAGAATGGTGTTGTTGAGGGCAAAAACAGGGTTGTTCAAGAGATGGCGCGTGTGATGCTTCATAGCCGGAAATTACCGCTACATTTTTGGGCTGAAGCTGTGAACACCGCTGTCTATGTCATTAACAGAGTGTATTTGCGCCCAGGAACCTTGAATACACCATATGAGCTGTGGTTTAGTAGAAAACCGGATATCAAGTACTTTCGTATCTTTGGGAGTCGATGTTACATCTTACGTGACCGTGAAATTCTTGGAAAGTTTGACTCTCGAAGTGATGAAGGGATCTTTTTGGGTTATTCTACGAATAGCAGAGCATATCGAGTATTTAACATTGAATCTAAGACGATCGTAGAATCTATAAATGTTAAAGTAGATGAAGCTTCTCATTTTGAATCTGAAAAATCTACCCTCGATATCTCTCTAGATGATGATTCTCCTGCTAGTGCATCTTCTCATAATAATACTTCCAATATTAATGATGCATCTAATGGTTCTTCTAGTTTATCTGATGTGCAGGAATCATCTCGTGTACCTCCGAGTACTCCGTTTCAACAAACGCTACGAATCTCCAAGGATCATCCGGAATCGAACATCATTGGAGATCCACAAGAAGGAGTTAGAACTCGAAGGCAGTTGGTTTGCGGATTTGCTTGCTACGTATCTTTAATCGAACCAAAGACAATAGATGAAGCTCTTCAGGATGACTACTGGATTAAAGCAATGCAGGAAGAGCTCCATCAATTTGAGCGAAACAAAGTCTGGGAATTAACGAAGCCTCCAAAGCAACATAATGTGATAGGTACCAAATGGATCTTCAAGAACAAGAAAGATGAAGATGGTACTATCATCAGGAACAAGGCACGACTAGTTGCTCAAGGCTACTCTCAAGTAGAAGGTATAGACTTTGACGAAACTTTCGCCCCTGTAGCTAGACTCGAGTCCATTCGTATATTGTTTGCTATTGCTTGTCATTTTAAAATCAAATTATTTCAAATGGACGTCAAGAGCGCATTTCTAAATGGGTTATTAAATGAGGAAGTTTATGTAGCTCAACCGAAAGGTTTTGTAGATCATAAACAACCTAACCATGTTTTTCGTTTGAAAAAGGCTCTTTACGGTCTGAAACAAGCACCGCGAGCATGGTACGAAAGGTTAACAAAGCACCTTTTGGAAAAGGGCTATACTCGAGGGGGAGCTGACAGGACTCTCTTTGTGAAGCATTATCAAAATAATTTCATTGTAGCACAAATCTATGTCGATGACATTGTATTTGGTGCAACAAAAGATAATGATGCTTCTAAATTCGCGGAGACCATGGAAAGCGAATTTGAGATGTCCATGATGGGCGAACTGTCTTATTTTCTTGGATTGCAAATTAAACAAAATGATGAAGGTATTCACTTGAGACAATCCAAGTATGCAATGGAGTTGGTCAAAAAGTTTGATCTAGAAAACTGTAAAGTTTTTCCAACTCCAATGGGAACTAGCCACAAGGGACTTGGAAGTGAATCACATAGTGAGAATGTAGACGAGAAACTGTATAGAAGTATGATTGGAAGTCTACTTTACCTCACGGCTAGTCGCCCGGATATATCCTTTAGTGTTGGGATTTGCGCGAGATATCAATCAGCACCAAAGGAGGTTCACCTGAAAGCGGTGAAACGGATCATCCGGTACATCAAAGGATCAATTAATTTCGGAATTTGGTATCCTATGGGAACAAGTCTGGACATTGTTGGATACTCAGATGCCGATTGGGCAGGATCAGTGGATGATCGGAAAAGCACGAGTGGTGCATGCTTCTATCTTGGCCATTGCCTTGTTGCATGGCACAGTAAAAAGCAGAATTGCATAGCACTCTCGACTGCCGAAGCGGAATACATTTCAGCTGGAAGTTGCTCAACTCAACTCATTTGGATGAAAAGCGTATTGAGTGACTTCCGCATTTCAGCATCTTCGGTAACAATCCTTTGTGACAACACAAGTGCAATTAACATTTCTAAAAACCCTGTGTTGCACTCTAGAACAAAACATATTGAACTTAGATATCATTTTCTTAGAGAGCTAGTTGAATCAAATACTCTTCAACTTTCATATATTTTAACTGAGGATCAATTAGCTGACATTTTAACAAAACCTTTGGATCAAAAACGTTTTATTCATTTACGAAAAGCAATTGGGATGCTTTCCTTGAAATAATCTTCTTTTTGAAATCTTTGCTTAGGATAGGTTTTGTATTTGTTTTTGTTTTGTTCTTTATCTATGTTTGTACATAGGACATTAATTGAGCATAGATCATAATTGACTTTAATTGCATCTGTTCATACATTTAGAAATTTATTATGCTTTTGCCATCATAATATTTCACTGTTGCAATGATCATTTATGTTAATTAAATCATCTTCTAAAGTGATCAAAGTCAATTTCTCTCTCAATGATCTCTTGGTATAGTCATTATCTTATTTGACTGTTTTGTCGAGTATGAAATCGAGATCAATTTTTGGTTGAATACTTTATATCTTAAATAATTGATAGCCAATTGAGGGGGAGTCAAAGATAATGTAAAATGCTCAAAAGATGTGGAAAGAGTTACATCCCAATGAGGAGTGTGAAAACTACCACCACATGGAGGAAAGAGCTACCACCTCGGTCGTCCGAGTATTGTGTGCAGCTACCACATGTATACCAAGCATGGTTGTTCAAATTTTTTGATTAAGTAAAATGCATGATGAATTACTTGACTCTGTCAAATTTCAAGGTTGGTATAAGGTGGGATTTTAAAGAAAGATGCTCAAAGAGCCACTCTCTTCAACAGATTGTCTAGAAATATTATCTACCATATTTGGGATTTCAAACATCTATTGATCTTTGTATTTCATTTTCTTTACCGAATTGATTATTTGATAAAGGCATTACTCATAAGATCAAGTTAGATGTAATTGAAGGTGTTCAACTTTAAGGGATTTAATTCTTGTAAATTTTCGTTTCATTTTTGGATATTACTGATAGATTTAGCATAATCTAATTCTTGTTGTGTGAAACGATGCTTTTTGTTTAAAGTTAATACACCTTTGTGCTTACAATCTTTTTCTGGTTTTTCTTGAATTTCTCTGAAATTTTTCTAAAGAAAAAGTTGGGGCCGATCCGGATCGGGCAAGGTGATCCGGATCCCGAACGCAGGTTTTCTCCTGCGGGCTGACGATCCGGATTGGACCTGCCGATCCGGATCCCGAACGCAGTTTTCTCACTGCGGGTAGCCGATCCGGATCGCAAGCTCGGGAGGATCCGGATCGCGGCTAGGTTTGTATAAAGAACAAAAGGGTTTTGATTTCTTTTCTCCAATCTTTTGTTCCGAAGTTTCCAGAGCGCCTCTCTCTAGATTTCATCCTCCTTGGAAGCTTTCAAACTCAAGTTCTTCAATTCCAAGTAAGTTTTATTGATCAAAATCTCGGTTTTTCACCGTTTTTCTCTTTTCCTCCTCAAACGCACGAATTTCTTGGATCAACTTTGTTTGTGGATGGTTTTTGATCAAATTTCTTTTGAAATAAGAACTCTGGGTTGTTAGTTTTGATTATATGCTAGGTTTTCTCCTGATTAACGGATTTTTAGGCTTCGATTTCTAAAATTTCGGTTTTAGGGCATATAATAAGGATTTTTGAAATTCATGCAATTGATCTATTTTCAGAAGTCCTTTTGCAAAACTAATTTGATTCTTAGTCTCTCTACATGATAATGATTCTTTGGATACAATTTTTTCAATTTTTGAAAACTACGAATTTTTGTGTTCTTGAGTTGGTCTTCACAGGATTTAAATCTTCTCAAAGCACTTGGATCAATGGGATTCTCATGGATCATTCTTTTGTTGGTCACAATAGTGCACACTCGGGCCACAAACAAATTAAAGAGAGCTAAGAAAACACAACAAAAAGGTGAATTTGTCGAGGTCAGTGATACAGAGGTGGATTGTCACGAGATAGATTGGACTGCATTGACAGATGATGATGAATCATTGCCTGAACAAAAGGCGTCCGATGCTTCGAAAGGAAAAGCACCCATGGACAAAGGAAAAGCGCCTATGACTAAACCAACCATCTCTGTGAAAAGGAAACGAGTAACTAGACGTTTTGGACTACGACGAGACGCTGATTTTAACACACCGATAGTTCCTGACTCCCCGCCTCGCGTGGAAGGAGTGTTCGTCAGCATGGATCGCGTTCGAGCGTTTGAACGTCGTGAATGCATCGGTGAACGTCATGTCAACATTGAAGATCTCCGAAATCACTCACCTGAGTTTGGAACCTTGATTGAGCAAGCTAATCTCATCCAAGTCTGCCGATTCCCCGAACTACTTGGGTATTGTTTGTATCGTGTAAGGACCTTTTACACGAATGCCACACATCTTCAAGAAGGAGAACATGGATCAATGCATTTCTATACAATTATCCAAGGGATGAAACTTAAAATCACTCCGCAGCTAATTGGCGAAGTTCTTGGAATGGAATCTAACACATCGGGGGTCAACTTTTTGAAAGGAAAAAGTTTGACGAATGCCTTGTGGCGAACAGTGATAGATAAAATTTGTTTGGAAGGAACGAATTCAGCTAATGGTAAAAGTGTAAAATCCAAACATCTTCGACTGGAAGTACCGATTTCTAAATTTCATCACGTGTTACAACATTCTACCTAACATGCAGACTAAGGTCGTGAGATGGGAGAGACTGCTGTTCCTATATCTCTTAGGTCATCCCTCTGAGGCTGTAGGATTGAACATGAATATCCCCTACATAATTTGGAATAGAATGTCAAGATATATTGTGCATCCTCATCCTTCTGAGCGACTTCCGTTTCCGTTAATCATCATGAGGATCTTACAAAAGTTTGACATTGATATAAGCTCGACATCTTATCAACACTGTTGGGGGATGATAGATGAGTCAACGATTGTGAAGTCACTTCACAAATTACCACATGTTACTCCGACACATTCCACTGGAAAGAAACCTTGTGTCGGCACCTCGGCCTCACCGTCTCAACAAGCATCAGAACAAAGGCAAATGTCTGAAGAACTCGAGATCATAACGGCATCCCAAATTACATTGACCAAGAAAGTAAATTCAATGAGGAAATTGATCAAGAACATGTTCACTAAGATGGGATATAGTGCGTCTGAGGACTCAGACTCGGATGACTAATTTGTGCTTTAACAATTTTTGTGCAAATTTGTGCAGGATTTTATCTTTTTAGACTTTAGTTCAGCTTTTAGGACTTACTTTTAGTTCTAGTTCTTATTTTTCGGAACAATTTTTGAAATCTTTAACTCTCCTTAAATTTTTGTGTTTTTGGCTGATTTTGTGACAAAAAGGGGGAGAGAGTTTATAGAGAACTTGAACAATGCTTGAACAATGATTGATTGAACAATGATGATGATGTGCATGGACATCAAGGTAAGGGAACAATGATGATGATGTGCATGGACATCAAGGTAAGGGAACTTGAAAATCTTGATGATGAAGATTTTGTATACATCAAGGTAAGTATGATCTCAACTTCAACTTGAGGTTTTTCAGCTATATGAATGTAAGAACTCGAAATATCTTATGTTAACGAGTAGTCTAAAGGGGATTTTTGACCTGGTTTTGATCGCAAAAGACCCCTGTTGGCCTATATGGTCAATCGCCAGTGTGCAAGTTGCACGAGGCAAAAAGACTAATTCCCAATCCGGACGTGACCTTGGAAATCCGAGTTGACCGTTGCGATCGTCTCATCGAACTGAACGAGATTCATATTCAGTATTTTTCGATCTGACGGTCGGATCGTCCAGAAATTGATGAAGAAGCGAGCGAATCATCGGGACCCATGTAACAGCGGCCTGCGCACAGTGCTTTTAAGTTAACACTGTAGATGAATAGTAACCCCCAACCTTCGACACCCCGACGAATGCAACGCTGACTGTTTCACTGTCCGGATTCCGAACCTGGTGATCCAGGTAGTCGTTTGAATGGTTTCGTCATTTTGGACGCAATGACACTGACGGAATTTTCGTTTGACGACCCTAGAGTCTCGAAAAGCGTGATAACTGTATTTGGGCACAGTACTGATGGACCGAGTTTTCATCTGGGCAGTTTCTCGAAAATCGGAAATCGCTACCTGATAGGTTTCGTCGAGCTGGACGTCGTGGCGAAGCCCATTTTTCGTTTCGACGAACAGAACATCTCGAAAAGCGTGAAATACGGAGAAATTGCAGCTTTTTGCACATGAAACCCTATAGAACCTGCCTCGGAAAGCGCGCCCCTGCATAGAGAGGGACCTAATAGTGATTGTAAGCTGCTGAGAGGACCAGGCGGGGAAAGAACAGAGTTGGAGGGACTAAATTGCAACTAGTGCTTATATGTATATAGATATATATATACGTATAGCTTGAGCTAGGGCTTCGAAAACCCTAAGCCCCGTAGCCCCTCTCCCAGCCGCAACTCCAACAATCTGCCCCCTCCTGCCGCACTTCCCGGACCACCCCGCACCGGCCGCCGCCTCGCTTTTGCCGGAAAAGAGAGATCAAGAATCACCTCGATCTCTCGGGTTGCGGGAGGAAGGTGCTGCGAAGGACCCTGGTCGACCCAGCCTCTGCCTGTGGAGTCCCTCGCGAAGCCGCGTCCGAGCCCGAGTGAAGCCAGCCCCGGCCGCCGCCGTGCGCCGCCGCGGCGAGCTTCCTCATCCTTGATCTTTCCGGCGAAGGTAAGCTCTCGGGATCTTCTCGTTATTTTGGTACAAGGACCCTACAGATGGGTTTCTGACATCACGGACGCCCCCTCGGTACAGGCCCAGCTGCGGCCGCCGTCACGATCACCGGCGGGAGCGACCCCGCCGGATTATCGTTCTCGTGACCGATCCCAAGTGCCACCACCATCCGACCGCCCGGCGCGAGATCAGAGCCGTTGGATCACCTCCTCTCGAGGACTGCAACCTCTCCACAAGACTTGCGGGTGATCGGACGAAGATCGGGCTCACGCAAGCCAGCCCTAGAAACCCGACCTTGGCGTTTTCGCCGATCGCCGCCGTCCGGCGCCGCCGCGGCTTCCCGATACCGGCCACCTCTGCTGGAAGCATCCTGGTGGGGTGGGGATCAGCTCGGTCCATCTTGCTCCGGCCCGGACCGCCGCGCCGGAAATCCGCCATTGTTGGCCATTGAGGTTTTCCCGAGCTCCTCCGCCGCGCCACGCCGCCGCCTCGGGTCGCCCGGAAACCACTCAGGTAGGCTCCTATGATCCTCTAGAGTCTTTCCATCGTGTTGCATGAGGATCTTGACGTCGGGTTTCTTGTCACCACAGTCGCACCCGAATTGCCTTCAAGCTTAGCTCCGGCGATCCCCGGCGACTCGGGACTCCGGCAACCATCCAGGTAAGACCTAGATGACTTCCTCTCACCCCCCATTGTTTAGTTTGGGTCAAAAAGGGCCCCGGTTTCATGGACTTATTCCTGGCACCCGAAATCACCACTACGGGCTTAGCTCCGGCCGCCGCCGCCTCCGGCCGCCGGGGCTCGACCCCGCATGGACCCGAGACCTCCTGGGGACCTCTCCTAACTGATGCTCACCTTGGTTCCAGGCCCGAGCCACTGTCGTTCCAAGAACACCAAACCGAGCCTTGATCCAAACTTGGGTGCTGCTCCGGCCGTCTCTCCGGCCGGCCTCCGGCGCGTGCAAGGTGAGCACACCACTCCTCTGTTATTACTGAACCCCATGCTCCAGTTAGATCACTTGTAGATCAAGTATATATTAAGCCGCAACATTACTAATTTGGAGCCCTTGTGTTTATGGGCCAACTTGTAAATGGGCCTGGTCTCGGCCCAAATATTGTGAGCACGGCCTCCGTCTCGACGTAACGAACGCGCTGAAACTTACGGCGTCGTCGTTGGACCCCCGGATTTCAAGAACGAGCCGAAACGGGCAATTAAATTAATGTTGCTATGCAAATCTAAGAACATATTAGACTAAAATGTAAGTTGGACATATTAGCTGCCTTTAGATAGTGTTTTTAAATCTACTAGGCATCGGGTTAGGGTTCCGTAGGTCCTCGTTGACCGGGAATCGGACTTTGGTCGATAAATCGGCGATATTCTCCCGTTTAAGCTTTACGTTGCTGTCGGATCATCGGGAAGGATTTGTGTGAGTCTATTACTGACCAGATCTCATTATTCAGGGCCCAGTTGCTCAGCACCAGCCTCCCAGTAGCTAGTGGGAGTTCGGGATCGGCCTACATTCAGGTGGGTCGTTTTTACTTTATTCCTAGCCTCTAAATTCTATCATATTGGACGGGACCTATTCTAAGTGTACTGGGGTTAAATAATGATGGGCGATAGCTTATGCATGTCAGCGGGTTCTCTATAGTGTTTAGCGTCGGTTACCGACGGTTGTTCTCTTTTTAACCATTATATGTCAGCAGGCCACCTTCGAGTGCGCGTATTATTACCTTGCTTTCGATTTTGCACTTTACCTCATTACTCCTGTTAATTATATTATGATACTGACATGATGGTGGTTACGGTTACTTGGCTCGAGGTTGCCACACGTGCACCCGCGGTTTGGCCACCGCAAAGGGTGCGCTTTTCCGGAAAAGGGGTCGTAGGACCCGTGTATACCCACGAGGTGACGTAGTGGGGCCCCTTATTAGCTGTGGGGTTGAGGCGCCGAGGTGCGAGCGGAGCGACCCGCCGGTTTAGTTGTCCGGCGCGGTCGCGGTGCTGCAGGTACGGTATGGGCCGTCGGTAGTGGACCGACGCGGCAGGGTATTACAGGATGCAGATATACAGGTTACCATTTTTCCCCCCCTCCTTGGGAGGGTGGTTGCCCCAGTTGTCTTCACGGTTTATTTTACTATATTCTCATGCTTTACTACTTCTGCGTCACTGACATCCCACCTCGTGACAGGGTCCAGACGGGGAGAGAGGTAGGCGGTGGTGAGGACGGGACAGGAGCAGCTGGGTCGCTGGGGACCCTGGACTGTGTTCATTCTTTTACTCTCGCTTTTCATTACCTTGTAGTTATGTGAGTGGTTCGCGATACCCTCGTGGGGTCGGCATGGATGTCGGTACGGGCTACATTTAGTGCCCCTGGTGGAATATTTTTCCCTTTTTATTTCTATTGGCCATTTAAAAAATCAAAAAGGCAGAAGCCAAAGAAAAGATTGCGAAAACCGTTTTTAAAAATCTAAGTGTCGTGTGGGCACTGGTTTCAAATCCCTGTGGATTTATGGATTGCGACAGAGATTTCAAAACTTGGTGTCGGGTGGGCACCGCTTTCAAACCTTGTGGATTTATGCTAATTTCGAAACTAGCTTTCAAAACGTAAGCGCCGGGTAGGCGCTCTTCCAAAAACGGTGGATTTATCCTTTCCAAATTGACCGGCCATATGTTCTTCTGATATTAGTTTAGAATGCTGGTTAATTGTTGTGATTGAATGGCTGTGTATGTTGGAACATGTACTGAACGCTACGCCGTGCACGTACAGGGGAGACTCTGTCCGTTTGCAGAGTGATCCTGTATGTGTGGCGGGTCTGGACACGTGCCGGGGAAGAGGGGTTCTCTTTTAAACAAAAAAAAAAAAAAAAAAAAAAAAAAAAAAAAAAATTTACACGTCAAACATTCGACTTTTATGAATCGTTTCCGCTAAAACAAACCCCGGGGCGTGACAGATTAAATGGTATCAGAGAGTTCTTTCAATCACAACAGTTAGTGCCGACATCCGTGGACAACCCTCACATGCCTACATACGAATGAAATGGGTAGGGCATAGGACTGTAGAACGTGAGTGACCGAGGGGGGGGAAAATGTTGAGTCCTTTCTCTCACTTTATGGTTGTTGTTAGTAGGGTAGTCTAAAGTTGACTCTTGTGATGTGTGACAGACAGGGCCCGTACTAGATCATCGGCCGGGGACACAGAGTCAGAGTCCGAGTCCTTTCCCTCGCTAAGAGGTGCGATGTACCGTTGATGATTAGCAAAGACTAAAGCCGACCTTCTTTGTGTGCATACAGATCGAGGGCCGACTCAGCCAGCAACCGACGACGGAAATGGACATCGCCGACGAAGCCAATCGCCTGCTCCGCAACCAGCTGCGCGACGTGGCTGGGCAACTGCTGACTCTCGCGGAGCGCCTGAACATGCTGACACAGGAACTCGAGGGCGTCGACCGGTTCCGGGGCGGCAGCAGAAGCGTTGCCCCTCCCGGGATGCCACCGACGGGCCCTCCCGCCGTCCAGGAGGCTACTAACCTGACCGTGCACGCCAACGCAGAGTGCGCCCGGCAGGAATGCTCTTACCCCGAGTCGGCCGGGGACCCCCATCGGAGGGGCCGGGCGAGCAAACGCCCGAGAGCCGGGCAGACCCTCGGGCAGACGACGGAGGAGAGACCTAGGCCGCAGAAACCGTGCGTCATATGCGGCAACGCACACCTCATGACGAGCTGCCCGTGGCGGGACGGACACTGTTTCCGATGTGGCAGGCCGGGCCACACGCGTTATGAGTGCCCCCCTGAAGCCGTCTGTCAGAAGACCCCCGGCGCCGCGGCATGACGAGCCCAAGGGAACCGCCGCCCCCACCCCTCAAGGGGGCACCGATCCAGAGAGCGACCTAATCCACGCCCGACGCAAGCACCGAAGGTCGAACGAGGGCTTAAGGGGAGCGCGCACGTGCAACCGGGATCCTGCGTCATCTGCAAGGGCGCGCACCCAGTGACGGAATGCACTTGGAGGTACCACTATTGTAACCGGTGCGGCTTGCCAGATCACAATCACCTCTCCTGCCCCCAAGGGCCCACCCCCGCCTCTGCCGCCGTGCCACCACCGCCAAGAGGGACAGAGAGCGCGGCGGTCCCCGTGCAGACAAAGAACTCGCCCGACGACCAACGATGCGCGGACTCTTTAGACAGCAAACCCCCTCCCCAACACGCGGTGCGACGCTGGCCCAAGGATTGTGGGCGGACTCCCCCGGCCGCCCCGGTAGACGACGCGTCGTCCCGAATAGGGAATGACAGGTACTATTTCATTTTACTTTTCTATATTTTTCCTTGTTGCCTTCCCTTCCCTTGGCTATAGAAGCACCGTTTGGGCCGGAGCAACCCGACCCTACCAGACCCTTGCGAGCCCCCCCTGCCTTTAGCTCTACCTTTCGTTTCGTCGACTGTTCCGGTCTAGTGTGCTTACGGGCGAGGAAGCAGATCTAACCTTAGCGATTTGCACACCGGTACGTGAATTGCACAATCTCCGATGCACGAAATTCCGCCTTCCCGGTCCGATACCTGGGTATTTAGTTAGGAGCGAGCCCTAGGGTGACTTGCGTTCACGAGAGAGCGCAGGGTATTGGCATAATGGGTTGGAGCCCCGAGTGTGTTTCACACAGTTGAGTCTCGTTGTTTCGGTTATTAGCCGTACGCACTCTGATTTTTGGGATCATTATTAGTGCAGGGTTAGCCGCGGCCAGGGTTTCGGCTGTGGGCTTGATGTTTCAATGGATCCAGAGTGCTCGGATCAGTTACGGTGGTTAAGGGTTAAATCACTGTTCTCTTCGTAATCGTCCAGCGGATGGCACAGCAGTAGATGACTGCTATTGTTGCACTAGCCTCACAGTTTGCTTAGAGGTTGAACAAGTTGCCGACCTTTCAGTGTCTCCGTGTCTTATTTCGTTGGCCTATGGGCCCGATAGTAACCCTGTTTGGGGGCGGATGCAAATTGACCCCACCTTTTGCTCAAATTTTGTGGATCGACGTGGACTCGCCTATGTGTTAGTCGTGGTGATGGTTGTGACCACGAGGCGGTAGTAATCCTTGATAAAGGTTATGTTTTTGGCACTGAGATTGTGTTGGAAGGTATGTGATATACCTTCTGATAAGAATTGCGCCCCCAACTTGTTGTTGGCGACAAACCTTTGGTATTCCGCTGTTCTTTTGGTAAGCGCGTTGGCTACAGGCAACGGACTGTCGAGAGAACTGAGGAAATACTCTGCCCTGTAATGGGGAGTATCAGATTGGGTCTAAATTGGTAGCCTTAGAGTTGTAAATACCTTGCGACTGACCTGTAGCCCACGATTAGACTTTTGAGCATTCTCATAAAGTATGACTTCAGGCTGTAAGCTCCGGGAGTGAAACTTTTTAAGTTGTAAGTTTCGGGGACGAAACTTCTTTTAAGTTGTAAGTGATGTAAGAACTCGAAATATCTTATGTTAACGAGTAGTCTAAAGGGGATTTTTGACCTGGTTTTGATCGCAAAAGACCCCTGTTGGCCTATATGGTCAATCGCCAGTGTGCAAGTTGCACGAGGCAAAAAGACTAATTCCCAATCCGGACGTGACCTTGGAAATCCGAGTTGACCGTTGCGATCGTCTCATCGAACTGAACGAGATTCATATTCAGTATTTTTCGATCTGACGGTCGGATCGTCCAGAAATCGATGAAGAAGCGAGCGAATCATCGGGACCCATGTAACAGCGGCCTGCGCACAGTGCTTTAAGTTAACACTGTAGATGAATAGTAACCCCCAACCTTCGACACCCCGACGAATGCAACGCTGACTGTTTCACTGTCCGGATTCCGAACCTGGTGATCCAGGTAGTCGTTTTGAATGGTTTCGTCATTTGGACGCAATGACACTGACGGAATTTTCGTTTGACGACCCTAGAGTCTCGAAAAGCGTGATAACTGTATTTGGGCACAGTACTGATGGACCGAGTTTTCATCTGGGCAGTTTCTCGAAAATCGGAAATCGCTACCTGATAGGTTCGTCGAGCTGGACGTCGTGGCGAAGCCCATTTTTCGTTTCGACGAACAGAACATCTCGAAAAGCGTGAAATACGGAGAAATTGCAGCTTTTTGCACATGAAACCCTATAGAACCTGCCTCGGAAAGCGCGCCCCTGCATAGAGAGGGACCTAATAGTGATTGTAAGCTGCTGAGAGGACCAGGCGGGGAAAGAACAGAGTTGGAGGGACTAAATTGCAACTAGTGCTTATATGTATATAGATATATATATACGTATAGCTTGAGCTAGGGCTTCGAAAACCCTAAGCCCCGTAGCCCCTCTCCCAGCCGCAACTCCAACAATCTGCCCCCTCCTGCCGCACTTCCCGGACCACCCCGCACCGGCCGCCGCCTCGCTTTTGCCGGAAAGAGAGATCAAGAATCACCTCGATCTCTCGGGTTGCGGGAGGAAGGTGCTGCGAAGGACCCTGGTCGACCCAGCCTCTGCCTGTGGAGTCCCTCGCGAAGCCGCGTCCGAGCCCGAGTGAAGCCAGCCCCGGCCGCCGCCGTGCGCCGCCGCGGCGAGCTTCCTCATCCTTGATCTTTCCGGCGAAGGTAAGCTCTCGGGATCTTCTCGTTATTTTGGTACAAGGACCCTACAGATGGGTTTCTGACATCACGGACGCCCCCTCGGTACAGGCCCAGCTGCGGCCGCCGTCACGATCACCGGCGGGAGCAACCCCGCCGGATTATCGTTCTCGTGACCGATCCCAAGTGCCACCACCATCCGACCGCCCGGCGCGAGATCAGAGCCGTTGGATCACCTCCTCTCGAGGACTGCAACCTCTCCACAAGACTTGCGGGTGATCGGACGAAGATCGGGCTCACGCAAGCCAGCCCTAGAAACCCGACCTTGGCGTTTTCGCCGATCGCCGCCGTCCGGCGCCGCCGCGGCTTCCCGATACCGGCCACCTCTGCTGGAAGCATCCTGGTGGGGTGGGGATCAGCTCGGTCCATCTTGCTCCGGCCCGGACCGCCGCGCCGGAAATCCGCCATTGTTGGCCATTGAGGTTTTCCCGAGCTCCTCCGCCGCGCCACGCCGCCGCCTCGGGTCGCCCGGAAACCACTCAGGTAGGCTCCTATGATCCTCTAGAGTCTTTCCATCGTGTTGCATGAGGATCTTGACGTCGGGTTTCTTGCCACCACAAGTCGCACCCGAATTGCCTTCAAGCTTAGCTCCGGCGATCCCCGGCGACTCGGGACTCCGGCAACCATCCAGGTAAGACCTAGATGACTTCCTCTCACCCCCCATTGTTTAGTTTGGGTCAAAAAGGGCCCGGTTTCATGGACTTATTCCTGGCACCCGAAATCACCACTACGGGCTTAGCTCCGGCCGCCGCCGCCTCCGGCCGCCGGGGCTCGACCCCCGCATGGACCCGAGACCTCCTTGGGGACCTCTCCTAACTGATGCTCACCTTGGTTCCAGGCCCGAGCCACTGTCGTTCCAAGAACACCAAACCGAGCCTTGATCCAAACTTGGGTGCTGCTCCGGCCGTCTCTCCGGCCGGCCTCCGGCGCGTGCAAGGTGAGCACACCACTCCTCTGTTATTACTGAACCCCATGCTCCAGTTAGATCACTTGTAGATCAAGTATATATTAAGCCGCAACATTACTAATTTGGAGCCCTTGTGTTTATGGGCCAACTTGTAAATGGGCCTGGGTCTCGGCCCAAATATTGTGAGCACGGCCTCCGTCTCGACTATACGAACGCGCTGAAACTTCCGGCGTCGTCGTTGGACCCCCGGATTTCAAGAACGAGCCGAAACGGGCAATTAAATTAATGTGCTATGCAAATCTAAGAACATATTAGACTAAAATGTAAGTTGGACATATTAGCTGCTTTAGATAGCTGTTTTTAAATCTACTAGGCATGGGTAGGGTTCCGTAGGTCCCGTTGACCGGGAAATCGGACTTTGGTCGATAAATCGGCGATATTCTCCCGTTTAAGCTTTACGTTGCTGTCGGATCGTCGGGAAGGATTTGTGTGAAGTCTATTACTGACCAGATCTCATTATTCAGGGCCCAGTTGCTCAGCACCAGCCTCCCAGAGCTAGTGGGAGTCCGGATCGGCCTACATTCAGGTGGGTCGTTTTTACTTTATTCCTAGCCTCTAAATTCTATCATATTGGACGGGACCTATTCTAAATGTACTGGGGTTAAATAATGATGGGCGATAGCTTATGCATGTCAGCGGGCTCTCTATAGTGTTTAGCGTCGGTTACCGACGGTTGTTCTCTTTTTAACCATTATATGTCAGCAGGCCACCTTCGAGTGCGCGTATTATTACCTTGCTTTCGATTTTGCACTTTACCTCATTACTCCTGTTAATTATATTATGATACTGACATGATGGTGGTTACGGTTACTTGGCTCGAGGTTGCCACACGTTGCACCCGCGGTTTGGCCACCGCAAAGGGTGCGCTTTTCCGGAAAAGGGGTCGTAGGACCCGTGTATACCCACGAGGTGACGTAGTGGGGCCCCTTATAGCTGTGGGGTTGAGGCGCCGAGGTGCGAGCGGAAGCGACCCGCCGGTTTAGGTTGTCCGGCGCGGTCGCGGTGCTGCAGGTACGGTATGGGCCGTCGGTAGTGGACCGACGCGGCAGGGTATTCAGGATGCAGATATACAGTTACATTATTTTCCCCCCTCCTTGGGAGGTGGTTGCCCCAGTTGCTTCACGGTTTGTTTTACTATATTCTCATGCTTTACTACTTCTGCGTCACTGACATCCCACCTCGTGACAGGGTCCAGACGGGGAGAGAGGTAGGCGGTGGTGAGGACGGGACAGGAGCAGCTGGGTCGCTGGGGACCCTGGACTGTGTTCATTCTTTTACTCTCGCTTTTCATTACCTTGTAGTTATGTGAGTTGTTCGCGATACCCTCGTGGGGTCGGCATGGATGTCGGTACGGGCTACTTAGTGCCCCTGGTGGAATATTTTTCCCTTTTTATTTCTATTGGCCATTTAAAAATCAAAAAGGCAGAAGCCAAAGAAAAGATTGCGAAAACCGTTTTTAAAAATCTAAGTGTCGTGTGGGCACTGGTTTCAAATCCCTGTGGATTTATGGATTTGCGACAGAGATTTCAAAACTTGGTGTCGGGTGGGCACCGCTTTCAAACCTTGTGGATTTATGCTAATTTCGAAACTAGCTTTCAAAACGTAAGCGCCGGGTAGGCGCTCTTCCAAAAACGGTGGATTTATCCTTTCCAAATTGACCGGCCATATGTTCTTCTGATATTAGTTTAGAATGCTGGTTAATTGTTGTGATTGAATGGCTGTGTATGTTGGACATGTACTGAACGCTACGCCGTGCACGTACAGGGAGACTCTGTCCGTTTGCAGAGTGATCCTGTATGTGTGGCGGGTCTGGGCACGTGCCGGGGAAGAGGGGTTCTCTTTTAAACAAAAAAAAAAAAAAAAAAAAAAAATTTTACACGTCAAACATTCGACTTTCATGAATCGTTTCCGCTAAAACAAACCCCGGGGCGTGACATTGCAGCAGTAGATGAGCGCAGGTTTGACTTTGACTGTCCAAAGGGACAGTCATTAATTTGGATATCTGTGTGAGTGAGTTTCTTTGCATGTTCATAGAGTGTTTCCTTTGCGCATAGTACTTGAGGCATATCATTAGCAGTGAGATGTATGCATAGCAGGGTCTGAGTAGAGTTCCTTGAGCATGATGATACATGTTAGTTGTAGTTTCTTTCCTGCTTACCCCTTTTCATCTATCTATCTGCATACCTATCTGTTTTGCCTCCAGTAGACTTTAGTGGGCTACCGTGGATAGTGGAACGGTACCCACTGAGATCTGCCTTCTGCGTAGATCTCACACCCGCTGCGGTGACAGGTTGTGCAGCTGTTCCGGCTTGGTCGCGCGGATACAGCATATCGAGGTGAAGGACACGGCCGATAGTTCCTTACCAGCAGTGAGAGTCTCAGGTAATTTGTACCGGTGTATTTATGTTTCCACTTTTGTACTGGACATTCTGAGAGACTTGTAGATAGTACTTTTTTATTCTTGTGAGACTATGTACTTGGGGATTTGCGTACTAGTGGAGATTTTACTATTCAATATGTTCAGTTTTTATTCTATAGCTTTTTGGTTTTAGTTTCAGCTGAGACCTGTTTTTAGCTATAGATCTGACTTGCAGGGTAGACGCTTCGTCTGTGCGGCAATTTTCGTACAGATGGCGGATCTTTTGGCGAGCCCGGGTCGCAGTTTCGACCCCAGGGCGTGACACCTCGGCGGTGTAATGGAGGTGGAACAACAGACACCTCATAGGGCTTCGAAAGTTGTGGAGGTCGACGGAGGGATGAAGAATCAGACAATGATTGGATGTGGCTGCATCGACCTCAGCTTCTTGACCCTTGGAAAAATAGCATATCGAATGCTCTTATCGTGAGAGAAATACTTATTTTCCTCCACGGCTAGAAAAGCATTTTTGGCCTCATGCCATTGTCATCTAATATGTCACATCTCTCTATATCAACCATGACAAATTGTAGAACCAAGGGTTCTAAAGAAAAAATTTAAGGTTCGGAGGACCTAACTATAATTTTCGCTAAATAATTAATGCAATTGAATTTTGCGAAGGTCCGAGCTGTAAATTTGTGGAGATCATCGTGGAAGTGAATTATGATGATTACAATTTTCTGGTCGCGAAACCGAAAATGTTTAAGGTGAAAACGAAAAGCCAGAATCAAAAAATTTTACTGAAAAATCGCGCGACGTTTCACCAATCCGGTCTCAAAAAGATCAGCATTTCATGCATGAACTGGTAATTTTACATTCAAATTTCTGGGACTCAAGCTCTATAAAAAATCTAGTAAGAAATTGTTGAGGTTTCAAAGATAAATCGTTGCCTGGAATTTATCGTCGCGACCGTAAAACGCGTAAAAGATTCGATTCGAAAAGTGCCAACATTTCATGTGAGGAATCGCGAAAGAAGTTTCGATGGCTAGGTTGTTAACACAGTAATGAACATTCACCTAATTTTTTGGGAAAATGGAAAGTTTTGGAGGGTTCTTCTTTGCGAAGAAAATTCGGATAATAACACGAAAGGAAGCCATATCCACCCCCTCTCCATTCTTCACACCTAGCACGCATCCTCACCCTGGCCACTGGCGCCACTGAGCCTCCGGCCACCCTGCTCTGCCAGCAAGAGCCACGAGCGCCTTTCCATCCCTTTCTCACTTCCTGTGTGTAGCTACAAGAATAGCT